>JAVGWX010000008.1:26272681-26955181 GCA_036924085.1 Ariolimax columbianus
GAAGATATGGAAGACCAGAAGAACTGGGAGGGCAGAAGAATTAGAAGGTCAGAAGAACTGAAAGGTCAGAAGATATGGAAGATCAGAAGAACTGGGAGGGCAGAAGAATTAGAAGGTCAGAAGAACTGAAAGGTCAGAAGAACTGAAAGGTCAGAAGATATGGAAGACCAGAAGAACTGGGAGGGCAGAAGAATTAGAAGGTCAGAAGAACTGAAAGGTCAGAAGAACTGAAAGGTCAGAAGATATGGAAGACCTGAAGATCTAGGAGGGCAGAAGAATTAGAAGGTTAGATTATTTGGAAAGCTACCGAAGTCTGAAAAGTCAAAAGATTTTGAAAGTCACCAGTTTTAGCAGGTCATAGGATTTGGAAAGTCACCAGATTTAGAAAGTCAGCAGACTTAGAATATCAGCAGACTTCGAAGTGCAGACGATATGAAATGTCGAAACATCGAAAAAAACCAGACAGCTTGGAAGGTTTGGATCGTTACACCAAAACATTAGAAAGATCAAGAAGAATTGGAGTTGAAGAGATTTGAAAACAATATTTTGAAAGATCAGAAAACCTGCAAGTTCAAAACATTAAAGAACATTGAGAAAAATGTATTTCGAGAAATGAAGAGGTCAGCGTGTGGGGAATATCATGACCTTGTAATGAGCAGGGTAAAGATGAGGAAGTCATTCACAAAACCACAGAAAAACTAAAATTGTAACAGGCAGAAGAAAAAGGTAGAGTAAAGTATCCCATAGCATTACTGCCGTAGGGGTGTGAGGTGTAAGCGATCTTACATTTCAAAGGCTCGGCTATATGAGAGCGGTAGCCATCTCCTCTGTCTCCCTCGCCGCTTTTACTTCCCGGACTGAACCGGTACCCATTTAAGGCTGGGTCGACCCAGGTGCCGTTGCGGTCTGAAAAAACATTTTTGCCTCAACTAGGGAATAAACTCATGCCCATTCAGATACGAAGCCAGCGCGATAACCACAGCGTTATATAAGGAAGAATATGGTAAATGAAAAAGAATTAAGATTAAAATCCACTTGTACATTAGACTAACGGCAAAGGAATTGGTTCGATTCCCATTATCAATAGACTCCAGACGACGTAGCTGTAAGCAACAACATAGCTTACCTCAGAATCAGTAAAGGCCTAGTAAAATGAAGTCTAACATTTCATTCTCGACTATGCGACCATGCAGCTCCATCATGACAAAGGGAACTTGGCAGCTCCATCATGACAACGGGAACTTGGTAGCACCATCATGACAACGGGAACTTGGTAGCTCCATCATGACTTGACAGCTCCATCATGAAAACAGGAACTTGGTAGCTCCATCATGACTTTACAGCACCATCATGACAACGGGAACTTGATAGCTCCATCATGAATTGACTGCTCCTTCATGAAAACAGGAACTTGGTAGCTCTATCATGACTTGACAGCACTATCATGACAACGGAAACTTGGCAGCTCCATCATGACAACAGAAACTTGACAGCTCCATCATGAGAACGAAAACTTGACAGCTCCATCATGACAACGGAAACTTGGCAGCACCATCATGACAACGGAAACTTGACAGCTCCATCATGACAGCGGAAACGATAGCTCCATCAAGACAACGAAAACTTTACATTTCCATCATGACAACGGGAACATGGTAGCTTCATCATGATTTGATAGCTCCATCATGACAACGAGAACTTGTCAGCTCCATCATGACAACAGGAACTTGGCAGTTCCGTCACGATAACGGCAACTTGGCAGCTCCATCATGGCTACAGGAACTTTGCAGTTCCGTCACGATAGCGGCAACGTGGCAGCTCCATCATGACAACGGAAACTTGGTAGCTCCATCATGACTTGACAGCTCCATCATGACAACGGGAACTTGGTAGCTCCATCATGACAACGGGAAACGTGGTAGCTCCATCATGACAACGGAAACTTGGTAGCTCATCATGACTTGACAGCTCTATCATGACAACGGGAACTTTGCAACTCCAATATGACAACGGGAACACGGCAGCTCCATCATGACAACGGGAACTTGGCAGCTCCATCATGACAACGGGAACTTGGCACCTCTTTTATGACAACGAGAACTTTGTAGCTCCATCATGACAACAGAAAAGACAGCTCCATCAAGACAACGGAAACTTGACAGCTTCATCATGACAACGGAAACGACAGCTCCATCAAGACAACGGAAACTTGACAGCTCCATCATGACAAAGGGAACGTGGCAGCTCCATCACGAAAACGGGAACATGGTAGCTTCATCATGACTTGATAGCTCCATCATAACAACGTGAACTTGGTAGCTCCAACATGACAACGGAATCTTGGTAGATCCATCATGACTTGACAGCTCCATCATGAACACGGGAACTTGGTAGCTCCATCATGGCAACGGAAACTTGTCAGCTCCCTCATGATTTGACAGCTCCATCATGACAACGGAAACTTGATACCCCATCATGGCAACAGAAACGTGACAGCTCCCTCATGGCTTGGTAGCTCCATCACGACAACTGGAACCTGGCAGCTCCATCATGACAACGGAAACTTGACAGCTCCATCATGACAACGGAGACTTGACAGCTCCATCATGACAACGGAAACTTGACAGCTCCATAATGACAACGGAAACTTGACAGCTCCATCATGACAACGGAAACTTGACAGCTCCATATGACAACGGAAACTTGATAGCTCCATCATGACAACGGAAACTTGACAGCTCCATCATGACAACGGAAACTTGACAGCTCCATCACGACAACTGGAACCTGGCAGCTCCATCATGACAACGGAAACTTGACAGCTCATTCATGACAACGGAAACTTGACAGCTCCATCATGACAACGGAAACTTGACAGCTCCATCACGACAACTGGAACCTGGCAGCTCCATCACGAAAACGGAAACTTGACAGCTCCATCACGACAACGGAAACTTGACAGCTCCATCACGAAAACTGGAACCTGGCAGCTCCATCACGACAACGGAAACTTGACAGCTCCATCACGACAACTGGAACCTGGCAGCTCCATCATGACAACTGGAACCTGGCAGGTCCATCATGACAACGGAAACTTGACAGCTCCATCATGACAACGGAAACTTGACAGCTACATCATGACAACGGAAACTTGACAGCTCCATCACGACAACGGAACTTGACAGCTCCATCACGACAACGGAAACTTGACAGCTCTATCACGACAACTGGAATATGGCAGCTCCATCACGACAACTGGAACCTGGCAGCTCCATCACGACAACTGGAACCTGGCAGCTCCATCATGAAAACGGAAACTTGACAGCTCCATCACGACAACGGAAACTTGACAGCTCCATCACGACAACTGCAACCTGGCAGCTCCATCACGACAACTGGAACCTGGCAGCTCCATCAAGACAACTGGAACTTGACAGCTCCATCATGACAATGGAAACTTGATAGCTCCATCATGACAACGGAAACTTGACAGCTCCATCATGACAACGGAAACTTGACAGCTCCATCATGACAACGGAAACTTGACAGTTCCATCATGACACCGGAAACTTGACAGCTCCATCATGACAACGGAAACTTGACAGCTCCATCAAGACAACGGAAACTTGACAGCTCCATCACGACAACTGGAACATGGCAGCTTCATCACGACAACTGGAACATGGCAGCTCCATCACGACAACTGGAACCTGGCAGCTCCATCATGACAACGGAAACTTGACAGCTCCATCATGACAACGGAAACTTGATAGCTCCATCACGACAACTGGAACCTGGCAGCTCCATCATGACAACGGAAACGTGACAGCTTCATCACGACAACGGAAACTTGACAGCTCCATCATAACAACGGAAACTTGACAGCTCCATCATGACAACGGAAACTTGACAGCTCCATCATGACAACGGAAACTTGACAGCTCCATCACGACAACTACAACATGGCAGCTCCATCACGACAATTGGAACCTGGCAGCTCCACCATGACAACGGAAACTTGACAGCTCAATCATGACAACGGAAACTTGACAGCTCCATCATGACAACGGAAACTTGACAGCTCCATCATGACAACGGAAACTTGACAGCTCCATCATGACAACGGAAACTTGACAGCTCCATCATGACAACGGAAACTTGACAGCTCCATCATGACAACGGAAACTTGACAGCTCCATCATGACAACGGAAACTTGACAGCTCCATCACGACAACTGGAACCTTGACAACTCCATCACCACAACGGAAACCTGGCAGCTCCATCACGACAACTGGAACCTGGCAGCTCCATCACGACAACTGGAACCTGGCAGCTCCATCATGACAACGGAAACTTGATAGCTCCATCATGACAACGGAAACTTGACAGCTCCATCACGACAACTGGAACATGGCAGCTCCATCATGACAACGGAAACTTGACAGCTCCATCACGACAACTGGAACATGGCAGCTGCATCATGACAACGGAAACCTGGCAGCTCCATCACGATAACTGGAACATGGCAGCTCCATCACGACAACGGAAACCTGGCAGCTCCATCACGACAACTGGAACCTGACAGCTCCATCACGACAACTGAAACTTGACAGCTCGATCACGACAACGGAAACTTGACAGCTCCATCACGACAACTGGAACCTGGCAGCTCCATCACGACAACGGAAACTTGACAGCTCCATCACGACAACGGAAATTTGACAGCTCCATCACGACAACTGGAACCTGGCAGCTCCATCATGACAACGGAAACCTGACAGCTCCATCACGACAACTGGAACCTGGCAGCTTCATCACGACAACTGGAACATGGCAGCTCCATCACGACAACGGAAACCTGGCAGCTCCATCACGACAACTGGAACCTGGCAGCTCCATCATGACAACGGAAACTTGACAGCTCCATCATGACAACGGAAACTTGACAGCTCCATCACGACAACTGGAACCTGGCAGCTCCATCACGACAACGGAAACTTTACAGCTCCATCATGACAACTGGAACATGGCAGCTCCATCATGACAACGGAAACTTGACAGCTCCATCACGACAACTGGAACATGGCAGCTCCATCATGACAACGGATACTTGACAGCTCCATCACAACTGGAACATGGCAGCTCCATCATGACAACGGAAACCTGGCAGCTCCATCACGACAACTGGAACATGGCAGCTCCATCACGACAACGGAAACCTGGCAGCTCCATCACGACAACTGGAACCTGACAGCTCCATCACGACAACTGAAACTTGACAGCTCGATCACGACAATGGAAACTTGACAGCTCCATCACGACAACTGGAACCTGGCAGCTCCATCATGACAACGGAAACCTGACAGCTCCATCACGACAACTGGAACTTGGCAGCTCCATCATGACAACGGAAACTTGATAGCTCCATCATGACAACGGAAACTTGACAGCTCCATCATGACAACTGGAACCTGGCAGCTCCATCATGACAACGGAAACTTGACAGCTCCATCACGACAACTGGAACATGACAGCTCCATCACGACAACGGAAACCTGGCAGCTCCATCACGACAACTGGAACCTGACAGCTTCATCACGACAACTGAAACTTGACAGCTCGATCACGACAACGGAAACTTGACAGCTCCATCACGACAACTGGAACCTGGCAGCTCCATCACGACAACGGAAACTTGACAGCTCCATCACGACAACGGAAATTTGACAGCTCCATAACGACAACTGGAACCTGGCAGCTCCATCATGACAACGGAAACCTGACAGCTCAATCACGACAACTGGAACCTGGCAGCTCCATCATGACAACGGAAACTTGATAGCTCCATCATGACAACGGAAACTTGACAGCTCCATCATGACAACTGGAACCTGGCAGCTCCATCATGACAACGGAAAATTGACAGCTCCATCATGACAACTGGAACGTGGCAGCTCCATCACGACAACTGGAACCTGGCAGCTCCATCATGACAACGGAAACTTGACAGCTCCATCACGACAACTGGAACCTGGCAGCTCCATCCTGACAACGGAAACTTGACAGCTCCATCATGACAAAGGAAACTTGACAGCTCCATCACGACAACTGGAACCTGACAGCTCCATCACGACAACTGAAACTTGACAGCTCGATCACGACAACGGAAACTTGACAGCTCCATCACGACAACTGGAACCTGGCAGCTCCATCACGACAACGGAAACTTGACAGCTCCATCACGACAACGGAAATTTGACAGCTCCATCACGACAACTGGAACCTGGCAGCTCCATCATGACAACGGAAACCTGACAGCTCCATCACGACAACTGGAACCTGGCAGCTCCATCATGACAACGGAAACTTGATAGCTCCATCATGACAACGGAAACTTGACAGCTCCATCATGACAACTGGAACCTGGCAGCTCCATCATGACAACGGAAAATTGACAGCTCCATCATGACAACTGGAACGTGGCAGCTCCATCACGACAACTGGAACCTGGCAGCTCCATCATGACAACGGAAACTTGACAGCTCCATCACGACAACTGGAACCTGGCAGCTCCATCATGACAACGGAAACTTGACAGCTCCATCATGACAAAGGAAACTTGACAGCTCCATCACGACAACGGAAACCTGGCAGCTCCACTATGACAACGGAAACCTGGCAGCTCCACTATGACAACGCACCCGCATAATCTTCGCATATGGTTGAAACTTTCTCATCCAAACACAACACTCTTTTGGTTCTCCAGGTTCCCTATTCTCTCGACTTGACCTCTTGCGACTTGGGCTGTTCCCGAAGCTAAATTAAAGTTCCGCTGTAAGACACCCGAGTGAAGTCACGAGAAGACATGCGGAATGAGACGACCTATCTGTGCTCCATTGGCAAAGAGGTCTTCCTGAAACTCCTCCGGCAATAGCGGGACTGCTGCGAGAAGTGTGTGGAGTCCCAAGGAGAGTTCTTTGAAGGGGGATTAGGGTTTCAAATCTCCATGGGAGTAATTGTATTGTCCGGCACAAAGGTCGGATACATTTTGAACACACCTCGTGCAGGTACACAAAGAGGTTCAATAAACACATGAAACTGATTTTAGTGACCAGAAATGCGTTGTTATCACCCCAAATCGGATTCAGCGAGGCAAGATTTGTCATTGCCTAAGCCGTCCAAGTTCGTAGCTCGGCTCTGGTGACCTCATTGGTAATGACATAGCCCAAATTTTGGAATTTAGGAACCGTTTCAAGCGCTAAGCCACTGATTCTGATACTGTCACTGAACAACTCCTCCCCCCCCCCCTTACCTTCTAGGGTGGGTGACGGGGGGGGGGGGGTGAAAGGGAGGAGATGCTACCATTAGAAAGAAGTAAAATAATTGTTAAACTAAGCCTAGATTTAAGGAAATACGAGAAATAACTACAACAACAATGCGGCCTTTTGAAGACCTCTTGACAACGGTCAAAAGAAGGAAACTCACTTGGTACGGAAACTCACTTGGTACGGAAACTCACTTGGTACGGAAACTCATTTGGTATGGAAACTTACTTGGTATGGAAACTCACTTGGTACGGAAACTCACTTGGTATGAAAACTCACTTGGTATGGAAACTCACTTGGTACGGAAACACACTTGGTACGGAAACACACTTGGTACGGCCCCATATGGAGATCAGACGGTCTTGCAAATACTATCCTGCACGACAGGATGCAAAGCGGACGACGGAGAGTTCCTCCCTAAAGAGAGGTGGTAGTACAACATACAAGAATGGACACACATCTCTGACCAAAGGAGGCACAGGCAGCGTCCGCTGACAGAGATGGGTGGCGTGAGATTGTGGGGGTGTTTTCACGGGTGTCCCAACAGGCTCGCCGGTGATGGGATGACCTGTCCTAACCTGAAGATCTCCTTGTGCAACAGAGACGAGAAAGATCTCCATGCCACACTTAGAACATGTTACAAGAGACGATATAACCCTGTGAGGTTTTAAAAAATAAATGATACTGATAAAATAGCACTCATAAAATGACTACTGAACATCTACTGCAGAAGTGTCCAACATACCAGTTACAGAGATTTGGACAACTCCAGTTCTACTGCAAGACAAGCTCTATGGAGATACCGATGACCTCATGTGGAACACTGCTTTCCTTAGAGACATTCGAGTTGATGTCGTAGAGCGTACGTAGAAAAAGAAGAAGGTTGTTGTTTCATTGTTTCGAATTCCCATAATAAGCAGGTTTACTATTTTGTGCGCTCTGAAAAGGACATTGTGTGGCGGGTTGCAGTAGCTTTCTTAACATTCCGAGTGTGTTGATGAAGGTGGAACGGTGTCCTCCAGGTGGTTGTGCTTTCTTGGGTTCATCTGCGTTTCGCTCACTACTACGGGGATGATGTCAATCCCTCAGCTTGTTAACGAAGGTTGCATTGAAAACGGCCCGTTTCCAGGAAGGGCTACGAGGAAGCCGAGGTGAGGGTCTTGGCCAGTATATTTACCCTGACCCTGACTAACATGTCTGATCAGTGTATTTTGCCTGACTAGACGTTAGTCTTCCTCCCTAGAGGAAGACTGTAAAGAAAAGAAAGAACCAGATCTCATGCGTCGTGTGGCATATTGGGAATACGGTGCTAGGTTCATATTTTCTTGACCAAAGGCCCATTAGAGGTGATGTGGTCGGCATCACGTGAGCCGCGGGTACTTTCTAAACTTGTTCCGCTGAGTAAATGTATTTTTACCAGCTAAAGGTCCGATGCATTTTGAGCAGACCTAAGCCACGACAGTTGTGCGACAGTCCCTCACAAAGTCAAGACAGTTGTACGACATTCCCTCACAAAGTCAAGACAGCTGTACGACAGTCCCTCACAAAGTCAAGACACTTGTACGACAGTCCCTCACAAAGTCAAGACAGTTGTACGACAGTCCCTCACAAACTCAAGACAGTTGTACGACAGTCCCTCACAAAGTTCAGACAGCTGTACGACAATCCCTCACAAACTCAAGACAGTTGTAAGACAGTCCCTGATAAAATCAAGACAGTTGTACGACAGTCCCTCACAAAGTCAAGACAGCTGTACGACAGTCCCTCACAAAGTCAAGACAGCTGTACGACCGTCCCTCACAAGCTCAAGACAGTTGTACGACAGTCCCTCACAAAGTCAAGACAGTTGTTCAAACGTCCCTCAAAGAGTCAAAACAGTTGTACGAAAGTCCCTCATAATATTAAGACAGTTGTACGACAGTTCATCACAAAGACAAGACAGTTGAATGACAGTTCCCCACAGAGTCAAGGCAGTTGTACTACAGTCCCTCACAAAGTCAAGACAGTTGTTCGAACGTCCCTCACAAAGTCAAGACACTTGTACGACAGTGCCTCACAAAGCCACGACAGTCCCTCACAAAGTCAAGACAGCTGTACGACAGTCCCTCACAAAGTCAAGACACTTGTACGACAGTCCCTCACAAAGTCAAGACAGTTGTACGACAGTCCCTCACAAAGTCAAGACAGCTGTACGACCGTAACCTCACAAGCTCAAGACAGTTGTACGACAGTCCCTCAGAAAGTCAAGACAGTTGTTCAAACGTCCCTCACAGAGTCAAAACAGTTGTACGAAAGTCCCTCACAATATTAAGACAGTTGTACGACAGTTGATCACAAAGACAAGACAGTTGAATGACAGTTCCTCACAGAGTCAAGGCAGTTGTACGACAGTCCCTCACAAAGTCAAGACAGTTGTTCGAACGTCCCTCACAAAGTCAAGACACTTGTACGACAGTGCCTCACAAAGCCACGACAGTTGTACGACAGTCCCTCACAAAGTCAAGACAGTTGTACGGTAGTCCCTCACAGAGCAGCAGTGCTAAAAATTATATTCAGCAAAACATTCCATCTTAGTTCGGCCACAGACCGTAAGACGATGCCCAAAATGACGCTATGTCAATGTGTTAACGTAATCCGTATCAGCCTATTGGTTAAAACAGCTCTCCAAATTGATGAACATGATTTATGACTAATCTTCTGTGTGCATTGCGCGAGGATTATGTTTAAAAATTGATTTGAACAAATCCGCAAAAATCCAAAGTTTGGAAACGCCTCAACATTGTTTCCTAATTCGTTAACGAGACAGTTCACAAGAACAATGTGGTTAGCAAAACATATTTCATAAACACCAAGGAATGACATTATCGTAAAAGCTGACAGTTCGAATCCCGTTTTTATATTATCATAAAAGCTAACAGTTCAAAACTCGTGTTTACATTACCATAAAAGCAAAAAGTTCGAATCCCGTTTTTTTACAGTATGATAAAAGCTTACAGTTCAAAACCCGGTTTAACATTATCATAAAAGCTAACAGTTCGAAACCCGTTATTACATTATATGAAATGTTAAGAGTTCAACAACCGTTTTTACATTTTCATGAAAGCTAACAGTTCGAAACGCGTTAACATATTTTTTGCATTTTCATACCATTTAACAGTTACAAACTCACTTGTTTCCTTATCATATAAGCTAACAGTTCGAAACCCACTCGATCCAGCTGTAAATGGTTACATAGCTTAGAGCTAAGGAAAGAAAAGCAGCAAGGAAGGGAATTGACACTCCCACCTCACATAAAGTTGAGTTCTACCAAAATTAAGTCTTCAACACTTCATCCACGACTACAGTATCTGCTATTGACCTACCTTGTCCTTTTATTATTGTAACATCAAATTGCATCCTTTTTGTTATCTTTTCCCAACACCCATATACGATATTCAAACGCAGCTCTTGAAGACCCCAGTGAAGCAATATCAAGGTCTTAGGTTTTGGGTATGTCAGCAGAATCAAAGAAAGACACCTGCCCCGGCAGCCTCTTGAAGCGGAGAGTCAAGATCAAAATCTCAACTCGGAATCAAGATGCTGAGCAGCGCATGAGCTGCAGTGGTCAGCGACCCATAGCTGACTATTAGCGTCAGGGCCAGCGAACCAGAGCTGCCAAGACCCTTCTACACCTCCACGCAGTGATCCTGGATAACAGACTGCAACAGAGCAGACTGGCTAAGGAGAAGGGATCGAAGAAAGAATGCTAACCCGGTACTCAAAAAATTCTTGCTGAAGTCGGATGCGTTGGAGCGAAAGGTGCAAATATCGCAATCAATCTGTAAACTACGACACAAGGCATTCCGTTCTCTGGACTACATTCTGCTACTTCAGCCCTTTCAGGGTTTGGTAGCGGGAGATTGAGAACAAACGAAGCCAAGCCAAACCAAGCCAAAACCTTAACTCCACTGGGCAGACAACGTAAGACAATATTCAGTGTATCCCACTCGCCGCCGCCCCTGGTTTTCATTAAAACTTGTTAACCATTCAGCCTAATTAAACCAAATTTTACATGGACGTTCCATGAACCAGTTAGGCGAGGAGGAACTCCGTACTGGCTATTTTCAACAGGACGGAGCCACATGCCACACTTCAAATGTCAGCATGACTGACATTACTTTCTTCTTTGAAGATCGTCTCATTTCTAAGGGGCTTTGACCAGCAAAGTCGTCTGACCTTCCTCCACCTGATTCCTTCCACTGCGCTATGCCGAAAGAGATAGTGTTTCGCAACTGGTCAGGTAATCTCATAGAACAGCAATCAAGCATTCGGCGGGAAATTGAGTCAGTGACTCCTAGTGTGTTGGTGGGTGAATACCTTCCATAACATTGGGAGGCGTGTCCATGCATGTCTTGATGCTAATGGTGACCACTTTCAACGTTTACTCTGAGCTAATTATGTCTCTCACACGCTAAGGTATGTTCTTGTCAAATGTGATTGGGGATCAAGATGCTAAGCAGCGCATGAGCTGCAGTGGTCAGCGAACCATAGCTGTTTGCTAGCGTCAGGGCCAGTGAACCAGAGCCGCCAAGACCCTTCTACACCTCCAAGCTGTGATCCTGGATAGCAGGTTGCAGCAGGCAGACTGGCTAAGGAGAAGGAATCGAAGAGGGAATGCTAACCCGGTACTAAAAAATGCTTGCTGAAGTCGGATATGTTGGACCAAAAGGTGCAAATATAGCAGTCAAGCTGTAAACTACGACACAACGCATTCCGTTCTCTGGACTACATTCTGCTACTTAAGCTCTTTCAGGGTTTGGTAGTGGGAGATTGAGAATGAACGAAGCCAAGCCAAGCCAAGGCAAATGTGATTGGATTAGGTTCATTGGTTTAAAAGTTATAAGGTAAAACCAGGGGTCGGTATCGAGTGGGGCACTCTGTATAGGAGACCGAAAACTAGACTGGAAAAAATCCAAGAAAAAGACATAAGATATTATAGTCTAGCGTTCCATCTGGCAGGGTAGAAGCGGAGTGACTAATTAAGTACCTTCAAGCACTGTACTCGGGGAGCATGTAGCGAAGCAGTTGTGATCTTAGTCTTAGTAGACCTGTACTTCTACATTGGTGAATGCCCCTGTGCAGGTCTCAGTTCTGGTTTCTCAGTTCTGGTTTGAGTTGGATGTAGCCAGGAGCATGATTTCCTGCTTAGCGAGATAAGCTCGAACAGCTTATTACTCCGCTGCGTTGGATCAAGTGTCGCAGAGGGTGGTTAACTGATGTGCGAGTCAATCTTAATGGACTAAAACACTAGAGCAAAGTAGACCAGCTACCTGTCATGCGCCACCTATGCTGTTTATTACAAACCACATAACCGTGGCTGGTGCTATGCCATTCCCCACAGTTAGTCGCCTTATACGACATGCTCTCTGTGAGACAGTGGTGCTGTTCTTGTTCTTGTCATTCACAAAGAGCCCGGCGGACCACTCGGGAGTTGTAATCTTGCTTTCCAGACACTACGTCTCGAAATTTCCGATAACCATAAGGGGTCGTAAGGGCATTGCATCTAGCTTTCAGAGTGTGGAGGGTGCATCTTCCCATGTATCTAACTGGGCGGGAGCTCAACCCTCTCCCGAGGTTGGTATTGACCATCTATTTCCTGATCAGGAGGCCCGGCTTGAGCAGAGTCGTTAGTTTCAAGTCTGTTGTCCAGCTGCTAAACTGCTGCCTCTGCTTCAGCTACCATCTTGTTTACTTGTACTCGGCTTCCCATTGGGTAAATTTAGAAACTGCACCAATGAGAACGCCGGAATAGGCCATCTTGCATGATATATACATGGGCACAAGCTGTTAATTCGATGGATAGTCGAAAGGTTTTGCATTTTATTATGAGTCAAGGCATTTACCTGGACAATCGTGTGAACTTAAGTCCTGATCTGTGAATTCACCCTACGAGAGGATTCCGTGGCGTCGACCTTGTGATCAGGTCGTGTGGGTTAGACTCCGGACTCCGCCGACTTTTTCACGTGTACTTGATGCGGAGTTCCCTGCATCTCGTTGTTGTCCCCTAGTCGTCTTGTCCTTGACTTGTCACTGGGGTCGGGCAGCTCAAGACGAGAGAGTGAGCATAAAAAGTATCGCAGTTAATCCTTACTAAAAATATCGGTAACAAAATAAATTATGCCATCATCGTCTGCGATGGACGGCGGCCTTTGCCTTGCTGTCAGTTCATTCACAGCTGCATCTTGGCCCAAAACATTGCATATGGGAACTATCATCCAGAATTGAGTACTATTCCACTCATTCAGTTTTATCATTATCGATGGACAGCGGCCTTTGCCTTTGCCTACCTTACAAGACGATAGACTTCTCCCACTTATTTTTCACTTTCCTAATGCCGTAATTGTAGAACTCGTCCTTCTGGGCCGGAAACATGTCTCCAGTTAAAGTTCTCCAGTAATCAAGCATGGACGTCAGAAAAATGACGTCCATGAAGCGGATTCTTTATCTTTGGGAACAGAAGTCCGGTGAGTATTGTCGAAGGGGTAAGATTTCACACATCACAGATTTTTAGGGAGCCTCGTGGTGCAGTGGTTAGCGAGCTGGCTTCGCATCTGAGTGGTCTTGGGTTCATTCCCCAGTTGATGTGGAAAGGCGCCAGGGTCAACACTGCCTTAAATGGGTTCCGGTTGTCAGGGACGTTAAAGTGGTGATGGAGAGGAGATGGCCACCGCCCTCTTATAGCCGAGCTTTTGAAATGTGAGATCGCTAACACCTCACATTCCTACGGCAGCAATGCTATAGGTTTATTTACTTTACTTTCTTTTTAAACGTTTTTCTGACGTCCAGGACTTGGCTTGGCTTCGTTCGTTCTCAATCTCCCGCTACCAAACCCTGAAAGGGCTTAAGTAGCAGACTGTAGTCCAGAGAACGGAATGCGTTGTGTCGTAGTTTACAGCTTGACTGCGATATTTGCACCGTTCGGTCCAACACATCCGACTTCATCAAGCATTTTTTGAGTACCGGGTTAGCATTCCCTCTTCGATCCCTTCTCCTTAGCCAGTCTGCCCAAGCTGCAGCCTGTTATATTCAGGATCACCACGTCGAGGGTGTAGAAGGGTCTTGGAAGCTCTGGTTCGCTGGCCCTGACGCCAGCAGTCAGCTATGGGTCGCTGACAACTGCAGCTCATGCGCTCGTGCAGGACTTTATTACTGAACTAGAGACGTGGTTCCGGGCCCATACGGAAGAGTTCTACAATCATGGAGCAGTTCTACAATCATGGAGCAGTTCTACAATCATGGAGCAGTTCTACAATCATGGAGCAGTTCTACAATCATGGAGCAGTTCTACAATCATGGAGCAGTTCTACAATCACGGAGCAGTTCTACAATTACGGAGCAGTTCTACAATCAATGGAGCAGTTCTACAATCATGGAGCAGTTCTACAATCATGGAGCAGTTCTACAATCACGGCATCAGGATTATTAGGAATAGATGGGAGAAGCATATCGCCTTGCAGGTTGAATACATAGAGAAGGACTGAATTTCACATCAATTTTACAGGTAAGGTGCATTAACTTTTTCAAACTTTTAGAGCCGAACTTTTCGATCATCTCCCATTCAGACATCTAAACCTAACGTAGAAGGTTTCAAAGATTCAAACGATCGCGGTTTTCCTTCCTCATTGTATGCCCGCATCTTCTAGTCAACCCAGATGTAAATTGGTACATATTTAGGATCCACAAAGGCAGCTACAGAGAGGAATTTCAACAAGGAAAGGGACTGCAAATATGAGCAAGAATAATCGTTTCTATGAAATGTTCTTCATTAAGCATTACGCATGAATACATGCATGGACATTATTCTATATTGGATTTCTCTCACGCCCTTATATAACCAAAAGCACTGGTTTCAGAAGCATTCTTCCCACTTATTTCGATCATTAAACGGAAAATGGCGCATTGCATTACAAACAACGCCAGTTAATCCAAATGTGTGGTTTGATAGGAGTATGGTCATTTTCAGGGAGAAGTCTTCTTCTTCTTCTTTTTCTTCTTCTTCTTCTTTTTCTTCTCCTTCTTTTTCTTCTTCTTCTTCTCCTTCTCCTTCTTCTCCGATCAACTCATGCCATGCTTCTAGCCCGGTGAGGTTCACGACGGAGACTGCGCTTCAGATCTTCGCCAGTCCCGAAATTCGAGCATGGTCGCTTCCCCTGGCCAGATTGCCTCTCTTTGGTCTGTATAAGTATGATAGCCCTGCAGGATATGTTCTGGTGTTTGTTTGGGTGCTCCACAATTGCATGCTGCGGTGTCTCTGAGACACATTATGTGTAGGTGAACCTTGAGTCTGCAATGTCCCGTTCTGAATCTGAAGATATTTGTCTGCCCATCGCTGCCAAGTTTATCTATGCTGCCCTTTTCTGGTTTGTAGACTCTGTGCTGGTTCTCCATTCTGTCCTCGTGGATCGTTTTATCAGTCTTTGCTTCTTTATAGCTCTGCGGATGGCGAGTCTGCATGCCGGCAGGGCGTAGTGATTTTAAGCATTACACAAGAACATAAACCTGAACTTGAACTACCTTTTGATGGTTTCCATACCATAATATAACTAAAATGACTGAAACTTAAACCTGAACTACCTTTTGATGGCTTCCATACCATAATATAACTAAAATGACTGAAACATAAACATAAAGCTGAACTACCTTTTGATGGCTTCCATACCATAATATAACTAAAATGACTGAAACTTAAACATGAATTACCTTTTGATGGCTTGCATGCCATAATATAACTGAAATGGATGAAATATAAACCTAAACCTGAACTACTCTTTGATGGCTGGCATTCCATAATATAACTAAAATGACTGAAACATAAGCCCGAACTACCCTTTGATGGCTTGCATGCCAAAATATAACTAAAATGACTGAAACTGAAAGACAGACGCGTTTCCCACGAAAAGTTAAATTTTACAAAACAACCAGTTTTTAATTTTTATTTTGCATCTGTGATTTCATTTGAGCACTCTTCTATAAAAACCCCACTTCTGTGGCTCCAAACAATCTGTTCTATACGCTATATACGCCAGTGAATAACTTTATTTTAAACTTCTACTGTCAAAGATTTGTTTTGTAGGAAGCTTTTCATTTTTTCGAATCCTGTTTTTGTTCTATTTGAGGCATTCTGTTCTAAAGTTCTGCTATCTGATATATTCAACCCTAGGGACTTGATTTAAAAGCCTCCCATTTATTTTGATGTTGAATTCTTGAGAATTCTATCCGATACAACGCGTTTAAACATGTCTGAGTGGGCAGAATTGTGAGAATTACAGGATGTCAAGCATCTTAGCCTCAATTAATTCCTCGTATACTCCTCCACTCGTTCATTCTCCATCAGTCTATCTTACGTTTGAAAGCCTAATTCTGTGGGATACCTCGTGTAATACGGTTTTATGTGAAACGGGGAATTTGAAAGATAGAAGAGCAGAGAATGTAGTTTCCGATCTAAGAATCGACATCTCCGCCCTACAGGAAAACTTACAGGTGCATAGTTTCCCTCAGTATATGGTGAAAAGTGTGGATACTACTTTAGCAGTATTCCGTCGGTTGTATACACTACTACTTTGCTATAAAGAAGCAAAGACACTCATCAAACGATACAGGAGGGCGGAATGGAGAAACCAGCACAAAGAATATAGCCCAGAAAATGACAGAATAGACAAACTTGGCAGAGATTAGGCACACAAAGATATTCAGACTCAGAACGGGACATGGCAGACTCAAGACCTACATCTACAGAATGGACCTCAGAGACACTGCCACGTGCGATTGTGGAACACCCAAGTAAACACCAGGACATATCCTGCGGGGTTGCCGCACTTATGGAGACCGAAGAGAGGCAGTTGGGCCCGGTGGAGCCATCATGCTTGAAAAGCTGTGTGGGACAAGAGAAGACCTGACACGCAGTCTCCCTCGTGGTGAACCTCACCGGGCTTGAAGCACAGCATCAGTTGATCGAAGAAGTAGAAGAAGAATACACAACTGCTTCTTCCTCCCAGTCGCCCCTTCATGTTCGAACTTTGATATATATATATATAAAGAAATCAGAAGAAGACTAGCAATGGCGATGCAGACACTGAACAGCCTGAAGAAATTATGGCAGAGCACCAACAAAATGATAAAAGTAAAAGTCTTGAGAGCCTGTGTTTTTACTGTGGCAGCTTATGGCTGCGAATCATGGACGATTACTAAAACTTCCAGACAAAGAATCGAACCCTTCGAGTCAAAATGTTACACAAATATCCTCAGAATACCCTGGACAGAGAAAAAGACAAATGTAGACATTCGGCAAGAGTAGAGCATAGAAAAAAACTGGTTTTTCAATTCCGTTTTGGCTAGATAATGCAAATAATTTTGTCACATCAAGAGACACAACGGTCTCGACAGAACAATGATGGAAGTTATTGATACAAGGTAAAAGAGGAAGGGGTAGATCAAGAAGATGATGGCACCAAGAAATTCAGGAATGCCTGGGTATGACTGTGGCGGAGGCTGGAGTTTTGGCAAGGGAACGAGTTTCTTTCAGACATACTGTGATGGGAGTGACGTTCTATAAAGGACATGTTTCATGATGATGATGATGATGATGATATATACATACATATATTTATTACCATTTCACGAATTGCCTTGCCAACATTCAAGTCACTGATCAATCATAGAAAGTCACCCCTATCCATTTCCAGTCTCCAACCAGGGTGCCTGTGAAGCGAGGGTGTCGTATAGTTCATTGTCATGAACTGCAGAATGAAAATATAAATTCTACGAACTTGCATCTTCCTGGTGGGAACTTACGGATTTGAAACTTGGACCACCACACAAACACTTAAGAAAAGGATTTAATAATTTGAAATAAAATGCTAAAGTGCTCAAAATACCCCGGATAGCGAAACAGAAAAATGCAGATATCCTAAAAGAACTGGATATCAAAGAAAATTGTCTAGTAAACATTTTCTTGACCAGGACAGTAGATCAACACAACCCAACAGTAGGAAGACGAAGGGGACGCTAAGCAGAAGCCCGGTGTTAATTCGAGGGTCGTTCAAGTCAAACCGATATGTGACCGTACCAAGCGAGTTTCCTTCTTTTGACAGTTGCCTAGAAGTCTTCAAAAGAAATATTACCTGGGCAAATATTTTATTGTGTGTCTGTCAAATTTCTTGTCCTTCTGTGTTTTTCGTGTTGCAGCTAATGACTGCGAATCCTGGATAATTACCAAAACTTCTAGACGAAGAATTGGATCCTTCGAATCAAAATGTTACAGAAATATCATCAGAATACCCTGGGCCGAGAAAAAGACAAATGTAGACATTCGGAAAGAGTTGAGCATAGAGGAGAACTGGTTTATCAATTCCGTTTTGGCTAGAACATGCAACTACTTTGGTCACATCAAGAGACACATCGGTCTCGAGAGAACAGTGATGGAAGGTTTGGTGCCAGGCAAAAGAGGAAGTGGTAGACAAAAAAGACGATAGCGTCAAGATATCCAGGAATGCCTGGGTATGACTGTAGCGGAGGCTGGAGTTTTGGCAAAGGAAAGAGTTTCTTTCAGACAGACTGTGATGGGAGCGACGTTCTATAAGGGACATGCTACATGATGATGTCTGTCAAAACCGACGGCGGTGGGATCGTTGTGGGGGGGGGGGGGCAGGGATGGGGTGTTGGATATACCCGATAAAGCAAATCGTGCGTGTATATGGTCGTGTAATGTTAGGCGCCCACAACAACAGTTGTAGGCGGCATGGCGCCACTTGCCTAACTCCACTTTTGCAGCCTTCCTAGCAGGTTACAGTGTTAATATAATTAGCTCGTTATGCTGCCGAAGACGGATGTGTCGGACAGAAAGGTGCGAATATCGCAGCCAGGCTGTAAACTAGCGACACAGTGCATTCCGTTCTCTGGACTACATCTTGCTACTTGCAAAGCCCTGTTCAAGGCTTGGTAGGGGGAGATTGAGAACGAAAGAAGAAGAAGAAAAGGAGCAGCCCGTTATTGACATGATCTAGTCGATCCAGCAGTAAAAAGGTACCTGGAGCAGGGATGGAAGGCAGCGAGGAAGGATACTAGACACTCAACTTCATAAAACAGCTGAAGCCTGGTATTAGAACAAATTAGTAAGTATCACACTGATAAGGGATAGCTGCATGTGTGTATATATGTGTCTGTGTGTGTATGCATGTATGTGTGTTGGTGTGCGCGCGCGTGTGTGTGTGTGTGTGTGTGTGTTTCTATGCATGTACGTATGTATGTGTGTGTCTCTCTCTCTCTCTCTCTCTCTCTCTCTATATATATATATATATATATATATATATATACATATTTGTATGTATACACACACAAACATACATACCATACAAACAAACTATGGATACGTAGACACATATTATACACATAACAAAACATTTCCAGACACATAGAGAATTAGTGAGCCTAAAACCGAACACAAGCGGTTGAAGATATGAGTCATATATGTATGTTGTTAACTTTTGTTTGCAAAGACGTAAGACAATGATTTGGGATCAAGATATTGAGCAGCGCATGCGCTGTACCGTCAAACGACACATAAGGTGTCTGCTAGCGTCAGTGTCGGCCAACCAGAGCTGTCAAGATCCATCTCAACCTCCACGGGATGATCCTGGATAACAGGCTGCAACAGAGCAGGCTGGCTAAGGAGAAGGGATCGAAGAGGAATGGCTAACCTGGTACCCAAAAATGCTTGCTGAAGTCGATGTGTTGGAACGACGGGTGCAAATATCGCAGTCTAACTGTAAACGACGACACAACGGATTCAGTTCTCAGGACAATGATTGAAAAGACTTTAGCAGCAATCATATCCGTATATCGGTGTTGTGTTTGCTGTGAACATGTGCCCAATGTTTTATCCAAAAATCGCAATTGATTATTTGAGATGTCCAGAACAGACAATACATTGAGATGAATGGCGGGCACTTTCCAAGTCAAACACCTGTCTGAGATTACGTCACTGGGTTAGGGAAATCCCGCACACAACGACGAGCCGGTACAGAACAAGACAAAGTGATTAGGCCTACATGCATTTCAGTTGTCTGTTGGTGGGAGCTTGAGTGATGGAAGCGACTTCTTCGTCTTCTTCTTCTGAAACACGAGTAAAGAGATATAACCATATGTGCCTTAATCGATGCTTTTCTGGGTGTAGAAGTGTTTTGTTTTTTGTGCGCGATTTTGTTCAACTTCCAGCCGCGTGAATACTGTCCATCGCAGATGTTAGTTATCACATGCACGTGCGCAGTAAGATACAGAATTACGTCCGTGCTCACCGAGTGTGCAATAAAATAACAACGTACTCTTATGCGGTTGTGTAAAATGGGGAGGGGGGGTGGGGGGGGGGGGGTGGGATTAAGGGACTTTCTGAAAAAAATTTCCATAAGGATTAGCTTTATTTTTACGGAGAGAAATGTCTGTCACGCACAGCGGTACATTTTCTCAGACACTCACAGTTGCTGATGAAGCCCGACCTGGTCGGCCTGTTTAGATTGCAACAGAAGCATCCGTGCAGCGGATAAGGGAGATGCTACGAACTGGCAGTGTAGCAACTACAAAAAGGGTGTTCACATGGTTTAGCCTATATCATAATGCGCGATCGATTGAATTTCCGAAAAGTGTGGTAACGGTGGGTACCTAGAGATCTGACTGAGGAGCACGAAATGACCCGAATGGGAATGTCCTTGCATCAGCTCTGTCAGTACGTAGATGCACGAGAAGATATAAGGAGTAGGCAAAACAACTAATTGACGGTGAGCTGAAAGATAGCCTTCGTCAAGTCGATGGCTAAATAAAGCGTTTCAAAGACTCCCTCAAAGTATCTCTAACGCGCTTCAGCATCGATGTAAACGCATTTCGAATGCCTTGCACAAGACCGCAAGGCATGGCATAGAGCCACCATCAGAGGCACCTTCATTGATGAGGAACGTCGGGCCTCCGAAGCACAGAAAAAACGCACTTTGCGAAAAAACAAAAACAACTGACACTCACATGTCCAATTCTGACAATTAAATGCTACGTATGTGGAAGGATTTGCCGTTCCGGAATTGGACTACACAGCCACCTCCGAACTCACTGGTGAGGGGCAGCACAACATGTATGACTGCTGTTGTCTTCATCACTTGCGATGGACGGCTATCATCATCATAACAAGCAGCGGGATCAAGATGCTGAGCAGCGACCCATAGCTGACTGCTAGCGTCAGGGCCAGCGAACCAGAGCTGCCAAGACCCTTCTACACCTTCACGCGGTGATCCTGGATAACAGGCTGCAGCAGGGCAGACTGGCTAATGAGAAGGGATCGAAGAGGAAATGCTAACCCAGTACTCAAAAAATGCTTGCTGAAGTCGGATGTGTTGGGCCGAAAGGTACAAATATCGCAGTCAAGCTGTAAACTACGACACAACGCATTCCATTCTCTGGACTACATTCTGCTACTCAAGCCCTTTCAGGGTTTGGTAGCGAGAGATTGAGAACGAACGAAGCCAAGCCAAGCCAAGCCAAATGCTACGTATGTGGAAGGATTTTCCGTGCCAGAATTGAACTACACAGCCACCTCCGAACTCACTGGTGAGGTGCAACACAACATGTCTAACTGCTGTTGTCTTCATCGCTTGTAATGGACGGCTATCATTATAATAACAAGCAGGAATGTTACTGAGGATGAATACGGGAAACATCATCACCAATACGAATCAAAGCGCGCTTCAATGGAATGGAAACATCCTTCTACGCTTTCTGCAAAAAGTTCACGTTTACGTTATCATCAGAGGCGGTTATACTTGCAGTGTTTTCAAGAGGTCGAACGTTATCTTGCAAGAGCAGGGACACCCTATGTGATCAAACCCAACGAGCACTAACCTTCCGAAAGTGCAAATGTTCATGAATAATAGTGTTCACTGTACCCAGGAAAGGATTTGCCTCTTGTGCAATTTCGGTACTGGTTTATGCGTCGATTTTCCAGGATAAGGCGTTCCACAATCTGGATATTCACAGGAATGGCTGGTGGGTTGAGAGCCATAACGGCCAGGATCATCACTCACTGATGTACGGCCTTCTCTAAAGCGTTTACATCATTCAAATGTCTTACTGCGACTGTGTGTCACATCACCGTATTGTGAATACAGTCTTCTGTAAATGTCAGCAGCTTTCACGCCTTCTTTCATAAGACACTGCATCCCAGCACGCTATTCTATGGAAGCTCTAACAGTGTTCTCCTGCATTTTTATTTATCTGTCACGTGATTTGGTGATTGGCCCTTTTGAGGTGGGCCACCTAGCAGTAATACAACACAAGTGCCCCTAACTAAGGATAGTAGCTGCAGCATACTAAAAGCCATTCAGGTGGAACTAGAACAAAAAGGCCGGGTATGATTTGAACGATCCTCGTGTGTGTGTGTATATATATATATATACTTGGAATACTTGGAATCGTGGTATTCAAACAGCCGTTGTAGATATTTTAGACTTCCTGCGGCTTACTAGGCCTGGGGTAAGGTATTAATAATTTGAGTAGATTTTTAATTAGAATTTAGATTTTTGACCTGTCATCGGCCGTTAAGTCTACTTTTTTCGATTTCTATCTGCCAACGGATTTTTGACGTGTTCGATACTGATCTCACTACCAAGAGATCAGGGGAATTTTCCACCAGAAGATCCACCTGAAAATATACCGGTTTGCACCGGGATTCAAAACCGCAATTTCCGGCACCCAAGACAGTCACATAACCTCGAGACCACTAAGTCCTCCTCACTTTTCCCATGAGAGTCTTCCTCTGCTTCTCTTGCCATGTGGACTCAAGAAAAGACCTTGTCTGGTAATGTTATCCACTGGTTTCCGTAATATGTGGCCTATCCATCGTCATCGTCTCCTCCTTCTCCCATGCTCCACTATATTTGTCCAGTTTATTTCCATCAGTTCAACGTTTGTGATCTTGTCCTGCCATTTCCATCCTTTATATTTACAAAAGTCTGTACCTTTTCCACAAGTACCTGTTGTCCTCCGTGTTTCAGAACCATAGAATGGAACGGATTAGACTTGGCTTGGCTTGGCTTCGTTCGTTCTCAATCTCCCGCTACCAAACCCTGAAAGGGCTTAAGTAGTAGAATGTAGTCCAGTGAACGGAATGCTTTGTGTCGTAGTTTACAGCTTGACTGCGATATTTGCACCTTTCGGTCCAACACATCCGACTTCAGCAAGCATTTTTTTAGTACCGTGTTAGCATTCCCTCTTCGATTTCTTCTCCTTAGCCAGTCTGCCCTGCTGCAGCCTGTTATCCAGGATCACCCCGTGAAGGTGTAGAAGAGTCTTGGCAGCTCTGGTTCGCTGACCCTGAAGCTAGCAGTCAGCTATGGGTCGCTGACCACTGCAGCTCATGCCCTGCTCAGCATCTTGATCCCAAGAATGGATTCTACGCTGGATTCAAAAAAATAATTGTGACGGTGGTTTTCATTTCTGTTGATCTCCAAAAATTCCTCAACGCAATGAAAGCTTTTCTCGCCTTCTGCATTCTTAACTAACCATCGTTGTCTGTACCTCCTACTTTGTCTGTATTGCTGCCAAGGTATGTGAAAGACTCCATATTCTGAAGGTGGACGGCTCCCAGTCCAATTCTATCAGTGTTAATTGCATTTATTTTCAAAACCTGTGTTTTGTCTCTGTGTATTTTTAGCCCCAACTGTAGTGACCTCTCTTCAAGTAAACGCACCTTACTTTTGCACCTGGCTGTGGGTATGGGACAGAAGAGCCAAATGATCTGCTCACTTGTATAAATATTTATATATATATATATATATATATATATATATATATATATATATATATATATATATGATTATCATCATCATCAGGTAGCATCTCATTTGCAGAACGTCTCTCTCATGACAGCCGATCTGTAAGACACTCGATCTCTGGACAGATGTACATGATATACAATAAGTTTTACATTCGATGCTCTAATTTATAATTCTCCAATCAATAACGTTGCACGAAACCCATTTATAATACAGATTATTTAAATTCCTTCTTGAGCCATTCTATCAACAGTTCTTAAGAGAGTGTCCTTGACATTTTTATGCGGAGAAACAAAACTAGGCAGATAAAAACACAGGCAGGTTCGCAACTTAATTATGACAACAATTAAACATGTAATGAAAACGCCACTCAATTTTCTCTTAAGTTAACGGTCTACAGCAATCAGTTTAAGAGCTTCTTGTTCAGAGAAACAGGCATTCATTAAGCGAGGAGATGTGCTGAGTATAAGGAACGCATCGCACCGGCCGTCTGCTTCTAATTTCTAATGGCTCAAGACAGATTGAAAGTGTTTCCAAGAAAGCTTCAAAGTGCCTATTTGACTTCACAAGAACGGTAATCCTGAGGCCAGGAACGCACTTTAGTTTCAGTGTTTTAAGACCTGATGCAACATTCGGAATTGGGGTAGGGTCGTTTTGAGGATGACAGCCGAAATACTGCCTACAATTACTCTCAATGTTATACCTTTTGGGGAGGGGAGTCGAAATCTTTCCTACAATTACTCTCAAGGTATACCTTTTGAGAATTGGAGTCGAAATCCTGCCTACAATTACTCTCAATGTTATACCTTTTGAGAATGGGAGTCGAAATCCTGCCTACAATTACTGTAAATGTTATACCCTTAGAGGATGAGAGACGACATTATGCCTACAATTACTCTCCATACCATACACCTGCCGAGGGGAATTGAGACGATTGTTCAGTCAGGCAAAACATACTAACCAGGACGTCGCATCAGCGTCAATACAATGACAAAGACCACAATCTCTCTTCCACGTAGCGTTCCCTGGGAACATGCTGTTTTTAAGGCAGCCTGGCTGAGGAGATGTGGATAGATGTGATCTTCGTAGAAACGAACGCTATGCACATGGAGCCTAGCATAGAACAACCACCTGGAGGACCGTAGTCCACCTTCATCAGCATGTTCGGGATGTGAGGAAAGCTACTATAACTTAACGCCATTTCAAATGCAGGAGCAAGCAGACCCTTACATAAAATGCAAGCTGAAGTCGGATGCACTGGGCTGACAGGCGCAAAATAAAAACCACAGTACAACGCACACCGCCTTTGGGGATTATCTTCTTCTTCTGCGTTCGTTCGCAATCCCCCGCTACCAAACCCTGAATGTAGTCCAAAAACGGAATGCGCTGTGTCGTAGTTTACAGCTTGACTGCAATATTTGCACCTTTCGGTCCAACACATTCGACTTCAGCAAGCATTTTTTGAGTACCGGGTTAGAATTCCCTCTTCGATCCCTTCTCCTTAGCCAGTCTGCCCTGCTGCAGCCTGTTATCCAGGATCACCGCGTGGAGGTGTAGAAGGGTCTTGGCAGCTTTGGTTCGCTGGCCCTGACGCTAGCAGTCAGCTATGGGTCACTGACCACTGGAGCTCATGCGCTGCTCAGCTTCTTGATCCCCTTTGGGGATTAGAGAAATAAGGTGAACACAACAACAACAAAAAATTTTTTTTTTTTTAAGGCGCACTTACTCATTGTGGGCATTAAAGAACAACAACAACAATAACAACAACAACAATAACAACAACAACAATACACCTGCAAAGAAACTTATAACAGCCAAATAGGTTGGCAATTGTAAGAAGCGACGTTCTTCTTACTTACATTTACATACGAAACACTAAATAATTTCATAAGTGGTGGTAGTAAATATGGTTACTTTTTTGCAAGGCAGAAGATGAGACTTCTCATCGCTCCAAGTAAAGCATAGGGTCACATCTGCAGCTGACAATTTTACAGGAAGCATGTATCTGTGAGCCTGAGTGGCGATTTCAAAATCAATCTTTTGACATGATGATGTTGCTAGCTCAACCTTCTTTAGACGCGATGTATGTCTACAGCGATCCTATATTTTTCAGCGGGTACCATTCGGATGTTGTTGAGTGTTAAGGTAAAGGGTGTCCTTCAGCAAACAACCGTTGGTCAGGGATGAAGTGTTAGGGATGTCAGTATACTAAGCCACAGTTTATGTGAGGTCGGGTGGCCAGTTCCCTTTCTCACTGCCTTTTTCTTCCCTAATCGTACGTCTGGGGCCCATTAAAAGCTTAGTTGACTGGGGCATGAATGTAGTGGTGGTTGAACTCATTACTTTTGCCGCGAAGGGCGAGTGCTCTACCACTGTACAAATCAGACGTTGGAATGTTCTAAGATGAAAATGGATTGGAATGTTGGTAGATTAGTTTTAGTACAGAAAATCCATATGAATGTTGGTAGGTTAGTTTCAGTAATTAAAGTCCATATGAATGTTGATATATTAGTTTCAGTAGGTAAATCCAAATGAATTTTGGTAGATTAGTTCCAGTAGTATATCCATTAGAATGTTGGTAGATTAGTTTCGGTAGGTAAAATCGATGTGAATGTTGGTAGATTAGTTTACATTGGTAAACCCACTGGAAGAGAATGTTGGTAGATTAGTTTACATTGGTAAACCCACTGGAAGAGAATGTTGGTAGATTAGTTTACATTGGTAAACCCACTGGAAGAGAATGTTGGTAGATTAGTTTCATTAGATAAAACCAATTGGAATGTTGGTAGAATAGTTTTCAGTTAGTAAAAACCATAGAAATGTTGGTACACTTGTTTCAGCAAGTAAAACCCATTGGAATGTTGGTAGAGTAGTTTAAGTACGTAAAACCCATTGAAATGTTGGTAGATTAGCTTCATTAGATAAAACCAATTGAAATGTTGGTAGATTAGCTTCATTAGATAAAACCAATTGGAATGTTGGTAGATTAGTTTCAGCAGGTAAAACTCATTGAAATATTGATATATTAGTTTCAGCAGGTAAAACTCATTGGAATATTGGTAGATTAGTTTCAGCAGGTAACACTCATTGGAATATTGGTAGATTAGTTTCAGCAGGTAAAACTCATTGGAATATTGGTAGATTAGTTTCAGCAGGTAAAACTCATTGGAATATTGGTAGATTAGTTTCAGCAGGTAACACTCATTGAAATATTGGTAGATTAGTTTCAGCAGGTAAAACTCATTGGAATATTGGTAGATTAGTTTCAGCAGGTAAAACTCATTGGAATATTGGTAGATTAGTTTCAGCAGGTAACACTCATTGAAATATTGGTAGATTAGTTTCAGCAGGTAAAACTCATTGGAATATTGGTAGATTAGTTTCAGCAGGTAAAACTCATTGGAATATTGGTAGATTAGTTTCAGCAGGTAAAACTCATTGGAATATTGGTAGATTAGTTTCAGCAGGTAAAACTCATTGGAATATTGGTAGATTAGTTTCAGCAGGTAAAACTCATTGGAATATTGGTAGATTAGTTTCAGCAGGTAAAACTCATTGGAATATTGGTAGATTAGTTTCAGCAGGTAAAACTCTTTGGAATATTGGCAGATACGTTAAATTAGGTTGTTGGGGACCGAAGAAGCAGCAATTAATGAGCTGGCTGCTTGCATCAGTGTAAGTGAGCCACAGCTGACCAAGATCATACTCTGCCTGAAAGCAGCGGCCCTGGAAACAGGCTGCACTGGTATAGTCTGGCTAAGAGAATAGGGATTGCAATGGGACGGCAAAGCCAGTATTTAAAACAAAAACCCAGGTAAAATCGGATGTATTAGCTCCAAGTGCGCAGATAAGCAGCTTTGATGTAAATTTCAACTCATCGTCACTTTCAGGGTGAACGCCTACCTGCATCAATTCATCCGTCGATTGGTCCATCCATATCATATTATATCATATCTTTATCTCTACCTACCGACCTACGCACCCAATAATCAATCCGTCCGTCCGTCCGTCCGTTCATCCATCTATCTATCTATCTATCTATCTAATCTATCTAATCTATCTATCTATCTATCTATCTATCTATCTATCTATCTATCTATCTATCTATCTATCTATCTATCTATCTATCTATCTATCTATCTATCTATCTATCTATCTATCTATCTATCTATCTATCTATCTATCTATCTATCTATCTATCTATCTATCTATCTATCTATCTATCTATCTATCTATCTATCTATCTATCTATCTATCTATCTATCTATCTATCTATCTATCTATCTATCTATCTATCTATCTATCTATCTATCTATCTATCTATCTATCTATCTATCTATCTATCTATCTATCTATCTATCTATCTATCTATCTATCTATCTATCTATCTATCTATCTATCTATCTATCTATCTATCTATCTATCTATCTATCTATCTATCTATCTATCTATCTATCTATCTATCTATCTATCTATCTATCTATCTATCTATCTATCTATCTATCTATCTATCTATCTATCTATCTATCTATCTATCTATCTATCTATCTATCTATCTATCTATCTATCTATCTATCTATCTATCTATCTATCTATCTATCTATCTATCTATCTATCTATCTATCTATCTATCTATCTATCTATCTATCTATCTATCTATCTATCTATCTATCTATCTATCTATCTATCTATCTATCTATCTATCTATCTATCTATCTATCTATCTATCTATCTATCTATCTATCTATCTATCTATCTATCTATCTATCTATCTATCTATCTATCTATCTATCTATCTATCTATCTATCTATCTATCTATCTATCTATCTATCTATCTATCTATCTATCTATCTATCTATCTATCTATCTATCTATCTATCTATCTATCTATCTATCTATCTATCTATCTATCTATCTATCTATCTATCTATCTATCTATCTATCTATCTATCTATCTATCTATCTATCTATCTATCTATCTATCTATCTATCTATCTATCTATCTATCTATCTATCTATCTATCTATCTATCTATCTATCTATCTATCTATCTATCTATCTATCTATCTATCTATCTATCTATCTATCTATCTATCTATCTATCTATCTATCTATCTATCTATCTATCTATCTATCTATCTATCTATCTATCTATCTATCTATCTATCTATCTATCTATCTATCTATCTATCTATCTATCTATCTATCTATCTATCTATCTATCTATCTATCTATCTATCTATCTATCTATCTATCTATCTATCTATCTATCTATCTATCTATCTATCTATCTATCTATCTATCTATCTATCTATCTATCTATCTATCTATCTATCTATCTATCTATCTATCTATCTATCTATCTATCTATCTATCTATCTATCTATCTATCTATCTATCTATCTATCTATCTATCTATCTATCTATCTATCTATCTATCTATCTATCTATCTATCTATCTATCTATCTATCTATCTATCTATCTATCTATCTATCTATCTATCTATCTATCTATCTATCTATCTATCTATCTATCTATCTATCTATCTATCTATCTATCTATCTATCTATCTATCTATCTATCTATCTATCTATCTATCTATCTATCTATCTATCTATCTATCTATCTATCTATCTATCTATCTATCTATCTATCTATCTATCTATCTATCTATCTATCTATCTATCTATCTATCTATCTATCTATCTATCTATCTATCTATCTATCTATCTATCTATCTATCTATCTATCTATCTATCTATCTATCTATCTATCTATCTATCTATCTATCTATCTATCTATCTATCTATCTATCTATCTATCTATCTATCTATCTATCTATCTATCTATCTATCTATCTATCTATCTATCTATCTATCTATCTATCTATCTATCTATCTATCTATCTATCTATCTATCTATCTATCTATCTATCTATCTATCTATCTATCTATCTATCTATCTATCTATCTATCTATCTATCTATCTATCTATCTATCTATCTATCTATCTATCTATCTATCTATCTATCTATCTATCTATCTATCTATCTATCTATCTATCTATCTATCTATCTATCTATCTATCTATCTATCTATCTATCTATCTATCTATCTATCTATCTATCTATCTATCTATCTATCTATCTATCTATCTATCTATCTATCTATCTATCTGTCTGTCTGTCTGTCTGTCTGTCTGTCTGTCTGTCTGTCTGTCTGTCTGTCTGTCTGTCTGTCTGTCTGTCTGTCTGTCTGTCTGTCTGTCTGTCTGTCTGTCTGTCTGTCTGTCTGTCTGTCTGTCTGTCTCTTTCTCTCTGTCTGTCTGTTCATCTACGTACCTATCTATTAATTTTCTATTTACATTCCTACCTACATATCTACTGACATATCTATCCACCTACCTATTTAAACGATTACAACGATCTAACCCACTCAACTCTATTTCAAATACTCTCATACACCCACTTCGGCTCCAGCCTTATACACACTTTTCCCGTGTTACTTACCACCATGTCTCTATCTGAATCCAGCACGTGCTCCATTAAGCCTATACATATAAGGCCATGATCCATGGATACGTTTCCACAAGAGAACTATCACGGATCTCGAACAAGCATCGCACATCCACCAACGTAATTGGAGAAACAATAATGGTAGAGAAAGAAGCATCAACCCCCGCAAAGGCAACACCTGGCCCCCAAGAGGTTTCCACATTCACACCAAGCCAGGTCCGGTACCCGTTGTAAAGCAGTTGTTGTGACAGGAGATGGAATGAATTGACACCAGGCGAGAGAAATAAGCACTGCCTGCCAGTCGCTAGTAATCGATAATATAGTTCGGACTTACACGGCGCTCGGTCGGGACTATGGCCGTGCCAGTTTGTCAAAAATGGGGAGAAGTCCGTAGACGAATATACGACCTTCACCGAGGAACTAAACAGCAGAGGGAATGTGTTATCAAGTGATGTGCAATATTTAACGTTATAACGGGGTACATCCGAGGTTGTTCTCAAGTGCTGTGCAATATTTAACGTTATAACGGGGTACATCCGAGGTTGTTCTCAAGTGCTGTGCAATATTTAACGTTATAACGGGGTACATCCGAGGTTGTTCTCAAGTGCTGTGCAATATTTAACGTTATAACGGGGTACATCCGAGGTTGTTCTCAAGTGCTGTGCAATATTTAACGTTATAACTGGTTACGTCCATGGCTGTTCTCAAGCAGACAGAAAGGGACCACTGCTCCCTTACTCGCTTGTTGTGAGAGACGACTAAGGAAGGTTGGTTGCGAGTGAGGTTGTAAACAAAGTTTGTTCGTTCGTGACAGCGATCGCGAAGACAAGCATTTTTCTGTACTCGGGAAACATAAACAACGGGCAGCAGGAAAGAAAGTGATGTAACAGGCAGTTGGGATTCTTCTTCTTCTTCTTCTTCTTCGTCTTCGTCTTCTTCTTCTTCTTCTTCTACTTCTTCTTCTTCTTCTTCTTCTTCTTCTTCGTACGCTGTCAGACGTTAACTTTAATTTGTTCGAAGAAAGCAGCTGTCATCCTGAGGCTGTCGAGCCATAGAGCTTGTCTAGTGTTGCCACCGGTGATGGCCACATGTGCTTTCTCTGGTCCTCGTATGTCGGGCAATTTTGCAGCAGATATTCAGCGGTTATTTCCCTGTGCCACAGGTGCATTCGTCAGTGCCACCCATCTTCAGTTTATTGAATAGGTGGTACCTCAGTCTGTTGTGGCCTGTGCAGAGTCTGAAGACCACGACATGCCCTCTTCTGTTCAGCTGGTAGTAGGCATCATTTTTTTCGAGCCAGTATGTTCTGTTTCCCATTTGGTCATGTATCTGGCTTTGATAAGCCGTTTTGACTCTTCGTACGTCATACTGGTATCTGTTTGTGGTAGTCTTGCACCTTCTTTTGCCAGTCTGTCTGCCTCCTCGTTGCCTTGGATGTTACAGTGGGATGGAACCCACTGTACCACTACTTTTTTGGTGCGGACTGCTGGCATAGTTGACAGAGTACTGCTCTTAAATCATTACGTTCAGTATTTTTCTGGCTTTCACGGCCAGGGCATCTGTAAACATGACTATCTGGCTTTCATTTCTTTCGCCTGTGAGCATTTCTTCTACTGCAGCCCTCAGTGCCTCTGCCTCCGCTCTGAAATTGCTTGAGAATTTTCCAGTTGCCACTGACAGTGTTATTTTTCTACCATTTGGTAGGCTCAAGAATACCCCTGTCCCTCCGTTCTGTGTTGTGTTTGTTACAGAACCGTCGGTGTATGCATGGGTGCAGTTCATGCTTGGGTAGTTTTCAGTCGGAATTCGAACCATGGACCTTTCGTTAACGTCATCCGTTATACCAGACAGACAGACAGAGAGTGAGAGAGAGAGAGAGAGAGAGAGAGAGAGAGAGAGAGAGAGAGAGATAAGGAAATACAGATTGTTGTTGTTGTTGAATGCCCACAATGAGTAGGATTACTCTTTCTGTGAGTCCTGAAAAGGACGTTTAGTGGTGGGTTGTTGTAGCTATTCTCACATCATGAGCGTGCTGGTGAAGGTGGACCGGGATTCATCCGATGATTGTGCCATGGTTGGCTTTATCTGTGTGTCGTTCACTACTACAGGTATCACACCGATACCTCGTCTTGTTTGCCAGGCTGCCATGAAAATAGCCCGTTTCCAGGGAAGACTACTGGGAAGTCGAGGTGAGGGTCTTGAACAGTATGTTTTACTTGACCCTGACTAACATGTCTGAACAGTATGTTGTGCCTGACCCTGACTAACATGTCTGAACAGTATGTTGTGCCTGCCCCTGACTAACATGTCTGAACAGTATGTTGTGCCTGACCCTGACTAACATGTCTGAACAGTATGTTGTGCCTGACCCTGACTAACATGTCTGAACAGTATGTTGTGCCTGACCCTGACTAACATGTCTGAACAGTATCTTGCACCTGACCCTGACTATCATGTCTGAACAGTATGTTGTGCCTGACCATGACTAACATGTCTGAACAGTATGTTGTGTCTGACCCTGACTAACATGTCTAAACAGTATGTTGTGACTGACCCTGACTATCATGTCTGAACAGTATGTTGTGACTGACCCTGACTAACCTGTCTGAACAGTATGTTGTGCCTGACCCTGACTAACCTGTCTGAACAGTATGTTGTGCCTGACCCTGACTAACATGTCTGAACAGTATGTTGTGACTGACCCTGACTATCATGTCTGAACAGTATGTTGTGACTGACCCTGACTAACATGTCTGAACAGTATGTTGTGCCTGACCCTGACTAACCTGTCTGAACAGTATGTTGTGCCTGACCCTGACTATCATTTCTGAACAGTATGTTGTGCCTGACCCTGACTAACATGTCTGAACAGTATGTTGTGCCTGACCCTGACTAACATGTCTGAAAAGTATGTTGTGCCTGACCCTGACTAACATGTCTGAACAGTATGTTGTGCCTGACCCTGACTATCATGTCTGAACAGTATGTTGTGCCTGACCCTGACTAACATGTCTGAACAGTATGTTGTGACTGACCCTGACTATCATGTCTGAACAGTATGTTGTGACTGACCCTGACTAACATGTCTGAACAGTATGTTGTGCCTGACCCTGACTAACCTGTCTGAACAGTATGTTGTGCCTGACCCTGACTATCATTTCTGAACAGTATGTTGTGCCTGACCCTGACTAACATGTCTGAACAGTATGTTGTGCCTGACCCTGACTAACATGCCTGAAAAGTATGTTGTGCCTGACCCTGACTAACATGTCTGAACAGTATGTTGTGCCTGACCCTGACTATCATGTCTGAACAGTATGTTGTGCCTGACCCTGACTAACATGTCTGAACAGTATGTTGTGCCTGACCCTGACTAACATGTCTGAACAGTATGTTGTGCCTGACCCTGACTAACATGTCTGAAAAGTATCTTGTGACTGACCCTCACTATCATGTCTGAAAAGTATGTTGTGCCTGACCCTGACTAACATGTCTGAACAGTATGTTGTGCCTGACCCTGACTAACATGTCTGAACTTATGTTGTGCCTGACCCTGACTAACATGTCTGAACAGTATGTTGTGCCTGACCCTGACTCTCATGTCTGAACAGTATGTTGAGACAGACCCTGACTAACATGTCTGAACAGTATGTTGTGCCTGACCCTGACTAACATGTCTGAACAGTATGTTGTGCCTGACCCTGACTAACATGTCTGAACAGTATGTTGTGACTTACCCTGACTAACATGTCTGAACAGTATGTTGTGACTGACCCTGACTAACCTGTCTGAACAGTATGTTGTGCCTGACCCTGACTAACCTGTCTGAACAGTATGTTGTGTCTGACCCTGACTAACATGTCTGAACAGTATGTTGTGACTGACCCTGACTATCATGTCTGAACAGTATATTGTGACTGACCCTGACTAACATGTCTGAACAGTATCTTGTGCCTGACCCTGACTAACCTGTCTGAACAGTATGTTGTGCCTGACCCTGACTAACATGTCTGAACAGTATGTTGTGACTGACCCTGACTATCATGTCTGAACAGTATGTTGTGACTGACCCTGACTAACATGTCTGAACAGTATGTTGTGCCTGACCCTGACTAACCTGTCTGAACAGTATGTTGTGCCTGACCCTGACTATCATTTCTGAACAGTATGTTGTGCCTGACCCTGACTAACATGTCTGAACAGTATGTTGTGCCTGACCCTGACTAACATGTCTGAAAAGTATGTTGTGCCTGACCCTGACTAACATGTCTGAACAGTATGTTGTGCCTGACCCTGACTATCATGTCTGAACAGTATGTTGTGCCTGACCCTGACTAACATGTCTGAACAGTATGTTGTGCCTGACCCTGACTAACATGTCTGAACAGTATGTTGTGCCTGACCCTGACTAACATGTCTGAACAGTATCTTGTGACTGACCCTGACTATCATGTCTGAAAAGTATGTTGTGCCTGACCCTGACTAACATGTCTGAACAGTATGTTGTGCCTGACCCTGACTAACATGTCTGAACAGTATGTTGTGCCTGACCCTGACTAACATGTCTGAACAGTATGTTGTGACTGACCCTGACTATCATGTCTGAACAGTATGTTATGCCTGACCCTGACTAACATGTCTGAACAGTATGTTGTGCCTGACCCTGACTAACATGTCTGAACAGTATGTTGTGCCTGACCCTGACTAACATGTCTGAACAGTATGTTGTGACTTACCCTGACTAACATGTCTGAACAGTATGTTGTGACTGACCCTGACTAACCTGTCTGAACAGTATGTTGTGCCTGACCCTGACTAACCTGTCTGAACAGTATGTTGTGTCTGACCCTGACTAACATGTCTGAACAGTATGTTGTGACTGACCCTGACTATCATGTCTGAACAGTATATTGTGACTGACCCTGACTAACATGTCTGAACAGTATCTTGTGCCTGACCCTGACTAACCTGTCTGAACAGTATGTTGTGCCTGACCCTGACTAACATGTCTGAACAGTATGTTGTGACTGACCCTGACTAACATGTCTGAACAGTATGTTGTGCCTGCCCCTGACTAACATGTCTGAACAGTATGTTGTGCCTGACCCTGACTAACATGTCTGAACAGTATGTTGTGCCTGACCCTGACTAACATGTCTGAACAGTATGTTGTGCCTGACCCTGACTATCATGTCTGAACAGTATGTTGTGCCTGACCCTGACTAACATGTCTGAACAGTATGTTGTGCCTGACCCTGACTAACATGTCTGAACAGTATGTTGTGCCTGACTCTGACTAACATGTCTGAACAGTATCTTGTGACTGACCCTGACTATCATGTCTGAACAGTATGTTGTGCCTGACCCTGACTAACATGTCTGAACAGTATGTTGTGCCTGACCCTGACTAACATGTCTGAACAGTATGTTGTGCCTGACCCTGACTAACATGTCTGAACAGTATGTTGTGACTGACCCTGACTAACATGTCTGAACAGTATGTTGTGCCTGACCCTGACTAACATGTCTGAACAGTATGTTGTAACTGACCCTGACTAACATGTCTGAACAGTATGTTGTGACTGACCCTGACTAACATGTCTGAACAGTATGTTGTGCCTGACCCTGACTAACATGTCTAAACAGTATGTTGTGACTGACCCTGACTATCATGTCTGAACAGTATGTTGTGCCTGACCCTGACTAACATGTGTGAATAGTATGTTGTGCCTGACCCTGACTAACATGTCTGAACAGTATGTTGTGACTGACCCTGACTATCATGTCTGAACAGTATGTTGTGCCTGACCCTGACTAACATGTCTGAATAGTATGTTGTGCCTGACCCTGACTAACATGTCTGAACAGTATGTTGTGCCTGACCCTGACTAACATGTCTGAACAGTATGTTGTGACTGACCCTGACTAACATGTCTGAACAGTATGTTGTGCCTGACCCTGACTAACACGTCTGAACAGTATGTTGTGACAGACCCTGACTAACATGTCTGAACAGTATGTTGTGACTGACCCTGACTAACATGTCTGAACACTATGTTGTGACTGACCCTGACTATCATGTCTGAACAGTATGTTGTGCCTGACCCTGACTAACCTGTCTGAACAGTATGTTGTTCCTGACCCTGACTAACCTGTCTGAACAGTATGTTGTGCCTGACCCTGACTAACATGCCTGAACAGTATGTTGTGCCTGACCCTGACTAACATGTCTGAACAGTATGTTGTGCCTGACCCTGACTAACATGTCTGAACAGTATGTTGTGACTGACCCTGACTATCATGTCTGAACAGTATGTTGTGACTGACCCTGACTAACATGTCTGAACTGTATGTTGTGCCTGACCCTGACTAACCTGTCTGAACAGTATGTTGTGCCTGACCCTGACTATCATATCTGAACAGTATGTTGTGCCTGACCCTGACTAACATGTCTGAACAGTATGTTGTGCCTGACCCTGATTAACATGTCTGAACAGTATGTTGTGCCTGACCCTGACTAACATGTCTGAACAGTATGTTGTGCCTGCCCCTGACTAACATGTCTGAACAGTATGTTGTGCCTGACCCTGACTAACATGTCTGAACAGTATGTTGTGCCTGACCCTGACTAACATGTCTGAACAGTATGTTGTGCCTGACCCTGACTAACATGTCTGAACAGTATGTTGTGCCTGACCCTGACTAACATGTCTGAACAGTATGTTGTGCCTGACCCTGACTATCATGTCTGAACAGTATGTTGTGCCTGACCCTGACTAACATGTCTGAACAGTATGTTGTGCCTGACCCTGACTAACATGTCTGAACAGTATGTTGTGCCTGACCCTGACTAACATGTCTGAACAGTATCTTGTGACTGACCCTGACTATCATGTCTGAACAGTATGTTGTGCCTGACCCTGACTAACATGTCTGAACAGTATGTTGTGACTGACCCTGACTAACATGTCTGAACAGTATGTTGTGCCTGACCCTGACTAACATGTCTGAACAGTATGTTGTGACAGACCCTGACTAACATGTCTGAACAGTATGTTGTGACTGACCCTGACTAACATGTCTGAACACTATGTTGTGCCTGACCCTGACTATCATGTCTGAACAGTATGTTGTGCCTGACCCTGACTATCATGTCTGAACAGTATGTTGTGCCTGACCCTGACTAACATGTCTGAACAGTATGTTGTGCCTGACCCTGACTAACATGTCTGAACAGTATGTTGTGCCTGACCCTGACTAACATGTCTGAACAGTATGTTGTGCCTGACCCTGACTATCATGTCTGAACAGTATGTTGTGCCTGACCCTGACTAACATGTCTGAACAGTATGTTGTGCCTGACCCTGACTAACATGTCTGAACAGTATGTTGTGCCTGACCCTGACTAACATGTCTGAACAGTATGTTGTGCCTGCCCCTGACTAACATGTCTGAACAGTATGTTGTGCCTGACCCTGACTAACATGTCTGAACAGTATGTTGTGCCTGACCCTGACTAACATGTCTGAACAGTATGTTGTGCCTGACCCTGACTATCATGTCTGAACAGTATGTTGTGCCTGACCCTGACTAACATGTCTGAACAGTATGTTGTGCCTGACCCTGACTAACATGTCTGAACAGTATGTTGTGCCTGACTCTGACTAACATGTCTGAACAGTATCTTGTGACTGACCCTGACTATCATGTCTGAACAGTATGTTGTGCCTGACCCTGACTAACATGTCTGAACAGTATGTTGTGCCTGACCCTGACTAACATGTCTGAACAGTATGTTGTGCCTGACCCTGACTAACATGTCTGAACAGTATGTTGTGACTGACCCTGACTAACATGTCTGAACAGTATGTTGTGCCTGACCCTGACTAACATGTCTGAACAGTATGTTGTGACTGACCCTGACTAACATGTCTGAACAGTATGTTGTGACTGACCCTGACTAACATGTCTGAACAGTATGTTGTGCCTGACCCTGACTAACATGTCTGAACAGTATGTTGTGACTGACCCTGACTATTATGTCTGAACAGTATGTTGTGCCTGACCCTGACTAACATGTCTGAACAGTATGTTGTGCCTGACCCTGACTAACATGTCTGAACAGTATGTTGTGCCTGACCCTGACTAACATGTCTGAACAATATGTTGTGACTGACCCTGACTAACATGTCTGAACAGTATGTTGTGCCTGACCCTGACTAACATGTCTAAACAGTATGTTGTGACAGACCCTGACTAACATGTCTGAACAGTATGTTGTGACTGACCCTGACTAACATGTCTGAACACTATGTTGTGACTGACCCTGACTATCATGTCTGAACAGTATGTTGTGCCTGACCCTGACTAACCTGTCTGAACAGTATGTTGTTCCTGACCCTGACTAACCTGTCTGAACAGTATGTTGTGCCTGACCCTGACTAACATGCCTGAACAGTATGTTGTGCCTGACCCTGACTAACATGTCTGAACAGTATGTTGTGCCTGACCCTGACTAACATGTCTGAACAGTATGTTGTGACTGACCCTGACTAACATGTCTGAACAGTATGTTGTGACAGACCCTGACTAACATGTCTGAACAGTATGTTGTGACTGACCCTGACTAACATGTCTGAACACTATGTTGTGACTGACCCTGACTATCATGTCTGAACAGTATGTTGTGCCTGACCCTGACTAACCTGTCTGAACAGTATGTTGTTCCTGACCCTGACTAACCTGTCTGAACAGTATGTTGTGCCTGACCCTGACTAACATGCCTGAACAGTATGTTGTGCCTGACCCTGACTAACATGTCTGAACAGTATGTTGTGCCTGACCCTGACTAACATGTCTGAACAGTATGTTGTGACTGACCCTGACTATCATGTCTGAACAGTATGTTGTGACTGACCCTGAATAACATGTCTGAACAGTATGTTGTGCCTGACCCTGACTAACCTGTCTGAACAGTATGTTGTGCCTGACCCTGACTATCATATCTGAACAGTATGTTGTGCCTGACCCTGACTAACATGTCTGAACAGTATGTTGTGCCTGACCCTGATTAACATGTCTGAACAGTATGTTGTGCCTGACCCTGACTAACATGTCTGAACAGTATGTTGTGCCTGCCCCTGACTAACATGTCTGAACAGTATGTTGTGCCTGACCCTGACTAACATGTCTGAACAGTATGTTGTGCCTGACCCTGACTAACATGTCTGAACAGTATGTTGTGCCTGACCCTGACTAACATGTCTGAACAGTATGTTGTGCCTGACCCTGACTAACATGTCTGAACAGTATGTTGTGCCTGACCCTGACTATCATGTCTGAACAGTATGTTGTGCCTGACCCTGACTAACATGTCTGAACAGTATGTTGTGCCTGACCCTGACTAACATGTCTGAACAGTATGTTGTGCCTGACCCTGACTAACATGTCTGAACAGTATGTTGTGACTGACCCTGACTAACATGTCTGAACAGTATGTTGTGCCTGACCCTGACTAACATGTCTGAACAGTATGTTGTGACAGACCCTGACTAACATGTCTGAACAGTATGTTGTGACTGACCCTGACTAACATGTCTGAACACTATGTTGTGACTGACCCTGACTATCATGTCTGAACAGTATGTTGTGCCTGACCCTGACTAACATGTCTGAACAGTATGTTGTGCCTGACCCTGACTAACATGTCTGAACAGTATGTTGTGCCTGACCCTGACTAACATGTCTGAACAGTATGTTGTGCCTGACTCTGACTAACATGTCTGAACAGTATCTTGTGACTGACCCTGACTATCATGTCTGAACAGTATGTTGTGCCTGACCCTGACTAACATGTCTGAACAGTATGTTGTGCCTGACCCTGACTAACATGTCTGAACAGTATGTTGTGCCTGACCCTGACTAACATGTCTGAACAGTATGTTGTGACTGACCCTGACTAACATGTCTGAACAGTATGTTGTGCCTGACCCTGACTAACATGTCTGAACAGTATGTTGTGACTGACCCTGACTAACATGTCTGAACAGTATGTTGTGACTGACCCTGACTAACATGTCTGAACAGTATGTTGTGCCTGACCCTGACTAACATGTCTGAACAGTATGTTGTGACTGACCCTGACTATTATGTCTGAACAGTATGTTGTGCCTGACCCTGACTAACATTTCTGAACAGTATGTTGTGCCTGACCCTGACTAACATGTCTGAACAGTATGTTGTGCCTGACCCTGACTAACATGTCTGAACAGTATGTTGTGACTGACCCTGACTAACATGTCTGAACAGTATGTTGTGCCTGACCCTGACTAACATGTCTGAACAGTATGTTGTGACAGACCCTGACTAACATGTCTGAACAGTATGTTGTGACTGACCCTGACTAACATGTCTGAACACTATGTTGTGACTGACCCTGACTATCATGTCTGAACAGTATGTTGTGCCTGACCCTGACTAACCTGTCTGAACAGTATGTTGTTCCTGACCCTGACTAACCTGTCTGAACAGTATGTTGTGCCTGACCCTGACTAACATGCCTGAACAGTATGTTGTGCCTGACCCTGACTAACATGTCTGAACAGTATGTTGTGCCTGACCTTGACTAACATGTCTGAACAGTATGTTGTGACTGACCCTGACTATCATGTCTGAACAGTATGTTGTGACTGACCCTGACTAACATGTCTGAACAGTATGTTGTGCCTGACCCTGACTAACCTGTCTGAACAGTATGTTGTGCCTGACCCTGACTATCATGTTTGAACAGTATGTTGTGCCTGACCCTGACTAACATGTCTGAACAGTATGTTGTGCCTGACCCTGACTAACATGTCTGAACAGTATGTTGTGCCTGACCCTGACTAACATGTCTGAACAGTATGTTGTGCCTGCCCCTGACTAACATGTCTGAACAGTATGTTGTGCCTGACCCTGACTAACATGTCTGAACAGTATGTTGTGCCTGACCCTGACTAACTTGTCTGAACAGTATGTTGTGCCTGACCCTGACTAACATGTCTGAACAGTATGTTGTGACTGACCCTGACTATCATATCTGAACAGTATGTTGTGCCTGACCCTGACTAACATGTCTGAACAGTATGTTGTGCCTGACCCTGACTAACCTGTCTGAACAGTATGTTGTGCTTGACCCTGACTATCATGTCTGAACAGTATGTTGTGCCTGACCCTGACTAACATGTCTGAACAGTATGTTGTGCCTGCCCCTGACTAACATGTCTGAACAGTATGTTGTGCCTGACCCTGACTAACATGTCTGAACAGTATGTTGTGCCTGCCCCTGACTAACATGTCTGAACAGTATGTTGTGCCTGACCCTGACTATCATGTCTGAACAGTATGTTGTGCCTGACCCTGACTAACATGTCTGAACAGTATGTTGTGCCTGACCCTGACTAACATGTCTGAACAGTATGTTGTGACTGACCCTGACTATCATGTCTGAACAGTATGTTGTGCCTGACCCTGACTAACATGTCTGAACAGTATGTTGTGCCTGACCCTGACTAACATGTCTGAACAGTATGTTGTGCCTGACCCTGACTAACATGTCTGAACAGTATGTTGTGACTGACCCTGACTAACATGTCTGAACAGTATGTTGTGCCTGACCCTGACTAACATGTCTGAACAGTATGTTCTGACTGACCCTGACTAACATGTCTGAACAGTATGTTGTGACTGACCCTGACTAACATGTCTGAACAGTATGTTGTGCCTGACCCTGACTATCATGTCTGAACAGTATGTTGTGACTGATTAGACGTTAGTCCTCCTCCTCTAGATAGAGTCATATAGAGAAGAAGTGTGATATATAGGGAGAGAGATATATATATAGAGATAGTGAGAAAGATAGAGAAAAATAGAGATACATATATAGAGAAAAAGTGAGATATATGAATAGAGTGCAAGAAGGGGGTTCGAGCAAGAGATAGGGAGTGAGAGAGTGACAGAGAGTGAGAGAGAGTGAGAGAGTGAGAGAGTGAGAGAGAGTGAGAGAGTGAGAGAGAGTGAGAGAGTGAGAGAGAGTGAGAGAGAGTGAGAGAGTGAGAGAGAGTGAGAGAGAGTGAGAGAGTGAGAGAGAGTGAGAGAGAGTGAGAGAGTGAGAGAGTGAGAGAGAGTGAGAGAGAGTGAGAGACAGTGAGAGAGAGTGAGAGTGAAAGAGAGTGAGAGAAAGTGAGAGAGTGAGAGAGAGAGTGAGAGAGAGTGAGAGAGAGTGAGAGAGTGAGAGAGAGTGAGAGAGAGTGAGAGAGTGAGAGAGTGAGAGAGTGAGAGAGAGTGAGAGAAAGTGAGAGAGTGAGAGAGAGTGAGAGAGAGTGAGAGAGAGTGAGAGAGTGAGAGAGAGTGAGAGAGTGAGAGAGTGAGAGAGAGTGAGAGAGAGTGAGAGAGTGAGAGAGAGTGAGAGAGTGAGAGAGAGTGAGAGAGTGAGAGAGAGTGAGAGAGAGTGAGAGAGTGAGAGAGAGTGAGAGAGAGAGAGAGTGAGAGAGAGAGAGAGTGAGAGAGAGTGAGAGAGTGAGAGAGAGTGAGAGAGTGTGAGAGAGTGAGAGAGTGAGAGAGTGTGAGAGAGTGTTAGAGAGTGAGAGAGTGAGAGAGAGTGAGAGAGTGAGAGAGAGTGAGAGAGTGAGAGAGAGTGAGAGAGTGAGAGAGAGTGAGAGAGTGAGAGAGTGTGAATGATAGACAGTGATATATATTTATATATATATAGAGGGAAAGTGAGAGATAGAGAGTAAATTAGATATAGAGAGTTATAGGTAGTGAGAGTGATAGAGATATTGATTAATATATTTATATAGACAGAGACATAGAGAGATATAGTTAGAGATAATGATATATATATATATATATAGAGAGAGAGAGAGCTAGAGAGAGAGAGATATAAAGAAAGTAAGATATATGGATAGATATAGTGCGAGAAAGGGAGAGAGATAGAGAGAGTGAGAGATAGGGAGAGAAAGAGATAGGGCTAATGAGAAGGAGAGAGAATGAGTGATACACAGTGAGTGAAAGAGAGTGGGGAAGTGATATACTTAGATAGAGAGCGAGAGTGGGTGATAAAGAGAGTGAAAAAAGATATCGGGAAAGTGAGAGATTGGGGATAAAAAATGAGAGAGATCTACATACATTAACTTAACGTCTTTATACTGGTTTAGAAGACCCTGCAGAGTCTGTATACAACCAGTTTCATTTACATCACCTTGTTCTAAAACCTATGCGCATCCAATTTATTCTTAAATGCATTAACTGTCCCTGCCTCCACTCCCTCCTCTGGCAATGCATTCCAAACATTCACCACTCTCTGACTAAAAAAATATTTCCTAATATCTAATTCCTATCTTTAGTCAACTTGTAGCTATGCCCTCTTGTTATTGTGGGTGGCTGTATTTAATAAAACAAACTTGTTATAGTCTAATTTATCCATTCCTCTGATCATCTTATAAACCTGTATTGTCACCACGAATTCTTCTCTCTTCTAGACACTGTAGGCCGGTTTTTTTTAGTCTTTCCTCATAACTGTAATTCTGGAATCCCACTATCAGCTTTGTCGCTCTTTTTTGTATTCTTTACAGCATGTTTATCTCCACTCTATGATAAGAACTCCACAACTGTACACAGTGCTCCAATCTAGGTCTTCTTCTTCTTTGTCATCGTACGCAGTCAGACAGTAACCATTATTTTTTCGAAAAAAGCGGCGGTCATCCTGAGGCTGTCGACACTGCCATATAGCTTGTCTTGTGTTGCCACTGGTGATGGCCACATCTGCTCTCTCTGATCCTCGTATGTCGGGCAGTTCTGCAGCAGATGCTCAGCGGTCATTTTCCCGGTACCACACGGGCATTCGTCGGTACCACCTATCTTCAATTTGTTGAATAGGTGGTACCTCAGTCTATTGTGGCCAGTGCGAAGTCTGAAGACAACGACTTGCTCTCTTCTGTTCAACTGGTAAGAGGCATCGTTTTTGGTGTAGCCGGTATGTTCAGTTTCCCATTTGGTCATGTATCTGGCTTTAATAAGCCGCTTTGACTCTTCGTACGTCATACTAGTATCTGTTTGTGGTAGTCTTGCACCTTCTTTTGCCAGTCTGTCTGCCTCCTCGTTGCCTTGGATGTTGCAGTGTGATGGGACCCACTGTACCACTACGCTTTTTGGTGCGGACTGCTGGCATAGTTGACATAGTACTGCTCTTAAGTCATTAAGCTCAGTGTTTTTCTGGCTTTTTAGCGCTGTGACTACGGCCAGAGCATCTGTAAGCAGGACTGTATGGCTTTCATTTTCTTTATGTGTCACCATTTCTTCCACTGCCGCCCTCAGTGCCTCTGCCTCCGCTCTGAAATTGCTTGTGTACTTACCAGTAGCGAATGACAGTGTTATTTTTCTGCCATTTGGTAGGTTCACGAAAGCTCCTGCCCCTCTATTCTGTGTAGTGTTTGTTACAGAACCGTCGGTGTATGCATGGGTCCAGTTCATGCATGGGTAGTTTTTCGATATAAAGCTTAGGGTAGTATCTCTCCTTTCTTTTTCAGTCTAGCATTTTTTTTTCCCAATACCTGGTATATTTTCTACCACCTCTGGAAATATATGCTGCCTCCAGGTAGGTTTTCGTACAGTAGTGATGGGCTTTGGTGTTGTTAGTGCGTTTATGGAATCTTCGTGCATCTTTGCTTTGGCTATTTCTGCAAAGTTTCTCCGCTTTAGTTTCCCATTTCCCAAATTGTTTAGTCTCTGGTGCATTGGATGGTCAGTCAGTCTTCGGAGTTTCTCTGACTGCAGCTGGGCTCTGCAGTCTTTTCTATCGGTCATGGGTTGCAGCTTTGTAATCTTTTCAAGTTCTACAATTAGCGTTGACTTCATGCCTCCTGTTATAACTCTCATGGCTTGGTTTTGAAGTTTGCTAACTTTATCGAAGTTCGCCTTTGCTGCTGTTGTCCAAGCCGCAATGCCATACTCGAGAACTGGTCTGACTCTTCCAGTGTACAGTTTCTTTAGTATGCCAATCTAGGTCTAACTAATTATATATATATATATATATATATTTTGTTAAATTTGTTAAATTTGTTAAAGATAAACAAGGTGCGCTGTTGACTGCCCCAGAAGAGGTAATGAGCAGATGGAAAGAATATTTCTCAGATCTCCTTAGAGTGGAGGAAAACCAAGCTCTGGAAGTAACAGTCCCAATTCAAGAAGAGGGAGTCATGGAGGGAAACGATAATATCACAATGGAAGAACTAAAGGCAGCAATGGAGAAAATTAAGATTGGTAAAGCAGCAGGACATGATGGTATAACACCAGAAATGGTTAAATACATGGGAGCGGCAGAAGAGATGCTATTCGTGAAGATTCTCAAGGCAGCTTGGCGCCACAAGAAGATACCAAGAGACTGGGAGGTTGCAATAATAATACCAATATTTAAAAAGGGCGACAATCAACAATGTGAAAATCACAGAGGTATTTTCCTTCTCAGTGTCTCCGGGAAAGTCTATTCTAGGATTCTAGAGCGGCGATTAAGAGATCTAGCAGAGCCAAATATGGTTGAAACTCAATGTGGATTTAGGGCAAACAGAAGTACTCAAGACCTTATCTTTACACTCAGACAGCTAAGTGAAAAGGCTCTTGAATATGATAAAGAGATGCATCTCTGCTTTTTGGATTTGGAGAAAGCATTTGATAAAGTTGCTTGGGACAAACTCTGGGAGTGCCTGACAAGGAAGAACATCCCAGGACCCCTGATCTCTGCCATACAGTTTCTATAAAACATGCAGAAATTATGTGCGGACATCAAATCAAAAGTCAGGAGAGTTCAAGACCACTAGAGGAGTAAGACAGGGGGACATTCTATCACCGTACCTTATCATACTCCTCATGGATGAAGTCATCAAAGCCTGCAAGGAACGGACAAAAAAGTATGAAGTAGGGTACTGGAAGATGAGACCAAGTTACATATCGGAACTAGTATTTGCAGACGATGTGACCCTGATCACGAAAACCGAAGCACATCTCCAGATCAACTTGCAGGTCTGGGAAGAAGAGTTGAAGAAGAGAGGAATGCACATCAGCAACTCCAAAACAAAAACCATGGTGATCGCCAGAGATGAAAAGAGACATCAGATAACCCTGGGAATACGAGCACTGGAGCAGGTCAGCAACTTTAAATATCTAGGAGTGGTAATAGACAGCATTGGAGGAATCAAAGAGGAGTTAACTGCACGAAGGGCAGCAGCAGGTAGACTGTTCCGTGCAATAAACAAAGGTTTCCTCAGCAGATGAGAAATAAGCAGGAAAACAAAGATGGATGTAAACTGCTCGACCTATGTGCCTGTCCTGACATATGATGTGAGTCATGGGCAATGACTACAGCCCAAGAAAGGCAATTACAAACTTCAGAAATGAGGAACCTAAGAAAGACGGTTCAGGTGACGAAAAAGGACAATATCCGTAACCAGACAATACGTAGCAGTCTTGAAGTTCAACCCCTGCAGACACGAGTGGAGCAGTCCCAACTTCAGTGGTTTGGCCATGTCTGTAGAATGGAAGAAGATCGGATACCAAAACGGTCATGGGAGATCAAAAGTCAAGGAGGCAGACCCCGACGACGTCCCAAAGTACGTTGGGAAGACAACATACGACAGTCCCTAAGTGATAGAGGGCTGGATTGGAAAGAGGCCAGGAAAAAGACGGCGGATAGAGCAGTGTGGCGTTCTCTTTGGCAAACCTCTACACTGCACCTCACGGTAGAAGAGGAGCGACTAAGTAAGTAAGTATGTAAACTAGGGTACAACGCATTCCGTTCTTCGGACTACCTTCTGCTACTTGCAAAGCCCTTTTCAAAGTTTGGTAGCGGGAGTTTTAGAACGAAGAAGAAGAAAGAAACGAGGAATACGAAGATGAAGATGAAGAGGACGATTACGATAAACTTGAACGCTAATTTCGGGGTACAAGACGCTGCAGTTGGCTGCTCATAGTTGACTTCTGGAATAAGAGAGCGAATCATAAGTGACCAAGACCCTATTCCACCTCCAGGTGGCGGCCCTAGAAACTGGCTTCACCTATGCAGCTTGGCTATGATAATAGAGATTGTTGAGGGAAAACATCATCAGGCGCTGAAACCAGATATGTCGAACCTAAAATCGCTGATATCGCAGCCTCGCTGTAACAACACAGCACTGATGGAGAAGAAATATGCCCTTTTCATGAAGTTTCCCGCCAACTTCGCCAACCGTACCCTACTCCTGTCTTTTCGTCAGTCCTAATTGGCAAGAAACTATTTTTGTTCAGACATGCACTAGATTGGAAGCAGCGGCGAAAGAGAAAAAGTAAAAGCCAAAAGAACTTATGGCAAAGAACAGTTCAGGTAGAGTCCTATAAGATAATCCAAAGAAGTCGGCTCAAATATAAACCAAAGTATCTTTTAAAGCTTTGGAATCAAATGGCGACCAGTAAGGAACGGCGTGGGCTGGTGGTTAAGTGACACGGCTCACAACCAGAAGGTGCTGAGTTCGATCCCCATCACAGCACCGGTCGTTAACCGGGGTAAGCAAACCCTTACAAAATGCAGGAGGAAGCAGGCCCTTAGATAAAATGCATGCTGAAGTAGGATGCATTGGGCCGACAAGCGCAAAATAAAAACAACAGTGCCACGCACACCGCCTTGGGGATTAGAGAAATAAGCCGAACACTAAAAAAATAAATTATTAAAGAAATGGCGACCACCGAAGTAATATATTCAAAATGATTTCAGAAACTGTGTTCTGTTTAAACAGTCTTACAAACAACGACCTACTTTGTCAGAAACACCGAGTCCTTGATCTGTTTTAACAGTCTTACAAAAAACATCTACTTTGTCAGAAAAACCGAGTCCTTGATCTGTTTAAACATCTTACAAACAACAATGTCCTTCGTAAAAAAAAAACGAGTCCTTGATCTGTTTAAACAGTCTTACAAAAAACGATCTACCTTGTCAGAAAAACCGAGTCCTTGATCTGTTTAAACAGTCTTACAAAAAACGATCTACCTTGTCAGAAAAACCGAGTCCTTGATCTGTTTAAACAGTCTTACAAAAAACGATCTACCTTGTCAGAAAAACCGAGTCCTTGATCTGTTTAAACAATCTTACAAACAACGATCTACTTTGTCAGAAAAACCGAGTCCTTGATCTGACGAATAACGCAGAATAGGTGGTGGAAAGAGAAGAAAAAGAAGATGAAGAAGAGAAAGTAGAAAATATAGAGACAGATTTTTAAAAAGAGGAAGGAAACGAAACAGATTTAGTAAACGAAGAAGAAGAAGAAAGAAGTAGAAGAGAAAAAAGAAGAAGAAAAAGAAGAAGAAGAATAATCATACGATTTTTCTTTTTCTAAAATTCCTCGTTGTATTTTCTCCGGGCCTCTTTTTGATAGACCATTTTTTAGCTCCCATTAAAATGGCCCTTCTTCCGCTTTACAAGATTACGTCGATGCACGATTCATTTGTTTCAGTTTATTCTTCAAACTCCTTGTTTGTTATCACCGGAGTGGACACACGGAGCGATGGATAGGGCTACTGCACCATTCCTGGCATGTTGTGAAATGTTGTTCGCACAAGTTAGCAACGTTAGTTAGTTGAGGAACGCGTGGCCGAATGGTTTCGAGGCCTGCCTGCCGACAAGGAGGGCAGCGGTTCGAACCCCCGGTATGGTATATGTTGTTTCTCTGTTGGGAAATAAACAGACATAGCCAGCACATGACGTGGCGAAAGCAGTGGCGAAGCAGTCTGTAGTCCCCAGCCTTCAAAACCCCTCGACTACCACAGCAATGGGAAAAATGTCGTATGACAGTTTTTTGGGACAGTTAGTTAATTTTCTGTCAACTTGTGCGGTTAAGCGTCGTGGGGAGCTTATGTCGCCTCGATTATTGATTCTAGGAACCAACATCATCACACATGGGACATTCCCATAAGTGCTCCGTTCTCCCTCCAAGCAGCCAGCCAAGCGTATATATAACTCAGAGTCCCAGTCAGGTGTTGATTTCGTGTTCCCCGGATCAATCCAGACGAACACACATTCTCCCTTCTTCTGCACATATGCACCCTCGCGACCCCCTGTCTCTTCATCACTCTGTAGACTGTCCATGACCGCCCTTATCAACGCAGCCCTGTCTCTCGTAATCAACGCGTTGTTCACCACAGCGCCCCTGCCACCGCACCAGCTCCATCGCCGCCCCAGACGACTGCATGTGGCACCCTGTACACTAGAGCTTCTCAACAGAGAGACCCAATTCCCTCCCAGCATGCACCGCTCTATACTACGAAGTATTTTCTGCGAGTCTGACAGTATCATCACTGCGTGTGTCACCGGCCACGTCACCATCCAAGTCACGGCCGCTGTCACCGACTCAATCTCCATCCTCATACTCTATATGACAGTAGAGTAGGCAGCTGATTTCTCCACCACCTCCTTGTCATTTTGGTAACCGATAAAACCCCAAACGCATTTGTTTGCATCTATGCCGACGGAGCCATCTGTGTACATAATTGCGTTTTGCGGTCCTGGGTGTTGCTAGATCAGCTCATGTATTAAAGCTTCTGTCCTAGTGCCGCGACACTCTCTGCTCAGTTGTATCACCACCCTTGTCTGGAGGCTCTTGTTGCCCACTTCTACCCATTGACTACATCTTCCCACTTTCCCACTTCTTCTAATGCACAGACCCTCATCAGGAAGTGTTCTGTCTATGCTATCCACGACCTTCCTCACTTAATGCGTCTGCCTTTGAGTGTAACCAAGTCTTGGCGCAAAAAGGGTGGCGTTCGTTGTTGGAAAAGTTGGGGCCCGCCTTCACCTGCGCTACCTGATGTCGCACCTGCGCTACTTGATGTCGCACCTGCGCTACCTGATGTCGCACCTGCGCTACTTGATGTCGCACCTGCGCTACCTGATGTCGCACCTGCGCTACTTGATGTCGCACCTGCGCTACTTGATGTCGCACCTGCGCTACCTGATGTCGCACCTGCGCTACCTGATGTCGCACCTGCGCTACCTGATGTCGCACCTGCGCTACTTGATGTCGCACCTGCGCTACCTGATGTCGAACCTGCGCTACCTGATGTCGCACCTGCGCTACCTGATGTCGCACCTGCGCTACCTGATGTCGCACCTGCGCTACCTGATGTCGCACTTTGACGCTTGGCAAATCAAGCAGGAATCTCATGGCAGCAATCGGAGTATCTCTAGTGCATCCCAGAACTGTTCTCATTGCCTCGTTCTGGATTCTCTCCAATCTATCTATCCTGCGCCAAGTGCGTTGCGTCGGTCAATGTGAACCCTTGTCGCTGCACAACTACGCTCATGTCAACTATCCAGCTGCCTCACGCCCCCCCCCCCCCTCTGTAGCTAGATCTACCAGCGTTGTAAGCCATCAGTGGAAGTTGCTGAGGGTGTATTCTAATGAGATGACCAAACCAATTCATTTTCTGGCTGGAAATGAATTCAACACAAAACGTAGTGATGACACTACTTCGAATGTCGCCGTTCCGCATTCTGTCCCTTATGGTAACACAAATGACCTTTCTCAAGCACTTCATTTCCCAAGTCGAAATTCTGCTCTCCCTCGCCGTGGACAGAGGCCATGTTTGGCACTGGTAGCACATAGTCGTCAGAAATACATCATATATGACGTTATGATTTCAATCAATTTCGAAAAACCGTCACGAGTCCGGGATCAAGACGCCGAGCAGCGCTAAAGCTGTAGCGGTCAGCGACCCATAGTTGACTGCTAGCGTCAGGGCCTGAGAACCAGAGCTGCCAAAGACCCTTTTACACCTCCACGTGGTGATCATTGAAAACAGGTTGCAACAGAGCAGACTAGCTAAGAAGGGATCAAAGAGGAAAGACAACCAGGTACTCAAAAATGCTTAATGAAGTCGGATGTGTTGGACTGAAAAGTACAAATATCGCATTCCGTTCTCGGGACAACATCCGGCTACTGGCAAAGCCCTTTTCAGGGCTTGGTAGCGGGAGATTGAGAACGAACGAAGAAGTAAAAAGAAGATAATAGGTCCAAGTATTCCAAGCACATAAATCGGACTGAATTAATAAGCAACTGTCGAGACTTGGAGAATCATGATCATACACGCCAGTGAGCATGTCACATAATGACGGCGATAGTAGAATGACTTAAACGTCGTTTCTCCGAAATACGATTAAATGGTCTGGGTTCTACGAGGAGTGTTCAAATGAAACTTGACTTAATTGCACCAAGTGAACATACGTACGATGCGCATGATGACGTAATTTCTGGTGAAAATGGCATTCTCCGATGAATGTCAACTGGTCTACATCCTTCAGCTGTTAGAAACCGAATCACCGCTCGCTGATCACCTTTGGACGGATTCCGTATCACACCCGCCATGTTTTCAACGGTCTGCTGAGTAAACTATGAGTCGGAGGATAATGACATTTTGCAGACCCGATGGTTGGTATGTGTTGTTGACATCATGAGTGACCAACTCATGTTCATCGTAAGTATGTTCACTTGTTGCAGTTGGATCAATTTTAATTTGAACACGCCTCGTAGAAGAGAGAATATGAATATAGGGTTTTAAACAAATATTTGCTATGAGAACAATAAAGAAAAGGAAATCTCCCGGAAAAGACGGGATAACAAACGAAATGCTGATGGGGCTGGGCCAAACAGCGAAGAAGAAACTGCTATCGGTCCTGAACCAAAGCTGGAAAAGGGGAATTGTACCACAGGCATGGAAAGACGCAATACTGGTACCAGTACCAAAAACAGGAAAGGACAAAACAGATCCAAATGGATACAGGCCGATAAGCCTACTGAGCTGTGTCGGCAAGCTGATGGAACGGATGATAAACACCAGACTGATGTGGCATCTGGAAGAAAAACGAATACTAATTCCACAGCAAGCCGGCTTTAGACAGCACAGATCCACTGAGGACCAGGTCATCCTCATAGCCCAGGAGATAGAAGATGCCTACCAGGCACAGAAACACACAGTAGCTGTTTGGGTGGATCTGGAAAAGGCATTTGACAAAGTCTGGAAAGATGGACTTAGAGTCAAGCTAAGGAGAAGTGATGTCTGTGGGAAGATGTACAAGTGGATCAACCACTACCTCAAACAAAGAACGGCCAGAGTCCACGTACAAGGGCAGATGAGCAAAAAGGTGACACTCGAGCAGGGAGTACCCCAAGGGGGAGTACTGTCACCCACACTCTTCCTGGTATATATAAACGATATTACAGAGAATATACCAAGAAGAGTCCATAGCTCAATGTTTGCAGACGATCTGGCTATGTGGACCTCTGAAAAGAATCTCACCATAGCAAAAAATCGGATGCAGACGGCCCTAACATCGCTGGAAGAGTGGGCGAACTCATGGCTGGTCAAAATAAACGAGGAGAAAACCACATGCACAATATTCTCACTTTCATTAAAACCCCAAAGTACCAAATTAAGTATAAATGGCAAATTCCTGCAGCCAAACGACAACCCAACCTATCTGGGAGTCACTTTTGATCGGCACATGACATGGAAAGTCAGATTAAGAGAAACCGAATGAAAGCCAGAGAAAGAATGGCAATCATGAGGAAACTTGCTGGCACAAGCTGGGGAGCAGACGAAGGCATACTAAAGAAACTGTACACTGGAAGAGTGAGACCAGTTCTCGAGTATGGCATTGCGGCATGGACAACAGCAGCGAAGGCGAACTTCGATAAAGTTAACAAACTTCAAAACCAAGCCATGAGAATTATAACAGGTGGCATGAAGTCAACGCAAATTGTAGAACTTGAAAAGATTACAAAACTGCAATCCATGACCGATAGAAGAGACTGCAGAGCCCAGCTGCAGTCAGAGAAACTCCGAAGACTGACCGACCATCCAATGCACCAGAGACTAAACAATTTGGGAAATGGGAAACTAAAGCGGAGAAACTTTGCAGAAATAGCCAAAGCAAAGATGTACGAAGATCCCATAAACGCACTAACAACACCAAAACCCATCACTACTGTATGAAAACCTACTTGGAGGCAGGATATATTTCCAGAGGTGGTAGAAAATATACCAGGTATTGCAAACAAAAACTGCCAGACTGAAAAAGAAAGGAGAGATACTACCCTAAGCTTCATAACGAAAAGCTACCCAAGCATGGTCTGGACTCATGCATACACCGACGGTTCTGTAACAAACACAACACAGAACGGAGGGGCAGGAGCATTCCTGAACCTACCAAATGGCAGAAAAATAACACTGTCATTCGCTACTGGTAAGTACACAAGCAATTTCAGAGCGGAGGCAGAGGCACTGAGGGCGGCAGTGGAAGAAATGGTGACACACAGTGAAAATGAGAGCCATATAGTCCTGCTGACAGATGCTCTCGCCGTAGTCACAGCGCTAAAAAGCCAGAAAAACACTGAGCTTAATGACTTAAGAGCAGCACTCTGCACACTGTGCCAGCAGTCCGCACCAAAAAGGGTAGTAGTACAGTGGGTACCATCACACTGCAACATCCAAGGCAACGAGGAGGCAGACAGACTGGCAAAAGAAGGTGCAAGACTACCACAAACAGATACCAGTATGACGTACGAAGAGTCAAAACGGCTTATCAAAGCCAGATACATGACCAAATGGGAAACCGAACATACTGGTTACACCAAAAACGATGCCTATTACCAGTTGAACCGAAGAGAGCAGGTCGTTGTCTTCAGACTTCGCACTGGCCACAACAGACTGAGGTACCACCTATTCAACAAATTGAAGATAGGGTGTACCGACGAATGCCCGTGCGGTACTGGTAAAATGACCACTGAACATCTGCTGCAGAACTGCCCGACATACGAGGATCAGAGAGAGCAGATGTGGCCATTACCAGTGGAACTGCAAGACAAGCTCTATGGCAGTGGCGAGAGCCTCAGGATGACCGCCGCTTTTCTCGAAAAAATAATGGTTACTGTCTGACTGTGTACGCAGAAGAAGAAGAAGATATCCTCCTTCTTCTTCTTCTTCTTATCTTACTTCTTCTTCTTCATATCCTCCTTCTTCTTCTTCTTCATATCCTCCTTCTTCTTCTTATCTTCCTTCTTCTTCTTCATATCCTCCTCCTTCTTCTTCTTCTTATCCTCCTTATTCTTCTTCTTCATATCCTCCTTCTTCTTCTTCTTATCCTCCTCCTTCTTCTTCTTCATATCTTTCTTCTTCTTCTTCTTCATATCCTCCTTCTTCTTCTTCTTCTTCATATCCTTCTTCTTCTTCATATCCTCCTTCTTCTTCTTCTTCTTCTTCATATCCTCCTTCTTCTTCTTCTTATCCTCCTTCTTCTTCTTCTTCAAATCCTCCTTCTTCTTCTTCATATCCTCATCCTTCTTCTTCTTCATATCCTCATCCTTCTTCTTCTTCAAATCCTCCTTCTTCTTCTTCATATCCTCCTTCTTCTTCTTCTTCTTCATATCCTTCTTCTTCTTCTTCTTCATATCCTCCTTCTTCTTCTTCTTCTTCTTCTATCCTCCTTCTTCTTCTTCTTCATATTCTCCTTCTTCTTCTTCTTCATATCCTCCTTCTTCTTCTTCTTCTTCAAATCCTCCTTCTTCTTCTTCATATCCTATTCTTCTTCTTCTTCATATCCTCCTCCTTCTTCTTCTTCATATCCTCCTTCTTATTCTTCTTCTTCAAATCTTTCTTCTTTTTCTTCTTCATATCCTCCTTCTTCTTTTTCTTCATATCCTCCTTCTTCTTCTTCTTCATATCCTCTTTCTTCTTCTTCTTCATATCCTCCTTTTTCTTCTTCTTCTTCATATCCTCCTTCTTCTTCTTCTTCTTCTTCATATCCTCCTTCTTCTTCTTCATATCCTCCTTCTTCTTCTTCTTCATATCCTCCTTCTTCTTCTTCTTCATTTCCTCCTTCTTTTTCTTCTTCATATCCTCCTTCTTCTTCTTCTTCTTCATATCCTCCTTCTGCTTCTTCTTCATATCCTCCTTCTTCTTCTTCTTCATATCCTCCTTCTTCTTCTTCTTCATATCCTCCTTCTTCTTCTTCTTCTTCATATCCTCCTTTTTCTTCTTCTTCATATCCTCATTCTTCTTCTTCTTCAAATCCTCCTTCTTCTTTTACTTCATATCCTCCTTCTTCTTCTTCTTCATATCCTCCTCCTTCTTCTTCTTCTTCATATCCTCCTTCTTCTTCTTCTTCTTCTTCTTCATATCCTCCTTCTTCTTCTTCTTCAAATCCTCTTTATTCTTCTTCTTCATATCCTCCTTCTTCTTCTTCATATCCTCCTTCTTCTTCTTCATATCCTCCTTCTTCTTCATATCCTCCTTCTTCTTCTTCTTCATATCCTCCTTCTTTTTCTTCATATCCTTTTTCTTCTTCTTCATATCCTCCTTCTTCTTCTTCATATCCTCCTTCTTCTTATCCTCCTTCTTCTTCATATCCTCCTTCTTCTTCTTCATATCCTCCTTCTTCTTCTTCATATCCTCCTTCTTCTTCTTCTTCTTCATATCCTCCTTCTTCATATCCTCCTTCTTCTTCTTCATATCCCCCTTCTTCTTCTTCATATCCTCCTTCTTCTTCTTCTTCATATCCTCCTTCTTCTTCTTCTTCTTCTTCTTCTTCTTCATATCCTCCTTCTTCTTTCTTCATATCCTTCTTCTTCATATCCTGCTTCTTCTTCTTCATATCCTCCTTCTTCTTCTTCATATCCTCCTTCTTCTTCTTCATATCCTCCTCCTTCTTCTTCATATCCTCCTTCTTCTTCTTCTTCATATCCTCCTTCTTCTTCTTCATATCCTCCTTCTTCTTCTTCATATCCTCCTTCTTCTTCTTCTTCTTCTTCATATCCTTCTTCGGGGACGGCGTGGCCTAGTGGTTAAGTGACACGGCTCACAACCAGAACGTGCTGGGTTCGATCCCCATCTCAGCACCGGCCGTTACCCCGGGGAAGCAAACCCTTAGAAAATGCAGGAGGAAGCAGACCCTTACATAAAATGCATGCTGAAGTCAGATGCACTGGGCCGACAGGCGCAAAATAAAAACGCAGTGCAATGCACACCGCCTTGGGGATTAGAGAAATAAGGCGAACGCAAAAAAAAAAAAAAAAAAAAAAAAATCCTTCTTCTTCTTCTTCATATCCTCCTTCTTCATATCCTCCTTCTTCTTCTTCATATCCTCCTTCTTCTTCATATCCTCCTCCTTCTTCTTCTTCATATCCTCCTTCTTCTTCATATCCTCCTTCTTCTTCTTCATATCCTCCTTCTTCTTCTTCATATCCTCCTTCTTCTTCTTCATATCCTCCTTCTTCTTCATCTCCTTCTTCATATCCTCCTTCTTCTTCTTCTTCATATCCTCCTTCTTCATATCCTCCTTCTTCTTCTTCATATCCTCCTTTTTCTTTTTCTTTTCTTCTTCTTCTTCTGCGTACACAGTCAGACAGTAACCATTATTTTCTCGAAAAAAGCGGCGCTCATCCTGAGACTCTCGCCACTACCATAGAGCTTGTCTTGCAGTTCCACTGGCAATGGCCACATCTGCTCTCTCTGATCCTCGTATGTCGGGCAGTTCTGCAGAATATGTTCAGTGGTCATTTTACCAGTACCGCACGGGCATTCGTCGGTACACCCTATCTTCAATTTGTTGAATAGGTGGTACCTCAGTCTGTTGTGGCCAGTGCGGAGTCTGAAGACAACGACCTGCTCTCTTCGGTTCAACTGGTAATAGGCATCGTTTTTGGTGTAACCAGTATGTTCGGTTTCCCATTTGGTCATGTACCTGGCTTTGATAAGCCGTTTTGACTCTTCGTACGTCATACTGGTATCTGTTTGTGGTAGCCTTGCACCTTCTTTTGCCAGTCTGTCTGCCTCCTCGTTGCCTTGGATGTTGCAGTGTGACGGAACCCACTGTACCACTACCCTTTTTGGTGCGGCATGCTGGCACAGTTTGCAGAGTGCTGCTCTTAAGTCATTAAGCTCAGTGTTTTTCTGGCTTTTTAGCGCTGTGACTACGGCGAGAACATCTGTCAGCAGGACTATATGGCTCTCATTTTCACTGTGTGTTACCATTTCTTCCACTGCCGCCCTCAGTGCCTCTGCCTCCGCTCTGAAATTGCTTGTGTACTTACCAGTAGCGAATGACAGTGTTATTTTTCTGCCATTTGGTAGGTTCAGGAATGCTCCTGCCCCTCCGTTCTGTGTAGTGTTTGTTACAGAACCGTCGGTGTATGCATGGGTCCAGTCCATGCTTGGGTATCTTTTCGTTATGAAGCTTAGGGTAGTGTCTCTCCTTTCTTTTTCAGTCTGGCAGTTTTTGTTTGCAATACCTGGTATATTTTCTACCACCTCTGGAAACATATCCTGCCTCCAAGTAGGTTTTCGTACAGTAGTGATGGGTTTTGGTGTTGTTAGTGCGTTTATGGGATCTTCGTGCATCTTTGCTTTGGCTATTTCTGCAAAGTTTCTCCGCTTTAGTTTCCCAGTTCCCAAATTGTTTAGTCTCTGGTACATTGGGTGGTCCGTCAGTCTTCGGAGTTTCTCTGACTGCAGCTGGGCTCTGCAGTCTCTTCTGTCGGTCATGGGTTGCAGCTTTGTAATCTTTTCAAGTTCTACAATTGGCGTTGACTTCATGCCACCTTTTATAATTCTCATGGCTTGGTTTTGAAGTTTGTTAACTTTATCGAAGTTCGCCTTCGCTGCTGTTGTCCATGCCGCAATGCCATACTCGAGAACTGGTCTCACTCTTCCAGTGTACAGTTTCTTTAGTATGCCTTCGTCTGCTCCCCAGCTTGTGCCAGCAAGTTTCCTCATGATCGCCATTCTTTCTCTGGCTTTCATTCGGTTTCACTCGATCTGACTTTTCCATGTCATGCGCCGATCAAATGTGACTCCCAGATAGGTTGGGTTGTCGTTTGGCTGCAGGATTTTGCCATTTAGGCTTAATTTGGTACTTTGGGGTTTTAATGAGAGCGAGAATATTGTGCACGTGGTTTTCTCCTCGTTTATTTTGACCAGCCATGAGTTCGCCCACTCTTCCAGCGATGTTAGGGCCGTCTGCATCCGATTTCTTGCTATGGTGAGATTCTTTTCAGAGGTCCACATAGCCAGATCGTCTGCAAACATTGAGCTATGGACTCTTCTTGGTATATTCTCTGTAATATCGTTTATATATACCAGGAAGAGTGTGGGTGACAATACTCCCCCTTGGGGTACTCCCTGCTCGAGTGTCACCTTTTTGCTCATCTGCCCTTGTACGTGGACTCTGGCCGTTCTTTGTTTGAGGTAGTGGTTGATCCACTTGTACATCTTCCCACAGACATCACTTCTTCTTAGCTTGACTCTAAGTCCATCCTTCCAGACTTTGTCAAATGCCTTTTCCAGATCCACCCAAACAGCTACTGTGTGTTTCTGTGCCTGGTAGGCATCTTCTATCTCCTGGGCTATGAGGATGACCTGGTCCTCAGTGGATCTGTGCTGTCTAAAGCCGGCTTGCTGTGGAATTAGTATTCGTTTTTCATCCAGATGCCACATCAGTCTGGTGTTTATCATCCGTTCCATCAGCTTGCCGACACAGCTCAGTAGGCTTATGGGCCTGTATCCATTTGGATCTGTTTTGTCCTTTCCTGTTTTTGGTACTGGTACCAGTATTGCATATTTCCATGCCTGGGGTACAATACCCCTTTTCCAGCTTTGGTTCAGGACTGATAGTAGTTTTTTCTTCGCTGTTTGGCCCAGCCCCATCAGCATTTCGTTTGTTATCCCGTCTTTTCCGGGAGATTTCCTTTTCTTTAGTGTTCTCATAGCCTCTTCCATTTCGCGCATTGTTAGTTTGGCCATCATGTGCTCTTCAGGAGCCGTATTTATGTTTTCGTGTCCCTTTAGCTCTTCGCTAATGTCTGTATGCTTATCTGCAGGGACCTCGATGTGGTTTGCTCTGGCATAGTGATCGACAAAGGCGTTTGCGGCTTTCTTACCTGTGATCAAGTTCTCGCCCTGCTTGATAGTAATTTGTTTATTTGACGGGGTTTCGTCATTCATGGCTCTGACTAGCTTCCATAGCTTGTTCCCTTCTTTGTCCAGGTTTAAACTTTCCGTTTTATGTTTCCAACTTTCTCTTGCTGTTTGATTGAGAGTGTGTTTGTACTTCGCCGCGGCGGCTTTGAGGGCGATGTTTGCCTCCATGGATTTTTCTCGTTCTGCCATGTTCCTAGCATTTGTTACTGCATCTTCCACTTTCTGTAACTCATCATTCCAGTAGGGCTTATAGTTTTTCCTAGCTCCTCTTGGGATGGTTTCAGTGGCGGCTTGCATTATTGCCTTGCTTAGGCTCTCTACCATGGGCTTCATTTTGGTGTTTCGTGTGTTGATGGTTTCACACAGCCCATCTGTCAGGATTGCAAATCTGTCCCAGTCGGCTCGTTTGTAATTCCAACGTGGGAGCGGTTTTGTTTCCTGTGGGCCTACTTCCATGTCAATGGTTAGCCTGATCGGCCTGTGGTCGCTACCTGCCAGTTGGTTTAGCACCTGGCGGTCTATTTTATAGTGTATGTCCTGTGTGGAGAAGGCCAAATATGGAGTCGAGGTGGTATGCCATGTTCTTGAATAGAAGCTAGGGCTATCCTCCGGCCTATTGATTAGGGAGAGATTTGCATCTATCTCCCAATCTTCCACTTCGTCACCTCTGCTGTCTGTGTCAGAGTATCCCCAACTCTCCGAGTGGCTGTTGAAATCTCCAACTACTATGCAGTTGGAGTCTCTGACCTCCATACTCGAGAGCGATAGGTCTCTGTTTGGTGGTCCGTACAGATTGAAAATGCGGAGTTTCGTCTCTTGAGCCATTATGTCAACTCCTACAATTTCTGCTTGTCCGGTGTGATTGACAGGTACCGCGCTACTCGGTATGCTGTTTCTGGTCAGTATCAGGACCCCTCCTTTGTGGCCTTCTCTATCTAGACGGAAAGTCTGGTATCCTCTGATTGAGAATTTATGGTTATTGTTGAGGTGCGTTTCCTGGATACATGCCACGTCAATCTTACCTTCATGCAGGTGGTGTGTTAGGGAAAGTTTTTTGTTAATGACTCCCTCCGCATTCCACTGTAGTATTTTGAGGGTCTTGAGGTTTTGGCCAATAGACGTTTCCCCATAGCCATGTGCCTTGACTCCACGACACATGGGTGGGTGACCACCAGTAGTCAAGGGTGGGCCCCTTCGAGGCGTGGGGCCCGGCGCTATCGCTGCCTGGCGGGACTCCTCAGGATGAGCGCCATACGTTTTTCTAATAGGTTGTACTGCCATCATACTGTGATTTACGTTGCACTGTTTTGTTAGGCTTGCGGCCCCGTGCATCCGATTTCAACAGGCGTTTCTGTAGGGATGCCCTCCTTAGCCTTTGGCTGTCCCCAGCCTATCTGCAAGGCAGCAGTTGTTTACGATCAGAGTTTTCTCTCTTATGGAAGTTGTCTTACCAGACTATCGAGTCTTCACTACTCGTGTCTATAGGGTGCAATGATGATATGTGATGATATATGAGATGGACTGGTTTACCCGGAAGAGAGGCAGTCCAGTGTGTCTGTATCCCAGGATCGTCACGTCCTGCCAGAAACGTAGCATTTGCATGTGAGTGGGGTATCTCTTTTTCCCTTTATTTTCTTGGCTTCTATGCAGGGATGGTACGCCTAGCATTCCCCGCCACCTGGGGTGTTGACACAGTGGGGCAGGTGTGCAATGTCCGCTGGTCTGCATCTCTTCTGCGTCCAGCATGATAGTTATGGCTGATAACGTACAGAGGTAGATATCGTAGCCGGAGTGCATTCAGCCAGAGGACAAGCCTGGTAATGTCACAGAGATGTTGATCGCCTGGTGCGCGGACAACTCTCATGGTCAGTGGTTGAGTCTTGACAGTTCACAGTGAGGTGGCTGCTCTACTGTTTTCGACACCCCGACCAGGTTCTAAGTCTTTGGTTGGTGTTTTTCGCACCCCATCGCCGTATAGGGTGAGTATCAAGCAGTTGTCCGCCCGCTTTGATTTGCGGGCGGCAAGGACCTCTTACTGTGGCTCTACCTGATAGGGCTGGGGCGCAAGCCCCAGGTCCCGAGCATGTAGGAGCCTCCCATTGCAGTGGTGCTGAGATTTTGGGCGGGATTGCGGCTTACAAGGGTTCGGCCGTAATCCCCCACATGGTAGCCTCGCGCCCTTGGCTTATCAGCCTGGTACGTGAACCAAAGTGTCTGCGGCTCCTCTCGATTTGAGCTGGTTTTCCGTAGCAACGCCCTGTCATTTGTAGGGTAAAACTGACCTGTCTTCAGATGATCTATTTCCAGCACCCGTTCACTATTTGGTCAGACGAATTTATTGAGGGCTTTTGTTTGTCAATGACCAGGTATTTGAAATCTGCGGTTTCTGCGGAGTTAAACACGATTTCCGTAGCGTTCTTTCATTTGAGTGTTTGAGAGCTGACTTGTCGTCCGTGAGTCTAATACCAGCGTACGTTCATTATTAGACCCAAACGGCAGTGCTCTCGATTTGTCAGTTGTTCTACAGTATTGGCGTGTTCAGTCAAATTAAGCCGCAGGTTCCACACCTGGTGGTGCCCTTCCGTCAATTCCCTTAGCGAGACAATCAAGTTTCTTAGAGGGTAGCCCCAAAATTTTCGAGGGTCTAATTCCAGCACATGTTCTCTATTAGACCCCACGAAGGTGTACTTTTTGATAGTCATTCTGCAGTATTGGCGTGGTAAGTTAACTTAGGTCTCAGGCTCCACTCCTGATAGTGCTCTTCCGTCAATTCCTTTATCAAACACTGGATGCAGACAAAACCGAGCCACAGGGGACATAACCCCAGATTTCTGGGGGTCTAAGTCCAGCACCAGTTCCATATTAGACCCCAGAAGAGTGGTCTCGGCATGTCAATCATTTCAGTGTTGGCCGTGTTGAGTCAAATTAAGCCGCAGGCTCCACTCCTGGTGGTGCCCTTCCGTCAATTCCTTTAAGTTTCAGCTTTGCAACCATACTTCCCCCGGAACCCAAACACTTTGGTTTCCCGGAAGCTGCCCGCAGAGTCATCGAAGCAACTCCTGCGGATCGCTAGTCGGCATCGTTTATGGTCAGAACTACGACGGTATCTGATCGTCTTCGCGCCTCTGACTTTCGTTCTTGATTAATGAAAACATTCTTGACAAATGCTTTCGCAGTAGCTCGTCTTGCGGCGATCCAAGAATTTCACCTCTAACGCCGCAATACGAATGCCCCCGTTTGTCCCTGTTAATCATTACCTCCAGTTCCGAAAACCCACAAAATAGAACCGAGGTCCTATTCCATTATTCCATGCACCATTATTCAGGCAGCCGAGGCCTGCTTTGAACACTCTAATTTTTTCAAAGTAAACGCGCCGGCCACCCAGGACGCTCAGCGAAGAGCACCCGTGGGAGAGAGCCGGCAGACGGTAGGGCAGGAGACAACGGGCAGTGAACCGGCGCGAGCCGGACCGCCCGCCTGCGCCTGAGATCCAACTACGAGCTTTTTAACTGCAACAACTTTAATATACGCTATTGGAGCTGGAATTACCGCGGCTGCTGGCACCAGACTTGCCCTCCAATAGATCCTCGTTAAAGGGTTTAAAGTGTACTCATTCCAATTACGGGGCCTCGAAAGAGTCCCGTATTGTTATTTTTCGTCACTACCTCCCCGTGCCGGGAGTGGGTAAGTTGCGCGCCTGCTGCCTTCCTTGGATGTGGTAGCCGTTTCTCATGCTCCCTCTCCGGAATCGAACCCTGATTCCCCGTTACCCGTTACAAACATGGTAGGCATGTCACGTACCATCGACATTTGATAGGGCAGACATTTGAAAGATGCGTCGCCGGCACATGAGGCCATGCGATCAGTGGGGACGCCGCAACCCCGCGAGGGGAAACGACGATTGGTTTTGAACTAATAAAAGCGCTCTTTCCGCGAGGGTCGGAGCTTGGTAAGCATGTATTAGCTCTAGAATTGCCACAGTTATCCAAGTAGGATCGTGTCATCTAAGGAACCTCGACTGATTTAATGAGCCATTCGCGGTTTCACCGTGAGACAGTGTGAACTTAGACATGCATGGCTTAATCTTTGAGACAAGCATATGACTACTGGCAGGATCAACCAGATATCTGTCGGAGACGTACTGTGTACAGCACACACCGGTCGGCGGAGGAAGGGTGTGTAAAAAGCCTCACTGGGACGGCCGCAGGGACCGACTGACGGGACGGACGGAGGGTTGTTCCACCCGTCCCTCACTCCGTCGACCTAGGACCGCCTGACAGGGGCCTCCCACACGCACCAGACGACCGACCGACCGGGCTCGCTCGAGGAGGGATGGCAGCGCTCTGTGCAGAACGGATCCCAACGACCTCGGCGATGAATTTCACTGGGACTAGAGACAATTTGGCCTGCCGGCCTGCCCTCGATGCAACGATTCCTGCTTTCCATTTGCCGGTCACAAGCTCTTTGCGAGAGTCGGACCACCAGCGAGACGTACTGTCGAGCTCTGCTATAAGCCTTAGATAAATCACCAGGGACGGACCACGTTTCCTGATACGGACCACACTAGCGCACCTCGGTGGAGGAGCCACTACCACAAACCGCACCCAATTCGCACTACGGGGAAAGGCAGGCGAGCGTTTTCCGCAAGCCCGCGCTATCGCTCCGCCTGGCGGGACTGAGATCGCTTTACGAACACTGGTTGAGATTGAGTCGCTGCGGCGAGACAACTACCCCAGATCTTTTTCTTTTTCAAATCCTCCTTCTTCTTCTTATCCTCCTTCTTCTTCTTCATATCCTCCTTCTTCTTCTTCATATCCTCCTTCTTCTTCTTCATATCCTCCTTCTTCTTCTTCATATCCTCCTTCTTCTTCTTCATATCCTCCTTCTTCTTCTTCATATCCTCCTTCTTCTTCTTCATATCCTCCTTCTTCTTCTTCATATCCTCCTTCTTCTTCTTCATATCCTCCTTCTTCTTCTTATCCTCCTTCTTCCACCTTTTCCGTCTTATGCTTCTTCTTTCTCCTCTTCTTCTTCTCTATTTGCTGTTGTTATTATTGTTGACGCTACTGTTGTTGTTGTTGATGTTCTTCTTCTTCTTCTTCTTCTTCTTCTTCTTCTTGATCATTTTCATTTTGTTCTTTACTTTTTCTTTGTTTTCTTCTTCTTCTTTGTTTTATTCTGATTATTCTCTTCTTCTTTTTCATATAGCCGATGTCCAAGCCAGGATAATTGATGGGAAGAAATCTCCAACAAAAAAAAAAGAGAAAAAAAAAGACAGAATGAACTCGTCCAAATGGAGAACAACGACACGTTTTCGTGAACACAGGAATAAGTCGTCGACTATAGTTCGTCTTTTAATTCACGAACAAGGTCCGAAGCAATTTTCTATTAAACTGCATGTCAGATCCAAATAATTTTTCGCATGCAGCTCTTAGAATATCTATGACGCTAAAACATTGCTATTATTTAGTCCATAGATGTTAAGACATTTGGACATCGGCGAATTCTTTTGATCTTTTAAGACCATTGTAAAGAAATGGTATTAAATTTAATATTTTACGGTACGCAGTTTAATTTATCGTCGTATTTTGTTCATAGGCGTATCTACTTAATGTCTTGATATATCAATTCATTATTTGTGTTTTCCTTTACGTACAATCGTAAAAATGGCTACAATATGCAACAACTAGTACAGCCTTTCGGTCACCTTTAGACCCCCAAGATTGTATCAACGGCACAGCGAATTTTATGTTGTGTAACGCATATGAATATTGAACTGCATTTGCTGTCATTGTATGTACACCTAGAGTACATCCAAGCCTGCTAATCAGTATGTCCACCAAAGATCATATTAATCATCCGACTCTGCCGATTCAAGAGGTTGATAATCGTTACTGGCTGGACAAATTGTCATCCATCTCGTTGCCAGCACTGTTCTTCTTCCCGGAGTACATATTCAATAGGTTTCTTCCAGAACTCAATGTCCTTTGACTTTAGCCCACACAAGCTCTGTATAGTTTAGATGCGCATGATATTTCAAGAAGTGTGACCGTACTCTTCAATGATTTTGTCAATATTGTACACCTTTGTCTTATTTATCTTCCTCACAGGCTGCATGAACTCGGGCTTTAAATACGTGTCTTTGGAATCCAATGTTTTCTTAACTAGCCATGTCCTAATATGAGCTTTTTGTATTTGATGCAGTTGGTATTTTGTCTTCTTCTGATACTGCATTGTGATATCATGTATTATCCATTACTAGGCATGACGGTCTATCCAGAATTAGAAGCAGATCATTCATCATCTAGTGCCTGAAAATGTTCCATTAATTTCAGTGTGGTAGTCTCTACCGTCATTACTTTCTGATTGAAAAATAAGTTCAGCGGCATGGGCAAGTCCGTTTTAACTGCTTCCGGCATACGTTAGTATAATGGGCTGCCTTTTGCTGCTTAGAATTTGTCTTTTCTGTTCACCATCAACTGATTGTCATTCTTTACAATAGGTGTGGTTAGTATTGACCCAATATTCATTCAAGTATACAATATCACAGCCTTGCCTACCCCATTCACGTATCTGTCTCAGGTATTTGCTTTGGGCAGCAATCAAATGTGGCTTTCCACATATAATATTCCGGTCGCCTAAGGTTTTCCTGAATGTAAGACCGGCGGCTCTTATAATATTTTAGAGAGTACTTTTGGAAACTTCAATGCTGCAGTCGGATTGAAATATTGATTTTAGTTTCCGGAGATTAACAAGTTGATTTTTCGGTAACAGTTTAAATATCTCCTGTTTTATGACAAACCTCATCAAATTTCCTTTTCCTACCTTGTGTAACAGTTCCAGCTGGAACATGGTCGTTTAGTGCAGGGTAGATTGGGCTGGCGACTCTGGGAACAAAGGTTGCCTGAATGCAACCACAGCCTCGACACTAAGTCGACAAAGAAAACGAGGGTTTTATGTGGAAGACTTTGTCTGGTACGGGGGGGGGGGGGCGGGGCGTGGGGGGGGGCTACTGAGGTGGAGGTTCGGGGCTGGCCACTCTGGCGTTCCGATTTAGCATAGCAGGAGTTCGTGACAATCAAAGGCTGCAATGACCGGCCACGACATTTAGAGTGTCAGGGATTCGGGGATAATCATCCAATAACAACTAGTTGGAGGTTTTTCCAAATTAGAGATATGGCTAAGTCAGAGAACCACCAGGAGATCATTGGACAGCTATGATGTTGCTTGAGGCTATTAAATAGTCTGGAAAGATGAACTCAGCAGGCTGGCTAGGAGAGAGACTGATAAGCAAAGATGAACTCAGTAGGCTGGCTAGGAGAGAGACTGATAAGCTGTTAGTAGTCTGAGAGGCTGTCAGGAGTTTGTGAGAGTGTGAGTTTGCAGGGTGACTGAACCAGCATACAACTTGGGTTTTGGTCAGTCACTCTATAGGTGTTTATGTTGGACACCCTGTGAACAGTAAGCGATATGAATGTGTGTCGTACGTGCAGGACACTTAGTGAATGATGCGTGATCTAATTACATATGAACGCACATATTTGTGAATACATGAAGTGATCGAAGTAATTGTGAATGTACAGATCGCCTATGGGCGAGATCTGAATGCCTGTGTTATTCTGCAGGACACTTTGGGAACGTTGTGAGTTATGAGTGTATGTGGATGCACAGATCGACTGAGTATATGACCACATGTGATCCGACTATAAGTGACGTGATCTAATTGCATATGAATGCACAGATCGCCCGATTATACGTGAACCGATTGTATGTAGATGTACAGATCACATTACTGAATGTGATCTGATTGTGTGTGAATGGACAGAACGACTAAGTACGTAATACGATTGTGAGGACGAGTTTGTGGGTCTGTGTTGAATGTGCAGATAAGGGGAGTGCAGCGGCAAGACTCTGGGTTATTTATTTGGGGGAACCATCAAAATCTAGTGGTTACAAACCTCGGAGGTAGTTCAATATATATATATATATATATATATATATATATATATATATATATATATATATATATATATATATATATTGATTATTTAGTTTAGATGTATTTATTGTGTTATTTACGGTATGAAGTCGTGGTGTAGTGTAGATACATATTGTAACTCTTTAGCTAAGTACTACACAACTGCTAAACTACTCAGCTAAACGTCCTTACGCTGCGGCACTAACTTGGTATGAGTGTACTCTGAGTCATGTCCAAATCAACTATAAAAGGATTATTTTCCTAGACCAAATTCCAATTGCGTTCGTTTCTTTGGGTCATAAATATCGCAATATAAATGGCTCATTTTATATTCCTTGCGAAAAAAACACAAAAAAACTGGTATAGTAAAATGGTAGCCTTTTGTATTGTTTAAAATATCACTTTATGTCCCAATAACAACACCACAAACTATAATATCGTGATATGTATATGATGAACGACGTGAATGACCATGGTTGTTTTCCGCATTCCTCAAAGTGTCTAATTGGTGCACAGGAAAATCAGGACTTTGTATTCACTATGCCTATTTGAAAGTCAAAACATATATTTTTAAAACAGCACGTCTGTGTATCTTAAACTTGTTAAAATTATGTCCAATTCGATGAGATTGCTTTTAATATAGCCTAATAACAACATTTTACAAAATTCATAACATTTCTTAGAGAAACTGTTTTTTTCTTTAACGTCATGGATATTCTAATGCTGCGTGCGTAAATTATTTGGATCTGACATGCAATTTAGTCTAAAATTGCTTCGGACCTTGTTTATAAATATACAAGACGGACTATAGTGTGAATTCCAGACAAATACGTGACCTGGTGGCATCCATAATGTACTAAAACACCAGATCAATGAAGATAGTAAGGCGCCATATTTGCGGCTCCCCAGAAGACTCCCAGACACTCAGCAGACTTCTGGTCGTCATGAATTGCATACTGAGAAGAATTATGAGCTGGAGTGTTCTAGCCTAGAGAGGTTACATATAGACATAGTTAGTCGCCCCTTACAACATGCTATCAGTATGGCAGGAGTAATACTCTCGTCTGGGTTCAAAATGCTGAGCAGTGCAATGGTCAGCAAGACATAGATGACTGCTAGCAACAGGGCCAATGAGCCAGAGCTGCCAAGACCCTTCTACACCTCCACGCGGCGATCCTGGATAACAGGCTGCAACAACGCAGACTGGCTAAGGAGAAGGGATCGAAAATGGACCCGGTACTCAAAAATGCCTGCGGAAATCGGATTTGTCGGAAAGGTGCAAATATTGGCAGTCAAGTTGTAAACTACGACAACACGCAATTCCGATCTCCGAACAACATCCTGCTACTTGCAAAGTAGGTTTCATGGCTTGGTAGCTCTTGATATTTCTCAAACAAACGACGAAGTACCTTTTTCTCGGTGTCCGAACAATCTCCACTTGCTGTGAGAGACAAATGCTCTGACCACTATATCCACTACCCCCCCTGAAATATTATGATACAGGGAATAAAGAATTGTCTAACTGGCTTCCCCCGGGGGGTTCAGAATTCGAGGAATCAATACAAGGGGCAGAAAATGTTGGGGTTCATTGATGGCTATCGCATCGATGCAGAGAGGACACGTGATGTGTTGTGATCATATTATGTCTGTGGGAAGCTTCTAACGAGCTGGAAGTATTTCCCTGTCGGACAAATCGTCCACGAAGCGTCATAACCTTCTCACAGACCGCTTAAGTTGATTAGTGGTGCGTATAAAAAAGCACCAAAATACCAGTGCGAATTATCTTTCATTTCTAACGTACCGACGAGGTGCGGGAGTGAGAGAGAGAGAGAGAGAGCAAGAAAGAGAGAGAGAGAGAGAGAGAGAGAGAGAGAGAGAGAGAGAGGTTATTACATTCATGAAACTCCAGGCATCGCCAATTATAGCAGACAAGAGCCTGAGGAGTGTGGAGTAGGCATTTAACATTCTTAGAAAGATATAGAAAATGTGTTTCTAGTATACGATACGTGGGATCTGTGTTGTCTATACATCTTCTCATTCGTCATATTGTTCTCTTCTTCTTCTTTTTCTTCTCCTTCTTCTTCTTGTTAATGTTCTTCTTCTTCTTCTTCTTCCTCTTATTCTTCTTCTTCTTCTTCTTCTTCTTCTTCTCTTCTTCTTCCTCCTCTTCTTGTTCTTCTGCTTGATCTTGTTCTTCGTCATATTCTTCTTCGTCTTGTTAATGTTCTTTTTCTTTTGCTATATAAAATCATCTTCTTCCTTCACATCCTCGTGCTCTTTCTTCGTTATCAACGTCTTCATCATCTACTTCTTTTCATTCACTACTTACTTCATTATGCTTTCTTCTTCCTCTTCTTCTTCATTTTTTTTTTTACCATTCTTCTTCTCCATATTTTTCATCCTCCATCCCCCCCCCCCCCTCCCAAGGGACAACAATCATAAAGATAAATAATGACAGAGCCGGCACAACCTCACACGCTGGTTGACCGGCAATGTCGTTACACTGCTGATACTGAATAAGTCAGTATTTAACGGGTTGTGTGAGCCTCGCTATTTCTACTGTTGATTTTTTTAGAGATGATCAAGCGCATAACGTCGTCAGAGATTGATATAATTCCTTGGGATATTTGACGGACAGACAGACAAGACAAGACAAACAAGACAAGACAGACAAAGACAGGCGGATAAATAGATAGATAGACAGACATAAACAGACAGACAAGACAGACAAGACAAGACAGACAAAGACAGGCGGACAAATAGAGAGACAGACAGACAAGACAAAACAGACAAAGACAGGCGGACAAAAAGAGAGATAGACATACAGACAGGACAAGACAAAGACAGGCGGACAAATAGATAGATAGACAGACAGGTAAACAGACAGACAAGAAAAAACAGACAAAGACAGGTGGACAAATAGAGAGATAGACAGACAGACAAGACAAGACAGGCAAAGACAGGCGGACAAATAGATAGATATACAGACATATATATATATATATATAAATCGATAGATAGATGGACAGACAGACAGGCAGGCAGGCAGGCAGGCAGGCAGGCAGGCAGGCAGGCAGGCAGGCAGGCAGGCAGGCAGGCAGGCAGACAGACAGATAGATAGATAGATAGATAGATAGATAGATAGATAGATAGATAGATAGATAGATAGATAGAGATAGATAGATAGATAGATAGGTAGATAGATTGAACTGTATATATTGAACAGTATAGATCAAATGACTTCGACAGATATACGAGGCATGTACACATGAAACCGGACCTAACTGCACCAAGTAAACATACGTACGATGCGCGTGATGGCGTCTCTTCTGGTGTAAACAGCACACACCAACCGTCAAGTTTGCAAAATTTAATTATCCCCTGACTCATAGTTTCCTCAGCGGATCGTTGAAAATATGGCGGGTGTGATACGGAAACTGTCCAGAGTTGATCAGCGAGCTGTGATTCGGTTTCTAATAGTTGAAGGATATTATGTCGACCAGTTGACATTCATCGCAGAATGCAGTGAATGGTGACAAAAGTGTGTCGAAGACAATAGTGAAGAACTGGACAACGATATTTAAAGAAGGACGTGAGTTAACGAAAGATCTTGTGAGACCAGGTCAGGATAAACACTGGACGGACTCCATATCACACCCGCCATGTTTTCAACGGTCTGCTGAGGAAACTATGAGTCTGAGGATAATTAAATTTGGCAAACTTGACGGTTGATACGTGCTGTTTACACCACAAGTGAATTCATCATGCGCATCGTACGTATTTTCACTTGCTGCAATTTGATCTGGTTTCATTTGAACACGTCTCGTACATATAAACCCGGTACCAAAAAACGCCAGCTGATATCGGATGTGTCGGGCCGAAAATTGCAGATTTCGCAGCTTCCCCTGTAAGCCACGATACAATATCCTTTTCAGAATGAATGTCAGAAAGATACACTAGAGATCATTAGTAGCCGACTCGTAAAGCGGTCAATGACGATCAAGACTGATGGAGTTTTTATGGGCAGTTACAAACTCCTTCAACATCTTAGTTCAGTTCAGTTCAGCATCGAAAGTCAGCTACAATAGATCTCTACTGTACTCTATCTCTTGCTGTAATGGTGCAATGTGCCAGCTCTTCCAGGTCCATCTCCTAATGTTATCCACCTACATATAACGTTGTGTGCGTATTGAACCACTGTTTTCGACCATACCCTTTAGTCTGATTTTCAGCAAAGAGGTATGTCTTGTTCATTTTCATGTAGCATGTCGTTTATAAAACGTCGCGCCCTTCACAGTCTGTCTGAAAGAAGCTCTTTCCCTTGTCAAAACTCCAGCCTCCGCCACAGTCAGACTCAGGAATTTCTGGATATCTTGGTGCCATCGTCTTCTTTGTTTAGGTTGACAGGTTTGTGAGTACACCTGTAGTGGAGGGCGGGAGATCAATAGGCCGAGCTGATAGGTTTGTGAGTACACCTATAGTGGAGGGCGGGAGATCAATAGGCCGAGCTGATAGGTTTGCGAGTACACCTATAGTGGAGGGCGGGAGATCAATGATCCGAGCTGATAGGTTGGCGAGTACACCTATAGTGGAGGGCGGGAGATCAATAGGCCGAGCTGATAGGTTTGCGAGTACAGCTATGGTGGAGGGCGGGAGATCAATGTACCGAGCTGATAGGTTGACGAGTACATCTATAGTGGAGGGCGGGAGATCAATGGACCGAGCTGATAGGTTGGCGAGTACAGCTATAGTGGAGGGCGGGATATCAATGGACCGAGCTGATAGGTTGGCGAGTACACCTATAGTGGAGGGCGGGAGATCAATGATCCGAGCTGATGGGTTGGCGAGTACACCTATAGTGGAGGGCGGGAGATCAATGATCCGAGCTGATAGGTTGGCGAGTACACCTATAGTGGAGGGCGGGAGATCAATGATCCGAGCTGATAGGTTGGCGAGTACAACTATAGTGGGGGGCGGGAGATCAATGATCCGAGCTGATAGGTTGGTGAGTACAGCTATAGTGGAGATCGGGAGATCAATGGACCGAGCCGATATACTAAACGCCGTTAGGGAAATCGGCTGGAAGGAAGATTCGGTAGTTGGTCTAGAATCTACGTCCTTCACGCGACTCGTTGAAATGGTGTGAAACGAAGGGCGGCGAGGAAGGAACACCATACGGGAATCCAAAGACGTCTGGTTAACCAGCACAGGACCGGAACGGTCAGTCTTCACGTGCTGTCAGACATACTGAGGATGAGATCTGAGCGTTTATGGACTTGTCCATAATTGCGATGAAGATGATCGGACGACTAACTAACTAACCAACTAACTTGTTATGAGGCCAACATAACTGAACTGTCTAGCGATAATTTCGGCCAGTAATTCTCTTTTCATCCCCAACTCTTGAAATACTTCCACATGTGTTTCTTCTTTCTCTTGATGAATGAGTAAAGTGATCAATGGCCATCACGCCTAAAGGATGTTTTAAGGACCATTACAAAGCGTATAGACCAGTCGACAATGAGCTGGCTTGTTAAGACTGGGATTACAGCGCGTCGTCGTTCGAAATGACGGACGGACAGAACAAAATCCGGGCATGGTTCGTACCTAGTTCGACCTGTTCTCCAGTCGACTCAGCTGTAAATGGAAACCTGACGTATGAGTTGGGAAAGGTATAAACAGCGAGGAAGGAAACTGTCCACCCCACCTCACATAGACTGCGGCTTAGCACATAAAGAGCTATCTTCATTCCCGACGGGAATTGTTTCTATGGGACTGACATTCACCTTACAAACTCGTCCAACTTCGTAGAGCCTCGCTAAATGAGCAAAGTGATGAGAGACCACCACGTCTGGTGGATCCTTTAAGAACAGGAACAAACTCTCCTCTTTTCATTCTGTCTATAACCATTTCTCGCACAATGTCCTCGAATTGGATTGTCAATAATGTAACTGTCATGTACTCGTATAAGCAAATCTAACTTCCCTGCTTTCTTTCTTAGACGAACAAACATTACCTGGTTCAAATATAGAAACGCTATCCTTGGAAACGCTTGAGGTCATGGCAAAAGCTGGTTCGATACACTGTGGAGAACAAACATGAGAGTCAGAACAGTATTAGCCTATTGCCAGGAACTGTACAAAATGTGAACACAGGGTAAATCATCATCATCATCTTCTTCTATCCACTTGTGTCGTTAGACGACGTGGGGAGGCATAGTTTTCTGTCGTGTGCCATCTTTGTCGCTGATGTTGTTGTCATTCCGTGTTTCTTCAGTGTCTCATTAACACCATATATCCATGTTTTACGTGGTCTGCCTCTTGCTCTGCAACCCTGATTTCTGGTATTGTAGATACGAGTAGCTGGTAAGTTTGGTTGCATTCTTGTCAGGTGTCCGAACCATTTTATTCTCTGTCTTTCTATGTACTCGATGTTCTTGATCTCTCTGTATGGTACTGGATGATTAAATTGTGCCCTTTTTGCTGCCATCTTTTTTGAGTGTGTCAGCTCTCTCTTTTCCTGTTATTCCCCAGTGAGAGGGTAGCCATTGGAGTGTTATTGTTGAGAATATCTGGAGTTTTGCTAGTTCAGCTCTGATTTCTGATAACAGCGATTCGTTGTTTGTTTTTTGTATTGCATCTATTAAAAATGTGCAGTCTGTGAAGACATTTTTTTTTGGTGGTTGCTTTTCTGTCTCAAGTATTCTTAATGCTAGCAGGAGCGGCAAAGATTCTACTCTGAAGATTTGTGGATGGCTTCCTTGTTGGGAAGGCCTCTTCTGTTATATTTCCACTTTTGTGTCTTATGAATATGCCTCCTCCCTCGTTCCGCAACCACCAGCTGAACCATCAGTGTACACCTGTGTCCATTCCTTGGTATTATACGTCTCCTCAATCATCGCTTGTGCCAAAGTTGTCAGCTAGTGGTCACTGTATTGGTCTTTTCTTGTGATTCCTGGGATCTCTGTACTTACTGCGATGTTGTAGCTTGGCTCTTCATAGTTGATAAGCACTTCTATTTCTGCAGACTTGTTGGGTATTAGTTCTCCATATTTTTGATGTAGGTGGTTTAATATATGAATAAAGCTGGTTCTCTTAAGCCTATATTTTACTGGGCTTAACAGTTTGACATGTATGGCATAATCAGACACGTAACCTCTTTTCGCTATGTGTCAGAACTCTTTCCTCTCCTCTAGTATTTAGGGGTCTTAGGTTTGTATATGTTTCCATGGTCTGGATTGGTGTGGTCTGTATTCCTCCCGGTTCTATTCTTAAGTTTGTATTTTTAATTTTGTTTAGATGTTCCGTGTTTGTTTTTGATGCTGTGGTCCAGGCTGTCATGCCATATTCGAGTAATGGCCTGACTGTGCAGTATATACATTTGTAAGAATGTTGCTATTTGCACCCCAGCTTGTTCGGCCAGCTTCTTCAAAAGGGATGGTTTTCTGGTTGCTTTTTGTTCTATCTCCTGTATGTCTTCCCCCCATGTCATGCATGAGAAAGATACGTGGTATAAAATGGTTGGACAAAGTTACAAACGACAGACTGTGGGAGAGAGCGGTACAAGGTAAATGGAAACAGGAAACCTTAGGAAAAAAGTGGAGATGGATGGGTCATACATTAAGAAAGCCCCAGGTCGGTATCACCAGGCAATCCCTATCATGGAACCCTCAGGGAAGGAGAGGCATAGGCAGGTCAATGAATACATGGAGACGAGATCTGGAGGCGGAAGTAAAGAAAACAGGAATAAGCTGGAAGGAAGTGGAAAAGATTGCACAGAACAGAGCTGCTTGGCGAGGGTTGGGTGATGGCCTATGCACTCCTGGGTGATAAAAGGTGAAAGAGAGAGAGAGAGAGAGAGAGAGAGAGAGAGAGAGAGAGAGAAAGTGTGTACCATTTTGAATGATGCTTTCATGCAGGGATCCGCATTCTGTGTCTTCAGGTTCTCTTTTATCTCCTTTTTAACTTTTTAGTTTCCATTCTCGTGTCAATGCTATAGTCCTCTCCTCTCATAAAATCGGCCAGGATGTTTGCTGCCATTTTCCCCGTATAATATTTCTCGTTTTTCTTAATGACCGTCTTCCCATGGCTCCCTCTGGTTTCCTCATTCAAGGCTCTTGTCAGGTTCCAGAATTTACTTGTGTCCCTGTCCATGTTGAGGCTTTCAGTCTTTTCATGCCAACTCCTTTGGATCTCACCCTTCCTTTGCTCTATGAATGTGTCGTTAATTTATTTTGTTAGGTTTTCCTATATTTTTCTGGTAAATTATTTTTTCCCATCGAATCTCTTGCCTCACTTCGTTCTTGGTTTATACTTGTTTTCCACGTGGGACTGATTTATTTGCTGCCTGAATGATAGCTTCCATCATGAGGGCAACGTTATTGTTTAAATTTTGTGCTCGTGATATTGTCCGATAGAGTTTATTTACATTTTCTCTAAAGAGATTCCAGTTTGCTCTTTTGAAGTTAAGCTTGGGTGCATATCTGTTATCTCTGTTTGTCCCATGTTAAAGATTTCTAAAGTAACTGGAACATGTTCGTTTCCACTCAGTTTGCTGATGACTGGCTTTGCTGCGTTCGTTCTCAATCTCCCACTACCAAACCCTGAAAGGGCTTAAGTAGCAGAATGTAGTACAGAGAACGGAATGTGTTGTGTCGTAGTTTACAGCTTGACTGCGACATTTGCACCTTTCTGTCCAACACATCCGACTTCAGCAAGCCTTTTTTGAGTACCGGGTTAGCATTCGCTCTTCGATCCCTTCTCCTTAGCCAGTCTGTCCTGTTGCAGCCTGTTATCCAGGATCACCTCGTGGAGGTGTAGAAGGGTCTTGACAGCTCTGGTTCGCTGGCCCTGATGCTAGCAATCAGCTATGGGTCGCTGACCACTATAGCTCATGCGCTGCTCAGCTCTGGTTCGCTGGCCCTGACGCTAGCAGTCAGCTATGGGTCGCTGACCACTGCAGCTCATGCGCTACTCAGCATCTTGATCCCACTGATGACAGTTCTTGCTGTTAGCCGTTGAAGGTCGTCCGTTGCCATCGCGGGGTCTGGAGTCCTCATTTTTTTCCTCCATATTCTAGAATAATATGTGTGATTATCGTCTGGTCTATTTATTAGTATGCCTTTATTTTGCTATTAGAGAGCTGTGAATGCTTGGAATGCATTACGACAGGAAGTAGTTGAGAAAGGGTCAATTAATGCATTCAAGAATAGATTGCATGGGCATAAATTGTTTTTTTAGATCAGGTGAATGCAAAATACACTGGTTGTATACATACTCTGCAGAGTCTTCTAAATCAGTATATAGAAGTGCATTTTATACCGAAGACGGATGTGTCGGACCAAAAGGTGCAAATATCGTAGTCAAACTGTAAACTAGCGACACAACGCAAATCCGTTCTACGGACTACTCCTGCTACTTGCAAAGCCCTGTTGATGGCTTGGTAGCGGGAGATTCAGAATGATCGCAAAAGAAGAAGATGTTCGTTAAGTTGAGATCAAAACTGGCTGGTAAACTATATATTGTCTAGGAAACTAAAATACTTTGGCCATATCAAATGTTAAAACGAGTTAGAAACAAAGTCAGTATTGGAGGTTATAGTACCTGAATGAGCACCTCGCAGCATGGTTTTAATTTCTGCCAGCTGATAAGAAGGACGGAGGATCGAATCACCGGAAAAAGCATTGGTTTTTTTTTTCTGTTGGAGATCAAATACACAACCATAGCCAGAACACGACGTGGCGACAGCAGTGGCTTAGCGGCCTGTAATCCTCAGCCTATAAACCAATCGATTACCACTGGGATAGGAATAGTCGAACTTAGAAGCAAGCATGGTTTGCGATCACATCATATCGGGTTCGAAATAACTTCGTGTTCAGTTTAGCTGAGCATGTCGGAAATATTTGTGTGGTGCGATCACTTCTCCACGTACATAAAGGATTGGTAAAACTACTGTACTGCAAAACTGCCATAGTGGAATACATTACAAACATATACGCACACACGTTCATTCACTGATCAATATGTGCAAACTACAAACAGATATAAACAACAAGAATTCATACAGTGACCAATAGGTCTACACTACATACACACACGCATACATACAGTGACCAATATGGGTATACTACAAACACATACACACACGCATACATACAGTGACCAATATGGGTACACTACAAACACATACACACACGCATACATTCAGTGACCAATATGGGTACACTACAAACACATACACACACGCATACATACAGTGACCAATATGGGTACACTACAAACACATACACACACGCATACATACAGTGACCAATATGGGTTCAATACAAACACATACACACACGCATACATACAGTGACCAATATGGGTACACTACAAACACATACACACACGCATACATACAGTGACCAATATGGGTACACTACAAACACATACACACACGCATACACACACTGACCAATACGTCTACACTACAAATACATACACACAGGCATACATACAGTGACCAATACGTCCTGATATCGTCAGAATGAATACGGCCTGTAAACTACGACACGTCGCAAACGAGTTTTTTTTCCAGAACAAACACAGAAGAAGAAAAAGAAGAAGATGAAGAAAAAGTGCAAACAAGCATTTATATGTATTGTCAGATACGCGCTTAGACGAAGTCAGAAACGAAAATTATGTTACGAGCTAATGGTCGTCATTGGGGATAAGAAACATAAAAAATTTGAGCTAAAAAATGACAGAGGAAGGGATGAATACCTAAAACAGAGAAATGAGCACATAAATAAGCAAAAAAATGTACTTAACTGAATATAAAATAAGACCTCGCCATTAGAAGTAGCAGCAGAAGAATTTGAATTGTATTCATGCTTTTTCTAATACATCCCGCGATTTATGATATCAGTGGGACGGCGTGGGCTAGTGGTTACGTGACACGGCTCACAACTCGAAGGTGCTGCGTTCGATCCCCCATCACAGCACCGGCCGTTACCTCGGGGAAGGAAACTCTTTAACAATTGCATGAGGAAGCAGACCCTTACATAAAATGCATGCCGAAGTCAGATGCACTGGGCTGAGAGGAGCAAAATAAAAACCGCAGTGCAATGCACACCGCATTGGGCCGAGATGAGCAGACATTGATCTTCAGACTCGGAACGCGAAATTGCAAGCTCAAGATCTAACTCCACGTGCGATTGTGAAGCGCTCGAGCAAACACCAGAACATATTGTGCAGAACTGCCTTACTTAGACAGACAAAAGAGAGGGATCAAGATGCTGAGCACATGAGCTGTAGTGGTCAGCGACCCATAGCTGACTGCTAGCGTCAGGGCCAATGAACCAGAGCTGCCAAGACCCTTCTACAACTCCACGCGGTGATCCTGGATAACAGGCTACAGCAGGGTAGACTGGTTAAGGAGAAGAGATCGAAGAAGGAATGCTAACACGGTACTAAAAATGCTTGCTGAAGTCGGATGTGTTGGACCGAAAGGTGCAAATATCGCAGTCAAGCTGTAAACTACGACACAACGCATTCCGTTCTCTGGACTACATTCTGCTACTTAGGCCCTTTCAGGGTTTGGTAGCGGGAGATTGAGAACGAACGAAGCCAGACCACGAAGCCAAGCTAGACCAAAGAGAGACAGTCTGGGAAAGGAGACGACCATGTTCGACCAGCTGTGGGGGACCGGCAAAGACCTGAAACGCACAGTCTCCTTCGGGAACCTCGCCGGACTAGAAGCATAGCATCAGTTGCTCGAAGTAGAAGAAATAGTAGTGACCATAAGCTCCAGATGGAATGAAGAAGGCGCAAGACAAGAATCTAGGAGCAGCTACACTATATTTTCTCGAGAGCATACACTGCTGTTGGAGATGAAGTGCTAGCGACTTCACAGTACTAAGCCTCATATTTTGATGATGTGTGAAGCGTGTAGACACGTCGACAGTAAGCTGACTTGCTAAGACTGGGATTACAGCGCGGCGAGGTTCGAAATCACGGACAGACAGGACAAAATCCGGACAGGGTTCATTCGCTCGGTATTCTCAGCTGTACATAAGTACCTGATGCATGAGTTTGGAAAGGTATAAACAGCAAGGACGGTAACTGGCCACCCCACCTCACATAGGCTGTTCATGAAGAGTTATCCTCATCCCCGTCGACAATTCATGGGACTGACCTTCACCTCTTTTTTATAAATGTAAGAATGGCCATTTCCCTTGCTCTCTGCCTTTCCTGCACAAACAGTAAGCCAGGTTGTCAATTACAACTGGGTCGACATGAGCATGTTTATAACAGGGATCAAACGCAGTACCCGTGCCACGATAAGCCAGCGTTCTACCCACCTGCCACTCAGACGCTCCGTGAATTACAGACACAAAAAGCCCTCGCCTAAACATCAATAAGACAAACGGGAACAAAGTCGGATGGATTCAAATAACCCTTGATATCAAACACGCTTAAACATAGCACAAACAGCGAGTGGCTCACTATATATCTCGGCCATAGACGTTCAAATTCAATAATCGATTTAGATGACGTCCATGTAACACGGAGAGCCTGAATCGACAAAATGGCTTAATTCAATTGTTGTTCCTTCATATCGGTCAACTCATGATCTCTATACAGCGGTTCTCAGCGTGAGGTCAACTGACCCTGGGGGGTACCCATAGAGTTGCAACCATATCTATATTTCTAAAATATGTTTTGGGGTGGGGGGGGGGGGGGTGGGGTGTTTTAATATCGCGAGACAAAATCGCAAAGAATATTCATTGAATGAAGTGGAAGAGCCATTGGAAGAGGGTTTGGAATCACTGGTTTGAATGGTAGAGGGATTTGCAGGCAGAACTGACTTGTTGAGTTTGGTTGGGTATCAGTTGGCGGTGTTCTTGCGAGGTAATGTTCATGAGGTAGTAGCGTTGATGTGATGAAGATGGTAAGGTGGTGTTCTTGTGGGGACGCTGGTAAGGTAGTGTTCTTGTGAGGACGCTGGTAAGGGGGTGTTTTTGTGGAGACGCTGGTAAGGTGGTGTTCTTGTGAGGACGCTGGTAAGGTGGTGTTCTTGTGGGGACGCTGGTAAGGTGGTGTTCTTGTGGGGGACGCTGGTAAGGTAGTGTTCTTGTGAGGACGCTGGTAAGGTGGTGTTCTTGTGGGGACGCTGGTAAGGTGGTGTTCTTGTGCGGACGCTTTTAAGGTGGTGTTCTTGTGAGGATGCTGGTAAGGTGGTGTTCTTGTGAGGACGCTGGTAAGGTGATGTTCTTGTGGGGACACTGGTAAGGTGGTGTTTTTTTGAGGACGCTAGTAAGGTGGTGTTCTTGTGAGGACGCTGGTAAGATAGTATTCTTGTGGGAACGCTGGTAAGATGGTGTTCTTATGGGGACGCTGGTAAGGTGGTGTTCTTGTGTGGACGCTGGTAAGGTGGTGTTCTTGTGGGGTTGCTGGTAATTTGGTGTTCTTGTGGGGACGCCGGTAAGATGGTGTTATTGGGGGGACGCTGGTCAGATGGTGTTATTGTGAGGACTCCGGTAAGATGGTGTTCTTGTGGGGACGCTGGTAAGGTGGTGTTCTTGTTGGGACACTGGTAAGGTGGTGTAATGTAGTGGGCACTTATAAACTACACAGTAAGGGATTCAAGAATCGCTATAAAGAAGCAAAGACACATCAAATTATTCATGAGAAGGGAATGAAGAGACCAGCACAAAGAATACAAGGCAGATAATGACAGCATAGACACACTGGGGGATCTAGTGGTCTCGAGCCAAGGTGTTCGCCTCGGGTGCTAGAGGTCGAGGGTTCAAATCACGGGAGAGACCGACATTTTTTTCACATCGGTCATCCAGTAAAAATGTCCTCTGATCTCTGAGATCAGACACCCGTGTGCAGTCTAGGGTACGTTTAAAATCTCTTGGCAGTTGGATATCGAAAAAGTACGCTTAACGGCCGCTGCCCGGGCAACATTCAAATTAAAAATGATTTGTACTTTTCACTAGGTGGTATGCTAAGAGCAGATAGCTATGGTGCCTAACTGGCTGTGGGTCTACTTAGCTTTAGTGTTAGAGTTTATTAAGATGGACTCGCCCCTCCCAAGAAACCTGTTGTATACAGATCCTGCAGAATTAAACCGAAATTAAATACGTTAAGTTAAGTAAAGTTATTATCGTTAGGGATCACCTCAATTTTCATAAAGTGTTCTGTCGATGGGTCCAGAAACAACTGAATTGTGATCATACAGGTGTCCTTCTCCAACACGACAACGTGAGACCCCATACGGTAGCCAAAACTGTGGCAGTTATTGAACAATTGCATTGGTCTGACTGTCCCGACTTGTCTATGAGAGATTCAGTCCCATAACTTAGAAGGTTCGTTGAGGCACCATTATTGCAGTTTGTCGTACCAGCTCCCGCCATACAACAACGGTGGGTCTTGGACCGCTACACACCTGACGGAGCCCATCTCTCTACAGGCGGCAGTTCATTATAGTTGTGTCTAAATTTCATACAACAAAGCTGACACTGTCTTCAGGTACGGCGAAGGGCTCCAATCTCGTGAAGCTCAGCCGGGTGAACTAGATCATGAAATACGACACAGGTTTAAGCGAAGTGCTATTCATATAGCCGATGTCCATTCCAGGATAATCGGACGGAAGAAAACACATAAAACGAACGAATTAACCAGTCCAAATGGAAAACAACACGTTTCCGTGAACACAAGTGTCAGTCGCCGACTAGTGTGAATTCCCGATAAATCAATCTATAATGAACTAAATCAGCAGAGCAATGTAGACCAACAGCAAGTTAGCGCGCCATCTTTGCTGCTCTTCACCTTTTTGCTCATCTGAAAGAGCATCTCGGAGGACAACAGTTTCTCAACGTGCGTCAGATGGTTCTACAATGGCCCAGGGAATAGCCAACAGAATTCTCCCCTGTCGAAATACAGAAACATATAGCCATCATCATTATGTAGCATGTCCATTATATAAATTCGCTTCCATGACAGTCTGCCTGAAAGTAACTCTTTCCTTTGTCAAAACTCCAGCCTCCGCGACAGTTGGTGTTGTTTGTGAATGCCCAAAATGACTAGTTTACTCTTTTGTGCTCCTTGAAAAGGCGTTAAGTGGCGGGTTGCAGTAGCTTTCCTCACATCCCCAGCATGCTGATGATGGTGGACTGGGGTCCTCCATGCAGCTATGCTATGTTTATCGTCATCTGCGTGTCAATCAATACTACAGGGATCACGTCGATCCCTCACCTCCTTAGCCAGGCTGCCATGAAAACAACCCGTTTCCAGGGAGGGCTACTAGAAAACCGATGTGAGGGTCATGGCCGGTATGTTTTGCCTGACCCTGACTGACATGTCTGATAAGTATATTTTGCCTGAACAGACGTTAGTTTTCCTCCCTACACAACAGTCATACCCAGGCATTCCTGGATATCTTGGCACCATCGTCTTCTTGGTCTACCCTTGCCTGTTTTGCCTTGCACCATACCTTCCATCACTGTTCTCTCAAGAACGTTGAGTCTCTTGATGTGACCAAAGTATTCCACTTTTCTAGCCAAAATGGAATTGATAAACCAGTTCTCCTCTATGTTCAACTCTTGCTGACTATCTACATTTGTCTTTTTCTCGTACCCAGATGAGACAAATGCTTTGCAGCGGCAGATGCCTACGTTGAAAACAGGGAATGTAAATTAATCTCTCATAGTTTTCTAGAAATTACATCAGTCCGGGTAATTACTGAACGACCCTCTTATGGAAACTAACGGCTGAACGCGCAAGAACTAGATCATGGAGGCATGCAAGCACCATTCAATTCACGTGCTCTTTATCTCATAGCACAAACAAAACTAATCAATACAATCCCAAGTGGATATTCAACTAAGCGTGGTATTCAAGTGACACATGTGTTGTGAAGAATCAGGGCTGTCATTTTGTGATTGTATAGAAAACTCAGTATGGGCACACAAGGTAACGAATGACAAAAATCTCAGGTGGATTGTAAGAGCATTACAATACGAAAAAAAAGGTCAAGGGAAGTAATATTCAGTAATCTGTTAGAATAATTGTTATGATAATTACGCGAGAGATAGCAGAACTGAGTGACACATATTTGGATAAGTGATTGCGAATATCAACAGATGTAATGAATAGCTTTTCATCCCGCATAACAGCAATATCAGATAACCAGTAAATCGCTTATAAAAACTCTGATTTAGCAGCTGTAAAATAGTATTTGAAATGTATAAATTAAGTCGCGCGAGTAGGCCTTGGCTTGCTAGTCGCTGTTTACGAATGCCCACAATGAGTAGGTTACTCTTTTTTGCACAATGAAAATGATGTTAAATGGCGGGTCGCAGTAGCTTTCCTCACATCTCGAGCGTGATGAAGAAGGTGGACCGGGGTTCTCCAGCCGGTTGTGCTAAGCTTGGCTTCATCTGCGTGTCTCTCCTACGGTAACCACGTCGATCCCTCACCTCGTTGGCCAGGCTGCCATGAAAATAGTCCGTTTCCAGGGAGGGCTACTAGGAAGCCGTGATCATGGTCTTGGCCAGCGTCACCGTGACTAACATGTCTGATCAGTCTATTTTGCCTGCCTCTACGTTAGTCTTTCTCCCCGGCTTCCTTGTCTGATCATTCTATTTTGCCTGCCTCTACGTTAGTCTTTCTCCCCGGCTTCCTTGTCTGATCAGTCTATTTTGCCTGCCTCTACGTTAGTCTTTCTCCCCGGCTTCCTTGTCTGATCAGTCTATTTTGCCTGCCTCTACGTTAGTCTTTCTCCCCGGCTTCCTTGTCTGATCAGTCTATTTTGCCTGCCTCGACGTTAGTCTTTCTCCCCGGATTCCTTGTCTGATCAGTCTATTTTGCCAGCCTCGACGTTAGTCTTTCTCCCCGGCTTCCTTGTCTGATCAGTCTATTTTGCCTGCCTCGACGTTAGTCTTTCTCCCCGGCTTCCTTATCTGATCAGTCTATTTTGCCTGACTCGACGTTAGTCTTTCTCCCCGGCTTCCTTGTCTGATCAGTCTATTTTGCCTGACTCGACGTTAGTCTTTCTCCCCGGCTTGCTGGTTGAAATCAGATGTGTCCGGCCGAAAGGCACGGATATCGAAGTCTCGATGTAAACTACGACATAACGTCACAATATCTTTTTCAGAACGAACGCCGAAGAAGAGAGAAGAACAAGAAGAAAGAAGGCTTCAGAAGTCTACAGCTGTCTTCCAAAAATGTTGTCAATGACGATTACAGAGCCTTGTTCTGTAACATCACTATGTCAAAGCAATGCCATGAAACCGTCATTGCAAATTCTCGAATACAGGCTTCCTGAAATGGGGCCAGTTCTAGGGATGCCCCTATGTTTCACTTGGAGCAAAAAGGATATTACATACAATATTTAAGTAAATCAAAATTTCGAACTACATCCAACGATTTACAATTAAATCCAACAATTTCCAATACAACCCAACAATGTCAAACCTAATCCAGCAATTCCATTGTATATTCAACAATGTATAACTAAATTCAACAATTTCCAGCTTAATCCAACAATTTTCAATTAAATAAAACACAATTTCAAACACAATCCAACAATTTCCAACACAACCCAACAATATCAAACAAAAAGTAATATGTAAATAAACAGGATGCACAATTCATGTTGGAGAAAAGAAAATGGTTTATAGAACTAAGTTCTTTGATAATACAGCTAGAAGTTCTGACTAAGCAAGTCAATGAGAGCATCACAGAGAGCTATTTATGACTATCCAGAAGAATAGTTACTGATAGTTTTGATGTTCAGGCCTTCGTTAAAAGCGGGATATCGAGTATCCAGACAGAACATCTTATTGACTGTTTTATGCCTGTAGGGAAATATGCTCTAACAACGAAGCACGAGAATTAACTCAGTACCACTTGAAGATTGTCTTTGATGACTTTCCATCAAATGCCCAAAACACCGTTATTTCTAGACTCATTGTCCATCCTTCAAGCCCCAGAAGATGGTGGTCATTGCAAGCATGAACTTATCACATTATCTCTAGACACCAACCAGCTTATTACATCCCATGAAGTCAGAATAGTTATGCATTGGATGGATCCCTGATCCTGTAAATAGACATGGCAATGTTAGAGCAGGCAGATTGGCTAAGAATGGATCAATTCAAGAACAACAATACACATAAACAGCCCTACAGAGAGTCAAACAACTACTGAAGCTGCGAACAAAGAGGCTTGGTTGAATAGATGGGCAATGGGGAATACTGGGAGAGAAATCTACAAATATTTGGACATTCGAAATCCCAAAGACAACATCAACCACCTGAAAAGGAGAGATCAAAGAACCATTTTCCGACTACACACTCAATACATACAGCTTAACAGTCACTTGAACGGAATCCAACCAGAACATACTCTAGAGTACCGGCTGTGCACACATCTTTAGGAAACTGTTGAACATCATATATTTGAGTGTCCGGCGCATGCCGATGTTAGGAAAGCACTTCCTCCACCGAGGCCAGACAAATGGAACACTTTGTACGGAACTAGATACCAGATCACAAACACTTGCAGACACTACTGTATGGCATTGGTAAAAAGGCAAGGAACCACGGGATTCTGCACCAACCAACCAGCCAGCCAGCCAGCCAACCAACTAATCAACCAAGCGACTTCATTCTTCCTTGCACCTACGCGCCACAATATGTGCTTTTTATAAGGCAATTTGTCCCTTTCATTGCCAAAACTGCCGACGACAAATCACGAACTTCGTAAATTTTCCCCTCACTTTGTCAGGTACCCATTTACAGCTATATCGACTAGACGAAGCTGTCCTACTACGAAAAATTCACGACACGCCCGATTTGTCATACTGAGCAAAACTTGATTAAAACCCTGTACGTTGGGATTGTAAACCTAGCTCACAACCCATAAACCACATAATGTGAAATAATTTGCTCGTGAATTATCAGAAAACAGGTTGCAGAGCCTTATCTGACAAACTCCTCAAGATACGCCAGTATCTTATCTGCAAGGCTTCAGATGGTTTGAAATAACAGTTTTCCTTCTCCTAAGCTTTCGAGCCCCATCTGCTCGAAACTACTGGTTTTATAGTGAGGAAGCAACTGCGTTGGTCATAAACATCACTCTCTGGTCCCGATATACCTTGGACCAGTGGCAAGATTTAGATAAAATTCGAGAATGGTCTGGAAGCTGGCAAATGGAGTTTAATGTAGATAAATGTACAGTCATCCACATGGGTATCCAATATGGAACATAATTATAGAATGAGCGTGAACAATATTAGAAAGATAGATTTAAAAAAAAAGTGACCTAGGGGTTATAATAGATCATACAGGAAAGGTGAGTAAGCAAGTTCAGGTAGCAGTGAAAAAGGCAAATGCAATATTAGGTATGATAAAAAGAAATTTTAAACAGCAAGGAAGTGATAGTCAAACTGTATAAAGCATTAGTTAGACCTAGATTGAAGTACTGTGTGCAGGTGTGGAGTCCTTATCATAGAGGGGATATAAACATGCTGGAAAGGATACAAAAAAGAACAACAAAGCTGATAGTGGGATTCTAGAATTACAGTTATGAGGGAAGACTCAGAATTACCGGTCTACAATGTCTAGAAAAGAGAAGAATTCGAGAAGAATACAGGTTTATAAGATGATCAGAGGAATGGATAAATTAGATTATCACAAGTTTTGCAAAATACAACCACCCACGAGAACAAGAAGGCATATATACAAATTAACTAAAGTGAGGTCCAGATTAGATATTAGGAAATATTTTTTTCAATCAGAGAGTGGTGAATGCTTGGAATGCATTGCCACAGAAGGCAGTGGTGCAGGGACAATTAATGCATTTAAGAATAAATTGGATGCGCATAGCTTTTAGAACAAGCTAATGTAAATGAAACTGGTTGTATACATACTCTGCAGAGTCTTCTAAACCAGTATAAAGACGTTGTTAAGTTCAGACATAAGCCGAGACGACCGGAGGTAACTCAGGTTGCAGGGACTCTGGTCTCACCTCCCGTGAGAACAGGGGTCGATTGAAACATACGGTATTCGATTTCCCCCCCCCCCCCCCCCCTGTTTCCTTTCATCGCTTTGAGAGGCGAATGTGAGCGATGTGTAATGGACATGTTGCTTACAGGGTAGGGCCCAATCTCTCCAAGGCGACGTGTTTGTCCTTTATTGGCCCGTGTACGTTTTCCAGTCACACCAAAACTAGTACCGTCAGCCAATAGGACGTCCGGTGGAGCTCAGTCGTGTGCACTTGATATTGGAAATACGAAAAAATGCTGCAAATAGCCGAAGATCATACCCGGAGAAGGGATCAAGATGCTGAGCAGCGCATGAGCTGCAGTGGTCAGCAACCCATAGCTGACTGCTAGCGTCAGGGCCAGCGAACCAGAGCTGCCAAGAACCTTCCACACCTCCACGCGGTGATCCTGGATAACAGGCTGCAGCAGTGCAGACTGGCTAAGGAAAAGGGATGCTAACCCGGTACTAAAAAAATGCTTGCTGAAGTCGGATGTGTTGGACCGAAAGGTGCAAATATCGCAGTCAAGCAGTAAACTACGACACAACGCATTCCATTCTCTGGATTACATTATACTACTTAAGCCCTTTTCAGGGTTTGTTAGCGGGAGATTGAGAACGAACGAAGCCAAGTTAAGCCAAGCTAAGCCATACCCGGATAAAAAGAAGGAAAAAAACACCACAAAATGAACAGCATTGTATAGAGCTGAGTGTACCCAACCCGACATTGCACTTGAAAAATGTGCCCCTTGCCATATGCAAATCTGAAACACAGTGGAGCTGACGGTACGGGACTCCTGTCAGGTCCCAGCAACCAGCATTTTAGTAGAGATTGTAAGGTCCACAAGGGGCGTCTTGTTGTTGTAGCTAAATACTCGACATAGCTTAACGTCGGACGCATAACGCTCCCCTCCGTGGTAGGTAAGGAACCAGAGACCGGGCTGGCTTCTGACTGGGTGGGAAAGAACCAGACACTGGGCTGGCTTGTGACCGTGTGGGAAGGAACCAGAGACCGGGCTGGCTTCTGACTGGGTGGGAAGGAACCAGAGACTGGGCTGGCTTCTGACCGGGTGGGAAAGAACCAGACACTGGGCTGGCTTCTGACCGTGTGGGAAGGAACCAGAGACCGGGCTGGCTTCTTACCGGATGGGAAGGAACCAGAGACCGGGCTGGCTTCTGACCCGGTTGGAAGGAACCGGACACTGGGCTGGCTTCTGACTGGGTGGGAAGGAACCAGACACCGGGCTGGCTTCTGACCAAGTGGGAAGGAAAGTAGCAAAAGACCGACCACGCCCCTCCCCCACCTCCCCCCAACACTATTGTTGCTTCATGTCTACAATGTGTGTTAACGTTTTTGTTCGCCCTGAAAGGACGTTAAGTGGCGGGTCGCAGTAACTTTCCTGACATGCCGAGTATGTTGATGAAGGTGGACCGCGGTCCCCATAGCGGTTGTGCTATACGTGGAATAATCTGCGTGGCGCTCACTACTACGGGGATTACATCGATCCACATTTCGTCAGACAGGTTGCCTTGAAAACCGCTGTTTCCGCTACTTGGTAAAAAAGATTGTGGTCTTAGTCAGTGTATTGTGCCTGACCCTGACGTGACGTCCTTGTCAGTATGTTGTGCCTGCCTGACTGGACAAGCATCTCAGTCGCCCCCCCCCCCCCTCCCAAATAATATTAATCTAGAATATATATAATCCCCAAGAGCTGGTGGCTCAGATAGAATATTTGTTAACACGAAAAAGAAGAAGAATAAGAGAAAATGAAAGAAGTAGAAGAAGATGTAAACTCTAATGTGAAATTGGTTCTCCTATTTGAAGCGGAAACACCGCGGATGACCAAACTCATTTGAAAGAGATCACAGGGCATTTTCAGATATCCCACGAGAAAGATTCTTGTCCTGCAGTTGTTGGACGACGTAACACGCGAAAGCTTACTGGAAATAAATTGACGTAGATAGGTGGATAAGACATCCTATGACGAAGGATGGATAGAAAAACATGTGACGAAGAATGGATATGAAACCATATTACGAAGGATGGATAGGAAATCATGTGCCGAAGGGTGGATAGGTGGATAGGAAATCCTGTGACGAAGGATGGATAGGTGGATAGAAAATCCTGTGACGAAGGATGGATAGGTGGATAGGAAATCCTGTAACGAAGAATGGATAGGTAGATAGGAAATCCTGTAATGTAGGATGGATACGTGGATATGAAATACTGTGACGAAGGATGGCTAGCTGGATAAAAAATCCTGTGACGAAGGATGGATAGGAAATCATGTGACGATGCATGGATAGGAAATCATGTGACGAAGAATGGATAAGAAATCCTGTGACAAATCGTGGATAGGTGGATAGGAAATCCAGTGACGAAGGATGAGAGGAAGATAGGAAATCCTGTGACGAAGGATGAATAGGTAATCCTGTGACGAAGAATGAATAGGTGAATAGAAAATCATGTGACGCAGGATGGCTAGACAAACATGTGAAGAAGGATGGATATGAAACCATGTGATGAAGGTTGGATAGAAAATCATGTGCCGAAGGATGGATAAGAAATCATGTGACGAAGGATGGAAAGGTAGTCCTGTGACAAAGTATAGACAGGATGCATATTTTCTTCTTCTTCGTACGCTGTCAGACGTCAACTGGAATTTGTTCGAAGAAAGCAGCTGTCATCCTGAGGCTGTCGAGACTGCCATAGAGCTTGTCTAGTGTTGGCACTGGTGATGGCCACATGTGCTTTCTCTGGTCCACGTATGTCGGGCAATTTTGCAGCAGATGTTCAGCGGTCATTTTCCCTGTGCCACAGGTGCATTCGTCAGTGCCACCTATCTTCAGTTTATTGAATAGGTGGTACTTCAGTCTGTTGTGGTCTGTGCGGAGTCTGAAGACCACGACCTGCTCTCTTCTGGTCAACTGGTAATAGGCATCATTTTTTTGTGTAATCAGTATGTTCTGTTTCCCATTTGGCCATGTATCTGGCCCTAATAAACCTTTTGGATTCTTCGTAGGTTACACTAGCATCTGGTTGTGGTAGTCTTGCACCTTCTTTTGCCAGTCTGTCTGCCTCCTCGTTGCCTTGGATGTTACAGTGGGATGGAACCCACTGTACCACTACTCTTTTTGGTGCGGACTGCTGGCATAGTTGACAGAGTACTGCTCTTAAATCATTAAGTTCAGTATTTATCTGGCTTTTTAGTGCTGTAACAACGGCCAGGGCATCTGTAAACAGGACTATCTGGCTTTCATTGCTTTCGCCTGTCAGCATTGCTTTTACTGCAGCCTTCAGTGCCTCTGCCTCCGCTCTTAAATTGCTTGAGAACTTTCCAGTTGCCACTGACAGTGTTATTTTTCTAGAAGGATGGATATGAAACCATGTGCAGAAGGATGGATAAGAAATAATGTGACGAAAGATAGATAAGAAATAATGTGACGAAAGATGGATAGGAAATCATGTGAGGAAGGATGGATAGGTGGATAGAAAATCCTGTGACGAAGGATGGATCGGTGGATAGGAAATTCTGGGACCAAGTATGGGTAGGGTGACAGGAAATCCTGTGACGAAGGATGGATCGGTGACGCACAGCAAATTCTCTAGCCAGTATCACTAGGCCATCTCTGTCATGGAACCCCCCAAAAAAGAGGCTAATGAAGGCTAAAGAACACACCGAGTTGAGATCTAAGGGCGGAAACAAGAAAAACAAAGAGAGCGACGTGAAAAAGAACAGGAACAAAATCGTTGAGAAATCTACTTGGAGTCTTCAGTTAAATTGCTTTATTCTCTTCATCTAAATTGATTTATTCTCCTCAGTTAAATTTCTCTACTCTCGCTTCTGTTAAATTGCTCTACTCTCTCTTTCTACTCTCTCTTCAGTTAAATTGCTCTACTCTCTCTTTCTACTCTCTCTTCAGTTAAATTACTCTACTCGCTCTCTCTCTCTTTAGTTAAATTGCTGTAACCTCTTAAATTACTCCACTTTCTCTATCTCTCTTCATGTAAATTGCTCCATTCTTCTTAGTCAAATTGCTCTATTCTTCTCAGTAAAATTTCTCTACTCTCTCTATCTCTTCAGTCAAACATATCTACTCTCTCTCTCTCTCTCTCTCCGTCTCATTCTTCAGTCAAATTACTATCTATCTCTTCAATGAAATTACTCCTCTCTCCCTCTATCTCTCTCTCACTCTCTCTCTTCGTTGAAAGTTCTTCCCTCTTCAGCCAAATTATTCCTAACTTTCTTTATTCTCTCTCTTTTTTTTCTCTCTCTCTCTCTTTCTTTCTATCTCTCTTCAGTCATATCTCCACTCTCTTTTCAGGGAAATTACTCCACTTTCTTTATCTTCAGTCAATTACTCCTAAATCTCTTTCTTTAGTGAAATTACTTCTTTGTCTCTCTCTCTCTCTCTCTCTCTCGCTGCCACCCTATCTAAATCTCACTCTCTCTCAGTTCTCCTATTCTAGTATGCGCCTGGTGATTAGTTCGACCCTAGAATCAAGCACTGGTTTAAGAAGACCACAAGTATCAAATCAGCATCAGGTGTCTGTCCTCTTGAACTCCCCAAAGAAATAAAGAAGACTTCAGCATCCTTTCTGTGCTTCCGGCGATGCTCTTATTCATTTCTTGTCAACCCTACCCTGACCTACTTCGGCAGCGCTGTCCAACTATGTTGATGCCCGGAAATGCGTTTATACAATGCATGGATGACCTTACGGATGACAACGGATGTTTGGCTGATGAATGATATGAAATTAGAAAAGTAATTATAACGATTTTTTGGAGGGTAATTACAACCTACAAAAACATATAGAAAAAAGAAAAACGAAAAAGTTTTAAAATATTTATACTTCTTCTTCGTTCGTTCTCAACCTCCCGCTACCAAGTCCTGAAAAAGACAGGATGTAGTCCGGAGAACGGAATGCGTTGTGTCGTAGTTTACAGCTTGGCTGCGATATTTTCACCTTTCGGTCCAACACATCCGACTTCAGGAGGCATTTACGAGTACAGGGTTAGCCTTCCGTCTTCGATCCCTTCTCCTTAGCCAGTCTGCCCTGCTGCAGCCCGTTATCCAGGATCACAGCGTGGAGGTGTTGAAGGGTCTTGGCAGCTCTGGTTCGCTGGCCCTGACGCTAGAAGACAACTATGGGTGGCTGACCGCTGCAGCTCATGCGCCGCTTAGCGTCTTGATACCAAATATTTATACAATTGTATTTGACATAAGAACGATACCGTTATATAATTTTCAAATTAAAAAAAAAAAACCTACCAAAGAAAATAAGACAGTACACAAAGAAGTATAGCACCATTACTAGTAGTTCTTCATTTTTCTTCTGTCTTCTATTTAATAACAAAGAAAATTTGTTCGATACAGCGATCACAAGACATGAATGTATCTGCACGAGTAACACAAATAACGGACAACAGAACAGAATGTGAAGTAATGGGAGTCTCGAACTTAGAGCACCGAACCTCCAGATGACTGAGGCGCCTTGCCACAAGAGATCCCCTTGTCTGTACAAATAACATATACACAGAACATATACACATCATATATACACATAATATATACACATAGAGGTGCGCGTGGCCGAATGGTTTCGAGGCTTGCCTGTCGACAAGGAGGGCAGCGGTTAGAATCCCTGGTATGGCATATGTTGTTTTTCTGTTGGAGGTGAAATAAATAAACATAGCCAGCACACGACGTGGCGACAGAAGTGGCGTAGCGGCCTTTAGACCTCAGCCTAAATACCCTCTTTACTGCCCCAGCCAAGGGAATTTTTTTGGCGCTCGTATTATTTCTCTAATTCCCCAAGACGGTGTGCGTTGTGCTATGTTTTTATTTTGCGCTTATCGGCCTAGTGCATCCGACTTTCGCATGCATTTTATGTAAAGGTCTGCTTTCTCTTGCATTTTTTAAGGGTTTGCTACCCCGGGGGTAACTGCCGGAATAAAGTCCAACGACTGTACTCTACTTAATATTTTCATTGATTTGTGTGTGTGCTAAATGTAATAAATAACTGTCTGAAGGGTACATCCGCTTTCTGTTATCTGTCCAATCACTTTATTGACTCGTATGTCTCGTCCAATCTCATCTCTCCACTTGTGACGTCAGACGACGTTGGGGGAGGTGAAACCTTCTATCTTGTGTCATCTGTGTGGAGGATTTTATTTTCAGGCCATGTTTTTTATTCTATTTAAGGTTCCATCCCCACAGCGAAGGTCGGCTGTAATGAATCGTCGCCGTTCTCGGTCTCTTGCATTGATGATACAGCATGCCATAGTTTTCCTTGCTCATCATTTGAGGCAATCCTCTCATGGAGTTGTTTGCCCTTCACCTTGCCTTCCAGTATTGTTCCAGCAAGGTGGTATGTATTTTGGGGGACCCCAGTGGTCCCGAGGTAAGATGAAGACACCGCGATTTTTACACGTAGATCATCCAGTAAATATTCCCCCCTGATCTCTGAGTAGTGAGATCAGACAACCGTGTGCAGTGGCGCGCACGTTAAAAATACCTTAGCAGTTAGAAATCGAAAAGAGTAGGTCTAACGGCCGCTGCTCGGGCAAAATTCCAATTCTAAATCTCAAATTATTCTGGGGATTCTAGCCCCACAGAGAATATTAAACAAAAAAAGGGACTGTGTAACCATAACAGGTCTTGGTTATGTGGTTAGCGGAGCGGTTTAGATGGTGCCTAACAAGGCTGCGGGTCTACATTGGTCTAATTTACGCTTCCACCTCCACCAGTCTCAAAAATAGGCGATCGTATATTCCAGGGGCTAACAGATGCTGGGTTTGACCTGGCCAGTCACTAGTAAATTTTCACCTGCCCAAAAATATAAGAAACAAAGGAGATCGCACCTTCCCACGACGTCTAACGACATAAGTGGACTGAAGATATATATTTATTTATATATATATATCTATAAATCTATCTGTATATATATATATATATATATATAATTATAAATCTATATATATATATAAATCTACATATAAATATTTATAGATAGATAGATAGGTTAGATTAGATTAGATTAGATTATAGATAGATAGACAGATTAGATAGATAGATAGATAGATAGATAGATAGATAGATAGATAGGTAGGTAGGTAGGTAGGTAGGTAGGTAGATAGATAGATAGATAGATAGATAGATAGATAGATAGATAGATAGGTAGATAGATAGATAGATAGATAGATAGATAGATAGATAGATAGATAGATAGATAGATAGATAGATAGATAGATAGATAGATAGATAGATAGATAGATAGCTAGCTATTTTTATGTGACCAGAATTTCTTTGCTGTTGGACTATGATTTCGCTTAATAATTCTCGTTTCACCCCACATTTCTGCAAGACTTCATTAGATGTTTTCTTTTATTTCCAGGAGATGCGACGCATCTATCTAATTTATCAACCGCGGGGCTGTCTGTATCGAATCACGTGGTATCACAAGTAGGTCAAAATGGCGAGAGACCCTGTGTTGGGGATACTGATGAAAGTCGTTAACGCGGTTCTGAATCTACAACAAGCAATCGCCAGTTGAGGTGAACGAAGAGACCGGCGAGTTGGGGAGTGGGAGGTGGAAGAGATGCATTAGAGGGTTGTGGCGAGTTGAAAGGATGGGTGGCTGAGAGGTGTAGGCGTTTGAGCGGGGCGAGGAGAGATGTGTCGAGATGGAAAGAGTGATGGGCCTATTCAGAGAGGAAGAGACGAACAATAGTCAGGGTCAGGTGAAACATACTGATCAGACTAAGTTAGTCAGGGTCTGGTGAAACATACTGATCAGACTTTGTTAGTCAGGGACAGATGAAACATACTGATCAGACTATGTTAGTCAGGGACAGGTGAAACATACTGATCAGCCTAGGTTAGTCAGGTCAGGTGAGACATACTGATTAGTCTAAGTTTGTCAGGGACAGGTGAAACATACTGATAAGACTAAGTTAGTCAGGGACAGGTGAAACATACTGATCAAACATTGTTAGTCAGGGTCAAGTGAAACATACTGGTCAGGCATTGTTAGTCAGGGTCAGGTGAAACATACTGATCAGACTATGTTAGGCAGGGCCAGGTGAAACATACTGAAAGGACTATGTTAGTCACGGATAGGTGAAACATACAGATCACACTATGTTAGTCAGGGCCAGGTGAAACATACTGATCACACTATGTTAGTCAGGGACAGGTGACAAATACTGATCAGACTAGATTAGTCAGGGTTAGGTGAGACATACTGATCAGTCTAAGTTAGTCAGGGTCAGGTGAAACATACTGATACGACATTGTTAGTCAGGGTCAGGTGAAACATACTGATCAGACATTGTTAATCAGGGTCAAGTGAAAAATACTGATCTGGCATTGTTAGTCAGGGCCAGGTGAAACATACTGATAAGACTTTGTTAGTCAGGGACAAGTGAAACATACTGATCACACTAAGTTAGTCAGGGGCAGGTGATACATACTGATCACACTAAGTTAGTCAGGGTCAGGTGAAACATACTGATCACACTAAGTTAGTCAGGGGTAGGTGAAACATACTGATCACACTAAGTTAGTCAGGGACAGGTGAAACATACTGATCAGACTATGTTAGTCAGGGCCAGGTAAAACATACTGATCATACTAAGTTAGTCAGGGACAGGTGAAACATAAAGATCACACTATGTTAGTCAGGGCCAGGTGAAACATACTAATTAGACTAAGTTAGTCAGGGACAGGTGAAACATACTAATCGGACTAAGTTAGTCAGGGGCAGATTAAACATACTGTCAAAATATAATGGATATCGGAATGCAGTGTTCTGTTCTTTATTTCCTAAGTGCATCTCTCATTATAACCGATGCTGCCCAAGTATTGAAATAACATTTATTGAGTGGCTTGATTTAATGTCATTATATAACTAATCTTCTTCTTCTTCTTCTTCTTCTTCTTCTTCTTCTTCTTCTTCTTCGTAAGCTGTTAGAGGTCAACTTGAATTTGTTCGAAGAAAGCAGCGGTCATCCTGAGGCTGTCGACACTGCCATAGAGCTTGTCTAGTGTTGCCACTGGTGATGGCCACATGTGCTTTCTCTGGTCCTCGTATGTCGGGCAATTTTGCAGCAGATGTTCAGCGGCGATTTTCCCTAACCACAGTTGCATTCTTCAGTAGCACCCATCTTCAGTTTATTGAATAGATGGTACCTCAGTCTGTTGTGGCCTGTGCGGAGTCTGAAGACCACGACCTGCTCTCTTTTGTTCAACTGGTAATAAGCATCACTTTTGTGTGTAGCCAGTATGCTCTGTTTACCACTTGGCCATGTATCTGGCCCTAATACAACTTTTGAACTCTTCGTAAGTCACACTAGAATCTGGTTGTGGTTACATTGCACCTACATTTGCCAGTCTGTCTGCCTCCTCGTTGCCTTGGATGTTGCAGTGGGATGGAACCAATTACATGACTAATAATGATGAAAACTGAATCGGCCATACCTAGTCTCTTCATGATTACCAATTCGCATCTCCACTTTTCCGCTATTATATTTCCAAGAATGAAGAAGTTCTTGACCTGTTCCAATACTTGTCAGTCTAACCGTACCTGGAGAGTTAAAGCATCATCGTTTTCGTTATCTCAATGTTAATGTCAAATCCATACATCCGACTTTTGGTTCTTTATTTGAATCCCACATTCAGCCACATATTTCTGTATCAACAGGGTATCTCAGATAATTTTATTGATACTATGACGGTGAGATCTGACATTTGCTTTATTTGTTTACAAAATGTGTTATGTGTATATGTTATGTGTATATGTTATGTGTATATTAAAAAAAACACACACAAAAACTGTCATACGACATTTTTCCCATCGCTGTGGTAGTCGAGGGGTTTTGAGGGCTGAGGACTACAGGCCGCTTCGCCACTGCTGTCGCCACGTCGTGTGCTAGCTATGTTTGTTTATTTCACCCCAAACAGAAAAACAACATATGCCATACCGGGGATTCGAACCGCTGCCCTCCTTGTCGGCAGGCAGGCCCCGAAACCATTCTACGCTCTCCTCTATGTGTATATCTTATGTATATATGTTATATGTATATCTTGTGTGTATGTGTTATGTGTATACGTTATGTGTATGTGTTATGTGTATGTGTTATGTGTATGTGTTATGTGTATGTGTTATGTGTATGTGTTATGTGTATGTGTTATGTGTATGTGTTATGTGCATGTGTTATGTGCATGTGTTATGTGTATGTGTTATGTGTATGTGTATGTGTTATATGTATGTGTTATGTGTATGTGTTATGTGTATGTGTTATGTGTATGTGTTATGTGTATGTGTTATGTGTATGTGTTATGTGTATGTGTTATGTGTATGTGTTATGTGTATGTGTTATGTGTATGTGTTATGTGTATGTGTTATGTGTATGTGTTATGTGTATATGTTATGTGTATGTGTTATGTGTATGTGTTATGTGTATATGGTATGTGTATGTGTTATGTGTATGTGTTATGTGTATGTGTTATGTGTTATGTGTATGTGTTATGTGTATGTGTTATGTGTATATGTTATGTGTATGTGTTATGTGTATGTGTTATGTGTATGTCTTATGTGTATGTGTTATGTATATGTGTATGTGTTATGTGTATGTGTTATGTGTATGTGTTATGTGTATGTGTTATGTGTATGTGTTATGTGTATGTGTTATGTGTATGTGTTATGTATATGTGTTATGTGTTATGTGTATGTGTTATGTGTTATGTGTATGTGTTATGTGTATGTGTTATGTGTATGTGTTATGTGTATGTGTTATGTGTATGTGTTATGTGTATGTGTTATGTGTATGTGTTATGTATATGTGTTATGTGTATGTGTTATGTGTTATGTGTATGTGTATGTGTTATGTGTTATGTATATGTGTTATGTGTATGTGTTATGTGTATGTGTTATGTGTATGTGTTATGTGTATGTGTTATGTGTATGTGTATGTGTTATGTGTATGTGTTATGTGTTATGTGTATGTGTTATGTGTTATGTGTAATGTGTATGTGTTATGTGTATGTGTTATGTGTATGTGTTATGTGTATATGTTAAATAGAGAAGGGAAGCACATGCCTTCCTCGCATTCTTCTTTTAACATCTCTACATGGCGAGTAAAGCTTGCCAATTCATAACGTGGTACCTCACTCCCGGTATTAATATTATTATCATTATTATTACATACTTACTTGCACATACTTAACTTCATGAACTACTTTTTATAATCATACTCCTATTTTATGATGGCTCAAAATGTTATTTAATTTATTTGGTGGATGTTGTTTTTATGGAACCATCAACATTTAAGCTCTCGACCGTCTACCCAATACCGTGTAATGGTATTTGCACGTACAAGTTTTCTGAAATTTAAATAAAACCGACTTTACTCCCATTGTTTGGGTAGTCAAGGGGATGATGACTACAGGCTGCTTCTCCAGTAGTGTCGCCGAGCAGTGTGCTGGATATGTTTGTTTATTTCACCCCTAACAGAACAACAAAATCCAACGCCTTACTGGAAGTCGATCCACATTCGTCATTGCTGGCAGGCAGGGATCGAAACCATTCGGCCACTCCCATACAAATTGTTCCATTTATCGGTTCTCAAATATAAAAAAAAAGAGATGTCCTGACATATTTGTGTGCGGTGCACTCAAAGAGACAGCTTCTTCTTTTTTCTTCAAAGAGACAGCAATTGATGGCTTCGTACACCCGTGCATACAGATAGTACCCTGCATTGGGTTGTGGTTGGATTACGCTCAGCTGCTTGTTTATTAAGACATATTTGGTTCTAAGCCAGAAAATGGTGATACGATTCCTTCTTGTAAGTTGATTGATAATGACATTAGCATTAGGGTTTGCCATGTGTATGTACACCTCTCCGCTGATGTTTCCTGCGGCCCATACATCGTGCCAGGCTTCCTGGCTTGCTGTTCTTATACGATGTCTGGCTGTTAGAAGAGTTGTTGCCATGTGTGGTTGTTCCTGTCATGATTCCGTCTTTGCTAATCGGTCTGCCTTGTGGCTGCTTGCTGTATTTGAGTGTGCGTGGTTCAATTTCATAACTACTTTGATGCAAGTGAGATGGTAATGTAGGCCAGATCTAGGTGTGACACGGTAATGTAGTCAGTGCCTAGGTGTGACATGGTAATGTAGTCCGCGCCTAGGTGTGACATGGTAATGTAGTCAGTGTCTAGGTGTGACATGGTAATGTAGTCAGTGTCTAGGTGTGACATGGTAATGTATTCAGTGTCTAGGTGTGACATGCTAATGTAGTCAGTGTCTAGGTGTGACATGGTAATGTACTCAGTGTCTAAGTGTGACATGGTAATGTAGTCAGTGTCTAGGTGTGACATGGTAATGTAGTCAGTGTCTAGGTGTGGCATAGTAATGTGGTCAGTGTCTAGGTGTGACATGGTAATTTGGTCAGTGTCTAGGTGTGACATGGTAATGTAGTCAGTGTCTAGGTGTGGCATAGTAATGTGGTCAGTGTCTAGGTGTGACATGGTAATTTGGTCAGTGTCTAGGTGTGACATGGTAATGTAGTCAGTGTCTAGGTGTGACATGGTAATGGGGTCAGTGTCTAGGTGTGACATGGTAATGTGGTCAGTGTCTAGGTGTGACATGGTAATCTGGTCAGTGTCTATTTGTGACATGATAATGTAGTCAGTGTCTAGGTGTGACATGGTAATGTAGTCAGTGTCTAGGTGTGACATGGTAATGTGGTCAGTGTCTAGGTGTGACATGGTAATGTACTCCGTGTCTAGGTGTGACATGGTAATGTACTCCGTGTCTAGGTGTGACATGATAATGTGGTCTGTGTCTAGGTGTGACATGGTAATGGGGTCAGTGTCTAGGTGTGACATGGTAATGTAGTCAGTGTCTAGGTGTGACATGGTAATGGGGTCAGTGTCTAGGTGTGACATGGTAATGTGGTCAGTGTCTAGGTGTGACATGGTAATCTGGTCAGTGTCTATTTGTGACATGATAATGTAGTCAGTGTCTAGGTGTGACATGGTAATGTAGTCAGTGTCTAGGTGTGACATGGTAATGTGGTCAGTGTCTAGGTGTGACATGGTAATGTACTCCGCGTCTAGGTGTGACATGGTAATGTACTCCGTGTCTAGGTGTGACATGATAATGTGGTCTGTGTCTAGGTGTGACACGGTAATGTAGTCAGTGTCTAGGTGTGACACGGTAATGTAGTCAGTGGCTAGGTGTGGCATGGTAATGTGGTCAGTGTCTAGGTGTGACATGGTAATGTAGTCAGTGTCTAGGTGTGACATGGTAATGTGGTCAGTGTCTAGGTGTGACATGGTAGTGTGGTCAGTGTCTAGGTGTGACATGGTAATGTAGTCAGTGTCTAGGTGTGACATGGTAATGTGGTCAGTGTCTAGGTGTGACATGGTAATGTACTCCGTGTCTAGGTGTGACATGATAATGTGGTCTGTGTCTAGGTGTGACACGGTAATGTAGTCAGTGTCTAGGTGTGACACGGTAATGTAGTCAGTGTCTAGGTGTGACATGGTAATGTAGTCAGTGTCTAGGTGTGACATGGTAATGTGGTCAGTGTCTAGGTGTGACATGGTAATGTAGTCAGTGTCTAGGTGTGACATGGTAATGTGGTCAGTGTCTAGGTGTGACATGGTAATGTAGTCCGTGTCTAGGTGTGACATGGTAATGTAGTCAGTGTCTAGGTGTGGCATGGTAATGTAGTCAGTGTCTAGGTGTGACATGGTAATGGGATCAGTGTCTAGGTGTGACATGGTAATGTGGTCAGTGCCTAGGTGTGACATGGTAATGTGGTCTGTGTCTAGGTGTGCCACGGTAATGTAGTCAGTGTCTAGGTGTGACATGGTAATGTAGTCCTTGTCTAGGTGTGACATGATAATGTAGTCAGTGTCTAGGCGTCACATGGTAATGTAGTCAGTGTCTAAGTGTGACATGATAATGTAGTCAGTGTCTAGGTGTGACATGATAATGTAGTCAGTGTCTAGGTGTGACATGGTAATGTGGTCAGTGTCTAGGTGTGACATGTTAATGTGGTCAGTGTCTAGGTGTGACATTGTAATGTGGTCAGTGTCTAGGTGTGACATGGTAATGTAGTCAGTGTCTAGGTGTGACATGGAATGTGGTCATAGTCTAGGTGTGACATGATTATGTAGTCAGTGTCTAGGTGAGACATGACAATTTAGTCAGTGTCTAGGTGTGACATGATAATATGGTCGATGCATAGGGTGATGTGGTCAGTGTCTAGGATGATGTGGTCAGTGTCTAGGATGAAGTGGTCTCTGTCTAGGATGTGGTGATAATGTGGTCAGTATCTAAGATGGCATCATAATGTGGTCAATGTCTAGGATGTGGTGATAATGTGGTCAATGTCTAGAATGACATAATGTGGTCAATGTCTAGGATGACATAATGTGGTCAATGTCTAGGCTGACATAATGTGGTCAATATCTAGGATGACATAATATGGTCAATGTCTTGGATGACATTATGTGGTCAATGTCTAGGATGACATCATAATGTGGTCAATGCCCAGGATGATATCATCATGTGGTCAATGCCCAGGATAACATAATGTGGTCAATGCCCAGGATGACATAATGTGGTCAATGCCCAGGATGACATCATAATGTGGTCAATGCCCAGGATGACATCATAATGTGGTCAGTGCCTTAGGCTTTGTCGACCTGTACTTCTATTGAGGCAGATGCTCCTGTGCAGGTCCAAGCTCTGGCGTGAGCTGGATGTAGCCGAAAGGAGAATTTATTTCTTAGCGAGCTAGGCTCGAGCAGCTTATTACTCCGCTGCGTTTGGACAAGTACCGTAATGTGCAAGACATCTTAATACACTAAACTATTAGAGCAAAGTAGACCCGCGGCCTGTTAGGCGCCATCTGTACTGTTCTGAACAAACCACCTAACCATGGCCGGTGTTCTGCCATGTCACACAGTTAGTTGCCTTTTACGACATGCTCTCTGTGGAGCAGTGGTGTTATTCTTGCCCTTGTCCTACACACAAAAACGGAAGACAACTCCGAAAAAGTTCAGCAGGAAGCGGACGCATCTTGCCAGAGAGCGCATAACAAGGTGCAACGTATCTCATGGCATCATTCAGAGTGGGACAACCGATTCAAGATATGATGCTCTGGCTGTGAAAAAAAGATATCATGATTTATTTTAGAATCCAGAGTCCCACTCTAAATGATCAATGATCGATATCAAATACGCTTAAGGCACACACAATAAACTACATTTTACTCAGATGTGCGCATACACTTAAGGCAAAGGCCGCCATCCATCGTAGACGATGATGGCATAATTAAATTTGCTATCGATATTTTTAGTAAGAATCAACTGCGCTACTTTCTATCCTCACTCTCTCGTCTCGTGCCGCCCGACCCCAGTGGCAAGTCAATGACAAGACGACTAGGGGGTAACTACGAGATGCAGGGGACTCTGCATCAAGCACCCGTGAAAAAGACGGCGGAGTCCGGAGTCGAACCCACACCACCTGGTCACGAGGCCGAAGGTTTAACCACTTCGCCACGGAATACACTTAACAAGCAGCAAAAAGGACAAGTCAGCAGAACCAGCAGGCCATTCCACGTCCAGGTTTTAAATGATAATAAGGGTTCACTATGAGGAGCAGTGCATAAGCTGTAGCCGTCAGCTGTCTGCTAACGTCAGGGCCAGTGACCCACAGCTGCCAAGATCCTTCTATACCTGGTGATGCGCGATAACAGTCTGCAACAGGGCAGACTGGCTAAGGAGAAGTGATCGAAGTGTGAATGCTGACCCTGTACCAACAAAATCCTGCTGAAGTCGGATCTTTCGGACAGAAAAAGCGCAAATATTGCAGCAAAGCTATATAAACTACGACACACAACGCATTCCGTTCTCTGGACTACATTCTGCTACTTAAGCCCTTTCTGGATTTGGTAGCGGGATTTTGAGAAGGAACGAAGTTAGAGAATTTGAAAAAAAAAAAAAAAAAAGTTAGAGAGTTCTGAAATCTAGAAAGTATGTTGTAAGAAGATGCCAGAATGAACTGTCAGGCGAAATACAAAAACTGAATAACAACTAATTTGCCTGAAATCTGCGTGAATACTGTAAAGATTTCCAACGTGGACTCAGGCTACCTCCGGCGTGCTACAGGGATGTCTACTATTCTTAGAAAATGAGTTATGTATTATATTATTTCTGCATCATGTCAAGCAATCAATCAAGCAATCAATATAAACTCTTCAACTCCCTGCGGAGTATTGGTCTTAAACAAATATAACTAAGTCTTCCTGCCATGCGCCGTCATTTAAAATCTTTATGTCTCTCTCTCTCTCTCTCTCTCTTTCTATCTGTCTGCCTCTTTCTGTTTCTCTCTCTGTCTCTATCTATCTTTCTTTGTCTCTATCTGCCTCTTTCTGTCTCTCTCTCTCTGTCGATTTCTGTCTGTCTTTCTCTCTGCCTCTTTCTGTCTCTCTCTCTCTATCGCTATCTTTCTCTGTCTGCCTCTTTTTCTGTCGCTATCTGTCTATCTTTCTCTCTCTCTGCTTCTCTCTCTTTGTCTCTCTTTCTCTCTGTCTGCCTCTTTCTGTCGCTATCCGTCTCTCTTTCTCTCTGTCTGCCTCCTTCTGTCTCTCTCTGTCGCCATCTCTCTCTCTGTCGCTATCTGCCTCTTTTTGTCTCTCTCTCTGTCGCTATCTGTCTCTCTCTCTCTCTGTCGCTATATGTCTCTCTTTCTCTCTCCCTGTTTCTGTCTCCCTGTTTCTGTCTCTCTTTCTATCTCTTTCTCTCTGTCTGCCTCTTTCTGTCTCTCTTTCTCTCTTTTTCTCGTTCTCTCTGTCTGTCTCTTTCTGTCTCTCTCTCTCTGTTGCTGTCTCTCTGCCTCTTTCTGTCTCTCTCTCTCTCTCTCTCTCTCTCTCTGTCTTTCTCTTACTTTCCATTTCCCAACGTTGTTAAATTTGCCTCGACATCTATTCTCCATAAGTGTTTAGGTCGGCCACCTCCTCTTATTACCCTGCGTATTCTAGAACACGGCCACTTCTGTCACATTATTTGCCTTTTCGGGGAAGTACCAGCCGAAGAGATGTTCCGGCAGGCTGTAGGGGCGAGTTACGGTAAGAAGCCGTGCTCATCCTGAAGACGACATCGGGACCGCGCTCGCAACACCTGGCTAAAACAGATCGCCACCTCCCCAACTGCAGACCGCATGGGACGCGGCCATCAGACGTAGTCATGGACATGGTCATTCGACGGAACGGGCCCTGGTCGCCTAAACTTACTATTGATTGATTCATTCTGGAACAGAGGCTATCTTGTAATGCTATCGGCTGTTTTCCGTATTATGCGTCTTATCCCAAACCAACCCCTTATCTTTACGTCTTGTCCCACTAACATCTGTCCGGTTCGTTCCTACAGTTCTATATTAATGGTGTTATCTTTTTTTATTTTTTTATTTGATGTATTTGTCTCACTAGTTTCTACTGGCGGAGGCGCCTATTCCACCCTAGACCGTAGTCAACTGGGCGATATAAAGACGCATAAACCAGTGCGTGGGTGCATGAGTGCCTCTGTATGTACCAATGCTAGGTTTGTGCGCTCTCAGAAGCCAGCACAGCCAAAGTGCAATGGAAGGGTCTCACCATGAGGACACATGTGAAAGTTATCCAAGAGTGTGACTGTAGGACAGGGTCAAATAAAATCGTGTGAGGTGAGAAGAGAGAGAAAGTCCCATGTGGGTCTTTGGTGTTATCATACCATTGTATATTTGAGTGGACGGCGTGGGCTAGTTGTTAAGTGACACGGCTCACAACCAGAAGGTGCTGGGATCGATCCCCATCAAGGCCCCGATCGTTACCCCGGAGACGTAGACCTTTAGAAAATGCAGGATAAAGCAGACCCTTGTATAAAATGTATGCTGAAGTCGGATGCACTGGGTCGACAGGCGCAAAATAAAAACCACAGTGCAACGCACACCGCCTTGAGGATTAGAGAAATAATGTGAACGCAAAAATAAAAAAAAAGACATTTTATTCCATAACAACATAACAAGCATCCATTGATGAAAGCTTGGACCTTTTTTTTTTAGTTGTATTTCACTTTGTTATATACGTCACAGAGCCGTGCAATAGGACGGACTTGACATTGGAGTTGAAGATCGTTTGCTGTTTCATCTGATTTCTACAAATTCCCTAAAGCAATAAAAGCTCTACTCGCCTTTTGTATTCTTAATTTGATATTTCTATCTGCACCTCGGACCTTGTCTATCTACTTTCCAGATATCAAACACAGAGCATTATTTCTACTTACATAATAAATAAATAAAGAGAGAAAATACGTTTTACCGGAGATTGGAAAACGGGGGAATATAGAAGATTCATTAGAAAAAGATAGACGATGTAATAATGTTTAGAATGGACGCTGAAGAGTTATCTCCCAGATTGTCCGGGTCAACAGTTTGTTACTCAGAAACGAAGTAGCTCAAATTTGCACAATTTCTATGGGTGGAAAATCAGCGATTTGGTATCTTCGCTTGAAATCACGATTTCCTTCGACCCAGAAGGGGACTTGAACTGACGACACCCCGGACCTTCGCCTTGTAAATTATTGACATATTACCAGGGGGCACACTTAGAAACAAATCATTCACTTGAGTGGGTAGGCATTATACTAATGGAAACTGGTGTCACATATTCTTCATCGTCTCAATTCTTTCAAATGCTGGGGAAACACATTATTTCCTCTCTTTATAATGTATCATGTTTGGGGAATTATTTCTACAATTGTTTTTTTGTTTGTTTTCCAAAACACAGAAGGCTGCTTCAAACTCAGCAGACTTGTGGTATGTGTGAATAGTGTTGTGTGCAAAGTCAGGAGTTGGAGAGTATTCCGTGAAGAGAGGTTAGAAAGCACAGTAAGTCGCCTCATGTTCTCCCAGTATGGCTGTGCGTCTTTGACTGACTGTGTCGCGAACACAGCCTTCTATCAACAGGGATCAGGCCGGTGAAACTCTTCTGACGAGACGCTCTCAGTGTGGTAGTTGGCCTATTCTCATCTCTATCACATACACATCCGTCTGACAGAAATGGAAAATGGCTCATAAAACCAACTTCGCCGCACCTTCATTGCAAAACTCGTTTATAGCAATAAATGAGGTAGGCAGAATAGTGTCAGGATGTCTAAAAACCACACGAACTGCTAAAATATACTCAATAACTGGCACAGATCCACCTGCCGCCTGACAAGGCGTGGCTGCTGACATTGAACGAGATAAACAAGAAAACGACCCTAGGACCCAATGTTTGGAAACCAGGACCAGATCACAAGACTCAAATTCAGGCATAGTTTCCTTAAATCAACAAAGTCCACACAGAGAAACCCTGAACATCGTCGCACTGAATTATGGCACGAAATGATACACGACCCGGGGATCTAGCTTCAGGAGGACCCTGCCCCTGGACATCACTCACTCTAATCACTTTGGAAGACATTAAATAGGCGTATCCCGTTGAAGGTGTTGTTTCCGAATGTCTACAATTTGTTGTTGTTTTTTTTTGGTTTTGCGTTCGCCTTATTTCTTTATTCCCCAAGACGGTGTGCGCTGCACTGTGGTTTTTATTTTGCACCGGTCGACCCAGTGCATCAGACTTCAGCATGCATTTTTATGTAAGGGTCTGCTTCCTCCTGCATTTTCTAAGGGTTTGCTTCTCGACCGGTGCTGTGATGGGGATCAAACCCAGCACCATCTGGTTTTGAGCTGTGTCACTTAACCACTAGCCCACGCCGTCCCTTAATGTCTACAATGAGTAGGTTACTCTTATGTGCGCTCTGACACAGGGCGTTAAGTGACGGTTTGCAGAAGCTTTCCTCAAATCCCGAGCGTTCTGATGAAGGTCGACCGGGCTCCTCCAAGGTGTTGTGCTATGATTGGCTTCATCTGCGTGTCGCTCACTACTACGAAGATTACGTCAAACCTCATATTGTTAGCCAAACTGTTGTACTCGACAACAGCCCGTTTCCAGGACGACCAACGAGGAGATCAGATGAGGGTCTTGGCCAGTATATTTCTCCTGACCTTGGCTAACATTCTCTGATCAGTGCGTTTTGCCTAACCAGATGTTAGCCTCATCGTCTGCACGTTGTAGGAGGAACATGCATAAATGGGGGTCTCTCTGGCGACGATACAAGTGATTGTGTTGCGGTACAAGACCCAGGTCATCTGATGATTTGTTCCAACCTTGCGAGACCCAGGTCATCTGATGATTTGTCCCAACCTTGCTAGACCCAGGTCATCTGATGATTTGTCCCAACCTTCCGTGACCCAGGTCATCTGATGATTTGTCCCAAACTTGCGAGAACCAGGTCATCTGATGATTTGTCCCAACCTTGCGAGACCCAGGTCATCTGATGATTTGCTCCAACCTTGCGAGACTCAGGTCATCTGATGATTTGTCCCAACCTTGCGAGACCCAGGTCATCTGATGATTTGCCCCAACCTTCCGTGACACAGGTCATCTGATGATTTGTCCCAACCTTCCGTGACCCAGGTCAGATGATGATTTCTCCCAACCTTCCGTGACACAGGTCATCTGATGATTTGTCCCAACCTTGCGATACCCAGGTCATCTGATGATTTGTCCCAACCTTGCGATACCCAGGTCATCTGATGATTTGTCCCAAACTTGCGAGAACCAGGTCATCTGATGATTTGTCCCAACCTTGCTAGACCCAGGTCATCTGATGATTTGTCCAGACCTTGCGAGACTCAGGTCATCTGATGATTTGTCCCAACCTTGCGAGACCCAGGTCATCTGATGATTTGTCCCAACCTTCCGTGACCCAGGTCATCTGATGATTTGTCCCAACCTTCCGTGACCCAGGTTAGATGATGATTTGTCCCAACCTTCCGTGACCCAGGTCATCTGATGATTTGCCCCAACCTTCCGTGACACAGGTCATCTGATGATTTGTCCCAACCTTGCGATACCCAGGTCATCTGATGATTTGTCCCAAACTTGCGAGAACCAGGTCATCTGATGATTTGTCCCAACCTTGCGAGACCCAGGTCATCTGATGATTTAGCCCAACCTTTCGTGACCCAGGTCAGCTGATGATTTGTCCCAACCTTCCGTGACCCAAGGTCAGATGATGATTTGTTCCAACCTTCCGTAACCCAGGTCCTCTGATGATTTGCCCCAACCTTCCGTGACACAGGTCATCTGATGATTTGTCCCAACCTTCAAGACACAGGTCATCTGATGATTTGTCCCATCTTCAAGACACAGGTCATCTGATGATTTGTCCCACCTTCAAGACACATTTGATGAGAGCGACATGCTAAAGGCGAAGGACAGGACAATTCAAGTCGCTGAACATTGGATGAACGCTATATGACGATGTGCTTGTATAAGGACAGTAAGTCCGTATTGCACCTGGTCGCCCCAGATTTGATCCGTTCCTTCCACTGTTTTAAATGCCGACAACAGAGCACGAACGCTGTAGCACCCACGGCGGTTCCGAAATTTTACTCTGACTTCATCAGGTTTACACTTAGATCGACTCGATGAAGCGGTCATGCCATGAAAAAAACCCACGACATGAGGGGTCTCTCGCACTGAGTACGTAAAAGATTTGAATCTGGTTTGTTTGGATTGTAAGTCTAGATCATAATCGCTAGGCCACCGAATCTGCTCAGGAAGATGTGTTCGTGAGAGGGAAAGAGAGAGGGAGGGAGGGAGGGAGGAAGATAGGGAAAAGAAAAGTTAGAGGGAGGGGAGAGTTAGTGGGAGAGAAAAGGAGATAGAGAGAAGGGAGAGAGCGAGAGAGGTGGAGGGGGTAGGTATAGGGGCAGAGAGGGGAAGGGAAGTGTAGAGGAAGGCAGAGAATGAGGGTTAGAGAGGAGGATGGAGCTGGCGAGAGGGGTGACGGAGGGAGAAAGAGGGAAAAGATGGAAAGAGATAGGAGTGAGAGAGAAAGAGAGAGAGAGGGAAGAGGGAGGGAGAGAGAGGTGGATATAAACTGAGACGGAGAGAGAGAGGGAGGGATAAAGAGCTAGAGAGAGAGGGAGAATGATGGAGAGAGGAAAGAGCGAGGAAGAGAGGGGGGGGGGAGGCACAGACAGAGAGAAAGAGGAGGAGAAGGAAGAGAGCCAGTGAAAGAAAGAGAAAAAGAGAGAGAGAGGGGAGATGCACAGAGAGAGACAGAGACGGAAGAAGGGAGACACAAAGTAGGAGAGAGAGAGGAGAGAGGACGTTCAATCGCACTTGGTATATCGTAAAAGAATATTAACGGAGGTTGTGCATGCGTCTAGCAAGCTAAATCAGTAAAATGTGCGAGCACAGTGAATGAGCTGACAGCAGGACCAAGGACCTATTCTGCCTCCAAGTGGCGACCCTGAAAACAGGCTGCACTAGTGTAGCCTGGCTAAAAAAATGGGCATCGTAGTTGGAAGGTAAACCTGGTACCCCAAAAAGGCAGCTGAAACCGGATGTCTCTGGGTAAAAGGCACATATTTTGCAGCTTCGCTGCAAACTACGACATGGATTGGCTTGGCTTCGTTCGTTCTCAATCTCCCACTACCAAACCCTGAAAGGGCTTAAGTAGCAGAATGTAGTCCAGAGAGCGGAATGCGTTGTGTCATAGTTTACAGCTTGACTGCGTTATTTGCACTTTTCGGTCCAACACCTCCGACTTCAGCAAGCATTTTTTAGTACCAGGTTAGCATTCCCTCTTCGATCACGTCTCCTTAGCCAGTCTGCCCTGCTGCAGCCTGTTATCCTGGATCGCCGCGTGGAGGTGTAGAAGGGTCTTGGTGGCTCTGGTTCACTGGCCCTGACGCTACCAGTCAGTTATGTGTCGCTGACCGCTGCAGCTCATGCGCTGCTCAGCAGCTTGATACCAGTTGAAGATGTAAGGCCCATATCTGCTTGACGAATGGATAACTAGATGTGAGGTGGTCATGTGGACTCCATCTCTACTTCCAAGACATGATCTGGTACCTAATTGTTGAGACTATATCTATATCTATCTTCAGTCCACTTGTACCGTTAGACGTCGTCTGGAGGTGTGACCTCCTTTGTTTCATATTTATTGGGCATGCGAAAATCCTCTGATGGCTTGCCAGGTCAATCCCGGCATATGGTACCAACCGTTAGGAAATACAAAAAACAAAACAACGAACCACTGTTATCAGAGATCAGAGCAGAGCAGGGAAAACTCCTGAGATCCTCAACAATAGTGCTCCAGTGGCTATCCTCCCATTGCGGAAACACGGGAAACGAGAGAACTCATGCTCTGGCAAAAGATGGCAGCAAAAAGGCACAATTTAATAATCGAGTACCATACAGAGAAATCAAGAACATCATCAGAAATCAGTATATACACCAATGGAGAGAAGACAGAAACATAAGCAGTACACCAGACCCAATTCACCAACTCAAAAGAAATCAACAAACTACCTTATTTCGCCTGAGAACTGGACACTGCAGACTACTAGAACATCTTTACCGACTGAAGGTCTCACACACCGATGAGTGCCCATATGGAGCAGGATGCCAGGACACTTTGCAAATTCTTCAGGAATGACCACTCTATAGGGAAATGAGATGCCAGACCTGGCCAGAGAAGGTGCGGAGCTGAGATAAAAGCTGTGAGATAGCCGCTCAGACCTGGTGAAGACTACAGACTTCATCATGGCGACTAGCCTGCAGATATAGCATGACCAAAAGATCCTGAATGCAAAGAAGAAAGAAGAAGAAGTTGGTTGCCCCTGTAATATACTATCGCCTATTTTTGGGACTGTTGGTGATGAAAGCGTTAATCATAGCAAAATAGACCCACAGCCTGCCAGGCGTCATTTATGATGCTCCGATAACCACATAACCAAGACCTGATGTTATAACCACACCGTCCCCTTTTTGCGACATATATATTTTAGCGAGAATCCCGAGAATAATTTTAGTAGATTTTAAACTTGAATTTTGCCCGAGCAGCGCCCGTTAGGCCTACTCTTTTCTATTTCCAACTGTCAATAGATTTTTAACGTGCGCACCACCGAACACGAGTGTCTGATCTCACTACTCAGAGATAAGAGGACGTTTTTACCCGATGATCTACGTAAGAAAAATGCCGGTTTCCACCATGATGTGAGCACGCGACCTCCAACACCTGAGACGAACACCTTACCCCGAGAACACTAGGTCCCTTTGATCAAATCGAATAAATATCCACTTGTTATCTTACCACTGACGTACCCACAGGCGAGGAGATAACGAATGCTCATGTGCTATCCGATTAAAAACATTTTTTTTTCTCATTCACATATTCGTATTCCCATTTCATGTACTCATCCCTCCCCCATGATTTGTTGGCCCCTAATTTTGTTTGTTGTCCCTGATAATGACCTTTATTTCGTAACGTAGGTTGAGTTGTAGCGCGGTATCTGATAGTTACTTAGTTTTATTTCCACTTGTGCTGTTGACCGGCATGGGGAGCGTAAATCGTCTATCCGGCGCCAAGTGCGTTGCGTCGGTCAATGTGAGCTCGTGTCACTGCACAATCACTCTAATGCCATCTATCCACCTACCTCGCGGCCACCCCCTTGCCCTGTAACCAGATCTACCAGCATTGTAAGCCATCAGTGGAAGTTGATGAGGGTGCATTCTCATGAGATGACTAAACCAACGTATTTGTTGTCTGGAAATGTATTCTGCACAAGACGTAGTGCCAACCATACTTCGAATGTCGTCGTTCCGCATTCTGTCTCTCCTGGTAACACAGACGACAGCCCTCAAACACTTCATTTCACACAATTCTGCTCTCACGCGCCTTGGACAGAGGTCATGTTTGGTACTGCTATGTTGCCAAACTAATGCTAAATAAGCAGTGGTGACAGCTGATAAGTCATTTCAAATGGTCTCTGACATCCAGTCTTAATTCCCCTGTGAATCCTACAGTCTGCCAAAAAAAAAAAAAAAAAAAAAAAAAAATACTGCATAAGTACTTGAGCTCATGGGCCTGTTGAAGAACAGTATTATTTACACTTATGTTGAGTGGCCCAGGTGTTCTGTTGATCCTCCTAGTTTATGTTTTATTCTCATTATCTGATAATTCATGTTTCTTTACACGACAAATTTCCGAATCAATTGGAATTTATATTTTTAAAATGTATTTTTTTTTGCGTTCGCCTTATTTCTCAAATCTCCAAGGCAGTGTGTGTTGCACTGTGGTTTTTATTTTGCGCCTGACGGCCAAGTGCATCCGATCAGCATGCATTTTTTGTAAGGGTCTGCTTCCTCCTGCATTTTCTAAGGGTTTGCTTCCCGGGGTAACGGCCGGTGCTGTGATGGGGATCGAACTCAGTACCTTCGGGTTGTGAGCCGTGCCACTTAACCACTAGGCCACGCCTTCCCCGTTTTATTAGGAATTGAACTTAGATCGCACGACTAGGAGCCAGTGGAACTAACCACTGGGCGTTCGCTGTCGCAGCGTATCAGGACAATATGTCAGTGTGGGATAGGATAAGGGAGGACAGTCGTTCTGGAAGTGGGGGCGTTATATGCCATTAAAAATAGGAGTCCAAGCGACAAATTTGCAGACAGCGTCCAGCTGATATATTTACCGTCTTGTCACATTCGGAAGTGTCAGAAGAGTTAATTAGACGTAAATAGATCAATGTGGTCCCGTACGCTGGGAATGTAGTGTGAACAGCGCTGTTCTAGGTCACCGTCTTTTCTGAGGGTGTGTGTGTATGTGATCCTTTCTATATTTCCCGTCTTATCTTCTACAACTGTAAGGTCATCCTTTCAGAATTGTTGTTGCCAACATTCAAGATGCACGATATACGCCATGAGACAAACAAAACCTGTTTTAATTGTTCTCAATACATCCTATTTATTCGATCCTCGGACACACATTTCTTTCCATTTCCATGTCTCTAAAGTTGGAATGTTTCCATTGTATGTAGTACCTTACCGAAATCAAAAGATATTAAAACTGCAATCAAATTAACAATGTTTAACTCCAACGTAATGTCCGTTTTATTAAAGGGCTGTGAAACACGGAGGGCTAGTGGTTAAGTGACACGGCTCACAATCGAAGGTCCTGGGTTCGATCCCCATCACAGCACCGGCCGTTACCCCGCGGAAGCAAACCCTTAAAAAATGCAGGAGGAAGCAGACCCTTAACTAAAATGCATGCTGAAGTCGGATGCACCGGGCCGACAGGCGCAAAATAAAAACCACAGTGCAAAGCACACAGCCTCGGGGATTAGATAAATTGGGCGAACGCCATAAAAAACACACAAAAAATACACACAAAAAAACAATAGGGAACAAAAAGGCACTTATGAAAAAGGTACAGACTTTCGTACATGGTTGACTGCGCAGAATACAAGGGTGGAAATGGTACGATAAGATCACAAATATGGAACTGTTAGCAAGGACAGGAGCAGTGGAGCGTGAAGTACAGAGGAGTCCCTGGCGCTGGATGAACCAACCATTACGGAAAGCAGTGGATACCGTTACAAGACAGTCTCTGTTCTGAAATCAACAGAGCCGTAGGAGTAGTAGATAGCCTAGAAGCTCATGGAAGAGGGATCTGGATGTCAATATCAGGGCGGCAGGAAAGGCGTGGACATGACTGACACAGATGGCTCAGGAAAGCAGGACTTGGACCTATGTTCCGTAAGGAATGGTCAGGATTTTGATTGATTGATTGAAAATCAGAAATTGTTTTACAACCGATATTGTCCTACAATCGCCGGCAAAAGAAAACCTCATCAGACGGAGGGGACATCATGCGGTATTGTCCTTGCCTTACGAGTGTGCAAATTTGGTGGTTTTGTTAAAATATTGTCGCGTACCATTTAATCCCTAACTGGCGTTCAAATTGTAGTCCAAAAGATTGAATGACGAAGCATTGAATGACGAAGCAGAGTATAAATAAGCGGTTAGTGTACATGCAAAAGAACATGGGGATAGAACAGTTGGGAGAAAATTCGACATTAGTGACAGAAATGTTCGTATGTACAAAAATCACCGTCATTCGTGACGCTCTTCGTAAAGTATAATGCCGTATTATGGGATAATGCAGATATCGGTGGCTAGACAGGTGATTCAGAACATATGGGACAATGCAGATATCAGTGGCTAGACAGGTGATTCAGAACATATGGGATAATGCAGATATCTGTGGCTAGACAGGTGATTCAGAACATATGGGATAATGCAGATATCAGTGGCTAGACAGGTGATTCAGAACATGGATAATGCATATATCAGTGGCTAGATAGGTGATTCAGAACATGGATAATGCAGATATCTGTGGCTAGACAGGTGATTCAGAACATATGGGATAATGCAGATATCAGTGGCTAGACACGTGATTCAAAACAATCTGACTTTGAATGTGAAGCTAACTCTGGGAGCAATTCAGTATGCAGTGATATTTAACAAATAATTTAATCAACGAATGTGTTCTTAGTTGTTAGTCAATGGTCCACTTGTACGCTGATGGGTGTTGTGGGGGAAGAGTTTAGTCACCTCTCACCAGATGCGTTGTCTTTTGTTGTTTTTTTTGTTGTTTTGTTTTTTTGTGTTTGCTTTATTTCTTTTATCCCCAAGATGGTGTGCGTTGCACTGTGAGTTTTATTTTGCGCTGTCTGCCCAACGCATCGAACTTCAGCACGCATTTTATATAAGCGTCTGCTTCCTCCTGCATTTTTTAAGGGTTTACTTCCCCGGGGTAACGGCTTGTGCTGTGGTGGGGATCGAACCCAGCACCTTCGGGTTGTGAGTCGTGTCACTTAACCACTAGCCCACGCCGTCCCACGCGTTGCGTCTGGCATCTTCAACCCGTGTCACTTGAAAATCGTCTTTACGTCATCTATCCAACACCCCCTCGGTCGTCATCTTGCTCGGAAGCCGGACCGTCGGGTATTGTAAGATCGTTGGGGAAGCTGATCAGGGGACATTCTCACAAGATGACTGAACCATGGCACCTTCTGTCTCGGCATGCATGTTGCACATGCGATGGCACCTATACTTTTGCGATTAACCTCGCTCTTCAGTTTGTCTCTCTTGGAAACGCCGTGGGCCATTTGCAGACATCTCATTTCCCAGTTGAAGATTTTACTCTTTCGCGCCTTGGACATGGCTACTTTTGGCTATGGTAGCGCAATGTTGATAGGAAGATTCTGTGGATCAGTTGCTGCTTTGTTGCCAGGATGTTCGAGCAGTGGTGCCTTGATAAGTCAGTCCCGCTGCTTTCTGGCAGTTCTTCTCAATGTTTCTGCCATCAACTACACTGTTTCAATGAAGAAAATGATTCCAAGGTACCTGACCTCTTGAGCTTGCTGGAGAGCCACGTTATAAATGCTCAAGTTCAGCAGTCCCTGCGTTCAGCAGTCCCTACGTTCAGCAGCTCCAACGTTCAGCAGCTCCTACGTTCAGCAGTCCCTACGTTCAGCAGCCCCTACGTTCAGCAGCCCCTACGTTCAGCAGCCCCTACGTTCAGCAGCTCCTACGTTCAGCAGCCCCTACGTTCAGCAGTCCCTGCATTCAGCAGCTCCTACGTTCAGAAGTCCCTGCATTCAGCAGCTCCTACGTTCAGCAGTCCCTGCGTTCAGCAGCTCCTACGTTCAGCAGCCCCTAAGTTCAGCAGCCCCTGCGTCCAGCAGTCCCGAAGTTCAGCAGCACATACGTTCAGCAGCCCATGTGTCCAGCAACCCATACGTTCAGCAGCCCACCTTCGAGGGTGTCGTCTTAGCCTTGTTTATACGCGTACCGTAGTTATCTCAAATTGCGTAAAACTGTGACTGATGCCCATTATTCTCATGCTATGTGGATCAGTGCTGCGCGGTAAGGAAGCCGGTTTCTAGAGTGAGAGGCAGGGTCGTTGCTGAGATGAGTGGTGCATAGGTTACAACAACGTCCAGTTTCATAATGGAGATCGAGGCAAAGACTTCAGCTCTGAGGTTGTCTATCTGGGACCTATTTAATGAGGACCTTAATCGTCTCACTAGAAATCCTTGCTTCGGTAAGCACAGAAGGGCTGGTTGAGGTATAGGTGGGAAGTAGATATGTAGACCTCGAATTTCCTGGAACTTGAGGTGATCTACTGCTTTGGCCTTGCTGGGGTTCGCGGGAGTGAAAGAGCAGACCTCCTGGCCTCAAGGGCACCTGCAAGGGGGGAAATTGACAATAGAAAGAGGTGATTTTTTTCAAGTTGATCAACAACCGGCGTTTGGAGGAAGACATTGAAGTAAATGAACCAGCGAGGAATAGGTTGCAGAATTTTGAAATCATACGTAGGTCTAGCATAGAAGGGCGCCTGAAAGGACGCAGCAGGAGTGTGTACAACCAGCGAATCACAAGAACCATCAGCATCTACACTCATTACAATAATTTTCTGAAACGAACTGAGCACCTATGAGTCTGCCAGCAGCGCAACACGTCTATTCTCAAAAGACCCGAACAGAATTGTGTGTATGTATGTCGTGTGTGTGGATGTGTGGGTGTGCGTGTGTGTGTGTGGTTGTGTGTGTGTGTCTAGTAATTATGCGTTTTATATTCGAACATTCACATTATCTGTCTAAAAACAAACATTTCATTAGTGATAATGTAAAGACGGCAGGAATTTCATTACTGACAAATAACAGTTGCTGAAATTTCCTGACAAATGCCACATATGCAGAGATCTCGCTATTGACAGACAGATCATATATAGGCAGCCATATTAGTAATGAGAACCGAAACATTGACATATTTTTAATGAATGCCACATAACACGTAGGCAGGTTATCTTTGGCGATCAACTGCTTGTGAGTATACCTATTTTCTGTATGTCGGCTCCACAGAAGCAGATGACAGCATAACCCTATCCAACCAAAGTGAAGCATAAACTGTACGGTGGCGAGAGAAATATAAAGATGATCTCCAAGTGACTATAGCTCCAGCAAGAGCATGGTAGCTACTACTGGTCTTTTCGTACTTTATACAGAAATGACAATGTTGCTAGTCCCATGCAAAACCCTGTTTAGTTACAGTTACGATTTGTATAGAAGAGTGTAGTCAGCCTCTCTTTTTCTCACCGAGATCTATACGGGGAAAACTAATGAGCTGTGATGAATAGTTTTGAATTATGGAGATGAAGAAGAAGAAGAAGAAGAAGAAGAAGAAGAAGAAGAAGAAGAAGAAGAAGAAGAAGGAGAAGAAGAAGAAAAAAAAAAGAGAAGCAGGAGGAAGAACAAGAAGCCGAAAAAGAAATAGAATCACAAGAGGATGATGATAATGAACATGGTGAAGAAAAACAAGAAGAAGAAGACAAAGCAGAAGTACAAGAAGACGAAGAGGAGGATGATGATGATGAAGATGAAGATGAAGAAGAAGAAGAAGAAGAAGAAGAAGAAGAAGAAGAAGAAGAAGAAGAAGAAGGAGAAGAAGAAGAAAAAAAAAAGAGAAGCAGGAGGAAGAACAAGAAGCCGAAAAAGAAATAGAATCACAAGAGGATGATGATAATGAACATGGTGAAGAAAAACAAGAAGAAGAAGACAAAGCAGAAGTACAAGAAGACGAAGAGGAGGATGATGATGATGAAGATGAAGATGAAGAAGAAGAAGAAGAAGAAGAAGAAAAAGAAGAAGAAGACAAAGAAGAAGTACAAGAAGACGAAGAAGAGGATGATGATGATGAACACGAAGAAGAAGAAGAAGAAGACAAAGAAGAAGTACAAGAAGACGAAGAAGAGGATGATGATGAATACGAAGAAGAAGAAGAATAAGAAGAGGAAGAAGAAGAAAAAGAAGAAGAAGAAACAGAAAGATAGGAAACAGAAATAGGATAAGAAGAACAAGAGAACGAAGAAGAAAATGAAGAATAAGAAGATGAAGAAGAAAAAGACGAAGAAGAGGAAGAAAAAGTAGAAGAAGATGAAGAAGAAGAAGAAGAAGAAGAAGAAGAAGAAGTAGACGAGTAGACGCACAAGAAGAGGAAGAAGAAGCACAGAAGGAAGAAGAAGAAGCGGACGCAGAAAAGAAAACGATGTAGATGAAGAAGATGACTGGTATTTTAAGATAAGAAAGAATGAATAATTTCATAAAGATCCACGTCTTTAGAACCGACTGTAAGAGGCTGACAAAACAAGATATCAATAATGTTATCCTCTTCATGTTGGAACCACACAAAAACATGTGAGAGGAGCGTCGATATTGTTGTCTGCTGCATCGATAAGCTGATTACACGTAATCTTATCCGTTAAGGATTGCCCATCAGCTTATCATTCGTTTCCTCGGGCATATCGGAGATTCGATAGTTATCAGTGATGTTCCAGAAACACATTTCAGTGCTGTTTTCCGTGTTGTTTCAGCTCCTACTTCTGCGATCACTTCTCGTTTAGAATCGACTTTGGTGTTCTTCAATAAATTCTGCTGTCTTTTTCAGGGTCTCAATACCGTTGTAATATTTGTGACATTGTGAAGTATTCGGAGTATGAATTTCGGTCACCAATTGTTGATGTATATTGCTACAAAGAAGCAAAGACACTCATTTAAACGGTCCATGAAGACGGACCAGCACAAATAATACAAGCCTGAAAATGACAGCGTTGACAAACTTGACAGAGATGGGTCTACAATGATCTTCAGACTTAGAGCGGGACATTGCAGACTCAAGGCTTACCTCCATATAATGGGTTTTGGCGACACCACCACGTACGATTGAGGAGCTTCCAAGCAAACACCAGAACATTTCCTGCAGAGCTGCGCTACTTATACAGACCAAAGAGAAGCAGTCTGGCCCGGGGAAGCGACTGTGCTTAAAAAGCTGTGAGGAACTGACGAAGACCTGACACGAACATTCTCCTTCGAGAACCTCAAAGGGATAGAAGCATAGAATCAGTTTATCAAAGAAGAAGAAGAAGAAGAAGAAGAATTGTTTGTATATCTCCTCTTAAGCATTACGATCTGTGTATTATCTATGGCTAAACAGCTATCACACGAGGTGTCCGCGAAGAATCTTGAGGGATTGGGTGGCAAGATACGATCATCAGCGCAGATGTGTTGAAGAAAGCAGGTACTGTCAGAGTATTTTTCATGCTTTGTCTTAGAAGGCTCTGATCGCTGGGGCATACTCGGGGGATGGGTGATGGCAGAATACAACAAATCAAATTTCTGTGGAAATACAGTTGGGGACAAGGTCTCAGGGCCGGCCACTACTTCGGTACAAGGATGTATGCAAGCCGGATATGAATGATGCAGGCATCGATTTGGAATCATGGAAACAGGACGCCATTGATCGAGTTTCATGGAGGGGAAGGATTAAGCATGGAATACAGACACAGGAGATACTGATTGCGGATTGGCTAATGACTCGGCGTCTTCTTCTTCTTCTTCTTCGTTCGTTCGCAATCTCCCACTACGAAACCCTGAAAGGGCTTAAGTAGCAGAATGTAGTCCAGATAACGGAATGCGTTGTGTCGTAGTTTACAGCTAGGCTGCGATATTTGTACCTTTCGATCCAACACATCCGACTTCAGCAAGCATTTTTTTAGTACTGGGTTAGTATTCCCTCTTCGATCTCTTCTCCTTAGCCAGTCTGCCCTGATGCAGCCTGTTATCCAGGATCTTCTGTAAAGTCCAATTGAAGTTGTTACAGACTTCAGTATATTAAGCCACAGCTTGAATGATGTAGGATGCCCAGTTCCTTTCAACACTGTCTTTTACTTCCCTAGTCATATGTCAGGTATCCATTTACAGTTGGGTTGACTGGAGCGTGTCGATAGCGGTATTCGTACCACCTACCATTGCCACGAAAAGCGAGTGCTCTACCACTATGACAATCGAGGCAACAGAGGGCCGTATAACATATCTGAGTCCGATGGGACCAGACCATCAGACCCGGACCTTTAGGTTGATGCTCTGGCTAGCTAGTTTCTTACAAGGATGTCAGTCCAGCCAATTCTGTTGTTCTTGTCACTCGTACTTGAGGCCTTCTACTGCTACTGCTGCTTCTGGAGTTACTGGTGTTACTACTACTACTGGTGCTGCTGCTGCTTCTGGTGTTACTACTGCTGCTGCTCCTACTGCTGTTGTACTACCACTTCTGCTACTACTACTACTTCTGCTACTACTACTACTTCTGCTACTACTACTACTTATGCTACTGCTACTACTTCTGTTACTACTACTACTGTTGCTACTACTACTACTACTTCTGCTTCTATTACTACTGCTGCTATACTACTACTGCTGCTACTGCTACTACTTCTGCTACTACTACTACTGTTGCTACTACTACTACTGCTACCACTACTAATGTTGCTACTACTACTACTGCTGCTACTGCTACTACTACTACTACTACTACTGCTTCTTCTGCTAATACTACTACTGCTGTTGCTACTACTACTGCTAGTAGTACTGCTACTACTACTAATGCTGCTGCTACTAAAGCTGCTACTACTAAAGCTGCTACTACTACTACTACTAATGCTCTACATCTACTACTAATGCCACTACTACTACTACTGCTAATGCCCTGCTGCTACTACTACTACTACTAATGCTCTACATCTACTACTAATGCCACTACTACTACTACTAATGCTCTACATCTACTACTAATGCCACTACTACTACTACTGCTAATGAAAGCCAGAGAAAGAATGGCGATCATGAGGAAACTTGCTGGCACAAGCTGGGGAGCAGACGAAGGCATACTAAAGAAACTGTACAATAAAAGAGTGAGACCAGTTCTCGAGTATGGCATCGCGGCATGGACAACAGCAGCGAAGGCGAACTTCGATAAAGTTAACAAACTTCAAAACCAAGCCATGAGAATTATAACAGGTGGCATGAAGTCAACGCCAATTGTAGAACTTGAAAAGATTACAAAACTGCAATCCATGACCGACAGAAGAGACTGCAGAGCCCAGCTGCAGTCAGAGAAACTCCGAAGACTGACGGACCATCCAATGTACCAGAGACTAAACAATTTGGGAACTGGGAAACTAAAGCGGAGAAACTTTGCAGAAATAGCCAAAGCAAAGATGCACGAAGATCCCATAAACGCACTAACAACACCAAAACCCATCACTACTGTACGAAAACCTACTTGGAGGCAGGATATATTTCCAGAGGTGGTAGAAAATATACCAGGTATTGCAAACAAAAACTGCCAGACCGAAAAAGAAAGGAGAGACACTACACTAAGCTTCATAACGAAAAGCTACCCAAGCATGGACTGGACCCATGCATACACCGACGGTTCTGTAACAAACGCTACACAGAACGGAGGGGCAAGAGCATTCCTGAACCTACCAAATGGCAGAAAAATAACACTGTCACTCGCTACTGGTAAGTACACAAGCAATTTCAGAGCGGAGGCAGAGGCACTGAGGGCGGCAGTGGAAGAAATGGCAACACACAGTGAAAACGAGAGCCACATAGTCTTGCTGACAGATGCTCTCGCCGTAGTCACAGCGCTAAAAAGCCAGAAAAACACTGAGCTTAATGACTTAAGAGCAGCACTCTGCAAACTGTGCCAGCTGTCCGCACCAAAAAGGGTAGTGGTACAGTGGGTTCCGTCACACTGCAACATCCAAGGCAACGAGGAGGCAGATAGACTGGCAAAAGAAGGTGCAAGGCTACCACAAACAGATACCAGTATGACGTACGAAGAGTCAAAACGGCTTATCAAAGCCAGGTACATGACTAAATGGGAAACCGAACATACTGGTTACACCAAAAACGATGCCTATTACCAGTTGAATCGAAGAGAGCAGGTCGTTGTCTTCAGACTTCGCACTGGCCACAATAGACTGAGGTACCACCTATTCAACAAATTGAAGATAGGGTGTACTGACGAATGCCCGTGCGGTACTGGTAAAATGACCACTGAACATCTGCTGCAGAACTGCCCGACATACGGGGATCAGAGAGAGCAGATGTGGCCATTGCCAGTGGAACTGCAAGACAAGCTCTATGGTAGTGGCGAGAGTCTCAGGACGACCGCCGCTTTTTTCGAAAAAATAATGGTTGCTGTCTGACTGTGTACGCAGAAGAAGAAGAAGAATGATGTAGGATGCCCAGTTCCTTTCAACACTGTCTTTTACTTCCCTAGTCATATGTCAGGTATCCATTTACAGTAGGGTTGACTGGAGCGTGTCGATAGCGGTATTCGTACCACCTACCATTGCCACGAAAAGCGAGTGCTCTACCACTATGACAATCGAGGCAACAGAGGGCCGTATAACATATCTGAGTCCGATGGGACCAGACCATCAGACCCGGACCTTTAGGTTGATGCTCTGGCTAGCTAGTTTCTTACAAGGATGTCAGTCCAGCCAATTCTGTTGTTCTTGTCACTCGTACTTGAGGCCTTCTACTGCTACTGCTGCTTCTGGAGTTACTGGTGTTACTACTACTACTGGTGCTGCTGCTGCTTCTGGTGTTACTACTGCTGCTGCTCCTACTGCTGTTGTACTACCACTTCTGCTACTACTACTACTTCTGCTACTACTACTACTTCTGCTACTACTACTACTTATGCTACTGCTACTACTTCTGTTACCACTACTAATGTTGCTACTACTACTACTGCTGCTACTGCTACTACTACTACTACTACTACTGCTTCTTCTGCTAATACTACTACTGCTGTTGCTACTACTACTGCTAGTAGTACTGCTACTACTACTAATGCTGCTGCTACTAAAGCTGCTACTACTACTACTACTAATGCTCTACATCTACTACTAATGCCACTACTACTACTACTGCTAATGCCCTGCTGCTACTACTACTACTACTAATGCTCTACATCTACTACTAATGCCACTACTACTACTACTAATGCTCTACATCTACTACTAATGCCATTACTACTACTACTGCTAATGCCCTGCTGCTACTACTACTACTACTACTACTGCTACTGCTGCTGATACTACTGCTGCTGTTGCTGCTGGCTGCTGCTCCTACTACTACTACATTCCTGACCAGCTGGTAAATCTGCCGAAGGACTTCCTTCACCTTTTAAAGTTATTTAATTGATTCAGAATGTACATCTTAAAAGGTAATCTTAGTCCCCATAGGACACACTGATGCTGTCTGGGATGAAGTGTTAGAAGCTTCACGCAGTAGGTTTTCGATTTAATGAGATGTGATGGCCAGCTACCTTCCTCATTGCCTTTTCCTTGTTAACAGTTAGCCGGGTAAACGTTTTACAACGAGGACCACTAAGGCAATTCTATAACCAAGATCGAAATCAATATTTTTGCCGTGAGACGCGAGGTATTATACCACTTTACTACTCAGCCCACCATGATGTACATGAGAGACTCTCAACTCAGATTGAGCAAGCCCCCCCCCCCCCCCCCCCCCAACCGTTTCCAACTCTCACCGAATTAAATACAACTTTTAGCGCTCCAACACTCTCCTCCCCTTCTAAAAAAAATAAATAAAAACAAATAAAGCCCCCCAAAATAAAAAACAAACCACAAACCAACAACAATAAAACAAACAAAATATACAAACAATCGTACTCCTCATTCACATGCTTGTTCGAATAATTCTTTCTCACTAACATTAGATTAACAATTGGACTAGTAGGCTAGTCGTTAAGTGACATGGCTCCCAAACTGAAGGTGCAGGGTTCGATCCCCGGCCGTTACCCCGGGGAAGCAAACCCTTAGAAAATGCAGGAGGAACCAGACACCTTACATAAAATGTTCGACGAAGTCGGATGTACTGGCCCGACAGGCGCAAAATAAAAACAGCAGTGCAACGCACACAGGCTTGGGGAATAAAGAAATAAGACGAACGCGCAACAACATCAACAACAACAAAAAGTTAACATGTACAACAAAAGGTTATATAGAGAGTATTTTACATACACACATTGTTCAAATATGTATTTCAGTCTAGATTAAAGACCCCGCAAAACTATATAAGAGGGTAGCAATAGGACACGAGCTAGATAACATAATGCGTATCTGTCCTGGTCTTACCTTACACTATGTTTCATTCGACTATGTTCAACAATGACACTATCACACATCTTTCACACGCGCCCACAGGGTGAGGCCCCCCCCCCCCCCCCCCCATTGCACTTCAGTTGGGGTTGACCTCTGAGAACGCACTAACTAGAATAGGCACATAGAGACGCAGACACGCATCCGAGAGACTGGTTTATACGCCATGATGTCATATAAATGGCTGCAGTCCGGGGTGGAAGAGCGAGTGTCTCCACCAGCAGAATACAGACAGACAAACACTTTACAAGAAAAAAAATAAAAATAAACACGAGCAAGATATCGATTTTTGAAAATCGATAGCTAATGAAATTTGATGAGATTCTTGCGCTTCAGGTGACTCGGCTGATTGAACAGTATCTGGTTCTAAAGTTCTTAAAGTGGTGCGGAGACTAACATCTGGTCTATCAAAACATACTGATCAGACTATATTAGTCGGGTTTAGGTGAAACATAATGATCAGACTATGTTAGTCAGGTTTAGGTGATACATACTGATCAAACTATGTTAGTCAGGTTTAGGTGATACATACTGATCAAACTATGTTAGTCAGGGTTAGCTGATACATACTGATCAAACTATGTTAGTCAGGTTTAGGTGGTACGTACTGATCAGACTATGTTAGTCAGGTTTAGGTGAAAGATACTGATCAAACTATGTTAGTCAGGTTTAGGTGATACATACTGATCAGACTATGTTAGTCAGTTGTCGGTTATACATACTGATCAAACTATGTTAGTCAGGGTTAGGTGGTACATACTGATCAAACTATGTTAGTCAAGGTCAAGTGAAACATACTGATCAGACTATGTTAGGGTCAGGTAAAACATACTGATCAGACTATGTTAGGGTCAGGTAAAACATACTGATCAGATTATGTTAGGGTTAGGTGAAACATACTGATCAGACTATGTTAGTCAGGGTCAAGTAAAACATACTGATCAGACTATGTTAGGGTCAGGTAAAACATACTGATCAGACTATGTTAGGGTCAGGTAAAACATACTGATCAGACTATGTTAGGGTTACGTGAACATACTGCTCAGACTGTGTTAGTCAGGTTTAGGTGAAACATACTGATCAGACTATGTTAGTCAGCGTCAAGTGAAACATACTGATCAGACTATGTTAGTCAGGGTCAAGTGAAACATACTGATCAGACTATGTTAGTCAGGGTCAAGTGAAACATACTGATCAGACTATTATTTTGGATCATGACTATACACAAAAAATTATGCAGGTCGTGGTCTTCAGACTCCGCACAGGCCACAACAGACTGAGGTACCACCTATTCAATAAACTGAAGATAGGTGGCACTGACGAATGCACTTGTGGTACCAGGAAAATGACCGCTGAACATCTGCTGCAAAACTGCCCGACATACGAGGACCAGAGAAAGCACGTGTGGCCATCACCAGTGGCAACACTAGACAAGCTCTATGGCAGTCTCGACAGCCTCAAGATGACCGCTGCTTTCTCCGAGCAAATACAGGTTGACGTCTGACAGCGTACGAAGAAGAAGGATCGTGACTAAACCATGAATTAGCGTCAAAGTTATTTTGGATCATGATTAAACCATGAATTAGCCTCAAAGTTATTTTGGATCATGACTAAACCATGAATTGGCCTCAAAGTTATTTTGGATCATGACTAAACTATGAATTAGCCTCAAAGCAATGTTCCAGCTTAACCAGCTCATCTTGCATGTGTTGCCTTATTTGCACGTGAGTTTCACATGGACCAACAACCATTTCTGGTATTGTGAGTTCCTGCAAATCTTTTAATCATATCATTGTCTATAGTCTCCAATTGGCAGCAATATAGTATTCTAAATATGCATCTTTCAGTCTGTCTTTGTCTAACTGTCACAAATATAGAAACAGAGGGTTCATGGCGGACGGGTTGTTTTAAAACAATGCCAATTTGATATGAATCCCAAGATAACGCCTTTCACTTTTATAAAACTGATGACGTTTCATATAGCTTAGGAAGGACACCGTTTAATTTTCCAGATATATCTTAAAAACAGGCAACATCATTGGACAGTTCTTCAATTTCAAATCTAATCTGCTTGTTCGTCGAATCAAGAAACTCCACGATGGTATCAGATAAGGATCATCATATTTACCAACACTTGCCTTTTGACTACCATCTTTCTTTTGTGTGTAGGAGAAGACGTTAAAAATCATCAGTATTGTCATTACACAATTGACGAAACAATATATCGTTCACAGAATGTGGCTTGATTTTATTTATTAAAAACATTGATAACTACACTTATAAATTTGTTCAGTGCGTCGCTCAGTTGTTTGGATACTAAGTGATACCGATAAATAACAATGAATTGTTAAAATATTTACTGCTCAATTTCTTAAGTAGTTCAGAAAGCCGCGATGGCGACCATCCATAACAGGAGATCCATCTACAACACATCTTAATACATTAGAAAAGGGAATGTTTTTTGTAAAGAAATATTTGTACATGATTTTAAAGATTGACAAGTCATTAGAATGTGTTTTTGAGAATAACATTTTATTCTTTGCGAGGAGTAAGGCTTCATTTTCATGCACAACTTTCATCAAGTTGTGCATGACTATTCGGTTGATTGCAAATCCGTGACAAAGTTGATTTTTGACATTAGTTGCCATTCCTTCAATTCTTCTAGATGCAGTATCATTGCTCGGTGGAACAGAGTCATTACGTCACTTGGATTTATCTTAATCATGGTACTCATCATCGCATAGCTGGTAATAGAACATGTTGTCCAATACACTGGAGTGTATCACATTTAATAGGAAGGAAGACTAAGGTCTGGCCAGGCAAAAAATACTGATCAGACATGTCAGATAGGCTCAGGCAAAACATACTGGCCAAGACCCTTACCTTAGTTTCCTGGTAGCCCTCACAGCAAACGGGCTGTTATCATGGCAGCCTGGCTAACGAGGTGAGGGATCGACATGATCCCTGTAGTAGTGAGTGACACGCAGATGGGGCCCAGATATAGCACAAACGCTTGGAGGACCCAGGTTCATTTTCATCAGCACGCTTGGGATGTGAGTAAAGCTACTGCAACCTGCCACTTAACGTCCTTTTGAGGGCGCACAAAAAAGTAATCTACTCCTTGTGTGCATTGTAGAGACGATGCGGCTAACGTCTGGTCAGGCAAAACACATTGATCAGAGAATGTCAGAAAGGGTCGGGAGAAATATACTGGCCAAGATCCTCACCTGACCTCCTCGTTGGTCGCCCTGGAATCAGGCTGTTGTCGAGGACAACAGTCTGGATAACTAGGTGAGGTTCGACATGATCTCCGTAGTAGTAAGCGACACGCAGATGAAGCCAAGCATAGCACAACCGCCTGGAGGATCGCGGCCCACCTCTTTCAGCGGGATGTGAGAAAAGCTACCGCAACCCGTCACTTAGCGCCCTTTTCAGGGCGCACATACGAGTAACCTACTCATTATGGGCACTCGAAACAACAAACACTTGTGGTATCCTGCAAGATGCTATCCGTCCATTTTCTTTCTAACTAGAAACTTATTTAAACATACTAATAAAAGTGTTGCGCCTTATAAACGTTTGTTTTATATCCTGGATGTAATCGATATTGTTGCCAACTTTAGCCCCGTTCTTTTTTATAAAACATTCATTCAATCTCAATGGTTCCATCGCTTCGTTTAAAGAAAAAAAATGAAAGCCGTGTTGACATCCATGCACATTGGTGATCGTTCATTTGTGGAGGAAGCTACAAAAGCGTATTTCCAATAGGCAACTAAGTGATGTCGACAAGTTCTCGTTACATGTTGCATCTTTGTTGGTTTCCTCGATCAGTTTGACAAAGGTTTCCGAGATGACCTAGTTTCTAAGAGCATTTACCACAAGATTAGTCTCGATACTGTCAAAGGCTTTCTCGTAATCGATAAATACAAGACGGAAGGGTATGCGCAGTTCACATGCCCTCTCCATCTGTTGATTGATCATGAGGTGGTCAAGGGTGGAGAACCCTTTTCCCGGCTTGTTTTCGAAGGTTGTGTTCATCGGGTTACCTGCTGGTTCCGTTGGCAATTCTTCTTCTTCTTGTTCGTTTTCTGTCGAACGACATTTTTCCTATTGCTGGGGTAGTCGAGTGGTTTTAAAGGCTGAGGACTACAGGCCGCTTCACCACTGCTGTCACCCCGTCGTGTGCTGGCTATATTTGTTTATTTCACCCCAACAGAAAAACAACATATGCCATACCGGGGATTCGAACCGCTGCCCTATTTGTCGGCAGGCAGGCCTCGAAACCATTCGGCCACGCGTTCCATTGACAATAATAGTGAACATTAGATATGTAATGGTTTTATAATCGAATAAAATAAGTTGAAATCAGGCTGAAAAGATGTCACGTTGTTTTTCTTTGATTGCATCTTCTTCTTTTTTTTTTCGCTTATCCTGTTTTGCCTTTCAGCGTCATATTATGGCGAGATCTCTACAACGAGACTGTATGTGTGCCTCAGATATTTCACCGCTTCAGATATTTCTGTAAGACACATTTTTCGTGGTCGGCCTTTGGCACTGGATTCGTTATGTCTGAATAGCATTGATTTTTGGTGGGGGAGGGGGAGGGAGGGGGAGGGGCTGTGTCATGGTAGACTTGCTATGTGGACAAACCATTTTAGTTGCTGTATTTTGATGTAGTCTAATACTGGTGTTGTTCCTGATGTCATCGTTTCTGATACTTTTCCCCCTGTTACACCCAATATGGGATCAAGATGCTGAGCAGCACATGAGCTGCAGTGGTCAACGACCCATAGCTGACTGCTAGACCCTTCTACACCTCCACGCGGTGAACCTGGATAACAGGCTGCAGCAGGGCAAACTGGCTAAGGAGAAGGGATCGAAGAGGGAATGCTAACCGGTACTCAAAAAATGCTTGCTGAAGTCGGATGTGTTGGACCGAAAGGTGCAAATATTGCAGTCAAACTGTAAACTACGACACAACGCATTCCGTTCTCTGGACTACATTCTGCTACTTAAGCCCTTTCAGGGTTTGGTAGCGGGAGATTGAGAACGAACGAAGCCAAGCCAAACCAAGCCACACCCAATATTTTTGGCAGGCATCTTATTTCTGCTGTTACGATTTGTCGTTTTTCAATTGATGTTAGTTCCCAGTTTTGACATTGATCGCAAAGTGTCGGAACGAAAATCGTCTTGTGTAAATCTCTATTGGTAGTTATTGTCACATGCTTGCAATTAAGTATTGATGTTAATTGTCCAATGATCTGATTTGCGTTTTTACATCTTTGTTGGATTTCCTCTGAGATTCTTCTGTCTCCTGATAACGTGCCCCCTAAGTTCATGAAATCTTTCACCTGCAAGGACGATATTTGTTTTCACTGTTTGTTTAGATATTTCCATGACCTCGGTTTTTTTCTCCGTTGATTTTCATGATGTATTCTTTACAGTGGTCTCGAGGTAAGGTGTTCGCCCCTCTGGTGCTGGATGTCGCGGGCTCAAATCACGATGGAGATCAGGATTTTTTTCACGTGAATCATCCGGTAAATATTTCCCCTGATCTCTGAGTAGTGAGATCAGACACCAGGGTGCAGTATCGCCTACGTTAAAAATACCTTAGCAGTTGAAAATTGAAAAGAGTAGGCCTAAACAGCCGCGGCTCGGGCAAAATTCAAATTCAAAATCTCAAATTATTCTAGGGATTCTCGCCCCACAGAGAATTTGTCGCAAAGAAGAGGACTGTGTGGCCATAACAACATGTTCTCGTTATGTGGTTAGCGGAGCGGCTTAGATGGCGCCTGACAGGCTGCGGGTCTACCTTGGCCTAATTTACGCTTCCACCTCCACCAGTCTCAAACATAGGCGATCGTATATTCCAGGGGCTAACAGATGCTGGGATTGACCTGGCAAGTCTTCGGTGGATTTTCACCTGCCAAAAAATATGAAACAAAGGAGGCCGCACCTCCCCACGACGTCAAACGACATAAGTGGAATGGAGATAGATAGATTCTTTACATGTTGAATTTAGTTTATCAACATGTTGTTGTAATTGTATTTCTGGAGTTGCTATGACAGCTTGATCGCCTGCAAAAACAAGTTCGTTTAAGAGTTCACCAATGTGGTTTCCTTCATTTGGGTTGCCTGTCTTACATATGTGATCCACAAAAAAGGCAATAGCACACATCCTTGTTGTACTCCAGATCTGATATGAGATTTTTCACAGAGCCCGGTTATTTTTCTAACAGAGAACTGGCTATCAAAATAAAACCTTTTGCATAGGTTAATTAGATAGTCGTATGGGGGTATCTGTGGCGAAGTGGTCAAGTCGTTTGCTTCGTGTTCAGACGGTCGGGGCTCGATTTCGAGCTGCTACGGTCGATCCATGATGTCCTTTTTTTCCGGAGATCCCTGGGTTCATCGCTGGAGCTACGGGGTACCCATCTGCCGAGAGAGACCGAGCTAAAATGGGGAAAAAACCCGAGGCAATGAAGTCGAGCCCCCGTTTATAGTTAAACATGGTCGTATACTTTACAAAAAGCCAATATTTTCCTTAGATGATGTCTATCTACCAGTATGAAAGCTTTTTCTAGATCTACAGTCGCAAGATTTATTCCTAATCATATTTAATTGTTTTCTCCACTAATTGTCTGAGAGTACAAATTGCACCCGTATTTATAAAGCCCATCTGTGTTAGGTTGAGTTGTGGTTCGATAATTCAGCGCAATCTATTTTTCTTGGATTTTACCAAATATTTTACCAGTGTAGCACAAGAGCGATATTCCTCTGCATTTTGATTACATCGTCTTACACAAAAAATGTCCACATTTTTCTAAAGTTTAAAAGCTAGTCTCAAATTAATTTGAAATATTGTGCGCATATATGACAATTATAAAAGACTGGAACGTTTTGATATTAATAATTGATAATAAATAGCACGCTAATTTGTTCATTCATGACACAAATAATTATGTCTTCATCATTATGAACATCTCTCACGATCCCAAATCACTATCCACTTCCTTAACAGACAAAAAGTGTCCCCTCACCCCACACCACAATTATGACAATCAAAATCGTACCATGACATTTACAAACTCCCCTGTTGAGACACACTGACGTTTAACTCTACTCATTCTAAAAATATGGCTACATATGCAATACAGACACTGTTATTCAAAGTCCGGCGCCCAGCGCCTGCTCAATTTCACAATGCAGCCCACGACTTTAACCCTTTAAACCCCAAACCTTGAAACTGACAATATATATTTATCTGAGCAGGGACATACCCGTTTACCACACACACATATCAGCCATTTATTTACAATGAATATTGCAATATGCTATTACAATATTCTAAAGAAACTGACATGTTGCATTAGATAGAATAATGGTAACAGTTTTCGAAAAAAAAGTAGATTTTAAATGATAGAGCACAATGGGTTAAAAGGTTTGGCGTGCTCGCCTGTTTAAGTAGAAGATTTATCGGTCATACGCTGCTGAAGTCAGATGTGTGGGACTGAAAAGTGTAAATGCTGCAGGCAAGCTGTAAACTAGGACACAACGCAACATCCTGCTACTTGCAAAGTCCTTTTTAGGGCTTCGTAGCGGGATTTTGAGAACGAACGATAAAGAAGATGATACTCGAATTCGTATCGCCTGTTTAAGCAAAAGACTTCTTGGTCACACACTGCTGAAGTCAGATGTGTGAGCCCGAAAAGTGTAAATGTAGCAGGCAAGCTGTAAACTAGGACACAACGCAACATCCTGCTACTTGCAAAGTCCTTTTTAGGGCTTCGTAACGGGATTTTGAGAACGAACGAAGAGGAAGAAGATGATACTCGAATACGTATCTACAGATGATAGTACAGGAAGAGTGTTTGTATTAGTTTTTAGAATTAACCTTTTTTGCCATTTTTTAAAAATGCGTAAATAATTTGACGAGAATATTCGCAAAGACAAGTAGTGGTAGCGCAGTGGCTAATGCACTGGTTGTTCAGCAAAGCGATCTAGGTTCAATCCTCAATTGATAGGTTATATTTTTTGGATTGCAAACGGAGCCGGAGTCGACCCAGCCTCAAAGAGTACCAGAGCAAGTCAAGGAAGTAAAGACAGCATGCGTGATGCTGCCCATATCATTTCTAATGTGCGGAAGGTCAAGAAAACATGGACCGGACAATGTATTCCCAATAGGCCACACGGAATGTACAAGGGATCTTTACTGTATTTACTATTTATGATGGGAAAGTTTGGAACTAATAGATTCGATACATTTCTCAAAGTCGAACCAGATGTAGATTCTACAGGCGCAATAGTTGAAAATAAATGACTTAGACGTCTATTGGGCATTGGTTGGAAATAATTTATAATGCCAGATACGAGTAAAGTCCAACCAAAATAATGTTTATAATTTCAGCAGGAAGAAACGCTAAGAGAACACCGTGCGGGTGTTCGGATTAACAATAATCGACTCCCGCTACAGGTGATTGAAAACGGAACCGGGGTAGGCCAAGATAGAATCTATGGTTAGTTAGTTAGTTTTCTTTCCATTTCTGCCGTTGAGCACCGTGGGGATCTTAAGTTGCCTGTCCTGCGCCAAGTGCATTGCATCGGTCAATGTGAGCCCGTGTCGCTCGCTACACAATCACTCTAATGTCATCTATCCATCTGTCTCGCGACCGCCCCCTTGCATTGTAGCCAGATCTACCAGCGTTATAAGCCATCAGTGAAGATTGATGAGGGTGCATTCTCATGAGATGACTAAACCAGCTTATTTTCTACCTAGAAATGTATTTAGCCCAAGCCGTACTGCCGACCATACTTAGAATGTCGTCGTCCCGCATTTTGTCTCTACTAGTAACACCAACGACCTTCCTCAAACATCTCATTTCACAAGTCGAAATTCAGCTCTCACGTGCCTTGGACAGAAGCCATGTTTGGCACTGGTAGCACATAGTCGGCATAAATATACTGTTTATCAGTTGTTGCTTTGTTGCAAAGCTAATGCTCGGGTGTCTAAACGCTCCGGAGACTAACTAGAACAATAACTAGGGAGGGTGCAGTCATGGGGCTAGGGTACATGCAAGAACTATAAAGTGGCAGCGGACCGATCGAGCCGGAGAATTTTAAGTTCTGCATTAAACGCCGTCGTTGGCGCTGAAAGATCGTTGATAGAGAGCAAAGGCAAAGGCCGCCGTCCATCGCAGACGATGATAGCATAATTAATTCTGCTTGCGCTAAATTTAGTGAGGATTAACTGCGCTACTTTATATCCTCACTCTCTCGTCTGGTGCCGCCCGACCCCAGTGGCAAGTCAAGGACAAGACGACTAGGGCGCGACTACGAGATGCAGGGGACTCTGCATCGAGCAGCCGTGAAAAAGACGGCGCAGTCTGGAGTCGAACCGACACCTCCTGATCACGAGGACGACGGCTCAACTACTTCGCCACGGATAGAGACCAGTTGGGCCTCAAATAGACAAGGTCCAGGACGATACCATTTTTGTAGTTGCATTGTCAGCCTAATATCCCACCTTCATGATCGCTAGCGAGAAACTGTTAGCTCGTTAATGTGTTTTCTGTAGCTCGAAGGAAATGCGAATGCGTTTAAAACAATATCCGACCTTAATTTCTTTTCAGTGGAAACAAATCAAGCGTGGATGTTGTCCTTCGGCATGGAGGTATAGGGGACCGCAATGCGCATACACGAATGTTTTCGTGAAAATATACCTGACTTTACTGAACTCCGAGTTTGAATTGGCAAAACTTCATGCACTAAATCGAATTGATAGTTTTATGTGCTTCTTCTTCCTCTTCTTCTTCTTCTTCTTCTTCTTCTTCTTCTTCTTCTTCTTCTTCTTCTTCTTCTTCTTCTTCTTCTTCTTCTTCTTCTTCTTCTTCTTCTACGGTCGTCCTCTATCTCCCGCTTCCAAACTATTTTGCAAGAAGCAGATGGTAGTCCAGAGACCGGAATGCGTTATGTCGCAGTTTACACTTTGACTGCGATATTTGCATCTTTCGGTCCGACACATCCGACTTCAGCAGGCATTATTTTTGAGTAACCAGTTGTCTTCCTTCTTTAATCCCTTCTCGTAAGGCAGTCTGCTATGTTGCAGTCTTTTATCCTCGATCACCGAGTGGAGGTGTAGAAAGGTCTTGGCAGTTCTAGTTCGCTGGCCCTGGACGCTAGCAGTCCGTTATGGTCGCTGCAGCTCAATGCCCAACTCAGCGTCTTGATCCCATATTTCTTGGAAAATTGACTATGGTTTGTCTGCTACGAAAGGCATCCAACTTCGCACTCCAATAATTACCGAAAAGACACACGACGAAAGCAGAAGCATACGCCAGCATTTATAAATCTGAACACATACTTACACGATCCACAATGAATGGGGTTAGATACAGACACGAAACAGGCTGACAGACGAACATCTCGATAACTACATTCGATTTAGATTTAGATTGGCAAACTACTCAACAAAATGTACACATATTGTTGAGGAAAATGAATGCCATTCTTCTTACTGAGACATTCCAAGTTATTTTTGTTAGAGTAATTTTGTTTCACTTATAAAAAACACTTTTATTGATTTTTTAGTAGAATCATACGGGCAGGGAGGGGGGGGGGGGGGGGGGGGGGTTTCAAGTCAAACTGGGACTTTTTAAAATAATAAATTTTTTTTTTTTCAAGAAGTAAAAATGGTTTTTACTTTTCGATATAATCTCAAGCAACGTTTATGCAGTTATCCTAGCGTTAAAATTATGTTTGATAAGCTTCAGCGTAGAAATATTTTCCATTATGTTTGAATCAATCCAGGACAGCTTGTTCCACTTCGTCATCCGTGCTGACATGCTGACCAATGAATTCTTTTAGGGGTCCAGAGAAAGTAGAAACCACTTGTATCAAGGTCTGGGCTGTAAGGTGCATGTGGCAATACCTCCCAGCCGAGTTGCTGCAGATGGCACATAGTATGGTCAGTCGTAATAATAAAAGGTGTCCATCGCAAGCGATGATGGCAACAGCAGTCAGACATGTTGTGCTGCACCTCATCGGTGAGTTCGGAGGTGACTGTATAGTCCAATCCTGGCACGGAAAATCCTTCCACATACGTAGCATTTAATGTCAGAATTGGACATGTGAGTGTCAGTTGTTTTGTCTTTACGCAAAGTGCGTTTTTTTGTTGTTGTGCTTCGGAGGTCCGGCGCTCCTCAGCAATGGAGGTGCCTCTGATGGTGGTTCTATGCCATGCCCTTCGGTCCTGTACAAGACATTCCAATGCGTTTGCATCGATGCTGAAACGTGTCAGAGATACTTTGAGGGAGTCTTTGAAACGCTTCTTTTTGGCCACCGGTTTGATGGAGGCCATCTTTCAGCTTACCATACATTAGTTGTTGTTTTTTTGGGATGCGTTTGCTTGGCATGCGCAACGACGTGGCCGTTCCACCACCTGAAATGGTTCTTCTGCAACAGTGTGTGGATACTCGGCATTTTTTGCTTTCATGAGGATCTCAGTGTCTGGTACCCTATCCTGCCACTTTATTTTGAACAATCTACGGAGGCAGCTTGTATCAGACGTATCAGCCGACGGCCAGCCGTATCAGCCGACAGTCAGCCGTATCAGCCGACGGTCAGCCGTATGAGGTCGAGCAGGGCGCCCTATGTGATCAAAGCCAACGTGCACTAACCTTCCCAAAATGCAAATGGTCACGAATAATAATGTTCACCGTGCCCAGAGAAAGACTTGCTTCTTGTGTAATATCGCGACAGGTTATGCGTCGATTTTCCAGGTAAGGCGTTCCACATTCTGGATATTCACAGGAATGGGCTGAAAGCCACCACGGCTAAGTTCATCAGTCACGGATGTACGGCCTATTCCCTAAAATGTTTACACCATTCAAATGCCTTACTGCGGCTTGTGATTGCAGTCTCCTGTAAATTTCCGCAGGTTTCACGCCTTCTTCCACAAGAAACATGATCACTGCACGCTGTTCCATGCAAACACTGACAGTGTTGTACGCCATTTTTATTTATCTGTCCCGTGACGGACCCATGGCAAGTGGGCCACCTAGCAGCAATAGGACATAAGTGCCCCTAACTAACCGCCTTGTGGCAGTCTCTCTAAGACCCATTCTGTGGAAGTAAGCCTTAAGTCTGCAATGCCCCGTTCTGAATCTGAAGACCTTTGTCTGCCCATCTCTGACAAGTGTGTCTATGCTGTCACTTTCTGGCTTGTATTCTTTGTGCTGGTCTTTCCATTCTGTCCTCGTTGATCGTTTAATGAGTGACTTTGCTTCTTTAAAGCTTTGTGGATGGCGAGCCTATTTGCTGGAGTTTCACTAAAACAGTATAATACAAAATTCAGCGATACCGTTATGAAGCACAGAGAACTTGTACTGGGGTCTGACGATACACTAATCGATACTCGTGTACGCTGCAGACAAAATTGATTGAACATATCGGACACATTAAGGGTATCGATTGATTCAACGCGAGGGACCTTGTAGAGTAGATTCACAGAAATAGTATCTTCCAGACATTCTTCTTTTCATGCTCCGCCCATCAGGAGCATCAAGTACGATTTTATCTTTACAATCTTATTACTGGGAGACATCACGTAATTCTGGAAGGTTCTTAATGTGAAGTAAAGAATAGGGTTAATGTACCAAGAAACGCGACTTGTGCATGTGGCGAGCCATTTCATTTCGAGGAAATGACAATACTAACGGGTACTTGTCCAGCGGGCTGGGAGACCTTCTCATCCATCCAGACAGTACTGCAAGGTTGCTAGAATTTGACACTACGCGCTTCTCTCTTCAACTCTATATCGCTTCAAACGTCTTCTTCATCGTCGGCCGTTCTCAGCATCCCGCTACCAAGCTCTGAACGGTCTCAACCTCCGGCTACCAAGCCCCGAATCAACCTCCTGCTACCAAGCCCTGAATGTGCTCACCCCCCGACAACCAAGCGCTGAAAAGGACTTTTCAAGTAACAGGATGTTATTTGGAGAACGGAATACGTTGTGTCGAAGTTTACAGCTTAACTGCGATATTTGCACATTTCGGTCCGTCGCATCCGACTTTAGCAGGCCTTTTTAAATATCAGGTCAGATTAGCCATCCGTCTTTGATCCATTCTCCTTAGCTAGTCTGTTCTATTGCAGTCTGTTAAGCAGAAGGTGGAAAAAGGTCTATGAAAGCAGCTCTGAATCATTAGCCCTGACGGAAGAAGTCAGCGGTGGGTTGGTGACCGCTACAGTTAATGCACTGCTCAACATCTCGATCCACGACGTCCCTGCAATGTGATATGATGCTGAAACATGGACACTTACAAAAGCAATGGAAAAAAAACTGTGCGTGATCGAGGCTTCTCTTGAGAGACGCATGGTCGGACATACTCTCCCCAACCAGCGCATGCAGAACCTCGGTAATTCAAACCTATGGTAATTATCATTGGCGAGAGATGCAGTAGTTAACGAAAACAAGGCAAACCAACGGTGGATATGCACCATACCCAGAAGAGACGATACAAGCTGAAGCATGATGGGATCAGTCTGGTACCCTAGACGTAGATAATACCGCAGAGTAGACCGCCAACACTCCCCTGCACTCGCTCGACCCATGTGCAACCATTTCCATCAAATTTTGCCATATATTTGGAAGATTATAGTAGACCATGTTCTTTACTTCCATGGATCCACAAATGTGGAAAACGTTTTATAAAACATGATAATATAGATGGGCAACACCAACAATAATAATAACAACATGAAAACTCACTGTCAATGTTTAAAGAGCTAGTTAGTTTTCTTTCCACTTGTGCCGTTAAGCGTCGTGGGGAGCTTAAGTCATCTTTCATGCGCCAAGTTCGTTGTATTGTCGCTGCACAATCACTCTAATGTCATCTATCTATCTACCTCGCGGCCGCCCCCTTGCCCTGTAGCCAGATCTACCAGCGTTGTAAACCATCAGTGGTAGTTGATGACTTAACCAACTTATTTTCTGCCTGGAAATGTATTCGACACAATACGTAGTGCCGACCATACTTCGAATATCGTCGTTCAGAATTTTGTCTCTTCTGGAAATGGAGCTAAATGTTTAAATAAAAATGTTTATTTGTGACACCTATCACTAGACAAGTTTATATCTACACTCGGGTAACGACCAATAGAAAATACATTCAAGTAATGGGCATCCCGGAATTTGAAAACCGGACTTCCAGATGCGGGAAGCACCTTGCTACAATAGAGAGATAAGTTAAGGTGCTAGACCAGTGAGACACCCCCAGAAATGTGTCACAACCGGGGCTAGTCTTTCGTCATTCAGCACTTGCGGCTATGTAGGCCGAGTTCGATCCAGACATATTTATAGACTACCTAAACTTCCTATCATCAATCATAGACAGAACAGACCTTAAATACTTGAGTCGCAGTTAGACAAACAATGAACAGTGGTAGTTTGTAGGCAACGAATTGTAAATAGAGAATGTTTGTTAGAGAAAACAATCACCATACAAATAATTATCTACAATTTGGCTACATCTATAATGAACAACGGAAAAGAAAGTGAAGTTCCAACACCTTATCTGGGATGTCTCGCTGGTCTAGTACCGATCTTTACAACACGCACGTCCTATCTGTGCGACAGACGTCATGCAAATCGAGGCACGTAGGTCGCCGGTGTTCTTCTTCTTCTTCTTCATCGTATGCAGTCAGACAGCAACCATTATTTTTTCGAAAAAAGTGTTCGATTTACGTTGCGTTGTATAGCGGCGGCCGTTCAAATGAACTTAAAAACGAACGGCTACGTAGTAATAGTCTGAACAATACTAATATTTTGATTGTAGAGAGTTTCAACTTCCGTAATGTATTGTTAGATAGCAACAATGGCGATTGTGGAATATTTAGTTACAAGTGAGCTGAAGATTGAGTACATCATACAGCCATACAACTAAATGTTCTTTTGCGTCGTTTATGTGGCGTGTATATATATATATATATATATATATATATATATATATATATATATATATATATATATATATATGTGTGTGTGTGTGTGTATATATATATATATTTATATATAATTATTTTTCTAAACATACTGCAATGTAACATGATTTAATAATTTGAAACATAAATTCGTATCTCTGCAGAACCCTCATTAGTACCATCTTACAACATGACTGGCAAGCTCATCCTCAGCTGGTTGGTCAGTCCGGAGACTGGTTGTAAGGTTGTCTGAGCATGTCTTTCGCTTTGACCCTATCCTCTGGTTGATCAATCCTGAGACTGGTTGTAATGATGTCTGAGCATGCCTCTCTATTTGACCTTATAATCTACAGCTCGTTTAATTTCAGCAAAAGTTCGCACTTTAATGTCTCTGCATGTCTGAGATGTAAAGGAGAGCCTTAGTTCCTCTCCCCCCCCCCCCCCCCCGAATCTATCTTGCCCTATAATATCTTACATAGAATACGTCAACTATGCCAGCAGTCCGCGACAAAAAGAGTAGTGGTACAGTGGGTTCCATCCCACTGCAACATCCAAGGCAACGAGGAGGCAGACAGACTGCCAAAAGAAGGTGCAAGACTACCACAACCAGATACTAGTGTGACATACGAAGAGTCAAAACGGCTTATTAGAGCTAGATACATGACCAAATGGGAACACCGAACATACTGGCTACACAAAAAACGATGCCTATTACCGGTTGAACAGAAGAGAGCGGGTCGTGGTCTTCAGACTTCGCACTGGCCACAATAAACTGAGGTACCACCTATTCAACAAATTGAAGATATGTGGCACTGACGAATGCCCGTGTGGTACCGAGAAAATGACCGCTGAGCATTTGCTGCAAAACTGCCCGACATACGAGGATCAGAGAGAGCAGATGTGGCCATCACCAGTGGCAACACTAGACAAGCTCTATGGCAGTGTCGACAGCCTCAGGATGAACGCTGCTTTTTCGAAAAAATAAAGGTTGATGTCTGACTGCGTACGATGAAGAAGAAGAAAAATACATGTATGATGTATATTGTGTCTCAGTCAACTCAATCTTCGTTTTTTACCATTGTTGTGTTGCGCTCACTTCACTAAGGGGATCATCATTGAATCTTTTTTGTTGCGCTCACTCCACTAAGGGGATCATCATTGAATCTTTTTTGTTGCGCTCACTCCACTAAGGGGATCATCATTGAATCTTTTTTGTTGCGCTCACTTCACTAAGGGGATCATCATTGAATCTTTTTTGTTGCGCTCACTCCACTAAGGGGATCATCATTGAATCTTTTTTGTTGCGCTCACTCCACTAAGGGGATCATCATTGAATGTTTTTTGTTGCGCTCACTTCACTAAGGGGATCATCATTGAATCTTTTTTGTTGCGCTCACTCCACTAAGGGGATCATCATTGAATGTTTTTTGTTGCGCTCACTTCACTAAGGGGATCATCATTGAATCTTTTTTTGTTGCGCTCACTCTACTAAGGGGATCATCATTGAATCTTTTTTGTTGCGCTCACTCCACTAAGGGGATCATCATTGAATGTTTTTTGTTCCGCCAACTCACTCTTTCCATTCCAAGATACTACCACATTCCAAACGCTCCAAAATTTGTTTTTATCCTTGTTTTCTAGAACCCATTGTTCAGCCCCATAAGTGCGATTGGCCATACACGAGTAGTGATTATTCTCTTGCTCATCTGTATCCCGACATTCATTGAGGTTAGCAATTTCTGGTTTCATCTAAAGGCCTTATTTTTTTACAAATGCAATCCTTGTCTTTATGTCCGTATTCTCTTCTTGATTATCCCTAAGACATTGTAAGGTTGTCTGAGCATGTTTTTCCATTCCACCCTATCCTCTGGTTGATCAGTCCTAAGACTGATTGTGAGGTTGTCTGAGCATGTTTTTCCATTCCACCCTATCCTCTGGTTGATCAGTCCTAAGACTGATTGTGAGGTTGTCTGAGCATGTTTTTCCATTCCACCCTATCTTCTGGTTGATCAGTCCTAAAACATTGTAAGGTTGTCTGAGCATGTTTTTCCATTCCACCCTATCCTCTGGTTGATCAGTCCTAAAACATTGTAAGGTTGTCTGAGCATGTTTTTCCATTCCACCCTATCCTCTGGTTGATCAGTCCTAAAACATTGTAAGGTTGTCTGAGCATGTTTTTCCATTCCACCCTATCCTCTGGTTGATCAGTCCTAAAACATTGTAAGGTTGTCTGAGCATGTTTTTCCATTCCACCCTATCCTCTGGTTGATCAGTCCTAAAACATTGTAAGGTTGTCTGAGCATGTTTTTCCATTCCACCCTATCCTCTGGTTGATCAGTCCTAAAACATTGTAAGGTTGTCTGAGCGTGTTTTTCCATTCAACCCTATCCTCTGGTTGATCAGTCCTAAGACTAAGGTTGTCTGAGCATGTTTTTCCATTCAACCCTATCTTCTGGTTGATCAGTCCTAAAACATTGTAGGATTGTCTGAGCATGTTTTTCCATTCAACCCTATCCTCTGGTTGATCAGTCCTAAAACATTGTAAGATTGTCTGAGCATGTTTTTCCATTCAACCCTATCCTCTGGTTGATCAGTCCTAAGACTAAGGTTGTCTGAGCATGTTTTTCCATTCCACCCTATCCTCTAGTTGATCAGTCCTAAGACATTGTAAGGTTATCTGAGCATGCCCCTCCCTTCCTTCCTATCTTCTGGTTGATTAATTCTAAGTCTGGTTGTAAGACTATTTCTGGTTTTATTTGAAAGCCTTGTTTTTTACAAATGCAATCCTTGCATTAAATTCCATCTGATTCTGTCCATCTTCAGTGATGGTTTCCCCTAAACATGTAAACTTCTGCACTTGTTCGATTATTTCTCCAATTGATGATTATTTTCATTCGCCATTGGATCTCATTTCTGTCCAACTCACTCGTTCCATTTTACCCCAGCAACATATATCAAACGCCTATAGTGCTACTGTTTGCTACTGCCCGTACCGATCCCGCACAAAATGGGCGCATACGAAAACTACATTTTAACACTATTTGCGTATTCATTTATTATAAATCGAATACAATTTAATAGATGCAAGAAAGTCAGAAACATGTAGGACCCATACTGTTAGAAGCTTCAGAACAAAGAAGACATCACGAACAAGAATTTGAAAGTCGTCTTCTAACTTGAGCCACTGTAACCAGAGCAGGCACTCGACGTTCTATAGCCAACAGGCAGTCAGTTTTGACAGTACTAAGTGTTCTCATTTCGGTCTGACGTGACCATGTAGCCCCAGGGATGCGGTAGAGGGCTCTACAACCAGTGGCGAGCGCTGTTATCCAAGGAACATTGTAATTAACGTGTCTTAAATTTGTGTGTGTTTTTTCTTTCATTAATGTATCCTCTATTTCCTATTCTTATTACATTTGTAAAACGTTATTTAAGTAAATCCCAGTCAGCGGCCTATTGTATCTATGAAAGAGAAGAAGGTGATTTAATGCAGGTTTATAAGATAATCAACGGAAAAGATAAATTAGACTTGAACATGTTTTTTTCAAAATACAGCCGCTAAACAAAAACAAGCGAGAACAGTTGCAAATTCATTAAAGAAATGTCCAGATTAGATATCAGAAAATATTTTTTTAGTTAGAGAGTGGTGAATGCTTGGAATGCATTGCCACATGAAGTAGTGGAGGAAGGATCAGTTAATGCATTCAAGAATAAAGTGGCTGTGCATAGGTATTATAGATCAAGTGAATGTAAAAGAAACTGGTTGTATACAGACTCCGTAGAGTCTTCTAAACTAGTATAAAGACGTTAAGTTTAAGTTTAAATGCATATGTACTAATCTAGGCAAAAATGAAATATTAAGTGCATATTATTTGGAGTGCATATTCAGAGTCAGACAATCTGGAAAAGGGTAGAATGACATTCCATCTATCAATCTTCAGCCCACTTATGTCGTTAGACGTTGTGAGGAAGTGTGACCTCCTTTGTTTCATATTTTTTTGTCAGGTGAAAATCCACTGGTGACTTGCCAGTTCAATCCCAGCATCTGTTAGCCTCTGGAATATACGATCGCCTATTTTTGGGACTGGTGGTGTAAATTAGTGGAAGGTAGGTAGACTCGCAGTCTGCCAGGCGCCATCTATGCCGCTCCGCGAACCACATAACCAAGACCTTACTCTAGAATCTGGCTTCAGTAACCTTCCACCTTCTTTCATCAGTCTGTCTACCTTTTCATTGCCTTGAATGGTACAATGTGATACGTCCCACTGTACTACGACTCTAGGTGAGATCACATCTCGCCGTTCTAGGGTGAATTTTTGCGCCATTTTCGCTTGCGATGAACAGCTACTGGTATCTCTCACATGCAGTCTTCTACACTAGAGATATTAGACCAAACTGCTAATCGCCTTTTACGACATATCTCCGTGTGGCAATGTTCCTATTTTCGTCTGTTTCACACACAGAGGAGCCTCGATTGTGATCTAGGTTCAATCTTCAATCGAAGCGAGATATTTTTTTGATCACAAACAACTCCATTGTCGATCCAGCTTAAAAAAAATAAATTGAGTACCAGAAGTATGAAGTAGAAATCTGAATCCTGACCAAGAAAATGGCGAAGAGTATTGAGCCTTTAAAATGCGGATATTCAGAAGACTTGGACGAGTTTCTTGGAAAGATAGGAAAAACAAATAGTGAGGTTCTGGAACAACTCAAGTTGGAGACGATACTTCTGAAGGAAATAAAGAGCAGAAAAATACAATGTTTTCGTCATGTCAAGCGCCACGAGGGAGCCGCGTAGCGTAGTGGTTAGCAAGCTGGCTTCGCACCTGAGTGGTCCTGGTTTCATTCCACAGTTGAGGCGGAAATATTTTTTCAGACCGCATCGCCTCCCGGGTGAACCCAGCGTTAAATGGGTACTGGTTCAGTCCTGGAAGTAATAGCGGCGAGGGAGAGGAGATGGTTACTATCTTCGTATAGCCGAGCCTTTGAAATGTGAGATCGCTAACATCTCACACGCCTCCGGCAGTAATGCTATGGGTTTCTTTACTTTTTACAAGCGCCATGACAGCCTGTTGAAAGTTATATTGGAGGGAAGAGTGGAGAGCAATAAAGAGCTAGAAGGTGACAGAGGTAAAGATGGACAGACAACAAGATGTTGTCAGGACACAGACTCAGCGTACCAACCTGGTGAGGTACAGATGGACAGACAACAAGATGTGTTCAGGACACAAACTCAGCGTACCAGCATGGAACGGAACAGAGATAGCTGGAGACTCATACCACCAACCTCCTATTCGGAGTCAGCACTTGATGATCATCCTGACCGGAAGCAGATTTAGAGGAAAAGGTAACCTACGTGTTGCTGACCACACCACCTCTAGTGCGCGGTTGGGGAAGGCGTGGGCTAGTGGTTACGTGTCACGGCTCACAACAAGAAGGTGCTAGGTTCGATCCCCATCACAGCACCGGTCGTTACCCCGGGAAAGCAAACCCTTAGAAAATGCAGGAGGAAGCAGACCCTTACATAAAAATGCATGCTGAAGTCGGATGCACTGGGTCGACAGGCGCAAAATTAAAACCACAGTGCAACGCACACCGCCTTGGGGATTAGAGAAATAAGGCGAACGGAAAAAAAACAACCTCTAGTGCGCGTTGGTCAAGAACGTATTCTACACGGCGAGCAACGGGACCTTTACTCGCTTCTTTTCGAGTGTTCAACCGGGGTCTTTAAACATAACAGGGCAAGAATTACACACTGCCCCGCAGTGAGCATGTCGTAAGAGGCGACTAACTGTATGACATGGCATAGGTGGTTAATTAGAGCAGCACAGATGCCGCCTAACATAATGCGGGTTAACTTTGCCATAATGTGTGGGTCCATTAAGATGGACTAGCACATCGGTTAATCACCGACCGCGGCACTTGTCCCAATGCAGCGGGGTAATAAGCTGCTCGAGGCTGGCCTGCTAATCAGGAAATCCTCTTTCCGGCTCATGCAGCTCATGCCAGAGCTGGGACCTGCACAGCGGCTTCAGCCCATGCTGAAGTACAGTTCAACTAAGACTTTATTCTTTATTTTAAACACCGGCTCTTCTACTCCATAGGGATTCTACCGCGTCTTACAACCTACTCTCAGTGTGACAGTAATCCTATTCACATCTCTATCACACCCGGTGCCCCCCAAAAACTCTCAAGAGACCAGACAATATTTTTAGGAACGGAAAATATCCGCAGATCGATCGATACCTGCCTCGATTTCTAAGTCCGTTCACTAACAATCCCATTAACTGTTGGTTCCCATTTATGAAGATCTATGACGCACTTCACATGCAAATCACGATTAATCTACATCTGAGAGACATCTTCCTAGAACCTTCTTCGATACAACTCGCATCATTTACTTTTCTATCGTTCTCTTGTGGTAACAAAAGGGAAGAGGAGACTACTGTTCGGTCGGGCAATACGTGCTTCGTCAGACTATATTACAACGGATCAGGTGCACTGACCAGACTATATTAGTCAGGGTCAGGTGCGCTGATCAGACTATATTAGTCAGGGTCAGGTGCGCTGATCAGACTATATTAGTCAGGGCCAGGTGATAAATACTGATCAGGCTATGTTAGTCAGGGTTAGATGAAACATGCTGATCAGGCTATGTTAGTCAGGGCCAGGTGATAAATACTGATCAGACTATGTTTGTCAGGGTTAGATGAAACATGCTGATCAGGCTATGTTAGTCAGGGTTAGATTAAACATGCTGATCAGGCTATGTTAGTCAGGGCCAGGTGATAAATACTGACCTGGCTATGTTAGTCAGGGCCAGGTGATAAATACTGATCAGGCTATGTTAGTCAGGGTTAGATTAAACATGCTGATCAGGCTATGTTAGTCAGGGCCAGGTGATAAATACTGATCAGGCTATGTTAGTCAGGGCCAGGTGATAAATACTGATAAGGCTATGTTAGTCAGGGTTAGATGCACTGATTAGACTATGTTATTCAGGGTTAGATGAAACGTGCTGATCAGGCTTTGTTAGTCGGAGGCAGGTGATAAATACTGATTGGACTATGTTGGTCTGGGTCAAATGATAAATACTGATCATCTATGCTAGTTAGGGTCAGGTGCACTGATCATGCTATGTTAGTCAGGGTAAGATGAAACATATTGGTAAGACCATGTAGTCAGGGTTAGGTGAAATATACTGATCAGACTATGTTAGTTGGGAACAGGAGAAACATACTGATCAAGACCCCCCCCTCACTTCTAAGCAGTTCATTCTGAAAATCTGTAAGTTCATGGCAAGTCTGACTTATCATGTGGGGATCGGCACTGAGATCCACATAGTGGTAAGCTTACTTCAAAACATCACATTGCACTACAGGCAGGAGGGCCCGTGTCCACCATCTCAAGTATGAGTCGGAATGGTAGGGCCATCCCTCAACCCGCCTGTATGGAAAGTCATCAAGAGTTCGAGTAACATTAGCAACAAGAACAAGAGGAAGAAGAAAAAGAAGAAGAAGATGAAGAAGAAGATGATGAAGAAGAAGAAGAAAACGACATCAACAAGTTTTTGCAAAGGATAGCAAACACAAGTATCTTTATTCTTTCATCGCGTTAACTATTCCTCATTACTGTGGTCTACTGACTGAATTTATTAGGCTGAGAAAATAATAGTAGCAAGCAACTACAGTTGACACACAATGGACATACAGGCAATGTATATATTATATGTTGGATAACAAGTAAACATTTAAAGAAAACTACGTTTTTCGGTAAACATATTTTTTTTTTAATCAGTTAAATATTTTTATTTTATTCAAAGATATGTTTGGTTGTTTTCGGGACTTACAGGATTTTACGGGTAAACCAGCGACGAACTTCAGTCCAAAACTTTGTGTAACTACATCTCACAGCCGACTGTAGATACAGGCTTTTTGATTCACGCTGAAATCCTATTGAAACGTCACATTCCAAGGCCGATTAAATAACGTTGCTCATATTGTGCCAAGCTATTTAATCAATCCATGCTCCACACAGGGAAATAAAACAAATTCATGATACAAAACACAAGAAATCACAGTTGAGAGTGATCCTTTCACAGAATACTGCCATGCAACCAACTGCATATCCATCTTTATTTCCCAAACACTGATGTTTTTTTGTTTTTTTTTGCGTTCGCCTTATTTCTCTATTCCCCAAGGCGGTGTGCGTTGCACTATGTTTTTATTTTGCGCCTGTCGGCCCAGTGTATCCGACTTCGTCATTTATTTTATGAAAGGGTCTTCCTCCTTCATTTTCTAAGGGTTAACTTTCCTGGGGTAACGGCCGGTGCTGTGATTGGGAAGCGAACACCGGCACTTTCGGGTTGACAACTGCCAGTTCCCTTATTTAGTCAGCCTTGAAATGTGACGTTTCAAATGGGGTTTTTTCGCGAGTAAGTCAACAGGCATGTAACTACAGTAGCTTGTGCTACAAGTTGATCAGTATATTTTACCTCACCCTAATATCTGATCAGTATGTTTTACTTGACCAGACGTTAGTTTCCTTTCCCGCCTAAGTATAAAAAAAAGTAAATAATTTTAAAACTTCGTTTTTCGCCAAATACTTTTGAAAGACCTGTCCAGTATCTATCAAAATTTGATAGGTTTACACGCCGCACTAGTAGAGGATGTGCACATCTCTCTAGGTTATGGGAAAGTTGGTTAAAATTGGAGAAATAGAAGTCCTAGATCATGCGGCCGGTATCCTTACAGCTCGGCCACCCGCCCCTCTTCTAAGTTATTATCAACTGGAAACAATATTTCATGTTCTATATTTGAATGCCATTTTCAAAGGTCTTCGCTATCTTTTATTTCCGATTGTGATGGAGCCAAGACTTAGGGTCGGCGCCGGGAGGGGTGCACTGACCGGGTTACATTTACGCCGTGTTTACAGAGTGTTTTACAGCAGCCTGGTCAACGAAGTGCGGATTGACGGTATGATTGATTCCCCTATTGAGAAGTTTTGCATTGCACTACAACCAACAAAGCTATGTACCACCTTCTTCTGTACACCCAAGAATGCAGGTGTTCGAAGCTACTGGTGCTTAGCTAATTTGTCTCTTGGCGACGCTTATTTTACAAGCAGGTTACAGTGGCTCTTCGCATATCCAAAAGAGCACTGACTAAGGTGAACCAAAGTGCTTCTGAATGTAGTACAGAGCAAAGTTTCTTCGTATGCCCATATTAATGGGATCACGGTGTCGATCCCATCTCGCTGGTCAGACTGCTGTATAACAGGCTCCTACAAGGAGCACTCCGAGGAAGTGAGATCAGTAATGGTGAGCTTTATTCACCCGACTCTGATGATGCTACTCTTCGCGCCCACATAGGGATGTACGATGAACAACAGCAAACCTCAAGAAGAGTGATACACCAGACAACAGTCGCTTTGACAAAATGAGCAAGTATCAACTCTGATACAGTAGTACAACCATCAACTCGGATACGGCACTACATCCATCAACTATGATACGGCACTAGATTCATCAACTATGGTACGGCACTACATTCATCAACTATGATACGGCACTACATTCATCTACTATGATACGGCACTACATTCATCAAATATGATAAGGCACTACATTCATCAAATATGATAAGGCACTACATTCATCAAATATGATAAGGCACTACATTCATCAAATATGATAAGGCACTACATCCATCAACTATGATAAGGCACTACATTCATCAAATATGATAAGGCACTACATCCATCAACTATGATAGGGTGCTACATCCATCAACTCTGATACGGCACTACATCCATGAACTTTTATACGTTCTACATCCATCAACTATGATATGGCACTACATCCATCAACTCTGATACGTACTACATCCATCAAATATGATAGGGCACTACATCCATCAAATATGATAGAGCACTACATCCATCAAATATGATAAGGCACTACATCCATAAACCATGATAGGGCACTACATCAATCAACCATGAGAAGGCACTACATCCATCAACCATGATAAGGCACTACATCCATCAACTCTAAAACGGCACTACATCCATCTACAATGATAAGGCACTACATCCATCAACCATGATAGGGCACTACATCCAGCAACTCTAAAACGGCTCTACATCCATCAACCATAATAAGGCACTACATCCATCAACTCTGAAACGGCACTACATCCATCAACCATGATAAGGCACTACTTCCATCAACCATGATAAGGCACTACATCCATTAAATATGATAGGGCACTACATCCATCAACTCTGAAACGGCACTACATCCATCAAATATGATAGGGCACTACATCCATCAACCATGATAAGGCACTACTTCCATCAAATATGATAGGGCACTACATCCATCAACTCTGAAACGGCACTACATCCATCAAATATGATAGGGCACTACATCCAATCCATCAACCATGATAAGGCTCTACATCCATCAACCATGATAAGGCACTACCTCCATCAACTCTGAAACGGCACTACATCCATCAACTATGATACGGCACTACATCCATCAACCATGATAAGGCACTACATCCATCAAATCTGATAGGTCACTACATCCATCAACCATGATAAGGCACTACATCCATCAACCATGATAAGGCACTACATCCATCAACTCTGAAACGGCACTACATCCATCAACCATGATAAGGCACTACATCCATCAACTTTGAAACGGCAGTACATCCTTCAAATATGATAGGGCACTACATCCATCAACCATGATAAGGCACTACATCCATCAAATATGATAGGGCACTACATCCATAAAATATGATAGGGCACTATATCCATCAACTATGATACGGCACTACATCCATCAAATATGATAAGGCACTATATCCATCAACTCTGAAACGGCACTACATCCATCAACCATGATAAGGCACTACATCCATCAACTCTCAAACAGCAGTACATCCTTCAAATATGATAGGGCACTACATCCATCAACCATGATAAGGCACTACATCCATCAACTCTGAAACGGCACTACATCCATCAACCATGATAAGGCACTACATCCATCAACTCTGAAACGGCACTACATCCATCAACCATGATAAGGCACTACATCCATCAACTCTGAAACGGCACTACATCCATCAACCATGATAAGGCACTATATCCATGAACTCTGAAACGGCACTACATCCATCAAATATGATAGGGCACTACATCCATCAACCATGATAAGGCACTACATCCATTAAATATGATAGGGCACTACATCCATCAACTCTGAAACGGCACTACATCCATCAAATATGATAGGGCACTACATCCATCAACCATGATAAGGCACTACATCCATCAAATATGATAGGGCACTACATTCATCAACTCTGAAACGGCACTACATCCATCAAATATGATAGGGCACTAAATCCAATCCATCAACCATGATAAGGCTCTACATTCATCAACCATGATAAGGCACTACATCCATCAACTCTGAAACGGCACTACATCCATCAACTATGATACGGCACTACATCCATCAACCATGATAAGGCACTACATCCATCAAATCTGATAGGTCACTACATCCATCAACCATGATAAGGCACTACATCCATCAACCATGATAAGGCACTACATCCATAAACTCTGAAACGGCACTACATCCATCAAATATGATAGGGCACTACATCCATCAACCATGATAAGGCACTACATCCATCAAATATGATAGGGCACTACATCCATCAAATATGATAGGGCACTACATCCATCAACTATGATACGGCACTACATCCATCAAATATGATAAGGCACTATATCCATCAACTCTGAAACGGCACTACATCCATCAACCATGATAAGGAACTACATCCATCAAATATGATAAGGCACTACATGCATCAACTCTGAAACGGCAGTACATCCATCAAATATGATAGCGCACTACATCCATCAAATATGATAAGGCACTACATCCATCAACTCTGAAACGGTGCTACATCCATCAACCATGATAAGGCACTGCATCCATCAAATCTGATAGGTCACTACATCCATCAACCATGATAAGGCACTACATCCATAAACTCTGAAACGGCACTACATCCATCACATATGATAAGGCACTACATCCAAAAACCATGATAAGGCACTACATCCATCAAATATGATAAGGCACTACATCCATCAAATATGATAGGGCACTACATCCATCAACTATGATACGGCACTACATCCATCAAATATGATAAGGCACTACATCCATAAACCATGATAAGGCACTACATTCATCAAATATGATAAGGCACTACATCCATCAAATATGATAAGGCACTACATCCATCAACCATGATAAGGCACTACATCCATCAACTCTGAAACGGTGCTACATCCATCAACTATGACAGGGTGCTACATCCATCAACTCTGATACAGTTCGTAACACATTATCGAAGGAGATTACACACACGAACAACCCCAGACGAGCCAACACATAATCCAAGCAGATTGCACACATAAACAAATCCAGGGGATGTAAGAAAAGTTCCCAGGAGTCTGCACACATAAACAAAAACAGATTGTGTAAAATAATCTCCAAAGGAAAAACACATAATAAGCTAAGTTCTTTAATTCTCTTTGCAGCCTTAATTTTCCAATGCCTTAATTATTTGGTTTCTTATTCTTCCAAGAAAAGTGACACATCACAATGTGGAATAAAATTTACAAGAGAAAATACATATTCAGGCCACATTCCGACAGTGGTTAAAACAATCAATCAGATGATACGTTTAGAAAAATAACACACAAAATGAACCCTTTAATAGAACCATCTGCCAGACACAATAAAACACATAACACAATCAACCAGATACATCTTGTGGAAGAAAACCTGAATTAAATTCTCTCGTCTGCGGCAACGTAATTAAAGAAGATAACCGAAAGGTTTAGTCAAAATTATTTAGCCAATCCTCTGCCTCGAGTTTTGGTTTCCAATGAAGAGCGAGAAGGTTTTAGAATTCCAGAACCTCATTTGGAGTTCCGTTTATTGAATGATAAAACTGAATGAGTGGAATAGTACTCAATTCTGGATGATGGTTCCCATATGCAATGTTTTGGGCCAAGATGCAGCTGTGAATGAACTGACAGCAAGGCAAAGGCCGCCTTCCATCGCAGGCGATGATGACATAATTTATTTTGCTAGCGGTATTTTTAGTAAGGATTAACTTCGCTACTTTTTATCCTTACTCTCTCGTCTCGAGCCGCTCGACCACAGACGCAAGTCAAGGACAAGACGAATAGGGGGCGACTACGAGATGTAGGGGACTCCATATCAAGCACCTGTGAAAAATACGGCGGAGTCCGGAGTCGAACACACACCACCTGATCACGAGGCCAACGGCTTAACAACTTCGCCGCGGGAATTCTTATGACCTGACAGCAGCTAGCGACTAATAGCTGGTTAATACCATCAGGATAAGCTAAATAGGTGACCAAGCCACTATTTCCGCTTACACGTGACGTCGCTGGAAACACGTTGCACTAGTCACGAGTGTAGTCTGACAAATGGATAGCGCTCGCAGTATGAAGAAATAGCTGGTTGTCAAAAAAAGCTAGTTGATATCAGATGTGTCAAGTCAAAAAGCGTATGTATCGCATCATCTCTGTAAACTGTGATATAACGTCACAAAGGTCCATTTCAGGACGTACGCCCAAGAAGAAAAAGAATATTAAATTTTTGAGTAGGGGTCTAAGAACTCAATCCACTACGTGGGTAGCTTAAATCTAGGTTAAAAACCTTACTGTTGCATGATGCCATATTAATGAGCCGAGATCACACGAAGTCATATTAATGGGTCAAGATCATATTGTCACATTATTAAACCAAGATCGCGTGGTGTCATATTAATGGAACATGATAACATGATGTGATATTAATGGGTCATGATCACACGAAGTTATATTAATGGCTCAAGATCATATTGTCACATTATTAAACCAAGATCGCGTGGTGTCATATTAATGGAACATGATCACATGATGTGATATTAATGGGTCATGATCACATGAAGTTCTATTAATGGGTCAAGATCATATTGTCACATTAATGAACAAAGATCACGTGGTCTCATATTAATGGGTCAAGATCACACAAAGTCATATTAATTGATCAAGATCATATTTCACATTAATGAACCAAGATCACGTAGTGTCATATTAATGGAACATGATCACATGATGTGATATTAATGGGTCATGATCACCCGAAGTCATAATAATGGGCGAAGATCACAAGGAGTCATATTAATGGGTCAAGGTCATATTGTCACATTAATGAACCAAGATCAAGTGATATCATATTAATGGAACATGATCACATGAAGTCATATTAATGGGTCAAGATCATATTGTCACATTAATGAACAAAGATCACGTGGTCTCATATTAATGGGTCAAGATCACATGAAGTCATATTAATGGGCCATGATCACACGAAGTCATATTAATGGGCCAAGATCAAATTAAGTCATATTAATGGGTCAAGATCACACGAAGACATATATAGAGCCATGATCACACGAAGTCATATTAATGGGTCAAGATCACACGAAGTCATATTAATGGGTCAAGATCACATGAAGTCATATTAATGGGCCAAGATCACACAAAGTCATATTAATGGGTCAAGATCACATGAAGTCATATTAATGGACCATGATCACACGAAGTCATATTAATGGGTCAAGATCACATGAAGTCATATTAATGGGCCATAATCACACGAAATCATATTCATGGGCCAAGATCATATTAAGTCATAATATTGGATCAAGATCACATGGTCATATTAATTACCCCAGGGCAGAATTAAATCAGTTTTATGGCACAATATCGTTTGAACTCAAATTCATGGATCAAGGGGTTCATAACAGCCCACGAAACGAATGCACACACGTTTGTGACCAAAGATTTAAGGCAGTAGCTCTACAAGTTAATGACCCACGAGCCGCATGGAATCCAGACAATAAGCTAGCCCCACAAGCAGCCTAGCTAATGATCGAAGTCACCTGAACTCAAGGTAATAACCCAAAGCCAACATTCAGTAAAGCTCATGACATTACATCACCTGAACTCAAGGTAATAACACAGAGCCCACATGCAGTCAAGCTAATGATATAAAATCACCTGAACTCAAGGTAATGACCCAAAGCCCACATGCAGTCAAGCTAAAAACACAAATCACCTGAAATCAAGATAATAACCCAAAGTCCACATGCAGTCAAGCTAAGGACAGAAAATCACTGAACTCAAGGTAATAACCCAAAGCACACATGCAGTCAAGTTAATGACACAACATCACCTGAACTCAAGGTAATAACCCAGAGCACACATGCAGTCAAGCTTTTGATCCAAGTCACCTGAACTCAAGGTAATAACCCAGAGCCCCCATGCAGTCAAGCTAATGACACAAATCACATGAAATCAAGGCAAAAACCCAATAACCTAATGAAGACAATTTCAATAACGATGAAGCAGTGAAACATGGATACTTTTTCCACCCCACGCACTACAGGTGCATCTGTATAAACACCATCAAAATGTTTCAAAGCATTATCCCTCGTCAATTGCGTAGCTCATGTTCTGATATGAGTAAAAAATAAATGTAGAAACAAATTCGGAAAATTGGTTCCTCGTTTTTAGAGTTTAAGAACCACTGATTCAACCTGTCTTTCCTGTTTTATCTCCCACTCCCACCCGACACCCACCCAACCACACTTAACCTCAATGAAATTCCCCTCGTTCTCGAGAACTTAATTAAAGAACATGGCCAAAGGATTTAGTCAAAGTAATTTAACTGAGTCTCTGGCGGGTTTTGGTTTCCAAAGAAGGGAAGACAAGCTTCGCGGATTCGATAGATGAATTTGAAGCTGTGTTGTTCACTTGGAAACAAAACTGAATGGGTGGATCGGTACTCAATTCTGGTTGATTTCTTCACGTTGATCATTTCATATACCATTTTTGAGAGGTGTTATCGGAGCTGAATCGCTACGAGGGTAGCATGATGTCAAGTTAATAGCTCACGATCGTATGGCATCAAGTTAATGGCTCAAAGGTCGCATGACGCCACATTAATGGGCCAAGATCGCTTGAAGTCGAGTAAAGGAGCCATGGACGGTGTGCAGTTCTTTCAAAGGACCACTGACGCATAAAATCAAGTTAATGGATCAAGGGTCCCAAGCAACAGAGTAATGACCACTAGGGTGTAGGGCGTCATTCAATGCCCAATGACGCATACTGTCAAGTTCATGAATCAATGATCCCAAGTAACAGATTAATGATCCAGAGGCCGTATTAGAAACAATTCAATAGCCAAATGACAACAAGAAGTCAAGTTCATGGATCATTGATCCCAAGAAACAGATTAATGATCCAGAGGCCGTAATGGAAACAATTCAATAGCCAAATGACAACAAGAAGTCAAGTTCATGGATCAATGATCCCAAGAAACAGATTAATGACCCAGAGGCCGTAATGGAAACAACTCAATAGCCAAATGACATTATAAGTCAAGTAAATGACTCAAGGGTCCCAAGTAACAGATTAATGTATCTCAGGTTGCACAGAGTCAATGTAACGGCCAAACGAAAGAAAGAAGCCAAATCAATAGCTCAAATGTCCCAAGTAACATATTAAAGAGGGAATAACTACCAGTAGCTTAACTAGAGTTTCTGTGACACAGGTCGGTCCCTGAGTTTGCCACCCCTCCCCTCTCAATACACATCAAACATATTTAGACAAAAAGTAAAAAAAAAAACGTATAGGAAAATAAATTAAGACACCATGTTTATTCCTGAAGTGAAAAATATTATTTCAACTATAATGTTTGTTTTTCTTGCTTTTCTGTCAGGAAATTGTCGATGGTATTGTTGAAGACTATTTCGTATATCAGTTGCTGCTCTCTAGACAATATGGCAAGATTTATTGACCTCAAGGTACTCATTGTGAATCTTAAGTACTTCTTGATCAATTTTGATTTAGAAAAAGCCTATCACAGTTGGCAACATTTACTTCTTCTTCCTCTTCCTCTTCTTCTTCGTCGTTCGTTCTCAATCTTCCGCTACCAAGCCCTGAATACGGATTTATCAACTAGGATGTTGTCCTGACAACGGAATGCGATGGGATTTAGTTTACAGCTTCGGCGATATTCCGTCCGACACATCCGACTTCAGCAGGCATTTATGAGTACCAGGTTAGCCTTCCCTCTTTGATCACTTCTCCTTAGCCAGTCTACTCTGTTGCAGCCTGTTATCCAGGATGACCTCGTGGAGGTGTAGACGGGTTTTGCCAGCTCTGGTTGGCTGGCCCTAACGCTAGCAGTTAGCTATGAATACTGATCACTGCAGCATCTTAATGCATGTTGTACTTTCAACAACTGTCAGGGAAATTCGTGGTAGTTGTATTACAATATTTGAAACTGAGTTACCAAAACTGTATTTGCTATGCTAACGCCAAAGACAAGCTTCTTGAAATAGGCAGTGTTACAGCATCCTAGTCAACGAGATGGGAATCGACACCATGGTCCCCATACTATTGAGAAGCACTACAGCTAGGAGGACTCTGGCTCTCCAGGAGTGATGATATCAGTTCGAGTAGCTTCGAAGAACCCCAATAACAAAGACACAACAATACCACCACCAACAACGACAACAACACCATCAATACCAACAGCAGCAACAATACCCCAACACCAGCAACAACACCAACAGCAACACCGTAACTGCACCACCCCCCCCCCCCAACAACACTGACACAAACACCACCACCAACAACAGCAGCAGCAACAACACCACTAGCAACAACACAAACAACAACACTAACAGTGGCACCAACACCACCACCAACAACAGCAACAACAGCAACAACACAAACAACAACACTAAGAGTGGCACCACCCCCAACAACAGCAGCAACAACACCACCACTAACAACAACAGCAACAACACCACTAACAACAACAATACGAACAGTGGCACCAACACCACCACCAACAACAGCAGCAACAACACCACTAACAACATCAACACCAACAGCAACAACAACACCACCACCAACAACAACATATGTGCCCTATATAAGTAAGCCCTGCCCATTAACGTAATGCTCAACATTGTGTTTTCAGTTAAACAGGAATCTCCTGGAGGCTTACGTTATGAGGTCGATAATAGTCTTGGCCGCTAGGCTACTGAAGTGTTTGACCATCTGATACAGAATGGTAGGCTTGAATGCAATTATATCTTCTTCTTCTTCTTCTTCTTCTTCTTCTTCATTCGTTCTCAATCTCCCATTACCAAACCCTGAAAGGGTAAGTAGCAGAATATAGTCTTGAGAACGGAATGCGTTGTGTCGTAGTTTACAGCTTGGCTGCGATATTTGCACCTTTTGGTCCAACACTCCGACTTCAGCAATCATTTTTTGAGACCGGATTAGCATTCTCTCTTCGATCTCTTCTCCTTAGCCAGTCTGCCCTGCTGCAGCCTGTTATCCAGGATCACCGCGTGGAGGTGTAGAATGGTCTTGGTAGCTATGGTTCGCTGGCCCTGACGCTAGCAGTCAGCTATGAGTCGCTGGCCATCACGCTAGCAGTCAGCTATGAGTCGCTGACCACTGCAACTCATGCGCTGCTCATCATCTTGATCCCCAATTACATCTGATATATGCACTTCGCAAAGAATCAATCAATTTCTTGATAAATATTACATATCACTGTATTTCTACTATTTCTTTCAAATTAAAGTTTCGTATTCAGTACAGCATTTACCTTAGCTTAGTCAGAGACAATTTATACAAGCTGAAATTTAATTGCAATTGCGACATGCAGTGATGTAACTGAAATATGTATCATTATGTGTCATGTATCTTGGTTGGTTATTGATCCAGCGGCATATGGGCTCCTGCCCTTTGGCTCAATGCCAGAGTGGTATCTGCAAGTATTTGTAAGCTGTTGTTTAGTTCCGTAAGGTTGGTTAGTTGGTTATTGATCCAGCGGCATATGGGCTCCTGCCCTTTGGCTCAATGCCAGAGTGGTTTCTGCAAGTATTTGTAAGCTGTTGTTTAGTTCCGTAAGGTTGGTTAGTTGGTTATTGATCCAGCGGCATATGGGCTCCTGCCCTTTGGCTCAATGCCAGAGTGGTATCTGCAAGTGTTTGTAAGCTGTTGTTTAGTTCCGCACAAAGTGTTTCATTTGTCTGGTCTCCGAGGAAGAAGCTCTTTCCTAACACCGGCAAGAGCTGGACATTCAAAAAGATGATGTTTAACAGTTTCATAGGGATGTGTGCACACCCGGCACTCTGGAGTATGTTCTGGTTGGATTCTGTTCAAGTGACTGTTAAGTTGTATGTGTTGAGTGCGAAGTCGGAAAATGGTGCTTTGGTCTCTCCTTTTCAGGAGGTTGATGTTGTCTTTGGGATTTGGGATGGCCATATGTTTGTAGATTTCTCTCCCAATATTTCCCATTGCCCACCTATTCAGCCAGCCTCTTTTTTCGCAGTCTTCAGTAGCTGTTTGACTGTCTGTAGGGTTGTTGGTGTGTATTGGTGTTCTTGACTTGATCCCTTCTTAGCTAGTCTGTCTGCTTTGTCGTTTCCCGGTGTATTTGAGCGACCATGGATCTATTGTATAACTATTCTAACTTCATGGTATGTGAGAATTTGGTTGGCATTTCAGATATTTGGGTAAGCTCAGCCTTACAATGACCACCATCTTCCAGAGCTTGAAGTGCAGATAATGAGTCTATAAAGATTACAATGCTTTGAACTTTTGATGGGACGGCATAAAATACAATCCTCGAGTATTAAATTAAATTAAATTAAATTCTATAAAGCAGGGGTTCTCAATAAGGGGGAAATACCCCCCCCCCCTCTCCTACGCCGAGGGTATTTTAAGGTTTCAGTGCGGAAAGGGAAGGGGGGAGGGGAGGGAATTGAGAGCACTTTTCAGTAAAGTGTGATGTCCTGTAGATTGTGTTATTAAGTGGCCTGCAGGCTGGCGTTGACGATCATGTACTTCTATTTCCTCTTGTCATGTGTGTCGGTTGTCAGTTCCCCCATTGATCGCCTCCCATGTCGTGCATTCAAGCTGTCCAATAGTTTCTCTCTGTCTCCCTCTGTCCTCTTGCCAGCGATTCTGTCTGTTGTCAACCCGTGTTCCAACCGGCCTCTTCTCGTGACACGCCCTAAAAAGGATGACTGTCTTGTCCTGATGTGTGCCATAAGCTGTCTTTGAGTTTGTGTCTTCTAAAGAATCACGATATTAGAATACTTTACACTCTATTGAACTTTCAACATTCTTCTGTTTCTGTTTCTAAGAATCGGCGTCACTGCATTCCGGGCATACCCATAGGTGATCAGTCTCTATCAGTAAATGGCGAAGGGTATTGATTCTGATGGTCCCTGTAGCTCGCTGTTTGCACACTCTCTTTATCCGCCCGCTCATGCGCCCTACTCCGCCCAAACCTCGTTTAATGTCGAAACTTTGCAGTATGTGGAATTCTGCTTCATCTATTGCCGTGTCCTCATCCAACAGGCAGTCTTCTGTAAAACCCCAATTCCGTATGTAGTTTGCAAATTGTAAACTGATTATTTTTAATTTAATCTGCGAAGATTCAATCACGTTTATTGACCGCCACAGATTAAGATCGATTATTGAACATGCATCATTATTATCATTTGCAAAATTAAATAATTATTTGAAGACAGAAAGTGCTCCAAGAATTTCTGTTATAATATCTTTAAAAAAAAACGAAGAAATTGTTCTCTCACTAGAAGCTCCACGGGGCGTAACTCGCAAAACGTCAACACACTAAGAGAGACAAATATGGATTACACTTTTGGAGTTCTCCCATCTTTGGTTGGGGATGTTGAATGAAATTATGAATAAAGGTAGAAGTGGGGAATGGAGCGAAAATTGGAGACGAACCACTGTCTTAAAGGATTATCAATTGACAAAATATAAACAGCTTCCAGTAAGTTTACCCTTTATTAACACCCTCAATCATATAAACTACAGTTGGAGTTCACAAAACACACAAGACGAAGTAGTGGCAGACCTAAATACTCACGGAGAAGGTACGTTATTGTTGTTCAACGCTCACAATACATAATTTTACATTTTTTGGGCGTACTGTATAAGGGCGTTAAGTGGCGGGTTGTAGTAGCTTTCCTGGCATCCCGAGCGTGCTGATGAAGGTGGATCGCAGTCCTCAAAGGCGGTTGTGCTATGCTTGGCTTTATCTGCGTTTAGTTTAGTTTGTTTGGTCGACAAATCAACGTCATTGCACGCGATTTAACCCATAAGTGCTCGGTTCTAGTCGATATTTGTGGAGAATCTCAGCACAATTGACCAACTCCGTAGCACCGGCTAGGAACCTGTAATAGGTTGGCCAGCTTTTTAACTGAATTTTGAATTTTGTCCGGGCAGCGGCCGTTAAGCCTACTCTTTTCGGTTTCCAAATGTCGATGGATTTTTTAACGTGCGCGACACTACACACGGGCGACGGATCTCTACTATATATAAATCCAGGGAAATACCAGGAATTAGACGTGAAATAGATCAAGGTCTTCCCCGTGATTTAATCCCGCGACCTCCAGCACTCGAGGCCGACGTCTTACCTTGAGACCACTCAGTCCCAAGTCATCTGCGTGACGCTCACTACTACCGGGATCTCGTCGATCCACATCCACATCGTCAGCCAAACCACCTTGAAAAATATATGTTTTCAGGGAACGCTATATAGAAGAGAGATAGTGGTCTTGGTCAGTATATTATGCCAGCACCTGACACGACGCCCTAGTCAGTATATTGTGCCAGCACCTGACGCGACGCCCTTGACATTATATTGTGACTGACCCTGACGCGACATCCTAGTCAGTATATTGTGCCAGCACCTGACGGTACGCCCTTGACAGTATATTATGACTGACCCTGACGCGACGTCCTAGTCAGTATATTGTGCCTGACCCTGACGCGACGTCCTAGTCAGTATATTGTGCCTGACCCTGACGCGACGTCCTAGTCAGTATATTGTGCCTGACAGGACTAGCGTCTCAGTTCCCCGTGGAGAAGATTAGTCGTTGGAATCCTAGAAACGACAGAAATGACGTGAGTGGTGCTGGAAGTGATGGCACATAACAAACAGACTTGGCGAGCATCAGGTAAATATCTATGCTTCGCAGGGACTTCATGGCACATAACAAACAGACTTGGCGAGCACCAGGTAAATATCTATGCTTCGCAGGGACTTCATGGCACATAACAAACAGACTTGGCGAGCACCAGGTAAATATCTATGCTTCGCAGGGACTTCATGGCACATAACAAACAGACTTGGCGAGCACCAGGTAAATATCTATGCTTCGCAGGGACTTCATGGCACATAACAAACAGACTTGGCGAGCACCAGGTAAATATCTATGCTTCGCAGGGACTTCATGGCACATAACAAACAGACTTGGCGAGCATCAGGTAAAGATCTATGCTTCGCAGGGACTTCAAAGGTTTTGAAGAGTCAGACCAGGCGCATATTGTTGCGTCAGAAGATGTCCTACGTTTAAAATTGTGCAGCAATTCGGATGGACCGTCGGCTGAGTTTAAGTTCACTAGCAGGCGAATGTGTTGTGTCGCTAGGGACCGTACAAATGGTAGTTAGAAAGAAAGTGAAGTATCGGAAGGTGTTCACAATGGGTACAATGTTAAGTTGTGTATGTGTTGAGTGCTATATAGGAAAATGGTGCTTTGGTCTCTCCTTTTCAAGAGGTTGATGTTGTCATTGGGATGACCATATGTTCGTAGATTTCTCTCCTAGTAGTTACCATTGTCCATCTATTCAGCCCTGCCTCTTTGTTTGCAGTATTCTGTACTTGTTTAACTGTCTGTAGGGCTGTTGATGTGTATTATTGTTCTTGACTTGATCCTGTCTTAGCCAGTATGTTTGCCTTATTTATCATTGCCGTGATTTGAACCCGCGACCTCATGGACACGAGACCGGCGTCCTACCTCGAGACCACTCAGTCTCCAGTCATCTACCTGACGGAAGTATCAGGTAAGGAGCTATGATTAGCATAGACTTCAAAGGTTTTGATTGATACATCGATACATTGATTGATGTTCTTGTTGTTATACCATATATGCTGAGAGACTTCTCTTTGGAGTCCAATAACGTTCTTATGTAGATACACGTTTTCTTCAGTTGTTTCACTGCTCCATACAGTCTGTTGGCAATTGTTGGAAGAGCTTGTAAATATATTTTATTCGTGTCCGCAAACAGCTTGCATTCAATGAGTAGATGTCAAACTGCTACAACAGAATGAAAGCAGTATACACAAGGACAGGTGCTGGGCATTGATGCAGTTCAAGTGCTTAAAGTCCTGTTCGGAAATGAAAGGTGCGACTTTCATCTCTTCTATGTAGTGTATTTATATCATCATTCCTTTTTGGCTGTGACATTTCGATAAATACACTGCGACGTGTTGTTCCCGTCGACGACCTGTTCATCCATTAATTAATTGATTGACACAATATGTTTATAAATTCAAAATCTGAAAACTGTGGAATATTATGGCTTGGCTTGGCTTCGTTCGTTCTCAATCTCCCGTTACCAAACCCTGAAAGAGCTTAAGTAGCAGAATGTAGTCCAGAGAACGAAATGCGTTGTGTCGTAGTTTACAGATTGACTGCGATATTTGCACCTTTCGGTCAACACATCCGACTTCAGCAAGCATTTTTTAGTACCGGGTTAGCATTCCCTCTTCGATCCCTTCTCCTTAGCCAGCCTGCTCTGTTGCAGCCTGTTATCCAGGATCACCGCGTGGAGGTATAGAAGGGTCTTGGCAGCTCTGGTTTGCTGGTCCTGACGCTAGCAGTCAGCTATGGGTCGCTGACCACTGCAGCTCATACGTTGCTCAGCATCTTGATCCCGTGGAATATTATGATTACTAATCCCGCCATAACACGTAACATTCATTTTAAAATCACTCCCACTTTATCTGTTTCACGAAAGAAACTTGTGCACTCACAGCTCGATAGCCTTGCAACAGTTATGTCTCAGTTATGAATTTTAATGATCCTATAACCCAAACCGTTTTCTCTATACCAGCTACTGTCGACTACACAAACAATCCTCATTGTTCACCTTGTAAATCCATTCCCAACCCACGTAGTCCAAGCCAGTCTGTACAATGGTGTTCTAATATGTGCTGGTTGTGAATTGTTTTATCATGGGAAGTGTGTCCTGAATAACTTTATGTAATCCTGTATTGCTAATTTAATTTGTTGAGCCCTGATGGATTATTTAACTGTGTGATAAGCGACTGTGAACTTTTTCCATAGGCTGTATTTTGTGAATTGAATATATCTCTAGTGGCCAGTGCATTGTTCACAATGATCTCGTGTATACAATTATATTACGTTATGTTATGCTCTGTGCGTGTATGTGTATGTGTGTGTGTGTGTGTGTGCGTGCGCGCGTGTGTGTGTATATATGTATGTATGTATGTATGCATGTATATGTGTGTGTATAGAGGGGTCGCTGTAGGCAAGAGGTTAAGGCACTCGCCTCTCATAGTGATGAACGGAAACGGTGATCGAATCCCGCTTATTTCAAGCGACTCCTGAATTTAACATTGCCAAGTTTGCCATTTGCATTGTAACTTTCGAACTACGCTCGTCCGACTTGTACCTATATCTCATCTTCTTCATAAACTTAGTTCCTCACCATGTGCAACAAACGTCTCCCAATCAACACAAATTTAGAGAATGTCTTCAAAGCTATATCGGCGTCGCCTATCTTTATTCGGCCAAGTAGCCCGTATTTCTTAGGACGTTCCTGCTCAACACCTATCCATGGAAATCAAGTACAGGAAAAGACAACACCCCTCAAGGAGTCGTCCTCGGGACCTCCCGCACAAAACCTGACTGAGACTTAACTCATCCACTCCATCATCTGCTCTGCATTCTGTCCGAGACTCTTTCATCAGCCATGGTTATGGACGACTAGCGCGACGTGCCCTTGTTGCGGTTTACTTGACTTGACTTATTATACTACCCTAATCCGAAAAGACAGCAGCCATGACATTCTGCAGTCATTGTATTCAATCAGGCAGACCAGTGTATCCTGTTGGTGCTTTCCTTGTGTTAGAAATAAACGGTGCGACAAAAAATAAATAAATAGGTATGGTCAGATACCGCACTGAGACAAAAACACAAACTTCTTCTTTTTTTCCATCTTCGTTCGTTCTCAATCTCCCGCAATCAAGCCGTGAACAGGAATTTGCAAGTCGCAGGATGTAGTCCGGAGAACGGAATGCGTTGTATCGCTCGTTTACAGCTTGACTGCGATATTTACACATCTGGAAACCTAAGTTACGACCAATACGTCTTCATCAGGGACAACAAGCAACAACAATAATGAACTAGCGAATCATATAAGAAGGGAAGAATACATACATGGGGGATGTCAACATACAAGGAGCATATAGGGTACTGAACTGAGAATACGTCACATCACTCCTTCCTATGTCGGATGCAGAATTCCAAGTGAAAATTGTGAGATAAAGTGGCCAGGAGGGCGTACCAATTAGGAAACGGGCGGATAAGCATGTGACGGCCAAATACGGAAAACAATCAAACGGTGATGTAGGTAGAGCGAAAAGAAGAAAGAAAATGAGTGGAGGCCGGTATGATATGAAGATCTAAGAAAAGGTATAAAAATATATCAATGCCATGTGGTTGGAAACACCCCATGCAGGAGATCAGTCTAATTTCAAGAGCGAATCGATGGCCATCGTCAGAGAAGCAAGAAACTAAGCCTATGACACTAGCATCAGCTTTTCCCAGGCGCCCAGAACCATTGACATAGATAGCAAGTTTTCATCTCACATGGCATGACCGTTGTTCGTTTGCGTGGGCATCTATTTCTCCTAGTTTAACCCTTTACAGTCCAAATTGTCCAATGAAATCAACTATAGTAACACCACTTACAGTCCACGTTGTCCAATGAAATCAACTATAGTAACACCACTTACAGTCCACGTTGTCCAATGAAATCAACTATAGTAACACCACTTACAGTCCAAATTGTCCAATGAAATCAACTATAGTAACACCACTTACAGTCCACGTTGTCCAATGAAATCAACTATAGTAACACCACTTACAGTCCACGTTGTCCAATGAAATCAACTATAGTAACACCACTTACAGTCCAAATTGTCCAATGAAATCAACTATAGTAACACCACTTACAGTCCAAATTGTCCAATGAAATCAACTATAGTAACACCACTTACAGTCCAAATTGTCCAATGAAATCAACTATAGTAACACCACTTACAGTCCAAATTGTCTGAAACAACATGTCGCAAATCAACCACACTGTGTTATTCAGCTAAATTTGAATTTATAAACAAAAAGCTGTCTTTAATTTTTTAAATCATAAGTTTTAATGTTTTAATGATCTTTTTTTGTCTGTTAACCGTGAAACAAATAAAATGACTGTTCTTGTCTTGGGCACTAATGCTAACATCTTGTACATTAGGTTGGACTGTAAAGGATTAACCAACGTCTGCCTAGAAACTTATAACATCTAGATAGGTTGGCAGTTGTACGAAGCGACGTTATGTAAAAGTCATGCTACTTACTCACTCCCCAACCAACATACAGAGCTGAAATTGTGTAATCGTCCTCTACTAGTAAAGGTAAAGTTAGCACCCCCGACTACCCAATTGCAGATAATGCCGTCTGGGATGAAGTGTTAGAGACTTTATCCAGCAGAAGACGGGATGTGTTAGACCGATTGTTGCAAATATTGCAGCCACGTTGTAAACTAGCGACACAACCCTATCCGTTCTCCGGACTACATCCTGCTACTTGCAAAGCCCTGTTCAGGACGAATGCAGAGGGAGAAGAAGAACAGACTTCATTAAACTGAGCAACAGTTATGGGAGGTGGGCGCAGCCAGTTCCCTCCTCGCTGCCTTTTTCTTTTCCTAACCTTAACCAGGTACCAATTTACAGCTTGGTCGACTGGAAACCCCGATCGTGGGAATTGAATTTCGTACTTTTGCCATGTAAAGCGAATGCTCTGTCTGATGGGCTGTGTGAAACCATCAACACACGAAACACAAAAATGAAGCCCATGGTAGAGAGCCTAAGCAAGGCAATAATGCAAGCCGCCACTGAAACCATCCCAAGAGGAGCTAGGAAAAACTATAAGCCCTACTGGAATGATGAGTTGCAGAAAGTGGAAGATGCAGTAACAAATGCTAGGAACAGGGCAGAGCGAGAAAAATCCATGGAGGCAAACATCGCCCTCAAAGCCGCCGCGGCGAAGTACAAACACACTCTCAAGCAAACAGCAAGAGAAAGCTGGAAAAATAAAACGGAAAGTCTAAACCTGGACAAAGACGGGAACAAGCTATGGAAGCTAGTCAGAGCCATCAACGACGAAACCCCGTCAAATAAACAGATTACTATCAAGCAGGGCGAGAACTTGATCACAGGTAAGAAAGCCGCAAACGCCTTTGTCGATCACTATGCCAGAGCAAACCACATCGAGGTCCCTGCAGATAAGCATACAGACATTAGCGAAGAGCTAAAGGGACACGAAAACATAAATACGGCTCCTGAAGAGCACATGATGGCCAAACTAACAATGCGCGAAATGGAAGAGGCTATGAGAACACTAAAGAAAAGGAAATCTCCCGGAAAAGACGGGATAACAAACGAAATGCTGATGGGGCTGGGCCAAACAGCGAAGAAGAAACTGCTATCGGTCCTAAACCAAAGCTGGAAAAGGGGAATTGTACCACAGGCATGGAAAGATGCAATACTGGTACCAGTACCAAAAACAGGAAAGGACAAAACAGATCCAAATGGATACAGGCCCATAAGCCTACTGAGCTGTGTCGGCAAGCTGATGGAACGGATGATAAACACCAGACTGATGTGGCATCTGGAAGAAAAACGAATACTAATTCCACAGCAAGCCGGCTTTAGACAGCACAGATCCACTGAGGACCAGGTCATCCTCATAGCCCAGGAGATAGAAGATGCCTACCAGGCACAGAAACACACAGTAGCTGTTTGGGTGGATCTGGAAAAGGCATTTGACAAAGTCTGGAAGGATGGACTTAGAGTCAAGCTAAGAAGAAGTGATGTCTGTGGGAAGATGTACAAGTGGATCAACCACTACCTCAAACAAAGAACGGCCAGAGTCCAAGTACAAGGGCAGATGAGCAAAAAGGTGACACTCGAGCAGGGAGTACCCCAAGGGGGAGTATTGTCACCCACACTCTTCCTGGTATATATAAACGATATTACAGAGAATATACCAAGAAGAGTCCATAGCTCAATGTTTGCAGACGATCTGGCTATGTGGACCTCTGAAAAGAATCTCACCATAGCAAGAAATCGGATGCAGACGGCCCTAACATCGCTGGAAGAGTGGGCGAACTCATGGCTGGTCAAAATAAAGAGAAAACCACATGCACAATATTCTCGCTTTCATTAAAACCCCAAAGTACCAAATTAAGTCTAAATGGCAAAATCCTGCAGCCAAACGACAACCCAACCTATCTGGGAGTCACATTTGATCGGCGCATGACATGGAAAAGTCAGATTGAGAGAAACCGAATGAAAGCCAGAGAAAGAATGGCAATCATGAGGAAACTTGCTGGCACAAGCTGGGGAGCAGACGAAGGCATACTAAAGAAACTGTATACTGGAAGAGTGAGACCAGTTCTCGAGTTTGGCATTGCGGCATGGACAACAGCAGCGAAGGCGAACTTCGATAAAGTTAACAAACTTCAAAACCAAGCCATGAGAATTATAACAGGTGGCATGAAGTCAACGCCAATTGTAGAACTTGAAAAGATTACAAAACTGCAATCCATGACCGATAGAAGAGACTGCAGAGCCCAGCTGCAGTCAGAGAAACTCCGAAGACTGACTGACCATCCAATGCACCAGAGACTAAACAATTTGGGAAATGGGAAACTAAAGCGGAGAAACTTTGCAGAAATAGCCAAAGCAAAGATGCACGAAGATCCCATAAACGCACTAACAACACCAAAACCCATCACTACTGTACGAAAACCTACCTGGAGGCAGGATATATTTCCAGAGGTGGTAGAAAATATACCAGGTATTGCAAACAAAAACTGCCAGACTGAAAAAGAAAGGAGAGATACTACCCCAAGCTTCATAACGAAAAGCTACCCAAGCATGGACTGGACCCATGCATACACCGACGGTTCTGTAACAAACACTACACAGAACGGAGGGGCAGGAGCATTCCTGAACCTACCAAGTGGCAGAAAAATAACACTGTCATTCGCTACTGGTAAGTACACAAGCAATTTCAGAGCGGAGGCAGAGGCACTGAGGGCGGCAGTGGAAGAAATGGTGACACGCGGTGAAAATGAGAGCCATATAGTCCTGCCGTAGTCACAGCGCTAAAAAGCCAGAAAAACACTGAGCTTAATGACTTAAGAGCAGCACTCTGCAAACTGTGCCAGCAGTCCGCACCAAAAAGGGTAGTGGTACAGTGGGTTCCGTCACACTGCAACATCCAAGGCAACGAGGAGGCAGACAGACTGGCAAAAGAAGGTGCAAGACTACCACAAACAGATACCAGTATGACGTACGAAGAGTCAAAACGGCTTATCAAAGCCAGATACATGACCAAATGGGAAACCGAACATACTGGTTACACCAAAAACGATGCCTATTACCAGTTGAACCGAAGAGAGCAGGTCGTTGTCTTCAGACTTCGCACTGGCCACAACAGACTGAGGTACCACCTATTCAACAAATTGAAGATAGGGTGTACTGACGAATGCCCGTGCGGTACTGGCAAAATGACCGCTGAACATCTGCTGCAGAACTGCCCGACATACGAGGATCAGAGAGAGCAGATGTGGCCATTACCAGTGGAACTGCAAGACAAGCTCTATGGCGGTGGCGAGAGCCTCAGGATGACCGCCGCTTTTTTCGAAAAAATAATGGTTACTGTCTGACTGCGTACGAAGAAGAAGAAGAAGAAGAATGCTCTGTCTCTGCGCTTATCATTCGCTGAGTTGCGACCTGTTGACCCATCAACAACACCAACAGTAACACCAACACCCCCACCACCAACAGCATCAACACAAACACCAACAGCAACAACGGCAACAACAAAACCAACAGTAACACCAACGGCAATAACAGCACTAACAACAACATCAACAACATTAATACCAACATCGACAACAAGAACAACACTGACAACACCAATAAAAACAGCAAGAGCAAAGCAAACAACACCAACACAAATAACACCGCCAATAATAACAACAAAACCACCAACAACATTAATACCAACAGCAAGAAGAACACTGACAACACCAATGAAAACAGTAAGCGAAAAACAAACAGCAACAACAACATCAAGGCCAACTACACCACTAACGACAACAGCAACAACACAAACATCCACCAACAATAACAACACCACTACCAACAACATCAAGGCCAACTACACCACTAACGACAACAGCAACAACACAAACATCCACCAACAATAACAACACCACTACCAACAACATCAAGGCCAACTACACCACTAACGACAACAGCAACAACACAAACATCCACCAACAATAACAACACCACTACCAACAACATCAAGGCCAACTACACCACTAACGACAACAGCAACAACACAAAAATCCACCAACAATAACAACACCACTACCAACAACATCAAGGCCAACTACACCACTAACGACAACAGCAACAACACAAAAATCCACCAACAATAACAACACCACTACCAACAACATCAAGGCCAACTACACCACTAACGACAACAGCAACAACACAAAAATCCACCAACAATAACAACACCACTACCAACAACATCAATACCAACACCAACAGCAATAACATTAACAACACCAACAAAAAACAGCAAGAGCAAAACAAACAAACAGCAACAACAACAACAACACCAAAACAAACACCAACAACAACACCAAAACAAACACCAACAACAACACCAAAACAAACACCAACAACAACACCAAAACAAACACCAACAACAATTCCTGCCCAAAACAACATCCTTAACACCAACAACAAGACCAACACCCACAACAGCACATTTTGACAGATCTTCAAATGGTATGTCCTAAAGTAAGGTACCTTTCCAATTCAGAATGCAGAGTTGGAGGACAACTATGAGGGAAAAGACAGACACGCTTACTGAGTTGGAACATCACGAGCCACCCCAAGAAAACACTGGAACTTACGCAGGCCTAGAAAATCACTAAGGCCTAGAAAATCACGCAGGCCTAAAAAAATCACGCAAGCCTAGAAACTCACACAGTCGAAAAAAACAAAAACAAACCAGAAGTCTTAGCAAAAATAAAAGATTGTACCGAAAAAAGATAGGGCATTTAAAATATTGACTTGGTTTACATGTGCATCTTGTTAGCTTTTAGACGGTAGAGTCCGATGTCTTCCCTGACTTGTCTTTCTTCTTTTTCTTCTTGTTCATCTTCTTCTTCTTCTTCTTCTTCTTCTTCTTCTTCTTCGGCCTCAATCTCCCGCTACCAAGCCCTCAAACGGGATTTGTAAGTAGCATGATGTTGTTTGGAGAACGAAATGCGTTGTCGTAGTTTACAGTTTGACTGCGATATTTCCACTGTTCGGTCCGACACATCCGACTTCAGAAGACATTTTTGGGTACCAGGTTAGCCTTCCCTCATCGATCCCATTCTCCTTAGCCAGTCTGTTATGTTGCAAACTATTATCCAACGATCACCACTTGGAGGTGTAGAAGGGCCATGGCAAATCTGGTTCACTGGCCCTGACGCATAGCAGTGATGCTACAGCTCATGCACTGCTCAGTATCTTGATCCCACTTGTTCTTCGAACTTGCATTTGGCTATTAGTAGTAAGTGTGTAGGTGGTGTTCTTATTGTGACTTAATAAGCCTGAGGAAGATACCGATCTAGGGTCTCCAGGATGCAGGACTTACCATGCTGACAATAAGTCTGCCTAGGAGTAAATTCTTCTTCTTCTTTCGTTTGCTTTAAAATATTGTTTGTATCTGCAATGTTGTCTCTTGTATAAACTTCACTGTCTTTTGTAGTTCACATACAGGTCCATAAAATGTCTCTTCCAGTGTTGTTTTTGTGGGACAGAGAGATTTTCTCTGTATATCATATTCGAGGCAGTTCTGTAGTACGTTCTCTGCTGTCAGGGGTGCCTGTCCACATGTGCACATGGCTGAGTTGCCAATCTTTATTTTTGTGTACATGTGGCTGCGGAGTCGGTTCAATCCTGTTCTAAGGCCAGGAGTAAATGACCTGCACTGTCTTCGTGCGTTAAGCTGTTATTGTTTGAGACCTTATAACTGGGCGTTTTCCACCATCATCTCCTGGAGGAATATCAATATCGATGACATTCGATATGGGTCTGTCCAGTTAAGTGACATCGATTCTTTATAACGTAACGTAACTAGCCCTTCCACACTGGAAGAATCCCCTTCAAGGAAGGTTCCAGACGCGACCTAATGAACGCCAGATCCGGGAAGTCAGTTCCTCCACAAATCGTCTAATTACTGGGGTCAGAAAATCAGAAGGAATCACAATGATTATGAAAAGAACACTGTCATCTCTCTCTACCAAATATTGAACAAATCAGATTTCTATCAGAGAAATAAGATTAGCTGAGGCTGCTAAAATATTAAATCCTATTGTACCACTCTGAGACGTGACATGTTACGAGAAAGATCACTTTTCTAGAGCAGACCTTCACAAACATATTAGGTCATGAGTTGAAGGTACAAGTCAGAAAATCCTGTTATATTCATTCTACTTATTCTCATTATTCTTCTTCCATTTCTCCTTCATGCTCTTCTTCTTTGTCCCTTTATTCTTCCTCTACTTCCTTATCTATCCTCCGCTTATTTCTCTTCATCTTCTACTTTCTATTTCTTCCTTTTCTACTTTCTCTTCTTCTTCGTCTTCCTCGTATCTGTCTGCTTCCTATACTTCCTCATATTGTTCTTTTTCTTCTCTCACTACATCTTCTTCCTTGTCCTCCTGTTCTTCTTCTTCTCCTCTCTCTTTTCTTCTCCTCTCTCTTTTCTTCTTCTTCATCCTCTTCTTCTTCTTCCTCGTATCTGTCTGCTTCCTATACTTCCTCGTATTGTTCTTTTTCTTCTCTCACTACATCTTCTTTCTTGTCCTCCTGTTCTTCTTCTTCTCCTCTCTCTTTTCTTCTTCTTCATCCTCTTCTTCTTCCTCGTATCTGTCTGCTTCCTATACTTCCTCGTATTGTTCTTTTTCTTCTCTCACTACATCTTCTTCCTTGTCCTCCTGTTCTTCTTCTTCTCATCTTTCTTTTCTTCTTCTTCCTCTTCTTCTTCTACTTCCCCTTCTTTGTCCTCTTCTTCTTCCTCTTCTTCTTCATCACCTTCTTCTTCCTCTTTCTCTGCTTTCTATTATTATTCCCCCTCATCCTTCTTTTTAATCCACTTCTTCCTATTATTCTACCTATTTTTTTCTCTACTACCTCTTCTTCCTCTTCTTCTTCTTTCTCTCCCTCTTGTTATTTCTCTTCTTCATCACCTTCTTCTTTTTCTTTCTCTTCTTTCTATTATTATAATTCACCCTCATCTTCTTCTTTTTAATCCACTTCTTCCTATTATTTTACCGATTTTGTCTCTACTACTTCTTCTTCCTCTTCTTTCGCTCTCTCTCTCTCTCTCTCTCTCTCTCTCTCTCTCTTCTTCTTCTTTCTCTTCTTCTTTCTCTTCTTCCCCTTTTTCTTCTTCTGATTCCTGAAAAAAAACCGGTGTGCTCGATCTGTTATTGTAATCTCCAAAATGGAGTATTATTTAAAGAGCTTTCTTTCAAACACAGGCGCTACTCCCCACTCAGCAGACTTTGGGCTTGTATGAAGGATGTCGTGCAAACTCATGCGCTGGAAAGTCTTCTACCTAAAAGTAGGGGGAGGAAAACTAACGTCTGGTCAGGCAAAATATACTGGCCAGGACCCTCCCCTCGGATTCGTAGTAGCTCTCCCTGGAAACTGCTATTATCATGGCAGCCAGCTTAACGAGGTGAGGGATTGACGTGATCCCCGTAGTAGGGAGTGACCCGCAGATGAAGCAAAGCATAGCACAACCGCATCTAGGATCTCGGTCCACTTTCATCAGCACGCTCGGGATGTGAGGACAGCTTCTGCAACCCGTCACTTAACGCCCTTTTCAGAGCGAAAAAAAAGAGTAACCTACTCATTGTGAGCATTCAAAACAACAACAACCTAAAAGTAGTCTCATATTAACAACAACAACAACAAAATAAAACATATTGACCTGAGAAAGGAAGTGCTAAAAACTTTCAGCTTCTGTGGGGTGGAATGACCGGTTCCCTTTTATCGATGTCCTGTTGTCCCTACTTGGTCAAAGAGAGAGTGAGAGAGAGCGATAGAGAGAGAGAGGGAAAGAGAGAGAGCAATAGAGAGAGAGTGAAAGATGGTGAAAGAGAGAGAAAGAGGAATTAAAAAAAGAAAGAAAGATATATATATCGGAATATGATGAAAGAGAGAGAAAGAGAAATTAAAAAAAGAAAGAAAGATATATATATCGGAATATGATGAAAGAGAGAACGAGATGGAGAGAGTGATACAGAAAGAGAAACATAGAAAGAGGAAGAGAGTTAAAGGAATTCACAAAGAAAGAAATACACAAAAAAAAAGAAACAGGCAAATTGATTGAAAGGACGAATGAGAGAAAGATAGAGCGAGGAAGAGAGTGGACACAAGAGAGAACGAGAGAGAGAGGAAAACAGTACAAAGAAGAACGAGAAAAAGACGGACAGAAAGAGAGAGAAAGCTAGAGAGTGAAAGCAAGAGAAAGAGCATTGAGAGCGAGAGAGAGAGAAAGCGATATGAAGAGAGAGACAAGGAGAAATAATGAGAGAAAGAGAATGAGTAAGAGAGAGAATTACAGAAAGAAAGAGGAAGAGGTAGAATGAGACAGAGAAAGAGAAACACAAAGAGATCAAAAAAGAGAGAAGGAGAGTAAAAGAAAAATAGTCTGTCAAAGTACCTAATCTCAGCTGGGTAAACCAGTACGTACCGCGACTAGGTTAGTTAGGCGCCCAGTAGTTGTGCGATGAATCTCACAAAACGTCCTTCCAATCTGTGGTTTCTAAGTAACGTAAAGGCTATGCTATAGCTTATACTGCTAGTCCGTAGCCAGTCCCATGCACATCCCACGTAAGGCACACCTTACGTCATCAAAAAAGAGAGAAGGAGAGTAAAAGAAAAATAGTCTGTCAAAGTACCTAATCTCAGCTGGGTAAACCAGTACGTACCGCGACTAGGTTAGTTAGGCGCCCAGTAGTTGTGCGATGAATCTCACAAAACGTCCTTCCAATCTGTGGTTTCCAAGTAACGTAAAGGCTATGCTATAGCTTATACTGCTAGTCCGTAGCCAGTCCCATGCACATCCCACGTAAGGCACACCTTACGTCATCAAAAAAGAGAGAAGGAGAGTAAAAGAAAAATAGTCTGTCAAAGTACCTAATCTCAGCTGGGTAAACCAGTACGTACCGCGACTAGGTTAGTTAGGCGCCCAGTAGTTGTGCGATGAATCTCACAAAACGTCCTTCCAATCTGTGGTTTCCAAGTAACGTAAAGGCTATGCTATAGCTTATACTGCTAGTCCGTAGCCAGTCCCATGCACATCCCACGTAAGGCACACCTTATGACATGCTTGGTACGTTTAAAGATAAGGATAGGTACATAGCAAAGACTGCAAAGAAGATTAATAATACAGTACTAGAAGAGACACATACACGAAGACAACTCATGCCAAGGATCAGAACAAGGCGGTCAGGATTTTCGGGCTTGTTATGAGAAGAGGCGGGTTGGAGCACGTTGTGACAACGGGAAAGATAGCAGGAAATAGAGACAGAGGATGGCAGAGAGAGAAGATGTTGGGGCAGCCTGAGAGAATGGCAAAGGCGACAATCAACAGCAGCGTTGGTAAATGACACACATGATAGAAGTGGATGGAGGTCCCTGATCGCCAACGCCAACCGGCAAGGCACCTAATGATGATGAATTACATAGCAGACACTGACGTAGGGGATGAAGTGTTTGAGATTTCATTGTGCGAGCCCGTAGCGTTTGGCTATGTGGGGTAGACAGATTCCTTCCTCGTTGTCTTCTGTTCCCCGAACAGCAAACAAGATATTGTTTTACAGCCGGGTCGACTGGGAAGTGTTGATAACAAGAATCTAACTTGCTACCTTTAATGTAAATAAGTGAGCGCCGTATCACCCCGCTGCTACTTAGACTGTCTCGTAAGTAAACAGTTCAAATAACAAACAGGGCCTTATAAAGTGTTTCACTCGCTACTGAACCCTTGATTTCCCTTTTACATTTCAAACCAATGAACGTAATTCAATAACATTTGCCAGGGATATACACTGGTGTGTGAGAAACATAATGAGCGCTCGAAGCAAATGTTGTAAGTGCTCGCCATTAGCACCAAGACATGCCTGCACACGCGTCTCCATGTTACGGAATGTATTCGTCAAGGCATCAAGAGTCACAGACTCAATTTCCAGTCGAATGTTCTCTTGCTGTTTCATGAGATTCCTTGACTGGTATGGGGTACACTTTCTCTTTCAGCGTGGCCCATAAGAAGAAATAGGTTGGATAGGGTTAGGTGACCTTGGTGGCTGGGCCTCTTAGAAAGTACACGATCTTCTAAAGAAAGAAGCAATTTGAGCCAAGTGACGTTTAAGGTAAGGTATATGCCACGCTAGTCCGGCTGAAAATAACCAGTTCCTCATCGTCCAACTGGTTCATAGTATGCACATGTCAAATTGTATTGAATTATGTTGTTTGGCTTAAAGTTATAAGGGAAAAACCAGGGGTGGACAGCGAGAAGGGACTCTGTATGAGAAAACAAGATAGCAACAATACAGCTGACCATGACGATAGGATGGCCAATCGGAATACTATAAAAAGAAATAAGCATGAACACAAAGAATTGTTTATTATAGATAAGGGGGAACTGGAGACACTAGTCCGGTCAGGCGCAGAATACTGACCAGGACATCGAGTTAGAGTCAAACACAACTTACTGACGAGGACATCGAGTTATTAAAGTCAGACACAACTTACTGACCAGGACATCGAGTTAGAGTCAGACAAAACATACTGACCAGGACATCGAGTTAGAGTCAGACACAACTTACTGACCAGGACATCGAGTTAGAGTCAGACGCAACTTACTGACCAGGACATCGAGTTAGAGTCAGGCACAACTTACTGACCAGGACATCGAGTTAGAGTCAGACACAACTTACTGACCAGGACATCGAGTTAGAGTCAGACGCAATTTACTGACCAGGACATCGAGTTAGAGTCAGACGCAACTTACTGACCAGGACATCGAGTTAGAGTCAGACACAACTTACTGACCAGGACATCGAGTTAGAGTCAAACACAACTTACTGACCAGGACATCGAGTTAGAGTCAAACACAACTTACTGACCAGGACACCGAGTTAGAGTCAAACACAACTTACTGACCAGGACACCGAGTTACAATCAGGCACAGCATACTGACTATGAAGTCGTGTAATGGCTCACGCACAATATACTGACTAGGACGGCGTATCAGACACAATATACTGACCAGGACGGCGTATCAGACACACTATACTGACCAGGACGGCGTATAAGAAACAATATACTGAGCAGTACGCAGTCTCAGGATCAATATACTGACTAAGACCACTACCTCTCCTCCATGTAGCGTTCCATGGGAATGGGTTGCTATTCTTGTCCTTGTCATACACAAAGACCCCGACTGACCACTCATGCCACTCATCCATGTACTTTATAATACATTTGTTGTTACTTAATTAATTACTGTCCCTCGTATAGTTTGATCAAGTAACAAGACATACCTCCAAGAGCGAAGGGTGGAATGCAGTCCTCCAAGAAGCAGACAACGTTATAAGTGGACGGATACAATCAGGAAATGGACTAGAAAAAGCCTGTCAGATCGGGCCATTATGACAAGAGATAGAGTACACAGGAGATCCATTGCAGCCGTCCTTCAATGCGGAAATGGCATTAAAATTGAACAGTGCAGTAGAAGTTTTTCAGTCCAATCTGTGATGAAATAGTCGGTTGTGCAATTGTCCGGTTACTTTATCCTGTACAAACTATGGTTACCATCATCATCAAGCACCATATCTGCATCGGAGGATGACGATATTGGGTCTCCAGCTGTCTATGTCCAGTTCCAGGTTGGTACACTCAGTCAAACTGTGTCCCGACCACATCTTGATGTTGACTGTCCATCTGTACTTCGGCCCTCTTCTTCTTCTTCCTCTTTTCTGCTTCTTCTTCTTCATTCGCTTTCAATCTCTCGCTATTTAACCACGGGACCGGCTTTTCAAGTAGCAGAATATAGTCAATGGAACGGAATGCGTTGTGTCGTACTTTACAGCTATACTGCAATTTTTACACCTTTCGATCCAACACATCCGACTTCAGCAGGCATTTTTGAGTTCCGGGTTGCCTTCCCTCTTCGTTCCCTTCTCCTTAGCCAGTTTGCCCTGCTGCAGCCTGGTATCCAGAATCACCGTGTAGAACTATTGCTCGCAGGTCCTAGAAGTAGCAGTGAGCTATGGGTCGCTGACCGCTGCAGCTCAGCATCGAGACACCTCTCTGTGTACCTAACACACTTGTCTACGACTGCGCCGCGGGACAACTACCATCATTTCTCAACCCTATAAAATCTCCCGGGGTGGGTCTTAACAATGGGAATAAACTAAACACCGAAATGATAGTTGTGTATTTTAACAACTAGAGATTAAAGAGGAACGATAGATCTCAAGAATACAACATTAACACAGTAACAAACCACGCAGGACAGGAACACTGTGCGGAAGAGATGGACGGGAGGCAAAGTAGAACATTGCAAGGAACAGAAATGGCGGAAGCCAGATCAATAGAGGCCTAATGGGAGGAGCCGAAGTAAACGCCCCAAAATAGAAATGGATTGGTGAGGTTGGAAGGGGGTGGGGGGGAGGATTCCAGTCTGATGGTGAATGGGAATCGACGAGAAACGAAAATGATTTTGGCTTCCTTGAGTTTTGAGAATGTCTCTTTAGTTGAATTATCAATATTGCTTCTCTATTGACATTGCATGTGGAGGTTCTTTTCACTTGTCATTATTGCGTATAGTTTCTTCATTGCGTGGTAGCTACTCACATACACAACTCACCTTAGTCGTTCTTTTTCCACTGTGAAGTGTAGTGACCTCCTTTACTATTTCTTATGTCTTTTTTCTCTTTGTTTCTTGTACGTTCGCCTTATTTCTCTATTCCTTAAGGCGGTTATCGTCTTTAATTTGCGCCTGTCTGTCCAGTGCATTTGACTTCAGCCTGCATTTTTATGTAAAGGTCTTGCATTTTCTAATAGTTTGCTTCTCCGGGGTAACAGCCGGTGCTGTGATTGGGATCGAACCCGGCACCTTCGAGTTGGGACTCGTGTCACTTAACCACTAGACCAAGCCGTCCCTTACGGCTTATAGCTTCTAATTACACATAAGAATAATGAAAGGATATATGCATTCAGTTTCATTGTATGAAATAGAAACCTCCACTCTGATCAAGAAAATGGAGAGGATCATTGGCGTCTTTGAAATGCAGGTATTCGGATAAAATTGACGGGTTTCTTGGGAAGATAGGAAAACAGATAGTGAGGCTATGGAACAACTCAAGATGGAGAAAATAGTTCTGAAGGATACACACGTTAAAAGACTTTTGTCATGTCATAGGACATGACAGTTTGCTGAAAGTTATATCAGATGGAAAAGTGGATGGAAAGAGAGTCAGAGGGCAGAAGAGGAATAAATGGACAGAAAATATCAAGATGCTTTCGGGACACAGTTTGAATGAGTGTACCAGCTTGACGCGAGACACAGACAGCTAGAGAGCCATTACCATCAAACTACGATATGGAAACGGCACTTGATGATTGTGACAGTCTTAGCCTTGACCTGTACCTCTACAGAGGCAGGTGCTCCTGTGCATGTCCCAGCTGTGGTGTGAGCTGGATGTAGCCGGGAGGAGGATTTCCTGCTTAGCGGATTAGGCTCGAGCAGCTTATTACTCCACTGGGTTTGGACAAGTGCCACGGAGGGTGGTTAACTGATGTAGGAGTCCATCTTAATAGACTTATGAATACTAGAGCTAAGCAGACCCGCAGCCTGTTTGGCGCCATCTAAGATGCTCTTAACAAACCACATAGCCATGTCCGGTGTTATACCATGTCACACAGTTAGTCATCTCTTATGACATGATCTCTGTAAGACAGTGGTGCTATTATCGTCTTTGTCATTCACAAAGACTCCGGCAGACCACTCGGGCTGATATAGGATATGTTAACCGGCCTTAAGCACAACCCACCGTGGTTGCTCCTCTTCTACCATTGCCTGAAACCTCAAACCTCATGAGTTTCTTTATATATTTTTCTCTCTTATTTATCTATCTATCTGCCTGCCTGTCTGTCTGCATGCCTGTCTGTCTGTCTGTCTGTCTGTCTATCTATCTATCTTCAGTCCAATTGTGTCGTTAGGCGCCGTGAGGAGTTGTGACCTCCTTTATTTCATATTTCTTTGACCAGGGAAAATCCGCTGGTGGTGGAAGTATAAATTAGAGCGAGGTAGACCAGCAGCCTGCCAGGTGCCATCTGTGCCACTTCGTTATCCACATAACCAAGACCCAATGTATAGCCATTTTTAGCGACATATTCTCTGTGGGGCGAGAATCCATAGAAAAATTTGAGTTGATTTGAAACTTGAATTTTGCCTAAGCAGCGACCATTAGGCCTAGAATTTTCGATTTCCAACCGCTAAGGTATTTTTAACGTGTGCACCACTGCACTCGGGTGTCTGATCTCACTACTCAGAGATCAGGGGACATTTTTATTGGATGATCTACGTAAAAAAAAACCCGGTCTCCACCGTAATTTGAACTCGCGACCTCCAGCACATGAGGTGAACATCTTACCTGGAGACTAATGGGTCCAAAGTCACTTATTAATCTTGTTTATCCATTAATTTGTGTAACCATAGCTTCTGTATTTGCGTTTCTCTGGACATTAAAAAAAAAATTGTATGATTTGTACATATTTCGACTTATTGTATGCAATCATATTGACCATTTCTTGTTTGGTCCACTGCATTTTATAACTGGCATGTCGTCTCTCACACTTTCCTAGCACATCCTGTAAACAGCCCATGTCATATCATGACTTGTATTATAGGAAAATGCATCTTCCTCCGTAGCCAGATACATGGAACACTTTGCATAGTACTAGAATCAAGATGCTGAAGAGTGTATGAGCTGCAGTGCTCAGCGACCCATAGCTGAATGCTAGCGTCAGGGCCAGCAAACCAGAGCTGCCAAGACCCTTCTACACCTCGACGAGGTGATCCTGGATAACAGGCTGCAGCAGGGCAGACTGGCTAAGAAGAAGGGATCGAAGAGGGAATGCTAACCCAGTACTAAAAAAATGATTGCTGAAGTCGGATGTGTTAGAACGACGGGTGCAAATATCGCAGTCAAGCTGTAAACTACAACACAACGCATTCCGTTCTGTGGACTACATTCTGCTACTTAAGCCCTTTCCTAGTTTGGTAGCGGGAGATTGAGAACGAACGAAGCCAAGCTAAGCCAGACAACAGCTGATAAACACGTGCAGATACCATTACATGGCATTGAGCCGAAGGGCGCCAGCCCGGATGCTGCTGGATCCGTAGCAACAACATATCATGACTTGTCTTTTGTTACGATTTGTTAGTTGTTTTCGTTTGCCTTTTGCCCCTGATGAAGTCCATCGGGCTGTAACGTAAGTATCGTTCTATGTTTGTCCTGGTACGGTCTCTGAGCCATTACCTATATGTGTTTTTAAAAATCTACTATTGGATGCAGATGTTTCCTCAATTTTACATTGCGGCTTTTGAAAGCGGAAGTAAACAAAGATACCTTAAGGTGTGCATATTGCATTAATTCAAGGTTGCTTTTTTATACCTTGCAATGTATACTTATTCTTCCTCGTTCGCCTTCAGACCAAGACGTCAATGACTCTAACGAAGGCAGCAGTCGACTTGAGGCTTCGTGCACTTGCTTACCGCTTATCGTGGAAGGACACTGGCTGTTGTCAAATGCTGCTTATTTTATTGGTATTCGAGGGACAGGACTGGAAAATGTGTTCTGCTGTCATGGAAGCTGTACCGCAGGTACAAAAGTCCGTAGTGCCAATCTTGAACTTATTGTATAGATGACATCTCAGTTGGATGTGTCCTGGGCGTAGCCGGATAATGATCGCATGATCTCGCCTGGAGAGGTGGTGGCAGGCATAGCTTTCTATGTGGCTAGGGTGGCTTTTATCCTTTTGGCACTGTACGTAACCCTGATGACTGCTTTTGTCTCATCGTATGTGGTATCCGTATCACTCTGCTGCAGTGTTCCGCCCTCTCTGGCGAGTCTGTCCGCCTCCTCGTTGCCTGGAATATTGCAGAAGACCGGTATCCACTGGACTATGCTTCAGCACAGAGACAGGCGTTCGAGCGTGTCTGCCAGACAGCCGAGTTCATTTTAGTGCTGGTGGTGTTGAGAGCCGTTAACACTGTAAGGGCGTCTGTGAGAATGGCTAATTGCTTTTACTGCCTGCTCCTTGTGGTCTATACGGGTTTCAGCTGTTTATCTGAAGACTCTTGCCTCGACACTGAAGTTGCTGCAGCGTCTTCTAGTGGCAAATGCTGCTGAGTATACTTCACTTTTCACTTTTATAGTGATGCCTCCTCCCCCTGTTTTTAATGGCATCTTTTAATGATCCATCCGTATAGTCGTGTGCCCAGGCTGTTGGTGGACATTTTTGGTTGATGTAATTAGTAACTTTGTATTTTTTTCAGTGTCTCTGTTTGTGGTAATTCATACAGGACGCGAAGTCCAATTAATAGCATTTTCTTACATGTATGGCAGGTTACAGTGTTACTATTCTTTATTCCAATTTCAGTCTCATTTAGCAGAAGGTCGTGATAACCTCTCGAATGATAGTTATCTAATTGCTGGCTAACGCTAGTGTTCATTAATGCATCAATCATCTCAATTTTTCCCTTTACGGAACATTAGGTAACGATTGTAGGACGTTTCTTCCACAGAGCCTGCGCCAATGCACTGTATTTGTGCTTGCTGTGGCGGTTTCTGTAGGAATTTCACATGACGAGGTTGCTAGTCCCAATGACAACCGTCTTTCGCTGACATTCACGACATATTCTTCTTCTTCTTTGTATTTAGGATCTTTGGTCATGCTATATTTTGCAGGCCAGTCACATGATGAAGTCTGTAGTTTTCACAAGATCGAAGCGGCTGCACCACAACTTTTGTCTCAGCTCTGCACCCTATTACCAGGACTGGTATCTCATTTCCCCAAAGAGTGAGTATTCCTGAAGAATGTGTTCAGGATTCTGCTACCAGCCCCTGCCCCATGGACATTCATCAGTGTGTGAGATCTTTAGTCGGAATAGATGTACTAGTAGTCTGCAGTGACCAGATCTCAGGCAAAATAAGGAAGTTTCTTGGTTTCTTTACAGTTCCTACATTGGGTCTGGTTTACTGCTTATGTGTTCTCTCCATTATTTCCTCCTCCGTAAGAGATCCGATGATCCAGATGAAGCATGCTAGTGTTCATTAACATCATCTTTATTAATATTTCCTTCCAACAGAAGCAGTTGCCGTTCTTACAGTAGAAGCAAAGGTCAGCCAGAGTTAAGGTGAAACGTGACTCACCGGCAGCTTCTCACGTTTTCGTTCGTGCTCTTAGTAACAGGTTGTGTCGAAGAAGTCCAAGTGGGTATCGACACCGTAATCCCCATAGCGGTAAGCTTGTCGAGAAGCTTGCATTACACTACAGCAAAGAAGACCGTGGCCCACCTTCTCAAGTGAGTGTGTGTGTTGCTATGTTCACACTGCCTACTATTCTGTAGAAGACTGGGTAGAAAGATTAACGTCTGGTCAGACAAAAACGTACGGATCAGACATGTTAGACAGGGTCAGGCAAAATATACGGATCAGACATGTTAGTCAGGTCAGGCAAAATATACGGATCAGACATGTTAGTCAGGGTCAGGCAAAATATACGGATCAGACATCTTAGTCAGGGTCAGGCAAAATATACGGATCAGACATGTTAGTCAGAGTAAGGCAAAATATCCTGATCAGACATCTTAGTCAGGGTCAGGCAAAATATACGGATCAGACATGTTAGTCAGAGTAAGGCAAAATATCCTGATCAGACATCTTAGTCAGGGTCAGGCAAAATATACTGATCAGACATGCTAGTCAGGGTAAGGCAAAATATACTGGCCAAGACCCCCTACCTCACTTCCTCGTAGCCCTTCCTGTAAACACTGGCTAACGAGATGGAGTGGTGTGGGGGGGGGGGGGTCTCCGACATGACCCACACAGTAGTAAGCGACACGCAGATGAAACCAACCATGGCACAACCACCTGGAGGACCCCGCTCGACCTTCATATTCACACTCGGTATGTGAGGAAAGCTAATGCAACCCACCACTGAACATCCTTTTCAGGGCGCACAAAATATTAAAGCTGCTCATTGTGGCCATTCTCAATAACTGTATAAGACTTCCAATAGATCTTCCTATCGACCTACATATCGACCCACCTATCGATCTACCTATCGACCTACATATCGACCCACCTATCGATCTACATATCGATCTACCTATCGACCTACCTATCGACCTACCTATCAACCTACCTACCTCTCTTGATAACGAGGACACGCGTTTAAAACTTTGGGAAGGTGTAGGATTCTCAACTATCAGAAATAAAATATCAAGCTTGGACCAAAAATGCAGCAGTGAATAATCTGACAGCAGCTAGTGACTCATAGATAACTGCTTACATCAGGATCAGCCACCTACAGCTGACCAAGACCATATCCCGCGTCCACGTGATGACCCTGGAAATTGACTGCATTCATTAATACGAATCAAAGAGGGAAAGCAAATCTGGGTTAAAAAATGCTGTGCTGAAACTGGATATGTTTGGCGGACAAACGCATGTTTGGCGGACAAACGCATATTTCGCAGCCTCACTATCTATCTTCAGTCCACTTATATCGTTAGACGTCGTGGGGAGGTGCGACCCCCTTTGTTTCATATTTTTTGGCAGGTGAAAATCCACTGGTGACTTACTAGGTCAATCCCAGCATCTGTTAGCCTCTGGCATATACGATCGCCTATTTTTGGTACTGGTGGAGGTGGAAGTATACATTATAGCAAGGTAGACCCGCAGCATGCCATTTGTGCCGCTCCGCTAACCACATAACTAAAACCTGATGTTATAGCCAGACAGTTCCATTTTAGTGCGACATATAAATGTGAGTAAATTTGTAACTTGAATTTTGCTCTAGCAGCGGCCGTTAGGCCTGCTATTTTCGATTTCCAACTGCTAAGGTATTTTTAACGTGCGCGCCACTGCACACGGGTGTCTGATCTCACTACTCAGAGATCAGAGAACATATTTACCGGATGATCCACATGAAAAAATCCTGGTCTCTACCGTGATTTAAGCCTGCGACTTCCAGCACCCGAGGCGAACACCTTACCTCGAGACCACTGCCCCCAAGCCTCAGTCACTTACAGTTAATAGTTACTTGCTTCTATCTTCCGTTGTTTGTCGCATCAAATAATACATATGATGTAACAGGCTGAGAAAAGCGTATAGTACTATAGTTGTAAAAGTATGCATGTGCACATGTTTTCAATATAATCGGCATATTAGTGTATGTCTCAAACATCTTTATAAAGTAATTATTATCTTTGAGGGTTCTCTTTTTCGCCTTCTATCACCCAGGAGTGCAAAGGCCATCAACCAGCCCTCGTCCAGGAGCTCTGTCCAGTGCAACCGTTTCCCCTTCCTTCCAGCTTCTCCCTGTTTTCTTTACTTCCGCTTCCAGATCTCGTCTCCATGTATTCCTTGGTCTGCCTATGTATCTCCTTCCCTGGCAGTTCCATGACAGGGACTGCCTGGTGATAATGGCCAGGGACTTTCTTCATGTATGACCCATCCATCTCTACTTTCTTCCTAAGATTTCCTGTTTCAATTTACCTTGTCCCGCTCTCTCCCACAGTTTGCCGTTTGTAACTGTTAAACCCTTTTATACCAAGTATCTTTCTCAGGCATCTGTTGACAAAACCCTGCAGTATCATGTCCTTGCCTTTGGTCATCCTCCAGGTTTCCGCTCCAAACAGCAGGCCTGGCTTCACATTTGAATTTAAAATCTGTATTTTCGTCTTCCTTCTTATTTCCTTGGAGCTCCATACGGGTTTCAACATGCCGAATGCAACTCTTGCTTTGTATCCTTGTTTTTATATCCTCGTCTGTTCCACCTTTCTTGTCGATGATACTTGCTAGGTATGTAAATACCACTACCTCTTCATTTAAAAATAAATTTAGTTTTTAGGGTTAGAGTCTGTTAAACATAAGAAATGTATGAAAGTGTTTATAATGTTGTCTTCTTTCTCTTTCGTTGCGTTCAGGATCTTTTGGTCATGCTATATCTGCAGGCCAGTCGCCATGATGAAGTCTGTAGTCTTCACCAGGTCGGAGCGTCTGCCGCACAGCTTTTGTCTCAGCTCTGCACCCTCTGGCCAGGTCTGGCATCTCATTTCCCTATAGATTGGGCATTCCTGTAGAATATGCTCAGGGTTCTGGCCTCCTGTTCCACATGGGCACTCATCGGTGTGTGAGATCTTCAGTCGGTATAGATGTTCAAGTAGTCTGCAGTGTCCAGTTCTCAGACGAAATAAGATTTTTTTTTTTCATTTCTTTTGAGTGGGTGAATTGGGTCTGGTGTTCTGCTTATGTTTCTGTCTTCTCTCCATTGATGTATAAACTGATTTCTGATGATGTTCTGGATTTCTCTGCATGGTAATCGATGATTAAGTTGTTCCTTTTTGCTGCCATCTTTTGTCATATAATGTTGTAATATTTCTTGTCGTGCAAATACCTGGAGGAGAATATTTAATTTACTCTCCGCGGTTACATTCTTTAGTTTCTTTAAATCGCACGTGTAATTGTGGCAAAGTAAAGAAAAGTTAGAGGCAGTTCAGGTTATGGCTTACAATAATAGAAATTACAGAAATATCGAATATAAAAATCATATCCAGTGCCACGCCCTAGTATTTGATAAAGCGATTGAGAGAGATCATGTTCACGATTGCTGAATATAGTAGTGGGAAAAAACATGAAAAAAAAATTGGAAAAGTTGATTAAGGTTGAGTTTAATCAAAATTTTAAAATGGGTATGGTCAGGTACCGCACCGAGACGAGAACACAAACAAAACCTACGTTACGACCAATAGGCCTTCATCAGGGACAACAATACTGAACAAACAAATCAACATATAAGGAAAAAATTGTCAACTTATCTGATAAAATATAGTCTGAACATAGTAAACATCTCTGGGTGCCATTTTTGGAATTGATATGTGTCTGATAGATCACCTTTGGAGAATTTTCTTTGGGTAGTCTTTTTTCATAAAAAATGCTGTATAATTTTAACGTTTCTCTGGTATAGATCCTTTGGTAGATCTTCGATATTATTTATTGCTTTTCATCTTGTCATTGCTCTGTCCCATCAGACTATAATTTATTGACCGTCTTGTTCGAAGTTTCTTTGCTGTTCCATCCTATTCAATCCCTGCCTCTTTCATTATTTCATTCAACAAGGGTGGTTGCATGAAGGTGATCCTCGTTGTAACGTGTCTGGCAAAGGCATGACGGCGAGGAAAGGAAATAGATCACTTCAACTCACAAAATGGTGAACTTGATTCAATCTTTAGTTTTAGTTTAGTCGAAGAATCAACTTTAGTTTTAGTTTAGTCTAAGAATCAATCTTTATTTTCAGTTTAGTTGAAGAATCAATCTTGTTTCAGTTTAGTCGAAGAATCAATCTTTAGTTTTAGTTTAGTCGAAGTATCAAACTTTAGTTTCAGATTAGTCGAAGAATCAATCTTTAGTTTTAGTTTAGTCTAAGAATCAATCTTTAGTTTCAGTTTAGTCGAAGAATCAAACTTTAGTTTCAGTTTTGTCTAAGAATCAATCTTTAGTTTTAGTTTAGTCGAAGTATCAAACTTTAGTTTCAGTTTAGTCGAAGAATCAATCTTTAGTTTTAGTTTTGTTGAAGAATCAATCTTTGGCTTTAGTTTAGTCGAAGAATCAACGTCATTTAACCAATAAGTGATTGGTTCTTCTCCATATGTCTGGAGAACCTCAACAGAATGCACGAACTTTGTAGGACCGGATTGGATCCCGTCATAGATTGGGTAGCATTTTGACAAGTACTTTTGAGTTTTACTCGGGCAATGGTCGTTAAGCCTACTCTTTTCGATTTCCAACTTCCGCGGGATTTTTAACGTGCTCGACACTGAACACGGGAGGCCGATCTCTACAACTGCACACGAGTGTTCGATCTCTACTACTTAGAGATCAATACCAGAAAGTCCACTTGAAAAAAACTCCCGTCTCCACCGTAATTTGAACCCGCGATCTCCAGCACCCGAAGCAGACATATTTCCTCGAGACCACTCAGTCACTTAGTTACAATGGGGTATTGAGGATTAGAGAAATAAGACGAACGAAACAAACAAACAACAAACAAAAAAAACAACAAAAAAACTCTGGTCTCGTTGTTTCAGTGTCTTGGCTGGGTTCTGGATATCTGGTTTTGCTTGATGTTGCAAATATATTTGGTCTTTCTATGGGATGTGGCCCGCAGATCTAGCGACCCTTGTCTATAGTTGATTCTCAAGATTGACTAAAGAGAAGTCCAGATTAGATATTAGGAAATATTTTTTTAGTTAGAGAGTGGTGAATGCTTGGAATGCATTGTCAGGGGAGGTAGTGGAGGCAGGGACAGTTAATGCATTTAAGAATAAATTAGATGCCCATAGCTTTTAGAGCAAGGTAATGTAAATAAAACTGGTTGTATACAGACTCTGCAGGGTCTTCTAAACCAGCATAAAGACGTTAAGTTAAGTTAAGATAAGATGGATCAGGGGACATATACAATGATGTTGTATTCCACGCATACGGCATACCAGCTGGATTGACGCCGAGGATAATGTGTGGTACAGAACAGGTGTACGGCTAGGTTGTGTATTATCTCCTTTACTGTTTATCACATCTATAGACATAGTGTGTAAAAAAAAAGCCAACATTAGTGAGGGAAACAACCTCAGTGATCTCTTAAATGAACTTCTTCCTGATTGTGTGTGCGTGTGTGTGTTGTGTGTGTGTGTATGTGTGTGTGTATGTATGTATGTATGTATGTATGTATGTATGTATGCAAGGAGGTTAAACCACTTCCACACAGGTTGCCTGAGGCGAATATTACACATCCGATGGCAAGATCGTGTCACTGACATCGAGGTTCTCTCGAGGGCTAACATGCCCAGCATCCATGCACTGCTAGAAAAAGCACGACTAGGATGGGCCGGACACCTCGTCCGTATGTCAGACGAGCGGCTCCCAAAGAAGCTTCTCTACGGCGAGCTGAGAGAGGGATGGCGCGAGAAACGTTTTAAAAACGGTCTGAAGGACTCACTAAAAAGTTGCCAGATAGACATCGACACCTGGGAATGTCTTGCGAAAAACAGATCTGACTGGAGAAGCGCAGTCAAATCGGGTGTAGCTGCTGGTGAAGATGACCGTGTTGTGAAAGCCCAGAACAGACGCGAGACGCGGAAATCCCGAGCAGCGGGAACACCATCCCCTTCTACAAACCTCGTGTGCCTGATATGTAGCAGATGTTTTCGTGCTCGCATTGGCCTGTTCAGCCACATGCGCACCCACACCCAACAGGGAAATCTGTGACAAGGATGATGTCGGCGGTCCTCATCTACAACGATGGACAGCTATTATTATTATTATTATTATGTATGTGTGTGTGTATGTATGTGTGTGTGTATGTATGTATGTATGTGTGTGTGTATGTATGTGTGCAGACGCTCACTAGGAGGGCAGAAGAAAAGCTACAAAGGCTCATTAAAAGTGTCTCTGACCTCTCTCTCCATATTGATGTTACCTTGTGGAGATGCTTACACAAGACAGTACCTCCTGGCCAGCTAGAATCACCGAAGGTGCTCAGATCGCAGAGAGCACAGCCATCGCGGAGGCTCCTCGAAAGTCTGCTGCTCGAACAAGCAGCTCACAACGATTCCACAGCCAGCTCCAAGAATGTATGCCCTCAATGTGGCAGGGTGCGCCGTTCCAGGATTGGTCTTTACAGTTATCAGAGAACACATTTCGCAGCAATAGTCTGATGCCGTCACCATCTTCGCTTGCGATCGGCAACTATTATTATTATTCTGTTTCTTCTTCTTCTGCGTACACAGTCAGACAGTAACCATTATTTTCTCGAAAAAAGCGGCGGTCATCCTGAGACTCTCGCCACTACCATAGAGCTTGTCTTGCAGTTCCACTGGCAATGGCCACATCTGCTCTCTCTGATCCTCGTATGTCGGGCAGTTCTGCAGCAGATGTTCAGTGGTCATTTTACCAGTACCGCACGGGCATTCGTCGGTACACCCTATCTTCAATTTGTTGAAGAGGTGGTACCTCAGTCTGTTGTGGCCAGTGCGAAGTCTGAAGACAACGACCTGCTCTCTTCGGTTCAACTGGTAATAGGCATCGTTTTTGGTGTAACCAGTATGTTCGGTTTCCCATTTGGACATGTACCTGGCTTTGATAAGCCGTTTTGACTCTTCGTACGTCATACTGGTATCTATTTGTGGTAGCCTTGCACCTTCTTTTGCCAGTCTGTCTGCCTCCTCGTTGCCTTGGATGTTGCAGTGTGACGGAACCCACTGTACCACTACCCTTTTTGGTGCGGACTGTTGGCACAGTTTGCAGAGTGCTGCTCTTAAGTCATTAAGCTCAGTGTTTTTCTGGCTTTTTAGCGCTGTGACTACTTCGAGAGCATCTGTCAGCAGGACTATATGGCTCTCATTTTCACTGTGTGTTACCATTTCTTCCACTGCCGCCCTCAGTGCCTCTGCCTCTGCTCTGAAATTGCTCGTGTACTTACCAGTAGCGAATGACAGTGTTATTTTTCTGCCATTTGGTAGGTTCAGGAATGCTCCTGCCCCTCCGTTCTGTGTAGTGTTTGTTACAGAACCGTCGGTGTATGCATGGGTCCAGTCCATGCTTGGGTAGCTTTTCGTTATGAAGCTTAAGGTAGTGTCTCTCCTTTCTTTTTCGGTCTGGCAGTTTTTGTTTGCAATACCTGGTATATTTTCTACCACCTCTGGAAATATATCCTGCCTCCAAGTAGGTTTTCGTACAGTAGTGATGGGTTTTGGTGTTGTTAGTGCGTTTATGGGATCTTCGTGCATCTTTGCTTTGGCTATTTCTGCAAAGTTTCTCCGCTTTAGTTTCCCAGTTCCCAAATTGTTTAGCCTCTGGTACATTGGATGGTCCGTCAGTCTTCGGAGTTTCTCTGACTGCAGCTGGGCTCTGCAGTCTCTTCTGTCGGTCATGGATTGCAGTTTTGTAATCTTTTCAAGTTCTACAATTGGCGTTGACTTCATTCCACCAGTTATGATTCTCATAGCTTGGTTTTGAAGTTTGTTAACTTTATCGAAGTTCGCCTTCGCTGCTGTTGTCCATGCCGCGATGCCATACTCGAGAACTGGTCTCACTCTTCCAGTGTACAGTTTCTTTAGTATGCCTTCGTCTGCTCCCCAGCTTGTGCCAGCAAGTTTCCTCATGATCGCCATTCTTTCTCTGGCTTTCATTCGGTTTCTCTCAATCTGACTTTTCCATGTCATGCGCCGATCAAATGTGACTCCCAGATAGGTTGGGTTGTCGTTTGGCTGCAGGATTTTGCCATTTAGGCTTAATTTGGTACTTTGGGGTTTTAATGAGAGCGAGAATATTGTGCACGTGGTTTTCTCCTCGTTTATTTTGACCAGCCATGAGTTCGCCCACTCTTCCAGCGATGTTAGGGCCGTTTGCATCCGATTTCTTGCTATGGTGAGATTCTTTTCAGAGGTCCACATAGCCAGATCGTCTGCAAACATTGAGCTATGGACTCTTCTTGGTATATTCTCTGTAATATCGTTTATATATACCAGGAAGAGTGTGGGTGACAGTACTCCCCCTTGGGGTACTCCCTGCTCGAGTGTCACCTTTTTGCTCATCTGCCCTTGTACTTGGACTCTGGATTATTCTGTTTGATAATAGTAACCATAACTATTTTCTTCCTAAAGTATATGTGATATACCTATCAACTTACGTAATTATAGGTTTAAGATAAGATAAACTGTTGACTTGTTCTAAGGTTTTGACATTTATTCCTTTATTAGAAGACTAGGATCGTATTGACAATAGCAAGCTTCAGAGAAGAACAGAAATTGCTATTCTAAAAAATATCAAGACAGAACTGATTAACAAAATAATCACTACTCCTTTATTGCCAGATCTACATGATGAGAAATGTATGGTCTGTAGTGATATTAGCAACTCGAGGCTGGCTGATGGTGTCAGGGTCAGTAATCCAGAGCTGCCAAGACACTTATCCACATCTTTGTGGTGATCCTGGATAGCAAGCTGCAACAGAGCAGACTGGCTAAGAGGAAGGGATAGAAGGGAGAAAGCTAGCCCGGTACTAAAAAATATTATGCTGAAGTCGGATGTATCGGACTAAAAGATGCAAATATGGCAGTTAAGCTACGACGTAACGCATTCCGTTCTCCGGTTACTTCTTGCTGCAAAGCACATTTAGTGCAAAAACCCGAGGAAAAGATGAAGGGGGCGACCAAGACTCACCTTTACATCTCTGGATGCAGTGATACAAATCTCTACTGACATTAACTGAGCTGCGGAGGGTAGGGTCAAATACGGAGACGTGCTCAGACAACCTTATAACCAGTCTACCAGCGGATATGGTCAAATGGAGAGACGTGCTCAGACAACCTTATAACCAGTCTACCAGCGGATATGGTCAAATGGAGAGACGTGCTCAGACAACCTTATAACCAGTCCCCAGCGGATATGGTCAAATGGAGAGACGTGCTCAGACAACCTTATAACCAGTCCCCAGCGGACATGGTCAAATGGAGAGACGTGCTCAGACAACCTTATAACCAGTCCCCAGCCGACATGGTCAAATGGAGAGACGTGCTCAGACAACCTTATAACCAGTCCCCAGCGGATATGGTCAAATGGAGAGACGGTCTCAGACAATCTTACAACCAGTCATCAGAGGATAGGATCAAATGGAGAGACATGCTCAGACAACCTTACAACCAGTCATAGGACTGACCAACCAAAAGATAATCTAATATAGAGACATAATCAGACAACCTTACAACCAGTCATAGGACTCAACAACCGAAAGATAGGGTCAAATAGAGAGACATTCTCAGACAACCTTACAACCAGTGTTATAACTCATCAACCACATGATGATGATGAAAATGATGTGGAGCTAATTTCTTGTCTACCTTGCTAAAGATCATAGCTTTCGTTTTCTCAGAACTAATGTCCATTTCATATTCTAGATTTACTTAGTGAAAGTGATACTAATTCTAGTTCGATTTCAACTAGCAGAACTGTGCAGTCCGCGTGCTTAGCGTTAGATTTATTGATACCTCACCGATAATGAGTTCTGGCATTTTTTCTACTGCCGAAAATGTGTTTTGCAGGAATTCAGTTGAACTTCAATACTCGAACACAATACATTCCAATAGGCTGTGCGAATTGAGATTATTAAGAATACTGAATCAATTTTTCCACAAAGAAATAATGTATTGGAGCAATCCGGACCAGATTTACACCCGCCCGTCCCCCATTACACTCCCCACCCCTTCATTGTTTATTTAATAATATTCTTCTTATTATTTTTTCTTCTTCAACTTCTATCCACTTGTGTCGTTAGATGCTGAGGGTAGGTGTAGTGTACTTCCGTGTTCCAAATCTGTCGCCCATGCTGTTGTAATTCCTTATTTCTTCAGTATCTCACATACCGTCTATCCATCTTTTTCTTGGTCTTTGTTTTGCTCTCTTGCTAACCCTCTTGTCTGGTGCTGTTGATCTACATCGCTGGTAGATTTTGGTGACATTCTTGGCAGTTGTCGTAACCACTTTATTTACTGTATTTTCGGTGTGATCAGTGCACGATGCTGCACCCACCTTCTGTCTGATATTTCGTCTAATACATTCGAAAGTTTCAAAGCACACCCTGCTCAGATTTCACGATACGCCCCTGGTTTCTTTCCCCATCACCAAATGTGCCTCTGTTTTAGTTTTCTGTTCTCTTCACGAGACATGCCTGCTACACCGTTTAGATGATTCGAATTAAGCGGCAAGAGTTTGTGGCTGTCCTTAAAGACGCCATTAGGCGTAAGGGTCACTGATTGGTAAAGCAATCATTGACCAATGATCGAAGAAGATGATGAGATTTGGTGGCTTATGGGTTGTAACTTGGTTTACAATTCCAACGTACCAGGTTCGAATCACACCGTGCTCAGTCTGATAGATCGGGTGCGTGGTGGGTTTTGTTCATGGTATGACCGCTTATGTCAAGTGAACCAGCTGTAAATGGGTACCTGTCCATGAAAAGGACAATGTCGGTGCTGCTGTGGGAGCTACGGAGGTAGTGCTGTGTCGTAGGCATTTTCATCAATGAACGGGACCTAGCGAATATGGGGCAATGGCGTCGGTTCTTTTGGCCATTTTGAAAATAGGAGACCAACGTCTGGTCTGACAAATTATACTGATCGGACATGTCAGTCAGGGGCAGGTTAAACATACTGATCGGACATGTTAGTCAGGGTCAGGTAAAACATACTGATGGGACATGTCAGTCAGGGTTAGGTAAAACATACTGATCGGACATGTCAGTCAGGGTCAGGTTAAACATACTGATCGGACATGTCAGTCAGGGTCAGGTAAAACAAACTGATAGGACATGTTAGTCAGGGTCAGGTAAAACATACTGATTGGACATGTTAGTCAGGGTCAGGTAAAACATACTGATTGGACATGTTAGTCAGGGTCAGGTAAAACATACTGATAGGACATGTCAGTCAAAGAGTCAGATAAAACGTACTGACCAAGACCACCTCCTCTCTTCCACGCTTGAATATGACTGTTTTTCTTGGCCGCCTGGCTAAAGAGGTGAGAGGTCGACGTGATGCCCGTTGTAAAGAGAGGAGACTAACGTCTGGTCTGTCAAAACATACTGATCAGACATGTCAGTCAGAGTCAGGTAAAACATACTGACCAAGAACCCCCTCCTCTCTTCCACGCTGGAAACGGGCTTTCTTGGTGGTAGCCTGGCTAACGAGATGAGTGATCGACGTGATCCCCATAGTAATGAGAGGAGACTAACGTCTGGTCTGACAAAACATACTGATCAGACATGTCAGTCAGAGTCAGGTAAAACATACTGACCAAGAACCCCCTCCTCTCTTCCACGCAGGAAACGGGCTTTCTTGTTGGTAGCCTGGCTAACGAGATGAGTGATCGACGTGATCCCCATAGTAATGAGAGGAGACTAACGTCTGGTCTGACAAAACATACAGATCAGACATGTCAGTCAGAGTCAGGTAAAACATACTGACCATGAACCCCCTCCTCTCTTCCACGCAGGAAACGGGCTTTCTTGTTGGTAGCCTGGCTAACAAGGTGAGTGATCGACGTGATCCCCGTAGTAATGATCTGTACGCATTGAAGTCAAGCATAGCATAATCGCCTCGAGGACCCTGGTTCACCTTCATTAGCACGCTCGGGATGTGCGAGGAAAGCAACAGCAACCCACCGCATAACGTTTTTATCAAGCCACTCATTGTAGAGACACACGACAACAACAAGAAGAGTGGTTTTCAAAACAAAAGAGTTACAGTACCTGTATTAGTAGGGTTGATTTCTTGTCTTCCACCCCCCAATGCCATGTATCCCAGTTTTCACAATTCTAGTACGCCAGAGTAAGAAGATCTAAAAGAAATAACGAATGTGTGAGACGAAACACCTAATACTACCATTATTTTGGTAATCAATCTAATTTACATAAAGATGTAGTATGTAAATGTTACTGTCGCGTCGTCCTTCTTCGTGCCTCTTTTTAACTCCAGCCGGATATAGTGACAAGAGCAGTTGACCTACTTTAAATATTTCACGCCGGAATAGTGCGGACTTTGGGCATATACATTTTAGAAAGGTAAAAATCCCGTTCTGAAGAATATGTATGTTGATAAATTTGGAAAATGCTGTTATTAAGAAACTTTTAAATATAAGTATAAAGATATGTAGCCTTATTAGAAAGTTTCGGGTCTGTAGCCTTATTATAAAGTTTGCAAGCCAATATATCGGGTATGTAGCCTTATTATAAAGTTTGCAAGCCAATATATCTGGTCTGTAGCCTTATTATAAAGTTTACAAACCTATATATCGGCTCTGTAGCCTTATTATAAAGTTTGCAATCCGAAATATATATATAGCCTTATAGTCTATGGCCTTATTTTAAAGTTTCCAATCCGATATATCGGGTCTGTAGCCTTGTTATAAAGTTTGTAATCCGATATATCGGATTTATGACCTGATTATAACGTTTGCAAGCCAGCATATCAACAGCAACAACAGCAGCAAAAGCAACAGCAGCAACAACAACAGGAACAACAACATCAACAATAACACCGACAGCAACAACAACATCAACAACAACAACAGCAACAACAACAACAAGAGCAGCAACAACAACAACAACAGCAACAACAACAACAACAGCAGCAACACTAACAGCAACAACACCAACAGCAACAACAACAGCAGCAGAAACACCAACATCAACAACACCAACAACAGCAACAACACCAACAACAACACCAACAACGTACTTGGACGTGCAGTTTCCCTATTCTTACCTTCTCAGCGATGGGCCCAGAGTTCCACTCAGGAAGCAGCTTGGCCTTTGGGTATTCTAAATTATCTCCAATCGGCACAAGGGCCATCGAGCTTGTCTTCGTGTGCAGCAGTCGTGGTGGTTTGAGTTTAAGACCACAGCCTTAAGGGGGTAGTAGTTTACTTGCAGGAAGGGGGCTCGCGCGCTAACACAGACATAATCAATATTTCCTCGCTAAACCTGTGGACAACCGAGTGTTCGCACAACAGCACAACGGGTTTATTTACTTCAACAGCTACTTAAGTTTACAGCATTTTTTGGTCAGCTATAGCTGAAGACCTTGCAATGGATGAGTCTGGAATGGACATAATGCAGGAGTAGGTAATCGGTTGAGGGCGGAGCAAATGAAGAACGCGTCTGAGAAATCGGTACAGGTTTACGAGTATAAACCAGTGTGCTTGTTGTTGTTGTTGTTGTTGTTGTGTTGTTGTTGTTGTTGTTGAATGTCCACAATGAATAGATTTACTCTTTTGTGAGAGATGAAACGGACGTTAAGTGGTGGTTTGTTTTAACTTCATCCACATGCCTGAGCGTGCTGATGAAGGTGGACCGGAGTACTCCAAGGCGGTTGTGCTATGATTGGCTTCATCTGCGTGTCGCTTACTACTACTTACTCATTGTAGAAACACAGGGTACGGCGTGGGCTAGTGGATAAGTGACACGGCTCACAATTCGAAGGTGGTGGGGTTCGATCCCCATCACAGCACCGGCCGTTACCCCAGGGAAGCAAACTCTTAGAAAATGCAGGAGTAAGCAGACCCTTTCATAAAATGCATGCTCAAGTCGGATGCACTGGGCCGACAGACGCAAAATAAAAACCACAGTGCAACGCACACCGCCTTGAGAAATATAGAAACAATGCGAACGAAAAAAAAAAAAAAATAAAAATAAAAACACATTGTAGAAACTCACGACATCAACAACAACAACAAAAAGAGACATTTTCAAATTGTCAAAGAAAATAGCTTCAGTACCTGTATTCGTAGGGTTGATTTTTTTGTCCCACCTGCTATTTATCGCAGTTTTCGCATTTTTAGTACGTCCTATAAAAAACAATGACTAGCCAGGCATCCATGAAAACAGCCCGTTTCCAGGGAAGTCTATGGGGAAGTCGAGGTGAGGGTCTTGGCTAGTATATTTAGCCTGACCCTGACTAACATGTCTGATCAGTATGTTTGCCTGACCAGAAGTTAATCTTACTTTCCAAACAGTTTGGTAGGTGAACCAATATAAGTCATAGCCTTCGCCACTTGTAGAAAGATACGGTGGACATTAACGCATGTTTGGACTACAGCGATGTAGTTTATACATAACAGAATGGACTGTAGTGAATTTTTTATCACATGGGTTTAGCGACAGATCAAAAGCTTCAGAAATAAATTTGAGACATTTGAGAGACAGTTGTAGGGAGAATTAATGAGAGAAGAGAACAGGAAATAGATTGAGACAGAAAAAGAGAGAAAAAGAGAGCGAATGAGAATGAGGCGAGAAAGAATTCAGAGAAATAAATAGAAAGAGAAAAACAACGAGAGAAACAGAAAGAGAAAAAGAAAGAGACAAAATAGAATGAGAGTGAAAGAAACAAGAGCACGAGAGAGAGAGAGAGAGAGAGAGAACGATAATGAGAGTGAAAAAAGCCAAGGAGAAAGAAAGAGATCATGAGATAAGGAGTGAGAGAGAGACACAGAGAGAGAGAGAGTGAGAGAGTAGGAAATAGTGAGAAAAAGAAAATAAAGAGACAGCGAGAGAACGAAAGATATCGAGTGACAGAAAGAGAGAGAACAACAGAGAACGAAATAGAAAAAGGGAGAAATATTGAGAAAGAAGGAGAGAAACAGTGACGAGAGAGAGAGAGAGAGAGAGAGAGCGAGAAAGAATGAGAGAGCGAGAATAAAGCGAGAGAAATATAGAGCGAGATAAAAAGAGTGAAAGAGAGAGAAAGATAAATAAAGGAGCAGAGAAGTAAAAATGGGGCCACCTGGCTACAGTGTGCACGCTGTATACTAAAGTACAGGAAAAATGGCCACTGAAACCGCTGTTTTTTCACAGACGTTATTGTAGGAGACTTGGTTTTTTACGTTGAGTGGATCGATAAGTCACATTGCCTTCCTTAAACATATGAAATGTACTGATTTAAAACTGGGTAGACTGGAACATGTTGAGTCGTAGGACCGAACCCAGTCCCATCCTCTTTGTTTTTCCTCTTTTCGCTTATCCTGTTTTGCCTTTCAGAGTCAGGTTACGAAGAGATCTCTAAGATGAGCCCGAATGTGTGCCTCGTGCACAGTGGCATTCACCGCCTCAGATATTTCAGCAAGCCACCTTTTTTGTGGTCGGGCTTTGGCCTTGAATCTGTTGTATCTAAATATAATTGCCTGTTGAATGAAAGGGGGGGGGGGGGGTGTGTGCTGTGTGGTGGTATTCTTGTCACGTGGCCAAACCATTTTAGTTGGTCTTTTGATGTAGTCTAATACTGGCAAAGATGGCGCTGTAACTGGCTGCGAGTCTACATTTCTCTACTGTTTTGGATCATTATGGATGCCGCCAGACCACGGATTTGCCTGGAATTCACACTAGTCGACGACTTACACTTGTGTTCACGGATACGTGGAGTTGTTTTCCGTCTGGATTTGTTATTTCGTTCTTTTTTTGTGATTTCTTCCGTCCGTTTATCCTGGTCTGGACGCCGGCTGAATGGCGCTACGCTTAAACTAGTTATACCTGTGTCGTATCTCACGGGTTAGTTCTGCCGGTTCACCTTCACGAATATGGCGTGTGGGAATTTTAGATGCTACTATGATGAACTGAATACAGCTGGGGAGAGATGCCAGACTCACTCACACGCTGAGTGGTGTCCCTACGACCTCTTGTGGTTATCGAAAAGGCACGACAAACTGCGGTAGATGCCTTCCCACCTTTCTACCCTGCGGGTTACATGTTTACGGAAAGGCTTCGGTGGTAACCCTGAGGCAAAATCTGCATCCTATGCTATCTCCAGTCGTCTCGATGAATGTCTTGCCACTGGCAAAATGTAGCTTAGGCTCTGTGAGTGAGGTTGACAAAAGGCGCAGTTTCTTCCTCACTTTAATCCAAATCTCCGCGCAAGTCACCCATTTCAGCGGACACAGCAAGAGATACGATTGTCCACACGGCTGAACAAAGAGAGTGGTCTTCATCACTTGTGCTGGACAAACTTTCAATACTGGTGTTGTTCCCACGAGTCCCCTCATGTCGTTTCTGATGATGTCTCATGTCTCTCCTTGCTACACCCAATATTTTTCGAAGGCATTTAATTTCTGCTGTTACAATGTGCCTTTTTCTCAGTTGATGTTAGTATCCAGTTATAACATTGATAGTAAAATGTCGGAAGTAAATCGTGTTGCGTAAGGATCTTTTGGTAGTTATGTTCACATGTTTGCAATTAAGTATTGGTGGAGATTGTTTAATAATCTAAATGAAGTCCCATCTACACGAGAGACACATGCCCTGCCCAGTATAATAATCAAAATAATGTTTCCCGTCGCTCCATTTGTTGACAGGCAGGTTAACCACAACAACAACAAAATCATTGGCTTACTCTAACCTGCTTTCAGGAAAGATTGCAGTCATTTGCAGTGCGGTGTCATTGCTACAGTTTTTAACATGATGAGGAGGGGAACAGATGTTAGTCCAGTCAGGCACAAAATAAGGACCAGGACGTCGCGTCAGGGGCAGGCACAATGCACAAAGGATGTTATTGGAGGTTCATTCCTGCCAACATTTGCTGTTGAAAAAGCACTTGAATTAAATTTTAAAAAATTTTGCGTTCGCTTTTTTTCTCAATTTTTCTTGGCGATGTGCGTTGCACTGCGGTTTTTATTTTGCGCCTGTCGGCCTAGTGCATCCGACTTCCGCATGCATTTTAACTAGGGTGTGCTCTCTCCTGTATGTTCTAAGGGTTTGCTTACCCTGAGTAACGGTGGGTGTTGTTATGGGGATCGAACCCAGCACCTTTGGATTCTGAGCCATGTCACTTAACCACTAGCCCCACGCCGTCCCCTAAAATTAAATTGAATGTCGTACTTGGAACTTGGTCCTCCTCTGAAACAGGTTTTCTTTTCCGTCTGTCATTACCTCCTTCGGAGGGGCAAGCAAGGCGGTACTCCTTGTCATTCCTAGTGATCTTGTTGTTTGTTGTTTTGAATACCCACCTTAATTATTTAAGAGCAGTACTCTGTCAACTATGCCAGCAGACCTCACCAAAAAGAGTAGTGGTACAGTGGGTTCCATCCCACTGTAACATTCAAGGCAACGAGGAGGCAGACAGACTGGCAAAAGAAGGTGCAAGACTACCACAACCAGATTTTAGTGTGACCTTACAAAGAGTCCAAAAGGCTTATTAGGGCCAGATACATGGCCAAATGGGAAACAGAACATACTGGCTCCACAAAAAATGATGCCTATTACCAATTGAACAGAAGAGAGCAGGTCGTGGTCTTCAGACTCCGCACAGGCCACAACAGACTGAGGTACCACCTATTCAATAAACTGAAGATAGGTGGCACTGACGAATGCAGTTGTGGTACCGGAAATATGACCGCTGAACATCTGCTGCAAAACTGCCCGAAATACGATGACCAGAGAAAGCACATTTGGCCATCACCAGTGGCAACACTAGACAAGCTCTATGGCAGTGTCGACAGCCTCAGGATGACCGCTGCTTTTTTCGAAAAAATACAGTTTGATGTCTGACAGCGTACGAAGAAGAAGAAGAAGAAGAAGAAGAAGAAGAAGAAGAAGAAGAAGAAGAAGAAGAAGAAGAAGAAGAAGAAGAAGAAGAAGAAGAAGAAGAAGAAGAATACCCACAATGAGAAGGTTACTCTTTCGTGCGCCCTAAAAAAGACGTTAAGAGGCGGGTTGCAGTAGCTTTCCTCACAGCTCGAGCGTGTTGATGAAGGTAGACCGGGGTCCTCCAGGCGGTTGTGCTTGGTTAGGCTTCATCTCTGTGTCGCTCACTACTACGTGGATCACGTCCATACTTCACCTCGCCAGTTTTTAAGGAGGGCTACTAGGAAGCCGAGGTGAGGGTCTTGGCCAGTATATTTTGCCTGACTCTGACTAACATGTCTGATCAGTATATTTTGCATGACCCTGACTAACATGTCTGATCAGTATATTTTGCCTGACCCTGACTAACATGTCTGATCAGTATATTTTGCCTGACCCTGACTAACATGTCTGATCAGTATATTTTGCCTGACCCTGACTAACATGTCTGATCAGTATATTTTGCCTGACCCTGACTAACATGTCTGATCAGTATATTTTGCCTGACCCTGACTAACATGTCTGATCAGTATATTTTGCCTGACCCTGACTAACATGTCTGATCAGTATATTTTACTTGACCAGACGTTATACTTCCTCCCCTAGCAGAACTGATTACAGACATTGCAGGCAAAATCAATGTTTCGTCTTTAGTGTGTGGTTTGTAGAAATAAATAGATCGAAGTTGCAGAGGCACTGAAGACAACAAAAGTCGATAAAAACAGATATAAATAATGGCTCAGTAACATCAAAAAGAAAACGTTCCCCATGTTTCTACCGCAAGGCTTTCATCGATGGAAAAATGAATGAAAAAAACTTGTAAAACAAAAACAACAAGAAATGATGTAGAATACGCCTTGTTCAAATGGGCTTGTTATGTCATTGAAACTGTGCGTTTATCTATTATGTTCCTGGTAAACTGTCCATTATTTATCATCTCTTTTTGTTGTTGTTGTTTTCGTTAGTATTTTGTCCCTGACAAAGGCCTTGTGGTCGTATCGTGGGGTATCCAGCTGATGTCGGATGTGTCGGACCGGAAGGGGCAATTATCGAAGTCAAGCTGTAAACTACGACACAACTCATTTCGTTACCGGACAACATCCTGCTACCTGCAAACTCATTTTCAGAGCTTGGCAGAAAAAGATTGAGAACGAACGAACGTAGAAGTCGCGCGGGGAATCGTTTTGTTTTTACAAGCTTTCATTTAACTTGACATGACCGTTGTCCAGTTGCGTGGACGCATCTTTCTCGTATTTAAACCAACTTCCCCATACATGTCCATTCGCTCTTTCGCGATAATAAGTTGTGTTTTGAAAAAAGAAATTGGCCAACTTTAGATAGGTCGTAACTCCCCCGAAAAATCCCTATAAAACGTCACATTTCAAGAGTGACTAAATAACGGAACTCATATTGTGCCACGGTTTATAATCGATCCATACTCCACACAGAGAAATAAAACAAATTCATGGTACAACACACAACAAATCACTGTTGAGAGTGATCCTTTCACAGAATTCTCCCCTGAAACCACTGCATAGCCATCTTTGTTTCCCGAACACGCTATTATAGCTGCACTGATAGTTGACAAATGCAAGTTCCGTTACTTATTCAGCCGTGTAATGTGACGTTTCAAAGAGACTTCTCTTTGAGTCACAAGGCATATATCTACAATAGACTGTGTGTATACAGTCCATGACGATAACGAATGTGACTTATAAGACCAATCTGAGCAGAAAAGCGTCCTTCATAGAACGTGCAAGGAAAATCAGGACTGTCTGCATCATCGCATAGGCGTGTCGTGTCTTTCCAAAAGCTAAGTCCATATCCTGTCTGCAATCAGTATCTCCTTTGTCTGTATTCCATGTATGCCGTGCTTAATCCTGAACCTCCATGCAATAAGATCCATGGCGTAATGTTCCCATGATTCCAAATCGATGCCGCATCATTCATGTTCCCATAATCTTAAATTGATTACGCAGACACTACTAGTGCGATCTGTTTCAACTATGAAATCTTGACGGAACCTACACAGATGACACTCCCGCAGCTGCAACAAAAACACCAACGTATCGTAGTATAAATCGAAGATTGTACATACATTTGTGTTCTTAATATTGACTTATTTGTCCTGATGTTGTCAGTTAGAAATTATCTATATGTAGTTTTCGTGACAATTGTAAGCTTTACAATTTATTATGTCCATAAGTCCGGCCAGTTTCCTGTCGCCCATATTTTGTTGCAGATGTGTCAGGCATTTCACCACTACTACCTCTCCACCTGCCTGTAAGAGCTCTGCTGGTATATTGTCCACGCCGGCCGCCTTTCCTCTTCTCAATGTCTTCACCGCTGCAGTTACCTCTTCCTTCGTTATCAGTTGGTTATCCTCTATATCCCTTGGGGAAACTTCTCGTTTTGTCGGTGTTGATGCTAGATCTAAACCTTCTCTGGACCAGTATATAGTCAATTAGGCTGTGCACTTCATTGTTTGGGTTACGCCATGTCCAGCGTCTAGACGGCTTGTTTAACCCAAACGTGTTTGCTACTACCAGCTTATTGCATCGTGCAAATTCTAGGAGTCTGAGGCACCTGTCATTGGTTTCATTGTTTTCGTATGGGTCACATGTTTCCCTCCATTCGTGGACTGGATCTTCTCCAATTGTTGCATTCCAATCACCCTGGACTACTAATATGTCTTTACAATGCACTTTATTTTATTTTTGACTTAACATCTGTTTCACTAGTTCTTGTCTTAAAATTATCAACCAGTATTTTGTCGGTTATAATATACTGAATTGTCCTTCTCATTGCTGAGCATTAACTGTCTCTGGGTTGTTTGAGGTTACGTGGTTGCATGCTATCATTTGAAAGCGTTGTTATACGAGGGGAGTTCAAGTCAAACCGGGACTTTTTTGTTTTAGTTCTAAATGGGTTATAGCGTGTTGGAACTACTATCATTAGTAAGGGGGCACTTGTGTCATATTACTGCTAGATGGTCTACTTGCAATGGGCCAGTCACGTGATAGATGAATAAAAATGCCATACAACAATGTGAGTGCTTGATTGGAACAGCGTTTTGTGATGGGGTTTCTTGAATAAAAAGGCGTGAAACCTGCGGAAGTTTACAGAAGCCTGCAATCACAATACGGTGATGAGACGCTTAGCCTCAGTAAAACATTTGAATGGTGTCAACGTTTTGGAGAGTACACCGAACATCGGTGAGTGATTATCCCGGCCGTGGTGTACCTCAACCCACCACAGTAATTTATGTGAATCTCCAGATTGTGGAACGCCTTTTCCTGGAAAATCGACGCATTACCTATCGCAAAATTGCACTGGTAGGTAGCTAATTCATTACATGTTGAGAAACAATTATGCTGTTGACTAAGATGTTTCTGTGAGGATTTTGTGTGTGATTAAGACTGCATTTGGTCCACAATGCGCCTGAAAGTCGCAAGAGGAAACTAATAGAGCGTGCTGTCTACCTCATCAAGGGTAGAAGGCTCCCAGACACATGGTCGTAGACACACTGTCAATCAAATAGAAAAGAATCCTGCTGAGAGTGAAGAAGACTTCTAGGTTTGAAAGAAAGCTCTAGAAACCAGGCCTGCAATTCTGATTAGAGGTAGTCACGCAACAGACATTGCCGGGAGGATGAAGTGATAGAGACAGCATTTTACTGTCTCAGAATATGTGTGTGTGAGAGATTCTCAGGTCCCTTCCGTCCTACCGTACTTTCCCTAGCCGTAAGTCAACCACCAAGTTATAGGTGTACCCATTTCATTTGACTTAACTTAACGTCTATATACTGGTTTAGAAGACTCTACAAAGTCTGTATACAACCAGTTTTTTTGAGAGTGTTTTAATCTTAATAGACTTGAACACAAGAGCTAAGTAGACCCGCATGCATTTAGGCGCCATCTATAGCTGCTCTCAAAAAATCACTTGGGGAAAGGTATAAATAACTTGGGAAGATTATTTAAATTTCGATAACCAACTGCCAAGGAATTTTTAACGAGCTCGACACTGAACACGGAAGTCCGTTCTCATTTCCCAGAGATCAGGAGAAGTTTTACCAAAAGATCAACTTGAAAAAAAATCCGCTCTCGACCGTGATTCGAACACGCGACCTCCGGTACCCGAGGCGGACACCTTACCTCGAGACCACTGAGTCCCCCACCCGAGCCGGGTACCTTACCTCGAGACCACTGAGTCCCCCACCCGAGCCGGTCACCTGACCTCGATACCATTGGGTCCCCCACCCGAGCCGGTCACCTGACCTCGATACCATTGGGTCCCCCACCCGAGCCGGACACCTTACCTCGAGACCATTGGATCCCCCATCCGAGCCGGTCACCTGACCTCGATACCATTGAGTCCCCCACCCGAGCCGGACACCTTACCTCGAGACCATTGGGTCCCCCACCCGAGCCGGTCACCTGACCTCGATACCATTGAGTCCCCCACCCGAGGCGGACACCTTACCTCGATACCACTGAGTCCCCCACCCGAGGCGGACACCTTACCTCGATACCACTGAGTCCCCCACCCGAGTCGGACACCTTACCTCGATACCACTGAGTCCCCCACTCGAGGCGGACACCTTACCTCGATACCACTGAGTCCCCCACCCGAGTCGGACACCTTACCTCGATACCACTGAGTCCCCCACCCGAGGCGGACACCTTATCACAAGACCACTGAGTCCCCCACCCGAGCCGGACACCTTACTTTCGAGACCACTGAGAACCCCCACCACCCGAGGCGGCACCTTACCTCGATACTTCTGAGTCCCCTACCCGAAGCGGACATCTTATCTCGAGACCACTGCATATCGGTAGATTGGAATGTTTTAAGAATGGGAATTGAACTACGTTGCTTTGATTTCAATAGCTAGTACTTTAACCACTATGCCACTCAAACAGCTTTACCATACATGAAACAGAGATTGAATAATGTGTTTCTGCCGCAATCGAATGAATTGAGAAGATAAAGAATATATCAGGCCAGTTTCCATTAGTATAATGCCTACCCACTCAAGCGTATGGTTTGTTTCTAAGTGTGCCCCCTGGTAATATGTCAATAATTTATGAGAAGGCCAAGGTCCGGGATGTCGTCGGTTCAAGTCCCCTTCTGGGTAGAAGGATATCGTGATTTCAAGCGAAGATACCAAATCGCTGATCCCCCCCCCCCCCCCCCCCCCCCATAGAAATTGTGCAAATTTGAGCTACTTCGTTTCGGGGTAACAAACTGTTGACCCGAACAATCTGGGAGATAACTCTTCAGCATCCATTCTAAACATTATTACATCGTCTATCTTGCTGCCGAAGACGGATGTGTCAGACAGAAAGGTGCAAATATTTCAGCCAAGCTGCAAACTAGTGACACAACACATTCCGTTCTCTGGACTATATCTTGCAAAGCCCTGTTCAGGACTTGGTAACGGGAGATTGAGAACGAACGAAGAAGAAGAAGACATTTTCTATCTTGTTTTGATGTGTAGACAAACGTTATGTTTCATAGCGTTCTTTGAACCACTTCATCATCATCATGTAGCATGGCCTTTGTAGAACGTCGCTCTCATGACAGCCTGTCTGTAGGAAGCTCTATCTTTCGCCAGTCTTCCGGCCTGCTCTAAGGTCAAACCCAGCGCCTCCTGTCCTGGATCCATCGTCTTCTCGTTCGGCTCCCGCCTCCTCTCACAGCGACCATACCCTCCATACACACTCTCTCCAGTTCGTTGTTTCGCCTGACGCGTCCAAAAAAAAACCCAGCCTTCGAGCCATTACGTCCCCCATGAGCCAATTCACTTCTACACTCTGGTCCCGCCGGGTGGATCCGCCTGTTTCCCTCCCGGTCCGCGGGACTCCTCCACCAGAAAAGGTAAAAGCCTCCGTCCATCGTAGACGATGATGGCATAATTAATTTTGCTAGCAATATTTTTTAGTAAGGATTAACTGTGCTATTTTTTATCTTCATTCTCTTGTCTCGAGCCGCCCGACACCAGTGGCACGTCAAGGACAAGACGACTAGGGGGCAACTACGAGATGCAGGGGACTCCGCATCAAGCACCCGCGAAAAAGACAGCGTAGTCCGGAGTCGATCCTACACTACCTGATCACGAATCCGACGGCTTAACCACTTCGCCACGGAATCCTCCGCAGCACTGTGTTTCAAAAGCATCGACCTTCGCTCCCACTGCTTTTGCAATCGTCGACGTCCCACATCCACAGGTCGCCACAGTGAAAAATAATGCATGCTCCCAGGATCTTTAGCTGTAGCTCCCTGTTTGTACCACGCCATAGGCTCTCCACACCCCTCATCCACTGCATCTGAACTGCTTAAAACGTGTCATTTCTTCTTGGTCGTCGTCTTTTTCCTGTCGTCGCCTCTTTCCTTCTTGGTCGTCGTCTCTTTCCTTCTTGGTCGTCGTCTCTTTCCTTTTATCGTAGGGTACACGTTAGGACAGTTTTTAATTGAAAGAAGTAAAGTTTTAGTCTTAGTCTTAGTTTTAGTCTTAGTTTTAGCTTGTCCTAGTTTTATGTCTAAGTTTTAGTTTGTCTTAGTTTTAGTCTTAGTTTTAGTCTTAGTTTTAGTCTTAGTTTTAGCCTTAGTTTTAGTTTTAGCCTTTGTCTTAGTTTTAGTCTTAGTATGTCTTAGTTTTAGTATTAGTATTAGTCTTAGTTGTAGTCTTAGTTTGTTTTAGTTTTAGTCTTAGTTGTAGTCTTAGTTTCAGTTTGTCTTAGTTTGTTTTAGTCTTATTTTGTCTTAGTTTTAGCCTTAGTTTTAGTTTGTTTATCTTAGTTTTAGTCTTAGTTTGTCTTAGTTTTAGTCTTAGTTTTATTCGGCCAGTACATCTACAGGCGGTTGTTTCCGTTGTACCAGTCTCAACTCTTGTTCCATTTGGTGGTAGCTGGTCGGAGCAGAGAACTAGAGCTGACCTTGGAAAATGGTTGCAGTAGTGCAGTCTGGCTGAGGATAGTGGTCACAGTCGCAAGGGAAACCCGGAAGGGTACCCGAAAAACGCAGCTGAAACCAGATGCGTTGGGCTGAAAGGCGCACATATTGCTTGGGTGCAAACTATGGCACGATCTCACAAAGCCCATTTCAGATCGAACACCGAAGTCGAAGAAGCAGAAAAAGAAGTAGAATAAGAAAAAGAAGAAGAAGAAGAAGAAGAAGAAGAAGAAGAAGAAGAAGTCCTTGGGGCAGACAGAAGATACAATAGTCAGATGATCCCTATGGCATAACATGGTAGCTTATAAAAGACTGAATACGTAAATTAAGGTAAACTCCATTCTTTTACAAATGTAATACGTTAATTATGCTAACAAGCTAATGAACAGTAGAAAAAACAAACAAAATGTAAAATAACAAAGCACATAGGAACAAACACAGTACATGCGTTATGCATATAGAGATATACAGAAACTATCAAACACGGCAAAGATGGCTCAAGGAGAAGAACAAACTGAGGACAAGAATGCAACAACATAATCATCACCGTTTGTCTGTACGTAGTTCAAGGTAGCGAGGTCTGGGCTGGATTCCCCGCTTATTAAATGAAAGTGAAGCGTATGTGTTAGACTCTCCTTTCCAGGTGTAGAAATCGCCGTTGCTTTCACTGTTCGGCTTGCCGGGCAGGAGTTTCCATGCAAATGACCTCTCCAACATTATTGTGTCTCCCCCCCCCCCCCCAACAGCAGCACCTTCATTGAGGGGCCCCCTTCTTCTTATAGAGCATGCTGTGGGGTCTGACCGAGTACCCGGCGGTATTACTGGGACTCATCTGCCTTGCTTGGCAGCCAATCTAAGAGAAGGTAAATTCTTCTAAACCCGGGTAGACGAAGCTCGTTAGCCTGTTCAGGCAGATGGCCTAGGAGAGGAGGAACTCTGTTTTTAAACTCACAAGTGCCCCGGAGTGATGACTAGAGTGATGACAAGACAGTGGAAACCTCGGGAGAGAGTAGAGCTACAGGAATAAACCCAGACAGAAAATCCTGAGTGGAAGCACCTAAGACGGATGGTTTCAAAATTGGGAACTCATTTCGGCAGCTTCTGCAGCTGAGCTGGTGTGCCAAATTGTCATGCTTTGCATTCCTTTTTATTACACAAGTGAGGCAGAGAGTGGGATCCTGCAGTTTGGGCAGTCCAGGTTCTCCATATTCAGCGCCATGTAGAGGTTACGCACAGGGCGTCACGGGCAGGGTCTACTGAGGCGCCAATGATAATAATGATGATGAATCCACGGTATCACGTGATACTCTGCATCTACTCATATCTTTACCCATAATTCACAGTAACAATTTTATGCCGTAAACATAAGTACATCATAAATATAGCTTTTTCTTTTTCTTCGTCGTTTGTTCTCACAAACTCCCGCTACCAAGCCCTGAACGTTCTCAAACTCCCGCTACCAAGCTCTGAACGTTCTCAAACTCCCGCTACCAAGCTTGAACGTCCTTAAACTCCCGCTACCAAGCTCTGAACGTCCTCAAACTCCCGCTACCAAGCTCTGAACGTTCTCAAACTCCCGCTACCAAATCATGAACGTCCTCAAACTCCCGCTACCAAGCTCTGAACGTTCTCAAACTCCCGCTACCAAATCATGAACGTTCTCAAACTCCCGCTACCAAGCTCTGAACGTTCTCAAACTCCCGCTACCAAATCATGAACGTTCTCAAACTCCCGCTACCAAATCATGAACGTTCTCAAACTCCCGCTACCAAATCATGAACGTTCTCAAACTCCCGCTACCAAATCATGAACGTTCTCAAACTCCCGCTACCAAGCCCTGAACGTTCTTAAACTCCCGCTACCAAGCCCTGAACGTTCTTAAACTCCTGCTACCAAGCCCTGAACGTTCTCAAACTCCCGCTACCAAGCTCTGAACGTTCTCAAACTCCCGCTACCAAGCTCTGAACGTTCTCAAACTCCCGCTACCAAGCCCTGGAAAAGGCTTTGCAATTGGCAGGATATAGCCTGAGAAACGGAATGCGCAGTGTCGTAGTTTACAGCTTTTCTGTGATATTTGCCCATCCGACTACAACATTTGTTTGGTATCGGGTTATATGTCCCTCTTCGCTTAGCCAACCTGGCCTGTTGCGATCTGTTATTCAGGATCACCGCGTAGAGGTAGAGAAAGGTCTTGGCAGCTCTGGGTCGCTGACCACTACAGCTCATGCACCATATTCAGCATCTTCATCCCCATATGTACAGCAAAACCAGAAACATGTTTATGACCTGGGATCTTTCAGTTGGTTTGAATCTGTTAAACGGCAATTTGTTTCTGTCAAAGTTGTATGAGAAAAAGCTTTTCAATTTTTCAATTTCATTTAGAAAACTATTATTGAAAACTTTGATTTGATTTCGCAATTTCGGAATTGAGTGTCTATACACCAGCTATTTGGCGCAGCGATATATCGTTCGTATTTTTTTAGTCGGTGAATTTATGCAATACAAAGTAAGTGATAGTGAGTGGTATGTGAATCAACTAGGGGCGTTCAAGTCAAGCCGGGACTTTTTTTAGGTAATGTAAAAAAACATTTTTTTTCCATGTAGTCACAATGCCATTAATTTTTTTATATGATTTCCTGCAACGTTTATGCATTTATCCTAACGTTTATTCAGCTTCAGCGTAAAAAAGATTTGTCAGTATGTCTAAACTAATCAAGAACAGCCTGTTTCACTAGTGAATGTGGTAATATCTCCCAGCCGAGTTGCTGCAGATGGCACATTGTGCGGTGATCCGTATAAGGTTGAGGAGGCTTGAACTCTTCTCTGCCGGTCAAAAGCGATCTGGGAACCAAACTTGCACACCGTCCCCAGAGAAGGACTTGCCTCTTGTGCAATTTCGCAACAGGCTATGCGTCAATTTTTCAGGTGTTTCCAAATCTGGATATTTACAGGAATGACTTTTGTGGGTTGAGAGCCACCAGCGCCTGAATCATTACTCACGGATGTACGAGCTTCTCTAAAACGTTTACACTATTCAAATGTCTTACTGCGGCTAGTGTCTCATCACTGTATTTTGATTGCAGTCTTCTGTAAATTTCCGGAGGGTTTACGTCTCAAGTCACAAGAAATTTCATCACAACACGCTGTCCCATTGCAAGCCCTAACAATGGTGTCCGCCATTTTTGTTGATGTCCCTAGACTGACCCATCGCAAGTGGGCCACCCAGCATTAACAGCACACAAGTGCTTCTAACTAATGATAGTAGTTCCAGCACGCTATTACCCATTCAGGTAGAACTAGAACATAAAATCTCGATTTGATTAAAACTCCCCTCGTGTATTTGTGCAAGCAGAAGTTCAATGTGTTCTGTGTTTTTGTCTGCATATGATACATAGTAAAGGGCAGAAAATAAATGTAAGTAGCATATCCTTTGCAGAACGCAGCTTCTTATAGTCATAAGTTTCTTGGGAAGTGTGCAGTACGGTCGGTTGCCATTACTTTCCGTAAGTGGAGGAGCTAAAAAAAACACTATGTCTACCAAACTGGATACAAGCGTGATTCGAACCGGGTGCGTTGGGATTGTTTAACGGACGATCATCCACCCCGCCCCCCCCCCCCCTTTACCTAGGCCATTCAGCGTCCATGAAGGACAGAAAGAAATGAATAAAGAATAATAGCATAAGATGGACCCATTGGGGGAAAGAGCAGCACACACACACAATGGGAAGGATGACTAACGTCTGGTCAGGCACACATACTGACTAAGACCCTCAACTCTGATTCCACGCAGCCCTTCCTGGAAACGAGCTGTTTTCACGACAGCCAGGCTAAAGAAGTGAAGCATCGACGTGATCCTCGTGGTAGTGAGCGACACGCAGATGAAGCCCAAAATAGCACAACAGCCTGGAGGACCTTCATCTGCACGTTCGGGATGTGAGGAATGCTATGATAACCCGCCACTAAACGTCCTGTTTAGGGCACACTAAAGAGTAAACCTACTCATTGTGGGCATTCAACTACAACAACAATAACAACAACACACACACTCACGCACATTCAAAGAGAGAGAGAGAGAGAGAGAGAGAGAGATACACACACACTCACGCACATTCAAAGCGAGAGAGAGAGAGAGAGGTGGATGTCTATCTGTTGGATCAATATTCTACCCAAAACAAGCGCCCACAGAAACAAACAACATACAGTCAATACATCGATCACTCAATCGTGAATTAGTGAGATCCATAAATACAAACCATAGACATACCAAAAACTTCTCCAGCGATATACGTGCTGCATGTGACGAAACGAAACAGAACATAATAACAGATACAAAAATATATATCAACAAAACAGTATAGGACTAATTTCAAACCAGAGGAGCTCAGAAATGACAATGACACTGATTGGGCAGGCACATCATCCGAACAGTCCGAAGAGATAATGACGTCACGGGCAAGGAGAGTGACAAGCAGCGATGTATCAAGCCGGATAGAATTAGGCTGAAGACGGTCACTAATAAAAGTGGTATTATTAGAGACATGAATATAGGGTGTGTGGCGACCAGGAAGTTGTGTATCATCCAGCGTAGAACGCAGGACTCGGAGGGATGGTTCCAACTGATGTAGGTAATATCTTCTGCTTGTTATTTTCTCATCCCAGTCAAGAGTATAGGAGCACTAACTATTACTACTACAGCCAGAGTATACGTCCACCGCTACAGTTGACCTTCTTTTGGAAGCCTGTGTCAAAGTGTTTTGCAGCGACGGTTACTGTAGCAGTTTCTTTCACACATCATGAGGTTGCTATTATGATTTAGGATGGGAAAAAACAGGAGGTGAACAGATACAGTCTTCGTTCTCCCCCCCCCCCCTCCCACCCCGCAACTAGCGGGAGAAAACAATCGAACACGATTTTTAAAATTCACATTCCTTTCGTAGACAAAGAGAAGGCATTCGATCGGTGGATAGATTCTACAATGTTCACAGCATTAGAGCGTTATGGAGTAAATATGAGGAAAGAGTTATGAGGAAAGAGTTATGAGGAAAGACTCAGTTATTAGGAAAGAGTTATGAGGAAAGAGTTATGAGGAAAGAGTTATGTGGAAAGAGTTATGAGGAAAGACTCAGTTATGAGGAAAGTGTTATGATCAAAGAGTTATGAGGAAAGACTCAGTTATGAGGAAAGACTCAGTTATGAGGAAAGACTCAGATATGAGGAAAGCCAGAAAAACCAGCCTACAGTGTTTAGAAAAGAGAAGAATTCGAGGTGACTTAATATAGGTTTATAAGATAATCACAGGAAAGGTTAAATTAGACTATAACAAGTTTTTTTTTTCTTCAAAATACAACCACCAACGAGAACAAGAGGGCACAGATACAAATTTACTAAAAAAAATGCCCGGATTGGATATTAGAAAATATTTTTTTTAGTCAGAGAGTGGTGAATGCTTGGAATGCTTTACCCCAGGAGGTGGTGGAGGCAGAGACAGTTAATACATTTAAGAATAGATTAGACGTGCATAGCTTTTAAAGCAGGGTAATGCAAATGTGACTGGGTATCTACAGACTCTGATGAGTCTTCTAAACTAGTATAAAAACGTTAAGTTAAGTCAAATAAACATTTGACCAACCTACGTAACATTCTTTATATCAATAGCAAATGTAGAGTAAGAGAAATCACAGGATATTCTGACAAATGTAATGTAATAATAACGTTGTGATGGTATAATAACATCCCATTTACTGTTTATCACATGCAATCTGTAAAAACGCTAACATCAGTAAGGGAAATAACCTCAGTGTTCACTTAAATGACCTTCTCTTTGCTGATGACCAAGAACTAATAGTAACCTCAGAAAAACAACTGCAGGGACACACCAACAAGCTTAGTGATGTCTGTATGATTAGAGTATGAAAATCAACATAGTGAAAATCGAAGTTATAATGACTGCAAGAGAAGAAACAAAAAAACAAAAGAATTATTTAAAAAAAACCAACAAGTAAAACATGTGAACATTTTCCTTTACCTGGGTAATATAATTCCAGCAGTTGAAAAAAGGTGACACCGAAATTAAAAACATAAATAATAAAGCAAGTCAAATCATTGGATAAATGTCCCTATTATTGCACGTGACAATGGATACCAAAATGGATACCAAAAAACAAAATACCTACCCAAAGCGCTATTACTATCCACATTTTGATATCAGTGCCAAAATTAAACATTACCAAACAAAGAAAACAGAAACATGGTAACAACAGAGATATCATGTCTCCGAAGAACGATAGAAGCAACAATAATGGATAGAATCAGAAACGAAGATATTAGGAGACAAGTGGGATCAACATCAGTAATAGACATCATCAAGAGACAGCAAACCAAATGGTTTGGCCACGTGACACGACTAGCACAAGATTATATCCATCAGAAAGCAATGCTATCAAGATACAATTGATACAAAGCCAACGGCTGACCCCGCAAAACTTAGCTAGCAGAAATAATAGAAGCAGTAAAGCTGCCGGTGTACAAAGCACATTCTAGGCCCGGTCAAGAAATCTCTTCATAATCTGACGCTGAATGGCATAATCACAAGCTAGGCCCCGTTTAAGATATCTCTTATAAATATAACACTGAGGGCAAAAGCACATATTAGGGCCCGGTTAAGAAATCTCTTCTGATGCTGAAAGGCATACGCACATACTAGGGCCCGGTCAAGAAATATATTCATAATATGACGCTGAAAGGCATAGACAGGACAAAAGGGGAATGAAGAAGTAGACAATGTTGCTAATCACATGCGTATATTTCTTCAATCGTCTGACATGACACGCATGGGGGTACAGAGGGCCTGTTATTTCCTCCGAAGTAAGGAGATTTATAGTTGGTAGTGTTACTTGAATAAAAACCCCTTTACCGTCTGCGACAGAGCTCCATCAAATCGATCGCCTCTGGTACATAGGCGTTAGTATCTTCTGTACTTTATAGATTTGTAGACGAGTGTGTTAAGAACGGTAATGAAACCTGGCATAAATGGAATGAATAGCAAACTTTCTAACCACTTCGCCACTTAGTGTGTTGACCGAAATCCCTACAGACTCCCCAGGTGAAGCCCAGTACTCTGCAGCATTGGGATGAGAGCCGCGAGGAGTGTATGTTGAACCAATGTCTGTATCTTGGATTGTTTTCTCACGGTATAAGCCAGGCCCAGCCGCAGCAAGATGCAGCATAACAACAGGATAACTGAACGAAAGCACATGAATTTGCACACAATAAAGTCTTTGATACCACCTGGTGAAGGATGTGTGAATTATAATCCTAACAGGAACTAGCAAACTTCAGAAAACGACACAAACACCGCAGTGAGTCGAAAACGCAGCCAATCAGGCGCGGCCATCTTACTTTCTATCAGTAAGCTCACCACTATAGGGATTACAGAGTCGATCCTCATCTGGTTGGACAGGCTGCAGTGAAACGTCCCTTCTCCATGAGGACGATCAATGACGCCAGGTGGAGCTTTGATCGGTATGTTTCCCCTACCCTGGTTATTCTTCACGCCCACAAAATGCAGATAGACAGACCACCCGAGACAAGTGCGGCAGTTGAAGAGAGCCCACTAAATAATTAAATATAAAGCAACATATGTATATTTTGTTACAAGCTTTTATTACACTTTTTAAGAGCACGACGCTGTTGTCTCTCACGCTGCGAGTTGGTTTTGACTTTATTTAGAAAATTTTTCCAATGTTAACTTAACGTCTTTATACTGGTTTAGAAAAATCTACAGACTCTGTATACAGCCAGTTTCTCGGAGGGTTGTTAACCAATGTGCAAGTCCGACTTATTAGACTAAAACGCTAGAGCAAAGTAGGCCCGCAGCCTGTTAGACGCCAGTCATGCTGCTCTTAACAAACCATCTCACCGTGGCCGGTGTTACACCATGTCACACAGTTAATCGCCTCTTACGACATGCTCTCTGTCGGGCAGTGGTGCTATTCTTGTCCTTGTCCCACACAAGGACCCCGGCTTACCACCCACGACTGTATCATTCCGTATTATGTCTCTCATAGTAAGGCTGTTGGCTTTTCAGAAGCAATCCTCTCACGGCTCGTAATCTTTCTCTCTTGGGCCTTTGGTTAATGTAAACGTCTTTCAGTGATAACAAAGTGCTGACACGAATATACCGTTGATCAATAGTCCTTTTGTAGACGTTTTAATATTCAAAGTGGTTTGTCTGGATTTCAAGCGGGGAGATCAGGCACAGATCAAAATATTCCGTTATCACAGAGCAATCTAATGCACGTCAAAATATGCAGTTCCAGTTCAGTTCACGCGCCATCTCCGTATCGAAGGTCGGCTGCAATGGTTCTCCCGTGTACTCTATCTCTTGCCGCAATGGTACAACCTGACAGGCTTTTTCCGGTCCATCTCTTGATGTTACCCACCAATTTATAACGTTGCCCGCCTCTTGGACGACTGTCTTCCACCCTACCCTCTAGTATGGTCTTCAACAAGGTATGTTTTGCTATGTGACCAAAAATAACCTGCATTTCTTCTTTTTTTTTTTAATGCGTCCGCCTTATTTCTCTATTCCCCAGGGCGGTGTGCGTTGCACTGTAGTTTTTATTTTGCGTTTGTCGGCCCAGTGCACCCGACTTCAGCATTCATTTTATTTAAGGGTCTGCTTCCTCCTGCATTTTCTAAGGGTTTGCTTCAACGGGGTAACGGCCGGTCCTGTGATTGGGATCGAACCCAGCACCTTCTTGTTATGAGCCGTGTCAATTAACCACTAGCCCACTCCGTCCTCTTAACTTCTATCTATCCTTAAAAAACTTTATAAATTTCGAAACAGCTATGTGGTGTGAAGAACAAAATAATGATAAACTTTGGAAATCCAGAAATATTTATATAAAAATGATTGAAGATTTATACACAAACAAAGCAGGGGAAACAATACAACAAAAGGAAAGACAACTATATTTTAAAGAACCGGAAACAGTGTAAAGAAAATTCACATTTCAGATTCAAATCACGGACATTCAGGTGACGGATGTGTCTGTGTCTTGCAGCTTAAAAGAATGGCATGAGTTTGGGAATTCGGCCAACTAGACACCGATATTGGTTTGACACCACTTACACAGCGAAACAAATACATAAGTAAATACATAAATAAATATGTGTCTGTGTTTGAAAATGTGTATACGTATGTGTGTGTATGTGTTTGAGAGCAGTAATATGTGTGTGAGCACGCACGCACGCACGAACCCACGCACGCACGCACGCGCACACACACACACACACACACACACATACATATATATATCAGTATGCTTGGACGGTTACAGTATATCTATTCTGTACATTTCAGGTACCACTCGATTAGAGAGAAACTCGCAGTCAAGTAACCATGTCTGTTTAAATGATCAGGACGTTGGGGCATATCTGCTGGATCCAGGAATGACTTTATATGGGAACTCGCGATATCTGCTGGAGTGAGGAGCCCTTATTTATTTCTCATTATGTCCAAGTCAGACCACCCGAATCTCCCCATTGAGTATTAGCTTTTTATAGAAGACGCCAGATTAGCAACCCAGTTTCCTCACAAGAGCGTGTAATTAGGCTGTTCAGCTCTTGGGCTGTTGTTGTTGTTGTTGTTGTTGAATGCCCACAATGAGTAAGTTCATTCTTTTGTGCGCCCTGAAAATGGCGTTAAGTGGCGGGTTGTAGTAGCTTTCCTCACATCCCGAGCTTGCTGATTAAGGTAGATCGCGATCTTCCAGTCCGTTGTGTTATGCTTGGCTTTGTCTGCGTAGTGCTCACTACTACGGATATCACGCCGATCCACATCTTGTCAGCCAGACTGCTTTGATAACAGCCTGTGTCCAGGGAACGATACATGGAAGAGAGATAGCAGTCTTGGTCAGTATATTGTGCCTGACCACAAATTACTGTAGATACAGGCATTCTGACTCATGGGGTAATGCCTTTGAAACGTCACCCTCCACGGCTGACTAAATAACGGAACTTGCACGTGTCAACTGTTAGTGCAACTATAATAGCGTGTTCGGGAAACAAAGATAGCTATGCAGTTGGTTTCAGTGCAGGATTATGTGTAAAAATCACTCTCGGCAGTGATTTGTTGTGTTTTGTATCGTGAATTTGTTTTATTTCTCTGTGTGGAGCATGGCTTGATTATAAACCTTGGCACACTATGAGTTCCGTTATTTAGTTGGCGTTGGAATGTGACAATTCAAGGGGTTTCCCCGGTGAGTTTGACGGTCTATCTAAAGTAAACCATGGCCTGATTCTAACGCGACATCCTGGTTAGTGTATTGTACCTGACCCGGACAAGACTTCTTGATCGGTATGTTGTGCCTGAACGAACTAGCATCTCAGTTCCATATCAGTATGTTGTGCCTGAACGAACTAGCATCTCAGTTCCATATCAGTATGTTGTGCCTGAACGAACTAGCATCTCAGTTCCATATCAGTATGTTGTGCCTGAACGAACTAGCATCTCAGTTCCATATCAGTATGTTGTGCCTGAACGAACTAGCATCTCAGTTCCATTTCAGTATGTTGTGCCTGAACGAACTAGCATCTCAGTTCCATTTCAGTATGTTGTGCCTGAACGAACTAGCATCTCAGTTCCATATCAGTATATTGTGCCTGAACGAACTAGCATCTCAGCTCCATTTCAGTATGTTGTGCCTGAAGGAACTAGCATCTCAGTTCCATTTCAGTATGTTGTGCCTGAACGAACTAGCATCTCAGTTCCATTTCAGTATGTTGTGCCTGAACGAACTAGCATCTCAGTTCCATTTCAGTATGTAGTATGTCCTTTGCAAAACATGGCTCTCATCACAACCTATCCATTGAAATCTGTCAGTCGACAGCCATCCCGTTTGCTCCATGCTGAAATTCAGCGTTCCCTTGACGTCTTGTATCCATCGATGTTGTGGTCGGGCCCTGCCTCGTCTTCCATCAACCATTTCCCAGTCCGTTATGACGTTCAACGTGGTCGGGTAATGTCAGCATTCGAAACAGACATTGTTTATAATTCAGTTTTCGTCAACATTTAGTCCTTAGATGGCTACATATCTTTCTTTCTTTGTTCAAAGAATTTTCAGAACTCTTTTGTAGCACTGTATCTCGAAAGCGTCGATCTTCTTTCGTCGTGTCTGTGTGATAGTCCATATCTCACAACCATAGGTTGTCACAGGAAAAATGCATGTTCTCATAATGTGATAGTCCATATCTCACAACCATAGGTTGTCACAGGAAAAATGCATGTTCTCATAATGTGATAGTCCATATCTCACAACCATAGGTTATCACAGGAAAAATGCATGTTCTCATAATGTGATAGTCCATATCTCACAACCATAGGTTGTCACAGGAAAAATGCATGTTCTCATAATGTGATAGTCCATATCTCACAACCATAGGTTGTCACAGGAAAAATGCATGTTCTCATAATGTGATAGTCCATATCTCACAACCATAGGTTGTCACAGGAAAAATGCATGTTCTCATAATGTGATAGTCCATATCTCACAACCATAGGTTGTCACAGGAAAAATGCATGTTCTCATAATATTTAGTTTTTAACCATCGTTGTCCTCATTCTAGTTTGGCTTCAACAAACGCGGTGCGCAATCGGGATATGTATAAATGGAATAAATGTAAAGGGCGTCCATCACCAGACTTTAACCACTGGTTGGAAGTGAAGTGTTAAAGCCTTATGTCTATTAAGCCACAGCTTGTATGAGATGGGGTTGAACGTTCTTTTCGTCGCTGCCTTTTCTTTCCCTAACCACAAGCCCGGTACTCATTAACAGCTGGGTCGGAACTTGCGTCAATATTCAAACAAAACAAAAGTAATATATATTTTTAGCACCGAATTTGTGGTAGTGACGTCACATAATCGTCCGCTTTTTAACTGTTTGGGGGTGTCAAACATTCTGCGAGAATAGACCTTAATTTCTGCTACTGTGTGTTCCTGTCGTCCTAGCAATAACTGTCTTAAATATGTAAACGTTACTCCAAGATATGGAGAGTAGCATCCAGCTTCTACAGCAGTATCCATCCAGCTTCTACAGCAGTATGGCATTATCTATGCAGTCTGACGATGGATGTAATAACCATGTTATCATACCCTAACCCTAAACCTAACTCTAAACCTAACCCTAAACCTAACCCTACCCCCCCCCCCCCCCTTAAAATTTAATATGACCATCTTTTCTACACTTCTATCTTTATCTAAGTCTTTACTTATTTATTTAAAATACAACTACATCGACCTGTCCTCACTTTAATCCGAAATAGAATATCCCGTTAGGTACGATGAGAACCCAGTAAACTCTGTTTGGGGTGAATTAAGACGCAAGTACCGCTAGGTCGACGGATGTCGAAGCTGAACCCTGTACCTTTGCAGTGAAAAGCGAGTGATCTACCACCACGCTAAATCAGATGCAGAGGTGGGGTGAGAGGGAAATCAAATGGATGACTACGACAGTTCGGTCTCAAACCGCCAGTTTCACATACCAAAACAAGTTACCCTCTTTCGTGGAAGATGGCGACCATATCAGATTACCATATATCACAACCAGATTCAAGTGTGACCTACAAAGAGTTCTAAACGTTGTTTTAGGGCCAGATACTTGAACAAATGGCAAGAAAACGCATACTGGTTACACAAGAAATAATGCTGGTTACCAGTTGAACAGAAGAGAGCAAGCAGGAAGTGGTCTTCAGACTCCGCACAGGCCACAACAGACTGAGGTACCATCTATTCAGTAAGCTGAAGATAGGTGCTACTGACGAGTGCGCCTGTGGTACTGAGAAAATGATCCCTGAACATCTGCTGCAAAATTGCCAGGCATACGAAAACCAGAGGAAAAATATGTGGCATCGCCAGTGCCAACACTAGACAAGCTCTGTGGCAGTCAGGGTTGCCAGATAATTCTTTAAAATACTGCCCAATAACATCTGGAAAACTACACAAAAAATAGCCCAATCATAAATGACTTGAACCAAGTGAAACTTTATTAAGATATTGTTCTTCTTCTTCTTCTGCGTTCGTTCTCAATCTCCCACTAGCAAGTCCTGAACATGACTTTGGAAGTAGCAGGATGTAGTCCAGAGAACGGAATGCGTTGTGTCGCTAGTTTACAACTTGGCTTCGATATTTGTACCTTTCGGTCCGACACATCCGTCTTCGGCAGCAACATATTGTTAAAGATGAACATCGTTGTACTTAGATTTATATTTTTAGAAACAAAACTTAGTCTGGTTACACCACAAAACTGGTAAATGTTACAGTTTAGCGGTGCAATGTTAGATGAGAATAGAAATAACAAATAAATGATAAATGTCAGTAACAATGTTTTCAAACCGAACAGGGACAGGGCGAACGTTGACATTTGCTAATGACATCCTAACGTACCAAACTGGCTCAGACAGGCAAGTGTTGGTCAAAGACATCCAGGAAACATTGCAAGCAATCTCACAGTGGTGCCGCGACTCACGCTCCAAGATCAACCCGAACAAGGCCTGCATGATGTGGTGCTCTTTGAATAATTTCATAGTAAAGGCTGAACTCCCGGGCATCACTTTTGATGATTGCATCATTGACAGGTGTGACAGGTTGACATACCTCGGAGTGACTTTTGATGATTGCATCATTGACAGGTGTGACAGGTTGACATACCTCGGAGTGACTTTTGATGATTGCATCATTGACAGGTGTGACAGGTTGACATACCTCGGAGTGACTTTTGATGATTGCATCATTGACAGGTGTGACAGGTTGACATACCTCGGAGTGACTTTTGATGATTGCATCATTGACAGGTGTGACAGGTTGACATACCTCGGAGTGACTTTTGATGATTGCATCATTGACAGGTGTGACAGGTTGACATACCTCGGAGTGACTTTTGATGATTGCATCATTGACAGGTGTGACAGGTTGACATACCTCGGAGTGACTTTTGATGATTGCATCATTGACAGGTGTGACAGGTTGACATACCTCGGAGTGACTTTTGATGATTGCATCATTGACAGGTGTGACAGGTTGACATACCTCGGAGTGACTTTTGATGATTGCATCATTGACAGGTGTGACAGGTTGACATACCTCGGAGTGACTTTTGATGATTGCATCATTGACAGGTGTGACAGGTTGACATACCTCGGAGTGACTTTTGATGATTGCATCATTGACAGGTGTGACAGGTTGACATACCTCGGAGTGACTTTTGATGATTGCATCATTGACAGGTGTGACAGGTTGACATACCTCGGAGTGACTTTTGATGATTGCATCATTGACAGGTGTGACAGGTTGACATACCTCGGAGTGACTTTTGATGATTGCATCATTGACAGGTGTGACAGGTTGACATACCTCGGAGTGACTTTTGATCACAGTCTTTCCTATAATTGCCATGTTGACCACATTGTACAAAGATGCAAGAGCGTTCTAGGAGCACTCAAGATCATGGCTGCTACCGACTTGGAACAACGCCTCCTGTTCATCCTATTTCGTCAGGTCGTGTTGTCTGTCATCGATTACGGACTAGGCATCCTCACACTATCAAGAACACAGTGCGAAAGGTTGGACCGCATCTAGAATGAAGGTATGCATCTGGTTCTGGGCTGCACTAGAGATACCCCGATTGTGATGATGCGGTACATGTTGGGATTGTTATCGGTGATATCCAGACATAAACTGGCACAAGTCCAAGCCTGTATGCGTGTCACCACAGACACTCGACACCATCTGCACAGTAGTATCTCAGACATCTAGGGATCAAGAATCAAGAAAGGGTCGTCATGGATGGCACAGGCTGAGACAACAATTGGACACGTCACTCCAGCTGAGACGATAGCCAATAGGGAAGAATGGGTTCACACTGGTGATAGAAGGATAGAGTACCAGAGAGTCGTCATAACCTTAGGCAAGGAATGCAGAGGACACCGCAATAGATGAAGCAGCAATACACAGACTGCAACGCTTCGACATTAAACGAGGTTCGAGCGGAGTGGGGTGCATGAGAGGACGGCGCAGGAGAGTGTTCAACCAGCGAACATCAGCATCCACACCTTACACCATTTTCTTCTTCATCGTACGCTGTTTACAGCGATATTTACGTTGCACTGTTTTATTTTGTTAAGCCTGTGGCTCAGTGCATCCGATTGCATCCGTTTCTGTAGGGTTGCCCTCCTTAGCCTTTGGCTGTCCCCAGCCTAACTGCAAGGCAGCAGTTGTTTTTGGTCAGAGTTGTCTCTCTTGGGAAGTTGTCTTGCAGGACTATCGAGTCTTCCCTACTCGTGTCTATAGGGTTTGGCAATGATATGATGGACTATGTACTAGTTTGTACTATCCCGGAAGAGAGGCAGTCCAGTGTGACTTTGTCCCAGGATCGTCACGTCCTGCCAGAAACGTAGCATATGCATGTGAGTGAGGTATCTCTTTGCTCCCTTTATTTTCTCGGCTCACCTGCAGTGATGGTACGCCTGGCATTTCTCGCCACCCGGGAGGTTGTCACAATAGGGCAGGAGGTGCAATGTCCGCTGGACTGCATCTCTTCTGCGTCCATTGGGATGACTGATAGCAGACAGAGGCAAAGAGCGAGGCAGGAGTGCATTTTGCCAGGTGCATTTCTGCGGCTCGATCGGGCCGGGCTGAGAAGCAAGCCCCAGCCATGTCGTAGCCTCCCATCACAGAGGTGCTGAGATTTAGGGCGGGATTCTGGCTTAGAGGCGTTCGGCCGTAATCCCTCAGATGGTAGCTTATCAGCCAAGGACGTGGACCAAATGTCAGCGACCAGTGATTTCTCTCGAAATAGTGCATTTGACCAGGGAACAAGCCTGGTCTTGCACGGAGATGTTGTTCGCCTGAGGAGCGGACATATCTCATGGTCAAGGGTTGAGTCTCAGCAGTTCGCAGTGATGTAGCTGATCTACTGCTTAGGGCACCCCGACCGAGAACTAAGTCTTCTACAAATAGTTTCATACCTCATCGCCGTATGGGGTGAATATCGAGCAGCTTCCAGCCCGCTTTGATCAGCGGACGGCAGAGACCTCATTCTGCGGCTCGACCGGGCGGGGCTGGAGCAGGGGCCCCAGGTCCCAACCATGTCATAGCCTCCCTTTGCATTCATGCTGAGCTGCTTTTGGACGGGATTTTGGCTTAGAGGCGTTCGGCCGTAATCCCTCACCTTGTAGCCTCGCGCCGTTGACTTATCAGCCTAGTACGTGAACCAAATGTCTGCGGCTCCTCTCGAGTTAAGCAGGATTACCGTAGCAACGCCCTGTCATTAGTAGGGTAAAACTGACCTGTCTTCCGAGGGTCTATTTCCAGCACCCGTTCAATATTAGCCAGGACGTATCAATAGAGGGCTTTTAGTTTGTCAATGGCCAAGTTTCTGGAACCTGCGATTTCTGCAGGGTTAAGACCAGATTACCGTAGCAGGCACTCTTTCATTAGGGGGTTAAGAGACTGACCTGTCTTCCGTGGGTCTAATACCAGCACATGTTCACTATTAGACCCCACGAAGGTGCTCTCGATTTGACAGTCATTCTACAGTATTGGCGTGTTAAGTCAATTTAAGCCGCAGGATCCACTCCTGATAGTGCTCTTCCGTCAATTCCCTTATCAAACACTGAATGAAGACCAACCGAGCCACAGAGGGCATAACCCCAGATTTCTGAGGGTCACAATCCAGCACCCGTTCCATATTAGACCCAAGGAAAGTGGTCTCAGCATGTCAGTCATTTCAGTGTTGGCCGTGTTGAGTCAAATTAAGCCGCAGGCTCCACTCCCTTCCGTCAATTCCTTTAAGTTTCAGCTTTGCAACCATACTTCCCCCGGAACCCAAACACTTTGGTTTCCCGGAAGCTGCACTCAGAGTCATCGAAGCAACTCTTGCAGATCGCTAGTCGGCATCGTTTATGGTCAGAACTACGACGGTATCTGATCGTCTTCGCGCCTCTGACTTTCGTTCTTGATTAATGAAAACATTCTTGACAAATGCTTTCGCAGTAGCTCGTCTTGCGGCGATCCAAGAATTTCACCTCTAGCGCCGCATTACGAATGCCCCCGTTTGTCCCTGTCAATCATTACCTCCAGTTCCGAAAAACAACAAAATAGAACCGAGGTCCTATTCCATTATTCCCTGCACCATTATTCAGGCAGCCGAGGCCTGCTTTGAACACTCTAATTTTTTCAAAGTAAACGCGCCGGCCACCCAGGACGCTCAGCGAAGAGCACCCGTGGGAGAGAGCCAGCAGACGGAAGGGCAGGAGACAACGGGCAGTGAACCGGCGCGAGCCGGACCACCCGCCTGCGCCTGAGATCCAACTACGAGCTTTTTAACTGCAACAACTTTAATATACGCTATTGGAGCTGGAATTACCGCGGATGCTGGCACCAGACTTGCCCTCCAATAGATCCTCGTTAAAGGGTTTAAAGTGTACTCATTCCAATTACGGGGCCTCGAAAGAGTCCCGTATTGTTATTTTTCGTCACTACCTCCCCGTGCCGGGAGTGAGTAAGTTGCGCGCCTGCTGCCTTCCTTGGATGTGGTAGCCATTTCTCGTGCTCCCTCTCCGGAATCGAACCCTGATTCCCCGTTACCCGTTACAAACATGGTAGGCATGTCACGTACCATCGACATTTGATAGGGCAGACATTTGAAAGATGCGTCGCCGGCACATGAGGCCATGCGATCAGCACAAAGTTATCCAGAGTCACCAGTGGGGACGCCGCAACCCCGCGAGGGGAAACGACGATTGGTTTTGAACTAATAAAAGCGCTCTTTCCGCGAGGGTCGGAGCTTGGTAAGCATGTATTAGCTCTAGAATTGCCACAGTTATCCAAGTAGGATCGTGTCATCTAATGAACCTCGACTGATTTAATGAGCCATTCGCGGTTTCACCGTGAGACAGTGTGAACTTAGACATGCATGGCTTAATCTTTGAGACAAGCATATGACTACTGGTAGGATCAACCAGATATCTGTCGGAGACGTACGTACAGCACACACCGGTCGGCGGAGGACTGGTGTGTAAAAAGCCTCACTGGGACGGCCGCAGGGACCGACTTACGGGACGGACGGACGGTTGTTCCACCCGTCCCTCACTCCGTCGACCTAGGACCGCCTGACAGGGGCCCCCTACACGCACCAGACGACCGACCGACCGGGATCGCTCGAGGGGGGGGGGGGGGGGATGGCAGCGCTCTGTGCAGAACGGATCCCAACGACCTCGGCGATGAATTTCACTGGGACTAGAGACAATTTGGCCTGCCGGCCTGCCCTTCTCTCGAGGGTTGGTCCCCGGGAGAACACAGGGCCTTCAGGCACGATTCCTGCTTTCCATTTGCCGGTCACAAGCTCTTTGCGAGAGTCTGACCACCAGCGAGACGAACTGTCGAGCTCTGCTATAAGCCTTAGATAAATCACCACCGACTGACAACGTTTCTTGATTACGGACCAGAGCAGCGCACCACAGTGGAGGAGACGCCAAAAAAAACCGCATCCCGAAAGCTCAACGGGAAAAGGCGGGCAAGCGTTTTCCGCAAGCCCGCGCTATCGCTCCGCCTGGCGGGACTGAGATCGCTTTACGAACACTGGTTGAAATTGAATCGCGGCGGCGAGACAATTACCCCAGATCTTACACCATTTGATGAGAGAGACTGCGCACCTATGGGTATGCCCGGAGTGCAATGACGTCGATTCTTAGAAACAGAATCAGAAATGGAAAATACCTGCTATTTTTTTTAAAAACCACACATCAACATGCAATGAATGAGTTGAATCATCATAGTGGTAGGTTTCTGCCATGAAAAAAAAATAAAGAAATAAAAATCGTCAGACACATTTTCTGTTTCACTACGTTCATATACTTCGGATGCAAACAGGAACAGCATTGTGACGGTTGGCTCACAGTTATTGCAACAAATACAATTACGAGCCATAAATCCACGAATATACAGAGAATTTTCAAGCAGACTTTTGTTACTCTAATCTTTTGATGCTGAATCTGCTTCACAGTCTTTGTAATATCCTTTCCCGTACTTTATTCAAATCATACATTCTGCACATTACTATTCAGATCAGAGTGAAAATGTCCAAGATAGACCAAGGTGTAAATGTTGAAAATAAACATGAGTTGCATGAGCATTTGTAACTTCATGAATTCACAACATGTCTGTGCCAGGTGCCCCAAAAAATAGCGGTCAAAAATGAAAGTGGCCGAAAATACCGCATCCCGAAACCGACGTAAATTTCCAGCAACTCTTTGAAAAAAAGAAGCCGAACTGGGCGGTAAAACCGCGGAACTGGCAACATCGATAGCCTCAGGATGACCGCCGCTTTCTTTGAACCAATTCAAGTCGACGTCTGGGAGAGTACAAAGAATAAGAAAGATTACTGTGTCTTCTCCACCGCCTCCAGATATCTCACACAAGTAAATGCCCGTGTGGGACTAGTATTCAGACGCCTTGACCTGCATAACTGCCCAGTCCACAATAACCTAACATGTCAGAGATGGCTTACGTGGAGATTGGGCGGAAGTTGTGGCGTTACCGTCTCGACCTGGATACAAAATTGCGCACTTCCGTTCTGCTGACGAGACTGCTTATTTAGCATAACCAATGGTAAGGAGAGGTGAGACTTGACTGACTTTCCCGATCCTAAGAAGACGAGTTTCTACTCATAATTTACGTGTACCGGGTGGTGGAATCTGTTTTCGCTTAGTGGTTTTATGTCTTCACAAAAGGTGTTGGTGATGGAGAGGGTTGGTGGTAGTGGTCGGTTTGTGTCTTTACAAAGGGTGTTGGTGGTAGTGATTGATTTGTGTCTTCACAAAGGGTGTTGGTGGTAGTGATTGGTTTGTGTCTTCACAAAGGGTGTTGGTGGTAGTGATTGGTTTGTGCCTTCACAAAGGGTGTTGGTGATGGAGAGGGTTGGTGGTAGTGGTCGGTTTGTGTCTTCACAAAGGGTGTTGGTATTGGAGAGGGTTGGTGGTAGTGGTCGGTTTGTGTCTTCACAAAGGGTGTTGGTGGTAGTGATTGATTTGTGTCTTCACAAAGGGTGTTGGTGGTAGTGATTGGTTTGTGTCTCCACAAAGGGTGTTGGTGGTAGTGATTGGTTTGTGCCTTCACAAAGGGAGTTGGTGATGGAGGGGGGTTGGTGGTAGTGGTTGGTTTGTGTCTTCACAAAGGGTGTTGATGATGGCGGCGGGTTGGTGGTAGTGGTTGGTTTGTGTCCTCACAAAGGGTGTTGGTGATGGAGGGGGGTTGGTGGTAGTGGTTGGTTTGTGTCTTCACAAAGAGTGTTGGTGATGGAGTGGGGTTGGTAGTAGTGGTCGGTTTGTGTCTTCACAAAGGGTGTTGGTGGTAGTGATTGATATGTGTCTTCACAAAGGGTGTTGGTGATGGAGGGGGGTTGGTGGTAGTGGTTCGTTTGTGTCTTCACAAAGGGTGTTGGTGGTAGTGATTGGTTTGTGTCTTCACAAAGGGTGTTGGTGGTAGTGATTGGTTTGTGTCTTCACAAAGGGTGTTGGTGGTAGTGGTTGGTTTGTGTCTTCACAAAGGGTTTTGGTGATGGAGGGGGGTTGGTGGTAGTGGTTGGTTTGTGTCTTCACAAAGGGTGTTGGTGATGGAGGGGTGTTGGTGGTAGTGGTTGGTTTGTGTCTTCACAAAGGGTGTTGGCGATGGAGGGGGGTTGGTGGTAGTGGTTGGTTTGTGTCTTCACAAAGGGTGTTGGTGATGGAGGGGGGTTGGTGGTAGTGGTTGGTTTGTGTCTTCACAAAGGGTGTTGGCGATGGAGGGGGGTTGGTGGTAGTGGTTGGTTTGTGTCTTCACAAAGGGTGTTGGTGATGGAGGGGGGTTGGTGATAGAGGGGGGTTGGTGGTAGTGGTTGGTTTGTGTCTTCACAAAGGGTGTTGGTGATGGAGGGGGGTTGGTGATAGAGAGGGGTTGGTGGTAATGGTTGGTTTGTGTCTTCACAAAGGGTGTTGGTGACGAAAGGGTTGGTCAGGCATGACTAAAAGGGGCTACTACTGGTTAGTCTGGATGATAGGTTGTGCCTTGCGTGCTACTGAATTTGTCAATTTATCATTTCTTTCATTACATCGGATGCTTTGTGTCCTGGTTTCCACCGTTAGACGTTACTGATGTCGTTGAATGCAAGCACTGTTAGAGATCTGAGAGTATTTGGTAGGGCAATCTCGGATACTAGAGTCCCACTAAAGATGGCTTCACGAGATTGGCGTCCTTCGCCCTGTCTGCTGGCAGTGCCAGTGTTGGTATGACCCGAAAATTACACATGGGCCAATAATGGACAAAGACATTGGCCAGGGAAAGATTGTACCCTGCTTGTTCAAGACACGTTGCTCAAGAGCTGCGTTATGCCTCTAAACCTCGGGGTCCCCTTCACAAGGCAGAGTCGGCTCCTCTCAAAGATTCCGAATGGACCTCCTCGTTCGACACACTTCCCACGAATCCACAATGAGCAATTTCAGAGCGGAGGCAGAGGCACTGAGGGCGGCAGTGGAAGAAATGATGACAGGTAAAAGGAATGAAAGCCATATAGTCCTGCTTACAGATGCCCTGGCCGTAGTCACAGCACTGAAAAGCCAGAAAAATACTGAACTTTGTGATTTAAGAGCAGTACTCTGTCAACTATGCCAGCAGTCCGCATCAAAAAGGGTAGTGGTACAGTGGGTTCCATCCCACTGCAACATCCAAGGCAACGAGGAGGCAGACAGACTGGCAAAAGAAGGTGCAAGACTACCACAACCAGATACTAGTATGACGTACGAAGAGTCAAAACGGCTTATTAGAGCTAGATACATGACCAAATGGGAAACCGAACATACTGGCTACACAAAAAACGATGCCTATTACCAGTTGAACAGAAGAGAGCAGGTCGTGGTCTTCAGACTTCGCACTGGCCACAATAGACTGAGGTACCACCTATTCAACAAATTGAAGATAGGTGGCACTGACGAATGCTCGTGTGGTACCGGGAAAATGACAGCTGAACATTTGCTGCAAAATTGCCCGACAGACGAGGATCAGAGAAAGCAACATGTGGCCATCACCAGTAGCAACACTAGACAAGATCTATGGCAGTGTCGACAGCCTCAGGATGATCGCTGCTTTTTCGAAAAAATAAAGGTTGATGTCTGACTGCGTACGATGAAGAAGAAGAAGAATCCACAATGCACCAGGGCTTCATCCACGGATATTGGATGTTCAATGAGAATTTCAACTTGACCGGGCCCTTCTTTGCTGCAGTATATGGCCATGGCAGTGGGCGATCGACGGAACGGGTCAATGATGTCTAAGCGAACATTGTTATTATTGCGAGGACTGGATGATGGATATGAAATCTATGAAGATGTCTAGGTTTGTTGTGTGTTTTGTCAAGTTCTTGTATTTTGAAATGATAAGAAACATCATTTAGGATATTGCATGGATCTCTACATCGACATTTGAGCAGAAGGATCAACAAGGTGCAGAAAGCTGGTTCATTGTCTGGAAACATTATATAGAAGTAATAGCTTGTGTTTATGGTAGTCGCAAAGGCTTCGCTTCTGTTTATGAATTGACACAGTACCTGGAGTTCTTAATCGACATGTGCTTCTACAGGGGCAGATGCTCCTTGTGCAGGTCCTAGCTCTATAATGAGCTAGATGTAGCTTCCTGCTAAGCGGTCTAGGCTCGAGCAGCTAAATACTCCGCTGCGTTGTGACCCTGTGCCGGTTCCAGCTCTGAAATGAGCTGGTTGTAGCTGGGAGAAGGGCTTACTTGTTTAGCAGTCTAAGCTCGAGCAGCTTAATACTCCGCTGCGTTGGGACAAGCGTTTACGGAGGGTGGTTAACCGATGTGTGAGTCCATCTTAATAGACTCAAACGCTAGAGCAAAGTAGACCCGCAGTCTGCTCAGCGCCATCTATGCTGCTCTAGGAAAACCACCTAACCATGGCCGGTATTATGCCATGTCACACAGTTAGTCGCCTCTTACGACATGCTCTCTGTGAGGCAGTGGTGCTATTCTTGTCCTTGTCATACACAAAGACCTCGGCAAACCTCTCGGTCATGGATAATTGTGAAGAATTTTAATCTATTGGCAGATAAAGAAGAAGCAGCAACAGAAGACGTAGAAGAAGAGGTAGAAGAAAAAGAAAAATAAGAGGGGGCGGGGACGAGAAAGAGGAATAAGAAACCCTACTAGAAGCACATGGCCACTACAGCAGTGGGATTCCGTTAAATATATTAATACTCATAAAGTTGTGGACATGATGTGGTTGTCATCATTGACCACAACCCTGTGTGCCTCCTGTTTAGAGACAGAATAAGATGAGGTTTCCTAATCTTTCATCCCCGATAAGGTGCTCAGTATGAATGTGATGTAGACAAGACAAGAAATATAAACTACAATATAGAAGCTAAAATGTATCAAAATTTAGTCCAACTTAGAAGATACTGGTTGCATACAGACTATGCATGCACTGCCTTCTAAACCAGAATAAAAGCGTAAAGTCACGAGTCACACGTCACAAGTCATAAATCAAGTCCCAAGTCAAGTCACAAGTCAAGTCACAAGTCAAGTCACAAGTCAAGTCACAAGTCAAGTCACAAGTCAAGTCACAAGTCAAGTCAAGTCACACGTCAAGTCAAGTCAAGTCAAGCCAAGCCAAGCCAAGCCAAGCCAAGCCAAGTCAAGTCAAGTCAAGTCAAGGTTAAGGTTAAGGTTAAGGTTAAGTTAAGTTAAGTTAAGTTAAGCTAAGTTAAGTTAAGTTAAGTTAAGCTAAGCTAAGTTAAGTTAAGTTAAGTAAAGTTAAGTTACACTCTTTCACTCAGTAACAATGCTTGAGAGTTGTTTTGAGAATACCGCTGTTACGGAACAACTCTCACAGAGTTGTTCTAGACGTGGTTGCCAAAAATTAATTATAAATTGAACGATACATTCTTAGTACGAAATTAAAGAGATAAGTTAGTATTCCGACATCCCGCAAACCTTGAAGTATGAAATTCGGTTGTTGATATTATGTGTGTGTTTCTATACATTCTGTACGGTAAACACGAGGGTTTTCGATTTTTGTTGCTGCTATAATGGTATGTGAAGTCATTTGCCTACCGGTTCTAAGTCTCTAGGGCTTTTAGTTAATTACAAAATATCATGGAAGGTGTGGAGTTGTTACTTGAAACGGACAGTTTGTTATCAAATTATGAAAGTGATGCAGAAATGTTCCATAAATCAAAAACTGCAGATGAGGAGGCGTTGCCCATGTCTGGTACATCAAACTTTGTTTCAAGATATGCACACCAAAGTGCAAGTAAAATAATAAAGAAAACATAAATCAATTGTCAATTAGCTGTGAGAAGTGGTGTCATTATTTTCATTTACGACATGGAAACTGGCATGGAAAATCATTTTACAATGGAATTTTCAAAATTGTGTTGTGATATTTTCTGTTATTGTGAATATATTGGTAACATTTTCTAAATTCTATTTCTTACGCTAAAATTGGATATATTTGAAATTGTGATTTCTAAAATAGATTGCCTAGAGGATCTGAGACGGAGATACCAATTTTAATAACTATATATTTCGATCATGCTGTTTTGTTGTGTTTTCATTTAACATTAATGATTTTTAATCTTTACTATTTGTGTGATTTTTTATTTTTAATACACAAATTGTCAATTATATTTCTCTGTCCTCTACACGTCATTCTGAAATATGTCGTGCCTATCCAATTCAATAAACCACACAAAATGTAGAATTAAAGAGGTGGCACACTTCCCTGTATGAAATGCATATCAAACAATAATTCCGGCACAGTGTGCAAAATAATTCTGGAGTGGAAGAGTTACGTTAAAACATACAGAAACCAAAACTGGCCTGGCTGGGTCACGGCCTACGTTATAACAGCACAACGAAGATAGTGTTAGATGGCAGAATACAGGGAAAGATATGAAGGGGCAGATCAAGAAACACTTTTGTGACACAAGCATGCAGAAACATGCCGACGAAGTCTTATGCTAAGCTGAAGACGGCCGCAGATAACAGGCAGAAATGGAAAGACAGAATACGAAGCTTCCGTACCAGTCCCAGGACTAACTGTCTTGTTGATGAAAGTGTGTAAACAACTGCCTTTGTGCAAGGGTCTCGTGCAGTACATCCACATTAATCTACATTGTGATCAATTATATTTTTTTTAACGCTTCTATAAGATCACATTCTGGATGTCTAAAGTGATCTGCATGTTCGTTCAAACAATGACTGTTCATGATTCACTTCTGTATGAGACGATTTGCTCTACATAAGTCAAGTCATCCCGTGACAGGTGAGGTCGTTGGGGCACACGTGAACACACAACCGCAACTCCACGTCACCCCTCTCTTAGTCAGCGGTCGCTGTCTGTGCTTCCTCTGGTTGATGATTGGTCCATTCTTTTATGTTGTCATCCCATCTCTTTTTGGGCCGGCCTCTTCGTGGTCTGCTGTGCACCTTTCCGTGCAAGATCGTATTTGCAAGACCGTTTGATCTCGATATATGGCCGTTTCAATAGTTTCTGTCTTTTGACAGTTGTCAAGAGGTCTTCAAAAGGCCCTATTGCTGTTTTAATTCTCGTATTTCCTCATTTGTAACTCGATCTTTGCATGTCACGTTTAGAAGTCTTCGGAAACATCTAATCTCTAAGGCCTGCATCCTCCCCTGAAGGTTAACTGTAATTGTCCATGTCTCACAAGAATAAAGCAATATCGACAGGACCAATCCACGCATTAATCTGATCTTCGTGCATATGGCTAACCGTTTGTCTTGCCAAATTATGTTAAGCCGTGTAAGCGCCGTTATTGTCTATGCTATTATGGCTAATACCTCACATGTTGATCCTTCATCACTGACAATCGAGCCTAGATATTTCAAACGGTCAACCACTGCGAGTTCCTGGCCATTAGCTTTTACCCCACTGTTGAAACCCTCGACGCCGAGGGATCTACATAACAGGTAAAATATATCTTGTAAACTGCCATTGACCCTCCATTGATACTTCCTGTGTCGTCCAGACTGATATACAGTGGACCACTGGACATTCAAACACACCTGGCAAGGACAAGCAGACAGACTAGCAAAGAAGGGATCAAGGCAAGATCATTCACACACAGCAATAACTCTTCAAACAGCTCATAAGAACAGCAAAGAAACTTAACTGAACAGACAGGCCGTGAGAAACATGGAGAGAGTGGTCTACAAATATATTGCAAGCCCCAATCAAAATCCTAGTACGAGTATTAATCAAGAAAGAATCACAGCCCGATTGTCCGGGTGAGAACCTAATACATCCCCATTGAACAGGCACCTGAACAGAATCCAACCACAACACACTCCAGAGAACGAACTGTGTACACACAACCCAATAATCATCATTTCCTTAATGTTATGGCAATTCTTCTTCCTCTGGGTTCAGATAAATGGAACACTTTGTGTGGGACTAAACAAACAACTAACAAGCACGTACAGATACCGTTAGATGCATTGGGCCGCAGTGTGACAGCGTGAGATTTGTCGAACTTATAACAACACTGTCGATTTCTTGCGTAGAATCAGGTCAGGTCATCCGGTAACCGGTGAGGCCGTTGGGGCACACATGAAGATCCTCACAACACCACGCCATCCTTCTCTGTCAGCGGCCGCTATCTGTGACTCTTCTGGTCGGAGATTGGTCCATTCTTTTATGTTGTTCCCCCATCTCTTTTTGGGATGGCTTCTTCGTCGTCTGCCATGCACCTTTCCGTGGAGGATTGTATTTGCAAGACCATTTGATCTCGATATGGGACCGTACCAAGCGAGTTTCCTTTTTTTGACAGTTGCCAAGAGGTCTTCAAAAGGCCCTATTGCTGTTGTAATTCTATGCGTAGAATACTTTTCATTTATTTGGCGAGGAACAAGTACTGCTTGCGACTCACCAGAACACTATGACGAGGAAAATCAACCTAAAAAAAAAAAAGCAACGTAAAACCTTTTCTTGAAACCGTGATCAAGAAATCGTGTTTAAACTAACGATCGAATTTGCCAATCCCTATCCAGCATTCTAATTAGTGTTTCTTTATCATCAGCTTTTTCTATGATCAACAATGTAATCTTACATTGTTCGTTTAGTTTGGCTAGCTGCTTTTTTTTTCTAATGTTAGTTTTGCGGTACTGAGTTATATTGATTCTAGATTTCTTAGACCTTTATGCTATTTCCTTATTTAGTCGCTTCTCTTCGACCCAGAGGTGTAAAGGTCTTCCTTGATTTGTCGTGTGGCTTATAATTTCTACTGTTATGTTCTGTTATGTTAATAAACAACGCCATTGCACTCCGGGTAGGTCTATGTGTGCTCAGTACTTCTCAGCAAATATCGAGAAGTGTAGATATTCATGTGTTTTTTTTATGAACTCGCTTGTTGTACATACTCCTGCTCCGTTCTATCAGACCAAGCCCCCCTCACATCGCTGCTGGACCCGCATTTGGCTTGGCTTCGTTCGTTCTCAATTTCTCACTACCAAACCCTGGATTGGCTTAAGTAGCAGAATGTAGTCCCGAGAAGAGAATGCGCTGTGTCGTAGTTTACATCCTGACTGCGATATTTTCATCTTTCGGCCCAACACATCCGACTTCAGCAAACATTTTTTGAGTACCGGCTTAGCATTCCCTCTTCGATCCCTTCTCCTTAGCCAGTCTGTCCTGTTATCTAGGATCACCGCGTCGAGGTGTAGAAGGGTCTTGGCACCTCTGGTTCGCTGGTCCTGACGCTAGCAGTCACCTATGGGTCGCTGACCACTGCAGCTCATGCGCTGCTCAGCATCTCGATCCCCGACCCGCGTATGATTTCAAAATCCTGCAATCTGTGCCTTGCTGGCTCTTCGCCTGCAGTGTCTTCATTCAAAACACGGCCGTCGAGCAACTTCAAAATGTCACCTCTATCAGCAGCCAATGCCCCCACTGTGGATGGTGTCATTGAGACCAGAATGTTAACTTGTTCATTCCTGCAAACCCCAGCCCGACCAGTAGATCCGTTACAGATTCCCGGAGGTTCGAAGATCTACGTCCACTATCCGCTCATGCCACAGCTATTACTTCTGCGTCTCCAGAAGTAAAGATCGACAGGAGATGCAGAGACGATAATGTCCCTCATTAAAGAGGTCCCAGATAGTCACCTCACAGCCAAAGCCAATGTCCCGATCGTTTTTCTGATACTGGACCTTGTCAAGTTTGCAACATTTCACTCTGCCAGCGAATCCCCAACCGGCTTTCTTACCATGCAGCTTCATGTGCATGACACTGCCTACTACGGGGATCACGTCGATCCCCATCTTTTCAGCCGAACTACCTTGCAAACAAGCTGTTTCCAGAAATCGCTACATCGAAGAGAGATAGTGGTCTTGTTCAGTAAATTGAGCCTGATCTTTACACGTCGTCCTGGTCAGTATGTTATGCCTGACCGGACTAGCGTCTCAGTTTCCCCCACGCAATTGGTGTAAGGTCCATATTTTATTGACCAAAGACACACTAGGGGATGTAATGATGGCGTCTTTACTTCCCAAACCTGCTATAGACCCAGCCAGGCTCGCTCGATCGCGAAGCCATTTGCGATAGAAAAAAACGTATCCCTCATTATACAGAGATTGATTGCTCGGCTGTGCAGTCTGTGCACTAATAACTGCGCTACCGAGGCTGTACCGAGCCTAAAAGGTGCAGATCTCACAGTCCAGCTATAAAATGCAGAATTACGCATATTACGACGATAATAAAATTATAAATTAAATTAAAACCTTCAAAGGTCAACCTCAATCTCATCATCATGAAGCATGTCCTTTATAGAACGTCGCTCCCATCACAGTCTGTCTGAAAGAAACTCTTTCCCTTGCCAAAACTCTAGCCTTCGCCACAGTCATACTCAGGCATTCCTGGATATCTTGGTGCCATCGTCTTCTTGGTCTACCCCTGCCTCTTTTGGCTGACACCATACTTTCCAGCACTGTTCTTTCAAGACTGTTGTGTCGCTTGATGTGACCAAAGTATTTACATTGTTTGGTCAAAATGGAATTGATAAACCAGTTCTCCTTTATGTTCAACTCTTGCCGAATGTCTACATTTGTCTTTTTCTCCGTCCAGGGTATTCTGAGGATCTTTCTGTAATATTTTGACTCGAAGGATCCGATTCTTCGTCTAGAAGTTTTGGTAATCGTCCATGATTCACAGCCATAAGCTGCCACAGAAAAAACACAGGCTCTCAAGACTTTTGCTTTAATCGTTTTGTTGGTCTCTGCCATAAATTCTTCAGGCTCTTCAGCCTCTGCGTTGCCATGGCTAGTCTTCTTCTGATTTCTTTCGAGCAGTCGCCATTTTTGTCAATTCTGGAGCCCAGAATTTCAAAATGTGTGACCTGATCTATTTCCTCAACGCCCACTGTAAATTTATGCTTACATTGTGTTTTGTCGGTGGTTATTCTCTTTGTTTTGTTTATGTTTATAAACAGATACTGGTCTTTACTGTGTCAATGTACGGCTCAAATTAGCTGCTCTAGCCTTCTGCACTTTTTGATAGTATCACTGTGTCGTCTGCGTATCGTAACTCTGGAATCTCGTAACCGTCAATCGTAAATCGATATGTGTATATTGACTGATTTTCACCTAAGTGTAGAACAGCCTAACCACAGACACCTGGTAGGAAACAACTGTGTTAATCTGGCATTCGGATACAGAGCCGGAGAGGATGAGGAGGTTAAGGCAGTCTGACTCGGCACATAATAATTCAATAAAGAAGTCCACAGATGAGGTCATTCAGGAATCCAGGACATACACAACATCGTTGAAATATAATTAGTTTCATTGACTACGAATGAAAGCCTCCACCATCCGGAGTGACAGATGACAGGTGGAATTTTTATGCTCTTACAAGGGAGCCCGGGTTCGAAACCTTGGCAAGCCATTTTTATTTTCTATCGGGAGTAAAATTTACACACAATAGCTATCGTGTACAAAGCTCGTAAGGGTGTGAGGTGTTAGCGATCTCACATTTCAAAGGCTCGGCTATATGAGGGCGGTAGCCATCTCCTCTCCCTCGCCGCTTTTACTTCCCGGACTGAACCGGTACCCATTTAAGGCTAGGTCGACCCGGGAGCCATTGCGGTCTGAAAAAAAACATTACCGCCTCAACTGGGAAATGAACCCAGCACCACTGGCAGTAATGCTATGGGTTACTTTTATAAAGCTCGGTGACGGCAGGGACAAGGAGCATTTAGTCCTTAGCCATATAAGCAATAGGAAGAAACCATGGCTAACTCTAGATATACCACGAACAAACATGGTAATGATAGTGGTCTATTTTTATCTTAGTTCTTAGTCGACAGATACTTTTACAGGGGCAGATGTCTATGTACAGGGCCCAGCTCTTGTATGAGCTGGATGTAGCTGGGAGAAGCATTTACTGCTTAACGGGCTAGGCTCGAGCAGCTTAAGGCTCCGCTGCGTTGGGACAGGCGCTTACGGAGGGTGGTTAACCGATGTGCGAGTTCATTTTAATAAACTCCAACACTAGATTTAAAGTAAACCCGCAGCCTGTTAGCCACTATCTATGCTGCTCTAAACAAACCACCTAACTATGGCCGGTGTTATTCCATGTCACAAAGTTAGTCGCCTCTTGCGACATGTTCTCTGTGAGGCAGTGGTGCTATTCTTGTCCTTGTCATTCGCAAATTCCCCCGGCACGACCACTAGGACATTTTTATCTTGTATCATTATCTTGCTGTACCATATTGGTATTTGGGGAGGAGGGAAGAACCACTGAAACCTTCAAACCATGTCATAACAGATAACTCATTATTATCGTCCTCAAAACTTGTACATCTTCCCAAGAAGCATTCGTCTCAACAAATACACGACAATACATGAAATGCTGATCTGCACATATCTAATGAAGGTTTGTGACTTGAAATAACTACAGGGTTGTGTATGTCAATCCCCTCCCTCTCATTTATTGTAACATAAAAATATGCATGTCAGATGGTTACCAAGTTACTAATCCTTGCTCTCTTTTCTGGCAATAGTAATAATTATTTTTTCTTCTTATTGTTATTATTATTCGTCACGTATTTTAAAAATTATATTTCTATTTACACCTGAAATCCAGTTCGCTGGATAAAGGTTGCTATAGTAGAAAGTTCCTCAAGGCTTCCAAACCAGCTTTGTGTGAAGGCTCTGTACGCAACTGGCTTAGCGAAAAACAATCATGCAGGATGATTGTGACTGTACTGCTTTCCGGCACATACACTTGGGTTTTGCCGACAATTTGTGTAAGTGGCACTTCAATCTGTTATGTCCCGTTCTCATGCGGAACACGGTCACTTGCTTCACTCGATGAAGGCAGTGATAGTTGGCTTTCGTTTAGTCGACTTTCCTTATGGTTTTGATAAAGGTCTTCTATTCCTGGGAGGTTATTGTTTATTTTGTTTTTGTTTTTTCTCGGGCTGCTCCCTCCTTTGCTAACACCTCTGCTGTCTCATTACATGGTATGCCACAGTGTGATGGTATCCACTGTAGCACTACCCTTCTCTTGACTTGTAGTTTGTCTACGACTTTTTCTTCCTGGTTCTTTTCCCACAAAATCTTTTTCCAAGTTTTTCAAAGTTCGACCAGCTACAAGAACTAGAAAGCACAGCTTCAAAATATTTAAAGACAGGTCCAGATTCAACAATAGGAAATATTTTTCTTCTTCAACGAGTGGTGAATGCTTGGAATGCATTGTCACATGATGGATGAAGGCAGGATCAGTTAACGCACTCAAAAATAGATTGAATGATCACATTCATTTTTAATATCGGTAGCGTGGAATAAACTCGTTGTATACAGACTCTGTAGAGACTTCTAAACCAGTATAATCAAGTTCAGTTCAGTTCGGTTCGGTTAGGTTTGGATAAGTTAGGTTTGACTCGGCTCGGATTGGCTGGGCTGGACTTGGCTGGGCTGGGCTGGGCTGGGCCGGGCTGGGCCGGGCCGGGCCGGGCCGGGCCGAGCCGAGCCGAGCCGAGCCGAGCCGAGCCGAGCCGAGCCGAGCCGAGCCGAGCCGAGCTGAGCTGAGCTGAGCTGAGCTAAGCTAAGCTAAGTTAAGTTAAGTTAAGTTAAGTTAAGTTAAGTTAAGTTAAGTTAAGTTAAGTAAAAGTTAAGTTAAGTTAAGTTAAGTTAAGTTAAGTTAAGTTAAGTTAAGTTAAGTTAAGTTAAGTTAAGTTAAGTTAAGTTAAGTTAAGCTAAGTTAAGTTAAGTTAAGTTAAGTAAAAGTTAAGTTACGTTTTTACGCTCTGGCAGTTTATCATCCTTGAGGACTTGTAGAACTGATCTTGTATCTATCATGAATACAGCCTGCTGGCATTGGCGTGTTGTGTTGGTAGTCAATTTCTGCGACAACAATTAATGCTTGTGTACTATCCGATAGTTTTGAGCAGAATATTCTAGTAGATGAACTAGTGAGGGGTAACACTAACGAATGATTTCATGGGACTAGCAACATCATCACGTTAAACGAAAATCTACAGATACCACGACCGCAAGGACGCATATAAATACTTTGATACAGGATTACTTCAAATAATTCAGATTCAGAGGTGACTTTATGCTCCACGTGGACCTACAAGAAATAAGAGACATGAGAATGGTAAACGCTATTGGTATTAGTACAACGATTTTGCCTCATTTTAACTGCTATAAGGGGAGGAAGACCAACGTCTAGTAAGCCAAATATGCTATATCATGCATGTTAGTCAGGGTCAGGCAAAATATACTGGTCAGACATGTTAGTCAGGGTCAGACAAAATATACTGGTCAGACATGTTAGTCAGGGTCAGACAAAATATACTGATCAGACGTGTTAGTCAGGGTCAGACAAAATATACTGGTCAGACATGTTAGTCAGGGTCAGACAAAACATACTGATCAGACATGTAATCAGGGTCAGACAAAATATACTGATCAGACGTGTTAGTCAGGGTCAGACAAAATATACTAGCCAGGACCCTAAGCTTAGCTTCCTTGCGGCCCTCCATGGCAACCTGGTTAATAAGGAGAAGTATAGACGTGATCCCCGCAGTAGTGAGCAGCATGCAGATGACGCCAATCTTAGCACAACCGCCTGGAGAACCCCTATCCAGCCTCATCAGCACGCTGGGGGTGTGAGGAAAGCTAAGGCGACCCGCCACTTAACGTTATTATCAGGGCGCACAAACGTATATTGTGAGCATTCGAAATAACAACAACTGCCATTATGTTAAAATTAATATTTCTCAAATACAACTATTTTATGTCTCGTTCCTTCTATCCTAATTCGGGATGTTTACTTTTCTTACATAGCTTGACCTGGCGAACCACAAAACAAACAATGGAAACCTCCCCAGGTCCTCGATGCATTCAAATGTCGGTTCGTTGAGAGACGTCCTGTTATTTCTCCCTCGGGGAAGTGTATTGGCTTAGCTAAAAAACGTTCACAAGAACCAGGAAGAGATGAAGAGTTGACAGACGTGTAGGGAGGATCTGGAAAGGAAATGAGAGTAGAAAATCGATCGTCATCTCAGAGAAATTCTGCACGGCGGCCATTTAAACTGAGTCGTGGACTCTAGGAAGTGAACGCAAAGTGTTGGGCAGAATAACGGGGAAAGACCACATTCTGACTAAATGTCACAGTAACACGAGGTTAGTATGATGGGATATGTATCTGGGGGATTCTTAATACGCGGAAAATAGAGGCTTATATCTTGTTATGTAAATATTGTCTTTAGTAACAATGCAAGGTTGACGGTGAATACAGATCTTCTTTTATAGTCTTGTACGCAACATTAATCTTGCAGGGAGCAACTGCATTTAAAAAACGTTGCTATGGTAACCAGGTGGTTAATAGCAGTCAATACATTTTTACATGTCGACATACTTTCTTTCTCTCTCTCTCTCTCCCAATATCTCACTATCTCTCTATCTCACTCCATCTCTGTACCTCACTCTACTTCTCTGTATTTCTCTATCTATTTATATCTCTATATATATATCTATATCTATAGTTCTTACTCTCACTCTTTTTCGCTATCCCTAATCTTTCTATGTCTCTCTCTCAACCTCTCTGTCCTATCTAACTCTACTTATCTCTATCTCTATCTCTCGCTCTCTCTTTCTCTTTATCAACCTCTATCTCTCACTCTGTCAATGTACCCTATTTCTATTTCTCTCTCTTTCTTTCTCTCTCTCTCTCTCTCTCTCTCTCTCTATATATATATATATATATATATATATATATATATATATATATATATATAAATATATTTAACAGACACACACAGAGTTAAAAGTACAAATAAAGCTCGTTTGGTCATTAAATAATGATAGTTAATAATTATACTGTTTCTCAAAGCAAGTCATTCAGTTTACCTTGTAGTATATAACTGATGTAATTACTTCATGTATGCACGTATTTGACCCTGTGAGTAGAGTACGTGAAACTATACTCGTTAAAAAGTATGTGTTTCGAGTTAACGACAGTTTTAGAGTTACGAAATCTGGTCTTGAACAGCACCTGTCATAAGTCCGGGGATCACATATAGCTATTTAACCTTTCACTTCAGCTTTCACATAGGTATATAAGATGATAATTTTCAACACTAACAGAAGATCAGCTGTAGGACAGTTTTATAATTACGACATCTGGTCCTTGAACAGCCCCTGTCGTAAGTCCGAGGAATGCATGTAGCTATCTTATTTTTCACTGTAGATTTCACCATGGTATACAAGACTACAGTTTTCAACAATGCAGCAAGGTCAACTGATATAATGCTTCAAAACACTGCATTCGTTTAGAAAGGAAAAACTCTTATTGAAACTACTTGGTGGCTTGCATGGAGCCTGGCGATATCCAAAAGGAAAAAGAACATTGCCGAATACAAAGACCTACGTTAAGCGGAAGTGTTGATCAGAATGGTGCAGTATCACAGGAGAGGGAGACAACAAATATAGTTGGCATTATTGTGAATTTTAAAACAATTTTCCTCCCTTTCATTGCTATATTAACTGTTACATTAGGCCGGTGTCGGTTTTGGTGTGTGAAATTTAGACACGACTATAATGGACTAGAACACAGTCCGGGGGAGATGACCAACTCACTCACGCGTCGAGTGATGTCCCTACGACCTCTTGCGGTTATGGGAAAGGCACGACACACAACGATAGATGTCATTCCACGCCGCTGCCTTGCGAGATACCTGTTTATGGGAAAGGCTTTGGGAGTAAACCCTGAAGGAAAATGTGCATCCTGTGCTATCTCCTTTCGTCTCGATAAATATTTTGCCGCTGGCAAATGGTAGCTCAGGACCAAGGAGTGAGCTTGACAAAAGGCATAGTTTCTTTCACACTATAATCCCTGGTTACGCTGCCATGATTCTTCTTAAGACTGTGCTTGGAAGATTAGAGTGGACCTTACCATCGATCCCTCTTGAAGTTTTCATATACTACTTGTGAAGTACATATATTATTGGAGTTTTCTTCTTCTTCTTCTTCTTCTTCTTCTTCTTCTTCTTCTTCTTCCTCTTCTTCTTGGTCGTGGTTCTCAATACGCAGCTACCAAACCCCGAAAACGGCGTTGCAAATAGCAAGATGTAGTCCGAAGAATCGAATGCGTTGTGTCGTAGTTTACAGTTTGACTGCGATATTTGCTCCTTTCTGTCCAACACACCCGACTTCACTTCAACATACATTTTTGAGTACCGGGTTAGCCTCTCCTCTACCACCCATTCTCCTTAGTCAGCCTGCCCTTTTGCAACCTGTTATCCAGGATCACCGCGTGGAGTTGTAGAAGGGTCTTGGCAGCTACGGTTCGCTCGCCCTGATGCTACCAGTCGGCTTTGGGTCGCTGACCACTGCAGCTCATGCACTTATCAGTATCCTGATCCCCGTGTGGGTTGTCTTCTCAGCGTGGTGGTTAGAGTTATCGCTTTTCACAGCAAATATGCGGGGTTCGGATCCCGGTACAGGCACGTTCGAGTTTACCCTACTGTAAATTGGTACATCTTACTATTACTTAATTAAATGCACCGAGAAAGGGAACTGGCAACCCCACCTGATAAAGAATTTGTGGCCTAGTACTATTAGATTAGGATAAATTAGACTATAACTCTACTGAAGACGGATGTGTCTGACCGAAAGGTGCAAATATCGCATTCAAGCTGTAAACTAGCGACACAACGCATTCCGTTCTCCAGACTACATCCTGCTGCTTGCAAAGCCTGTTCGGGGCTTGGTAGTAGGAGAATGTGAACGAAAGAAAGAGAAGACTATAACAAGTTTGTTTTCCAAATGCAACCACCTTCAAGAACAAGAGGGCATAGCTATAAAGTAACTAAAGAAGGATCCAGATTAGATATTAGGAAATATTTGTGTTAGTCAGAGAGTGGTGAATGCTTGAAATGCGTTGTCATAGGGAGTAGTGGAGGCAAGGGAAATTAATGCTTTTAACAATAGATTGGAACTGTTAGAGCAAGGAAATGTCAATGAAACTGGTTGTATACAGACTCTTCTAAACCAGTATCAAATTAAGTTAAGAATTAAGTCCCTAACACTTAGGGATCACTTAGCGCATGAGCTGCAGTGGTTAGCGACCCATAGCTGACTGCTAGCATCAGGGCGAGCGAACCAGAACTGCCAAGACCCTTCTACAACTCCACGCGGTGATCCTGGATAACAGGCTGCAGCAGGACAGACTGGCTAAGGAGAAGAGGTCGAAGAGGGAATGCTAACCCGGTATTCAAAAAATGCTTGCTGAAGTCGGATGTGTTGGACCGAAAGGTGCATATATCGCTGTCAATCTGTAAACTATGACACAGCGCATTCCGTTCTCTGGACTACATTCTGCTACTTAAGCTCTTTCAGGATTTGGTAGCGGGAGATTGAGAATGAACGAAGCCAAGCAAAGCCAAGTCCCCTAACACTTCATCCCCGATTGCAGAATTTCCTATGAGACTACCTGTACCTTTGTTTTTGACTCCTATTAATCTCAGCCCTAAGACCGAGCGAATAATTCGATCTACTAATGCGCTTTGCTTGCCCCTGCCAGGCGAGTCTAGTTGTCATGAGACTCAAGTCTAATCTGTTGACAGTTCTCCTTTGTCTGTTGACGCAGGAGGCATTAATGAGCTCCGCCTTTTTGGACATCGGAGGATGGCAAGAGATAAGATGATTGAGGAAATGAGAATAGAGTGGTGGGAGGAACGGTTGGACGAAGAGTAGACAGTCGCAATTAGCGACATAGAATATAAAATAATGGATAGATATGATTCAGATAGGGTTTTTATTTTCTTCTTTTTTTTTTTTGCGTTCGCCTTATTGCAAGTCGGTGTGCGTTGGACAACGATTTTTATTTTGCACCTGTCAGCCCAGTGGATCCGACTTCGGCATGCATTTTATGTAAGGGTCTGCTTCCTCCTGCGTTTTCTAAGGGTTTGCTTCCCCGGGGTAACGGCCGGTGCTGTGATGGGGATCGAACCCAGCACCTTCGGGTTGTGTGCTGTGTCACTTAACCACTAGCCTACGCCGTCCCCATTAAGATACAGTGCTGGGGCAGAAATTAGAAGGAAATCCACGTTACGACAAAAAGATGTTTATCGGGGGCAACAAATAATACGCACAAGAGCGCACTGCTGATCATGAAAGAAGCGATAAACAAATACAAGAGATATATTAGCACATACAATTTATATTAACATATAAACAGATAGATGAACACATAAAAAAAGATATAACACATTACAAATGATGTTGAGAAATACAAATTATAAAATAACAAACACAAAACTTATTAAAACAAAAGACATTACAACATACAAAGAAATGTATTAACACACACAAAAACACATTTTAACAGACACAAGACATTAACACAAATAAAATGTATTTTAAAACATATAAAATGTATATGAACATATACAAAAGACACATGAACGCATACACATAATATATTAACACATACAAAACATATATTAACACTTATTTAAAAATATATATTGAAACATAAAAAAAGATATATCAACACATACAAAAGATATATTAACACATACAAAACATATATTAACACATATAAAAGATGTAATAATACATACACAAGATATATTAACACATACAACAGATATATTACCACATACAAAAGACATATCAACACGTACAAAAACTGTATAAACATATACAGAAGATATATTAAGACACACAAAAGATACATTAACACAAACAAATTATATATTAACACACAAAAAACACATTAACACAAACAAAATATATATTAAGACACACAAAAAATACATTAACACAAACAAAAATATAAATTAACACACACACAAAAACACATTAACACAAACAAAATATATATTAAGACATACAAAAAACACATTAACACAAACAAAATATATATTAAGACACAAAAGATGCACTAACACAAACAAAATATATATTAAGACACACAAAAGACACACTAACACAAACAAAATATATATTAAGGCACATAAAAGACATATGAACTCAAGATATATGAACACATACAAAAGATGTTTCAACACATATATAAAAATATATATGAACACATAATGATAATGTTCGCCTAGGCATCTAGAACTCTCTGCGTCGATCTACAACTACCTTGTCCAACAGCTGTGGCGTGTAGTCAAACCTTGTTCAATGCGGAAGGAGAGACTGCTATCTGTCGGAGCCATGTGGCACAGGGGTGGGGGGCGCCTCTAGCCGGCCAGTGCGAGACCGTTGTTACACAAAGCTGACTTGGACAAGATCTGGTGAGCGGGAACGCTCTGTTGTAAAAATTGTGTTTGTTTCTATGTAATAGAATTCATTTATTGTTTCTTATATTCTGTAGAAATTGTTCGTGTTCAATATTTAGGTCAGGTCAGACGAGGTCATCCCGTAACTGGTGACGTCGTTGGGGCACACATGAATTCATCCTCACAACACCACGCCACCCTTCTCTGTCAGCGGCCGCTGCCTGTGCTGCTTCTGGTAGGAGATTAGTCCATTCTTTTATGTTGTCCTCCCATCTCTTTTTGGGACGGTCTCTTCGTCGTCTGCCTTGCACCTTTCCGTGCAGGATCGTATTTACAAGACCATTTGATCTCGATATGTGACCGTACCAAGCGAGTTTCCTTCCTTTGACAGTTGCCAAGAGGTCTTCAAAAGGCCCCATAGCTGTTGTAATTCTATGTCGCATTTCCTCATGTGTAACTCAATCTTTGTACGTGACGTTTAAAAGTCTTCGGAAACATCTCATGATCAAGGCATGTATCCTTCGCTGCAGGTCAGCTGTAACTGTCCATGTCTCACAAGCATAAAGGGATATATAGCAATATTTATAGAGAGGGTAAATAACTCAGGAGTAATTGTTTAGTCTAAGGGAGCTAGCCTACTCCGCACTAATTCCATCTCTATTCTCGCACTGGAGGTTGCTGCTCTGAATGACCCTCTCTGTTCAACGACAACTTGTCCTTTCACTCTAGCAGAGACGACCCAACAAGATCCTCTCACTCTAGCAGAGACGACCCAACAAGATTTATCACTGCGTGGCAATGAGCTATCAGTGTATACGAAGGCATCATTATATTATCATTTATCAGCTGGTTAACCTCGAGCTCTGCCCTCAAACTGCACGACTTGCTGTATTCCCTGCCCAGGCTTTTCATGATTCTGCAGTAATCTGCCATTCATTCTATTATATGAGTAAATATGAGGAAAGACTCAGTTTTGAGGAAAGAGTTATGAGGAAAGACTCAATTATGAGAAAAGATTTATGAGGAAAGACTCAGTTATGAGGAAAGAGTTATGAGGAAAGACTCAATTATGAGAAAAGATTTATGAGGAAAAACTCAGTTATGAGGAAAGACTCAGTTATGAGGAAAGAGTTATGAGGAAAGACTCAGTTATGATGAAAGAGTTATGAGGAAAGAGTTATGAGAAAAGACTCAGTTATGAGGAAAGACTCAGTTATGAGGAAAGAGTTATGAGGAAAGACTCAGTTATGAGGAAAGACTCAGTTATGAGGAAAGACAGAAAAACCGGCCTACAGTGTCTAGAAAAGAGAAGAATTCGAGGTGATAATACATGTGTATAAGATAATCACAGGAAAGGTTAAATTATTCTATAACAAGTTGTTGTTTTTTTCAAAATATAACCACCAACGAGAACAAGAGGGCACAGATACAAATTAACTAAAGAAAGGTCCAGATTGGAAATAAGGAAATATGTTTTTATTCAGAGTGGTGAATGCTTGCATACATTACCCCAGGACGTGGTGGAGGCAGATGCATTTAAGAATAGATGGGATGTGCATAGTTTTTAGAGCAGGGTAATGCAGATGTGACTGGTTGTATACAGTATAAAAACGCTTAAGATAAGTTAAGTTTCTCCCCTGACTTAGCTGTGATTACCTGTCACCTGAGTATGTTTCCGATATATTTTCCTTTTGTTTCATCATTTTATATATTATTTTTAGTTTAGTTGAGTTAAGGGATCAACGTCATTACACGCGATTTAACCACAGCCTACTGAAGATACAGGCCTTCTGACTCACAGAGAAATCTCTTTGACACGTCACACTCAACGACTAACTAAATGACGGAACTTGCATGTGGCAACTGTCAATGCAGCTATAATGGCGTGTTCGGAAACAAAGATGGATAAGCAGTTGGTTTCAGGCCAGAATTCTGTAAAAGGATCACTCTCAACAGTGATGTATTGCGATGTGTACCCAGAATTTGTTTCATTTCTCTGTGTAGAGCCCGGATTGATTATAAATGTTGGCACAATATGAGTTCTGACGAGTTCTGTACTTTAGTTGGCCTAAGAATGTGACGTTTCATGGGGATTTTCCCCACTAGGTATCTAAAGTAGGTCATGGCTTAACCATAAGTCGTTCTCCATATTTTTGGCGGAGAATGTCAGCACAATGCAAGAATTCTGTAGCAGCAGCCAGGGTCCTGTAATAGATTTGGTAAATTGTTAACTTACTTACTTAATCGCTCCTCTTCTACCGTGAGGTGTAGAGGTTAAATTGTTAACATAATTTTGAAATCAGAAATTCAAAGATATTATTTTGCTATCTGTTACGACGGCTGTCTAATAATATTATGTTTAATATATTTTAGTTGCCCAAGCTGTTTGTAACAACCACCTCAGTAACCACATTTGTATTGCTGCATTCGATGGTTCTGTTTGTGTATTCCTTGTCAACAGTTCGCAACGCTAACAGCAAAAATGGTTCTACATAACAATCCACTCTCTTTCTCACTATCATTCCATGCCTCTGACCGACCTGGTCGACCAGAGTCTAATCTGTTGACAGTTCTGCTTTGTCTGTTGACGCTGGAGGCATTAATGAACTTCGCGTTTTTGAGCTCATAGGATGGGGAAATGATAAGATGATTAAGGAAATGAGAATACAGTGATGGGGAGGTTTTGGTGAATAGTAGAAGACCGCGATTTTATGCTGCTGGAAATTGAAAGAGGAGCAAAGAATGGTAACATGCGAACCTGTCGTATCAGGAATAGGAATGGTAGATCAAGGACCCGCTGGCTACTACGTTATGTACGAATGATATTCATTTCAAACCGGGACTTTTTTTCCTTCTTTTTTGTGAAGACAAAAAAAAATTGCAATTAGTCAAAATGCCATTAATATTTTAATCTTCTGCAACGTTTATGCACTTATCTCAGAGTTTCATGAATGCTCGAAAAGCTTCAGCATAGAAAGATTTATCAGTATGTCTGAACCAATCCAGGAGTCTGTTTCACTTCGTCATCAGTGATGAAATGCTGACCTCCAAGTAACATTTCTAGGGGTCCAAACAGGTGGTCATCGCTTGGAGCGAAGTCTGGACTGTAAGGTGGATGTGACAACACCTCCCAGCCGAGTTGCTACAGATGACACATAGTGTGGTGAGCCGTATTAGGTTGAGCATTATCTTGCAGGAGCATGACGTCCTTTGTGATCAAGCCCAGAGCGCACTAACTTTTCAAAAACGTAAATATTCATGAATAATAGTGTTCACCGTACCCAGAGAAAGACTTGCCTTTTGTGCAATTACACGACAGGTTTTGTGTCGATTTTTCAGGATAAGGAGTTCTACATTCTGGATGTTCACAGGAATGACTGTGGTGAGTTGAGAGCAAGTACGCCGGATCATCGCTCACAGATGTACCACCTTCTCTGATAACGTTTACCCCATTCAAATGTCTTACTGCGGCTGAGTGTCTCTTCACTGTATTATGATTTCAGTCTTCTGTAAATTTCCGCAGGTTTCACGCCTTCTTTCACAAATAACTTCATCACAACACTCTGTTTGATGCAAGCACTAACAGTGTTGCCCGCCATTGTTTATTTATCTGTTACGTGACTGGCCCATGGCAAGTGGCTCACTTAGCGGTAATAGCACGCAATTGCCGCTGACTAATGATAAAAATAGTTTCAGCTCGCTATTACACATTCAGGTAGAACTAGAACAAAAAGTCCCGATTTGATTTGAACGACCACCCTACACACACACTCCCAAATTAGAATCAAAACTCAATCAACAATGGCCGACGTCTTTACATGTAAAAATAAATTTAAAACGTATTTTATCACACAACTTTGAAAGAAATATAAAAGATCACAAGCGCCGGATTGGAACAAGCGACCCTAAGGTAAGAAAACTCCTACGCGATCAAAAGATTGCCTCGTTTTGAAAATACCCAATACAATTTACTTGAACTACTTTCTCTTCCTCCCCCCCCCCCCCCCCCCCGCACATACTTTCCACGTCACGTCGGGAATTCCCCTTTGACCTAAATGTAACAGGACCCGTGCTTTTATTGACCTTTGCGCAATATTTTTAGACTTGACGTTGCGGCATCGATGAATGGGAATTGGTATGATTGAATGCCGAGGGCCACGTTCTGCGGTGTGAAAGATAAACATCGCCGTCAAACGATAAGAATTGTGAGTGTTGATAATAGCGATGATGATGTTAGCGACGATGATGATGATGAGATGATACTTATAAGAATACTGTGTGCAGTTGTGGAGTCCTTATCATAGTGGGGATTATAAACCTGCTGGAAAGAGTTCAAAAAAGAGCGACAAAGCTGATAGTGGGATTCTAGAAGAACAGTTATGGAGGAAAGACTCATAAAAACCGACCTATAGTATCTAGAAGAGAGAAGAATTCGAGGTGACAATAAAGGTTTATAAGATGATCAGAGGAATGGATAAATCAGACTATAACAAGTTTGTTTATAGTACAGCCACCCACAATAACAAGAGGGATAGCTACAAGTTGACTTAGGAGAGGTTCAGATTAGATATTAAGAAATATTTTTTTTAGTCAGAGAGTGGTGAATGCTTGGAATGCATTGCCACGGGAGGTAGTGGAGGCAGGGACAGTTAAATGCATTTAAGAATAAATTGGATGCGCATAGCTTTTAGAGCAAGGTAATGTAAATGAAACTGGTTGTATACAGACTCTGCAGAGTCTTCTAAACCAGAATAAAGACATTAAGTTAAGTCCCAGTGGTTCCTGGGTGAGACTATTGTTCCCTTCCCGGAGGGCCGAGAGAAGATGACCAGAGAAAGTTGTGATTAGACTGCTAACATTTTTTTTTAAATGTTCGTTAGCCTTATTTGTCTATTTCTCAGGGCGGTGTGTGCTCCACTATATTTTTATTTTGCGCCTGTCGGCCCAGTGCATCCGACTTCGTCATGCATTTTATGTAGGAGTATGCTTCCTCCTTCATTTTATAATAAGGGTTTGCTTCCCCTAAGTAAAGGCCGATGCTGTGATTGGGAAGCGAACCCAGCACCTTCGGTTTGTGAGACGTGTCACTTAACCACTAGCCCAGGCTTACATGAAAAGCTGATAATGATGATGTCAACCCGTGTCTCCACATCCAAGGTTGGTATCTTGCCTTGTTGGTACACTCCCACAGACTGGTATTAGTACAGCTATTGATTTAGTTCTCCCATTTACATTTCTGTCTTCATCTTGTCCGCCTGCCGTCAACTCTGACAACCCCCGGTCATTCTCTTTGGCGGAGTAAATTGTCTCTTTGTTTATTATAAAATATAAAATATTTGATCTGACAACTTGCTATGTATTTCAGTATTTCTTCTTTTTCTTTTTCTTCTTTTTCCTATTCTTTTTCTTCTTCTTCTTCTTCTTGTTCCATTTCTTCTTCTTCGTTTTCCTATTCTTGTTGTTCTTTTTTTTCAATTCTTCTTCTTTTTCAATTCTTCTTCTTCTTCTTCTGCATTCATTCTGAAATAGGACGTCTGTGGCAATGTGTCGTAGTTTACAGCGAGGCTGCGATATCTGCGCCTTTCGGCACGACACATTGGATTTCAGCATCGCATTTTAAAAATCAGGTCTGCCTTTCCTTTTCGATCCTTAATCTCTTAGCCAGGCTGTATGGCTGCAGTCTGTTTCCAGGGATGCCACTTGGAGACGGAATAGGTTCTTGGTCAGTGACTGGTCACTGACCATGATGCAAGTAATCAGACATGAGTCGCTGGCTCCTGCCAATTCATCCACTGCTACTACTTCGGCCCCTTTCGGTATTTACTTCCTATTTCTAATCTCACCAGGGTTAAAGGTCAGGCCCATGGCAATAATTGCCGTCGGGAATGAAGATAACTCTTCATGCGGTAAGTCGCAGCATATGTGAAATGGGGTGGGCAGTACCCGCACTTGCTTTTTATTCTCCCCAACGCATACGTCAGGTACCCATTTTCAGCTGGTTCGAGTGGAGAAGCTGCGTATCAAGAACGAACTACGTCCGGAATTGTTTCTGTCCGTCTGTGATTTCGAACCCGGGCGTGATATAATCCCAGTCTTAGCAAGCCAGCTCACTGTCGACTACACTTTTATTATAATTATTGTCCATCGTGGCGATGACAGCCACAAAATCAGACGGTTTTGTCTTACTAATGTGATGTACGCTGTATTTGAATTTTAGTGAGGAAGAGAATGCGCTGGTCATCAATCTCACTCTTGTCTGGAGTTACCGTGAACCAGTGGCACGACTATTGGTCGAGACGACTGGAGGTAAATTAGGATACATGCACTTTGGTCTTAACTCCCGTGAGACCATGAAACTTGGGATTCGAACGCCGTTTCCGTTCATCGCCGTGACGGGCGAGTGAGTTAACCTCTTGACTACAGGAAATAGCCTACACGCTCCACAAAGAGTGACAATAAATGACACAGGAAGAAAAAAATAGAATACGTATTATTTATAAGCTGGATGAAATCGTCATTCACATATTATGAAGACCACTCTCTTTGTTCATCCGTGTGGACAGTATTTTCTCTTGCTGTGTCCGCTGAAATGGGTGACTTGCGCTGTGATTTCGATTAAAGTGAGGAAGACACTGCGTCTTTTGTCAACCTCACTCTCTGGTTATGTGCTACCTTTGGCCAGTAGTAAGATTTTATCGATACGATTGGAAATAGCATAGGTTGCAGATTTTTCCTCAGGGTTTACTCTCGAAGCCTTTCCCGTAAACAGGTGTCCCGCAAGGCAGCAGAGGGGGATGACATCTATCGTTGTGTGTCGTGCATTTCCCATAACCGCAAGAGGTCGTAAGGGCATCTCTCCCGGACCGTATTCTAGTCCATTATAGTCGTGTCTAAATTTCAGTCACACAAAAATCGACGATGTTTGCAGCTTGCGCGACGGTCGCCAATCTCGTGAAGTTCAGACGTGTGAACTAGACTGCAAAAAATACGACACAGATTTAAGCGTAGTGCTAATTCATATAGCCGATGCACAGGCCAGGATAACTGAAAGAAAGAAAACACCCAAACAAAAACGAACTGAAAAATGAAAAACAACGACACGTTTCCGTGAACACAAATGTAAGTCGTCGACTAGTGTGAATTCCTAGCAAATCCGTCGCATGGCGGCATCCATAATGAACTAAACCACCAGAGCAATGTAGACCCGCTGGCGGTAGGACGCCATCTTTGCCGCTCTTTTCCCACTAGTCTAAGCTGGATAGGGTAAATCCAAACATAATGCTGTACCTATGCTCTGTCAATAAAGTAAATGTAAAGGTAGCCCCATAGCAGGCACTGCTGGAGAGGATGAAAAGTTAAATAATTGTACTTGGTTACAGATGGTTATGAATTAATTGTGACCAGTTGCCTTCCTCGCTGTTAAGTCATCATCATCATCATGTAGCATGTCTTTTGCAGAACGTCGCTCTCACAACACCCGTTCTGTAAAACCCTCGATCTCTAGCCAGAACGTCGCTCTCACAACACCCGTTCTGTAAAACCCTCGATCTCTAGCCAGAACGTCGCTCTCACAACACCCGTTCTGTAAAACCCTCGATCTCTAGCCAGAACGTCGCTCTCACAACACCCGTTCTGTAAAACCCTCGATCTCTAGCCAGAACGTCGCTCTCACAACACCCGTTCTGTAAAACCCTCGATCTCTAGCCAGAACGTCGCTCTCACAACACCCGTTCTATAAAACCCTGGATCTCTAGCCAGAACTCCCGCCTCTGTCGCTGTCCTCTTCAGGACCTCCGTGACGTCTTGTGTCCATCTTCCCCTTGGTCTACCCCTGCCCCGTTTTTCAGGCACCATACCCTCAAGTAACGTTCTCTCTAGGCCATTATGGCGTTTGATGTAGCCAAAATATTTAAGTTTTTTTTTTAAACAAGATATTTTCCTCGATATCCAGTTTTCTCTATGATATCTCCATTTTTCTTGTTCGCTGTCCGTGGTATTTTGAGCGTTTTCCTGTAGTTCTAAGGTTCAATCTTTTTCTTAAGTGTTTTTGTAGTAGTCCACGTTTAACGTCCGCATGTTGCCACCGGGAAGATGCAAGTTTGCAGGAATTTAATTTTCATCATTTTATTAATGCTCTGCCATAGTTTCTCATTGTATTTAACCTTGCATTACCATAGCCAATCTCCGTCTGACTTCCTTCAGGTAATCTCTATTGTTGTTTATAATTGAGCCGAGGTAGTCAAATCTTGTGACTTTCTCAATCTTCTGTTGTTGTAGAACAACTTTTTTGTTTGGTTTATGCTTTGTCTATGCTTATTATTTTGGTTTTACTTGGCTTGGCTTGGCTTCGTTCGTTCTCAATCTCCCGCTAACAAACCCTGAATGGGCTTAAGTAGCAGAATGTAGTCCAGAGAACGGAATGCGTTGTGTCGTAGTTTACAGCTTGACTGCGATATTTGCACCTTTCGGCCCAACATATCCGACTTCAGCAAGCATTAATTGAGTACCGGGTTAGCATTCCCTCTTCGATTCCTTCTCCTTAGCCAGTCTGCTCTACTGCAGCATGTTATCTAGGTTCACCACGCGGAGGTGTAGAAGGGTATTGGCATTTCTGGTTCGCTGGTCCTGACGCTAGCAGTCAGCTATGTCAACTGGTCGACATCCGAGCCGTTAGAAAACCGAATCACCGCTCGCTGATCAACTCTGGACGGATTTCGTATCACACCCGCCATGTTTTCAACGGTCTATTGAGGAAACTATGAGTCGGGAGATAATAACATTTTGCAAACTTGACGGTTGGTATGTGTTATTTACCCCATAAGTGATGTCATCATGCGCATCGTACGTATGTTCACTTGTTGCAGTTTGGTCCGGTTTCATTTGAACACGCCTCGTATATTGAATATATAAGGGCAGAGTATGCATTGCCTTATCTAACAGCCAGCAAGGCTGAGATTTGGATTAAAGTGAGGAAGAAACTGCGCCTTTTGTCAACCTCACTCACAGAGCCTAAGCTACCTCTTGCTAGTGGCAAGACATTCATCGAGACGACTGGAGATAGCATAGGATGCAGATTTTGTCTCAGGGTTACCACCGAAGCCTTTCCGTAAACATGTAACCCGCAGGGTAGAAAGGTGGGATGGCATCTAACGCAGTTTGTCGTGCCTTTTCGATAACCACAAGAGGTCGTATGGACAACACTCAGCGTGTGAGTGAGTCTGGCATCTCTCCCCAGCTGTATTCAGTTCATCATAGTAGCATCTAAAATTCCCACACGCCAAATTCGTGAAGGTGAACCGGCAGAACTAACCCGTGAAATACGACACAGGTATAAGCGTAGTGCCATTCAGCCGGCGTCCAGACCAGGATAAACGGATGGAAGAAATCACAAAAAAAGAACGAAATAAGTCCGAAGGGAAAACAATACCACGTTTCCGTGAACACAAGTGTAAGTCGTCGACTAGTGTGAATTCCAGGCAAATCCGTGGTCTGGCGGCATCCATAATGATCCAAAACAGTAGAGATGTAGACTCGCAGCCAGTTATGGCGCCATCTTTGCCAGGTGCGACATACTTGAGGCAAATGACAAGGCAATTCTTGTCGCTGAACACTGGATGCGTACTGTATCACGTGGTACTTGGACAAGGGAAGTAAGTATACGATCACCAATACATTTGGTCTCCTTTAGGAAGCCAGCGCCAAAGCACATTGGGCGTTTCTGTAGTGGTGGTTTTAGTAGTAATTTGTTGTACACTACGATGTTGTCTGCCACATGAACAACCCTTTTCAGCCGTCTTTTACGACACATAAGGATGTTTTTAACGCAGATATATGCGGGTTCAACTCCTGCTACCGTCACGCTTCAGCTCACCCAGTTGTATAGTGGGTACATTTATAAATGTGTACATGATCTACTGTTAGGAACAAACACGCGGCCAGGAAGGGAACTGGCCACCCCACCTCACACAAGCAGTGGCTTAGTACAATGCAGTCTCTAATACTGCATCCCTGATGGCAGTTTCTGCTATGCGACTTTACTTATTTCGCGTCTTTTTCTTTTAGATACCAGAAAGCTGTTTCCATTACTTCAACGTTTAAATTCCAGGGACCCTTTACTGGGGAGGAATGAAAAGATCCACTGTAAAAGTCTGAAATGTAAAAGTCTGAAATGTATAACAGTCCGAAATGTCTAAACGTAAAAATGTAAAAGTCATAAATGTGAAAGTCAGAAATGGGAATTCAGAAATGTCTATAAGTCAGAAATATGAAGTCCAAAATGTCTAAAAGTCAGAAATTTATAAAAGTCAGAAATGTCTAAAAGTCAGAAATGTGAAGTCAGAAATGTGAAATCAGAAATACAAAAGTCAGAAATGTCTAAAAGTCAGAAATGTCTAAAAGTCAGAAAAGTGAAGTCAGAATTGTAAAATCCGAGTGCTTTTTAGGATTTTTAAAAAGGTGATCATAAAACATGTCTTCTTTGTGAAAAACAATCAGAATTGATATCCAATCTGATTTCGTTGATACATTCAAACTAAGGACGAGTTTTATTTCTCTCTCGACACTATACCTAGGACCAATATTCTGAACAGTGCATGAGCTGTAGTGGCCAGCAACAAGAAATATCTGATAATATACTCTACATAGGAAATACATGAAAATGGCATTTATCCGAACCATTGTCTATCGATTAAAAGAGAAGTGAACGAAGATGAAAAAATCATCAATCATCATCATCATGATCATAGGCGTATCAGTCTCTGTAGACCATGCGCGTGGCGCCGTGTAAGTATTATCCAGCTCTGTCTCCTGTATTTCGACACTGTTTGCTATGGCTGTAAAGGCCGATCTGCGAGTGACAGTCCCAGCTACAGATCGTACAACCATATTGAGGAGGCTGATTGCCTGGCTGTTCCTTGATCTCTTCAGTCTTTCTCTTTTCCAGACTTATGGTGAGACCAAACTGTTTGCACCCCTAGGCGAATCTGTCTGCCAGTCTCTGCTAGGTAGTTATTCAAACCATATGAGAAAGAATATGGTTTGAATAACTACCAAAACATGAATAACTACCAAAACATGAATAACTACCAAAACATGAATAACTACCAAAACATGAATAACTACCAAAACATGAATAACTACCAAAACATGAATAACTACCAAAACAAAACTTTCGGAGAAAAGCAGAGTTCTTCCATCTGCAACCATAATCTAGAACAGTTAGGCATGAAAAATTGTGTCCTTGGTTTCTTCATTTTCATCTTCTCTTTCTTTTTCTTCATCATCCTCTTCATTCGTTCTTAAACGCACGCTACCAAGCCCTGAAAAGGGCTTTGCAAGTATCAGGGTGTAGTCCTGAGAACGAGACTCGTTGTGTCGTAGCTGACAGCTGAACTTAACGCCTTTATGCTGGTTTATAAAACTCATTCACTCTGCCGCATCCTCGACCCAACGACATGTTTGACAGAAATAATCAACACGTGTTCCACGTAGTAGTGAGCCTCACGTAGATGAATCTAAGCACTACAGCACAACATCCTGAGGACGCTGGTCTACCTTCATCAGAACGCTAAGGATGCGAGGAAAGTTACTGCAAGCCACCACTTAACTTAATGTCTTTATACTGGTTTAGAAGACTCTGAGGTGTCAATTTTCATTTACATATCCTCGCTGGAAAAATATATGCGCATCAAATCTATTCTTAAATGTATTATTTATCCTTGCCGCTACTACTACCTGTGGCAATGCATTCCAAGAATTCACCACTTTCTGACTAAATGAATATATTCTAATATCCAATCTGGACCTTTCCTTAGTTAATTTGTAGCTATTGCCCTCTTGTTTTGTTGGTGGTTGTCTTTTTAAAAACTTGTTATAGTCTAATTTATACTTTCATTTGATTAACCTATAAACCTGTATTAAGTCATCTCGAATTCTTCAGTGATGGTCACTTGACTGAGATATTTACACTTTTCGGTCTGACACTTCCGACTTCAGCAGGAAACAACAAACAGACGGGCTCGAAATGCGACAGGAAAAGAGATGATTATTTCATGAGATTGTAGCAGAGTAAATTGAACTGAATCGAGTGAATCAGACATGAAATACTGCACACACACACACACACACACACATTCACACAAAGAGAAGGCCAACAGTAAACACAGACTGATAGAACATATCATTTTGAGGTCTGAGACTGACAGTTCTGTCACTAGTCACATTAAGAATGCAAACAGGGTTATCAAAGACGGTTCCTGTAAACCATCACCCTTTCAATAACCAGGCTAGGAAGATATTAAAGATGAAATGATAGCAAGAAATCGAGACAGAATGAGATTCAGTGAAAATAGAGTTAATGGTAATGAATGAGAGTAAGCTCAGGAAATAGAATGACGGCAGAATGAGAGTCAATTACAAAAACAGCACCATGATGAATGAAAGAATGCAACAGAGATAGATAAAGAAAATGAAACAGATAAGTGATAAATGATAGAATGCAATAGAGGTATAGAATCAATGAAAACGATGGGGGACGCGTGGGCTAGTGGTTAAGTGACACGGCTCACACCCAGAAGGTGCTGGATTCGAACCCCAACGCAGCACCAGAAGTTACCACAGGGAAGCAAACCCTTAGAAAATGCAGTCGGAGGCACTGGGTCGACAGGCGCAAAATAAGAACCACAGTGTAACGCACACCGCCTTGGAGATTAGAGAAATAAGGCGAACGCAAAAAGAATTGAAAACGATAAGTGATAAATGATAGTATACAATAGAGGTACGGTGAGTGTTAATGAAAACGATACGCGATAAATGATAGTATACAATAGAGACACAGTGAGTGTTTATGAAAACGATACGCGATAAATGATAGTATACAATATAGACACAGTGAGTGTTAATGAAAACGATACGCGATAAATGATAGTATACAATAGAGACACAGTGAGTGTTAATGAAAACGATACGCGATAAATGATAGTATACAATAGAGGTACAGTGAGTGTTAATGAAAACGATACGCGATAAATGATAGTATTAAATAATAACTGTTCTCGAAGACCACCGACATCATTCTTGTCACAGATTTCCCTGTTGGATGTGGCTGCGCATGTGGCTGAACAGGCCAACGCGGTCACGAAAACATCTGCTGCATATCGGGCACACGAGATTTGTAGAAGGTGATGGTGTTCCCGCTGTTCGGGATTTCCGGGTCTCGCGTCTGCTCTGGCCTTTCACAACACCTTGAACTTCGCTGCGCTTCTTTAGTCAGATCCGCGTGGAGGTGTAGAAGGGTCTTGGCAGCTCTGGTTCGCTGGCCCTGACGCTAGCAGTCAGCAATGAGTCGCTGACCACTGCAGCTCATGCGCTGCTCAGCACCTTGATCCCATTTCTTTACCTGACACGATTATTTGCATCTATTACCGGATTGTGTATATTTTTCAGATATTATTATGGGAGGAAGACTAACGTCTGGTCTGGAACAACATACTGATCAGAACCTCGGCTTCCTCGTAACCCTCCCTGGAAACGGGATGTTGTCATGGCAGTCTGGCTAATGGTGTGAGGGATCCACGTGATCCTTGTAGCAGTGAGAGACACGCAGATGAAGCCAAGCATAGCACAACCGCCTCGATGACGCTGGTCCATCTTCTTCAGCGCGGTCGGGATGTGAGGAAAGCTACTGTAACCCGCCACGTAACGTCTTTTTCAGGGCTCACAAAAGAGTAAAACTACTCATTGTGGACATTCAAAACAATAACAAAATGTTATGTCCCTTAATGGAAAATAACAATTTTCAGATTGGATGTAAATTAGGAAAATCCTTCAAATGAAAAGATTTTACCGTGGTGTAGTGATGGGCGGTTAGGGAGCGGTAAAGATGCGCCATATGTTGAGAAGTATGTGGAAGGATTTTCCGAGCCAGAATTGGACTATATAGGTCAGGTCATATCATCCCGTAACCGGTGAGGTCGTTGGGGCACACATGAAGACATCCTACAACGCCGCGCCACCCTTCTCTGTCAGCGGCCGCTGCCTGTGACTCTTCTGGTCGGAGATTGGTCCATTCTTTTATGTTGTCCTCCTATCTCCTTTTGGGACGACCTCTTTGTCGTCTGCCATGCACCTTTCCATGGAGGATTGTATTTGCAAGACCATTTCATCTCGATGTGTGACCGTACCAAGCAAGTTTCCTTCTTTTGACAGTTCCCAAGAGGACTATACAGCCACCTCCGAACTTACTGCCGAGGTGCAGCACAACATGTCTGACTGCTGTTGTTCCCATCGCTTGCGATGGACAGCTATTATTATTGTGTTAAGAATTCCATAGGCATCCAAGAAGACTAATAACGTGATGCTTGAAGAGGCACAGACTGCAAGACAAGCTGATGGCAAAAAATCAAGACAAGGCAGTCATCTTTTTTCGTATATGTCATGGGAAGGGGCGAGTTGGAACACATGGTGACAGTTGGCAGATTCGCAGTGAAGACGGACAGCGAGGGAAAATATTGGACAGTTGGAATTAATGGTATGGGAGACGATCAACGGCTGAGATGATAAACAACGGCCGTCATAGGAGGAGGTACGGATTCAACGCCAACCGGCAGGCTATTTGATGATGATGATGACGATGAGAGATGGACGAAATGAGGTTGGGGGAGGGGGTGGTCAGAAATGTGCGTGATTGAGGCCACAATCTTGCAAGGAGCACACAGGGGAGAATGTGTTTTCCAGGAATTAGAGCTAATTCTATCCGATCTGAAAATTATTGTATTTCCCGTGCAAAGCCGGGTACTACAGCTAGTGTGTATATGTGTGTATGCATACCAAACCATACCATACCATACCATACCATACATATATATATATATATATATATATATATATATATATATATAGAGAGAGAGAGAGAGAGAGAGAGAGAGAGAAAGAGACAAATACACACACATATATATATATATATATATATATATATATATATATATATATATATATATATATATAGAGAGAGAGAGAGAGAGAGAGAGAGAGAAGAGAGACAAGCACTAACACACACACGCACTCACGTACGCTTTCACGCACGCACGCATACACACACACACACACACACACACACACACATATATATATATATATATATATATATATATATATATAGAGAGAGAGAGAGAGAGAGAGAAGAGAGACAAACACTAACACACACACGCACTCACGTACGCTTTCACGCCCGCACGAATACACACACACACACACACACACACACACATATATATATATATATATATATATACATGATTAACACATCTTTTAATGGACAACTCATGGCGCATCTTATTTGATAAAGGTCGTACATGCCACAAGTGTAGAGGATGCAGATTTTGTTTGTGCCAATATCTCTAGATGAATTTGAATCAATAACACAGCTTTCATCTTCCTCTCATTTCACCCCATACATTTCTCTCGCAGCTTCGCAGTTTTCAGATTCTTTGTGTGTGTGTGTGTGTGTATGTGTGTGTGTATGTGTGTATGTGTATGTGTGTGTATATGTGTATGTGTGTGTATATGTGCATGTGTATGTGTGTGTATGTGTGTGTATGTGTGTGTGTATGTGTGTGTATGTGTGTGTATGTGTGTATGTGTGTGTATGTGTGTGTGTATGTGTGTGTATGTGTGTGTATGTGTATGTATGTGTGTGTGGAGGGGGTGGGGGGTGGTTTCAAATATAAAGATTGGGCTGATATCGATGAGCCTAAATTCTATTTGCTATCTTGGCTTTCTGTACATTTATGTTTTGTGATTCCCTCCTACCACTGTTTCTATCTCTCTCTTCTACCATACATATTTCTGTCCATGTCTCTCTCTCTCTCTCTCTCTCTCTGTGTGTGTGTGTGTGTTTGTCAGTGTGTGTGTGTGTGTGTGTTTGTGTGTGTGTCTGAATATATATATATGTATATGTATATATATTCTGAGACACACATATATAATTTATTTATAAACCATTCACCTTTCCATATATTTATAAGTTTCACTATCTATCTATCAATCTATATATCAATATATTTGAAAATCGAATTCAAAAATCTGTCTTTCTGTGTGTATGCGTGTGTGTTGCTCTGTGTCTGTCTGTCTCTCTTTCTCTATCTACCTATTTCTCATCTCTCTCTCTCTCTCTCTCTCTCTAGCTATGTATCTCTTTACTTCTGTATGTATATATTCATCTACCTCTCTATATATCAATATATTTATAAATCAATTAATCCGTCTGTCTGCCTACCCGTTCGTTCGTCCGTCCGTCTCTCTCTCTCTCTCTCTCTTTCTCTCTTTCTCTCTCTCTCTCTCTCTCTCTCTAAATATATATATATATATATATATATATATATATATATATGTATATACCTATATATCTAAATATCTTCTTGCCTGCACTTATCTATTTGTCCATCAATTCATTTGCATCTTCTGTCTCCAACCGTCCGACTGTTATACTCCCCCCCCCCCCCCAACCAACTGCCCTAACGCCCACTAATCCCCATACTAATTATTAATCCATCTCGCTCGCTCTCTCTCTCTCTCTCTCTCTCTCTCTCTCTCACACACACATACATACACAACCACACACACACACACACACACACACACACACATACATACACACACACACTCGGAACACTCATTAAGGCTGACTGATGGCCTAAACAATCCCATCTTCAAAAACGGAATTGGGTCCAAGACAAAAGAAATCAAGGTTAGTCTATTGTAGTCGCATGGTGACGGACAAGCCTAAACCCTATCCCACAAACATTAATCCCAGGACAACTGATCAAATAACCGCCCGTTCCAACTCACAGAAAGCGACTAAAAATATTTACAATTTGCTGGAATGTCTGTTCTGTTGAACGCCTATATGTATCGAAACATTGTTTCCAATCTGTTTCTTTTATGTTAAGCTATCACAAACACTACACAGAACGGAGGGGCAGGAGCATTCCTGAACCTACCAAATGGCAGACAAATAACACTGTCATTCGCTACTGGTAAGTACATAAGCAATTTCAGAGCGGAGGCAGAGGCACTGAGGGCGGCAGTGGAAGAAATGGTGACACACAAAGAAAATGAAAGCCATATAGTCCTGCTTACAGATGCTCTCGCCGTAGTCACAGCGCTAAAAAGCCAGAAAAACACTGAGCTTAATGACTTAAGAGCAGCACTCTGCAAACTGTGCCAGCAGTCCGCACCAAAAAGGGTAGTGGTACATTGGTCCTATCACACTGCAACATCCAAGGCAACGAGGAGGCAGACAGACTGGCAAAAGAAGGTGCAAGACTTCCACAAACAGATACTAGTATGACGTACGAAGAGTCAAAACGGCTTATCAAAGCCAGATACATGACCAAATGGGAAACCGAACATACTGGTTACACCAAAAACGATGCCTATTACCAGTTGAACCGAAGAGAGCAGGTCGTTGTCTTCAGACTTCGCACTGGCCACAATAGACTGAGGTACCACCTATTCAACAAATTGAAGATAGGTGGTACCGACGAATGCCCGTGCGGTACCGGTAAAATGACCGCTGAACATCTGCTGCAGAACTGCCCGACATACGAGGATCAGAGAGAGCAGATGTGGCCATCACCAGTGGAACTGCAAGAGAAGCTCTATGGCAGCGGCGACAGCCTCAGGATGACCGCCGCTTTTTTCGAAAAAATAATGGTTACTGTCTGACTGCGTACGAAGAAGAAGAAGAAGATGTTAAGCTATCTTTGTTTTTTGTGTTTTTTCTTCTTCTTTTTATGTATCCTTCTCCTCGTTTGTCGTCATCAACAACTATGCATCTTGTTCCTTTAGAACATAAGGCCTCAACTGATACTCTCCATATGTTGCTATTCTGAACCGTTATAGGTACATGGAGTGTTTAAGGGGGGGGGGGGGGGGGGGGGGGCTCAGTGGTCTCAAGGGGGTCGTGGGTTCGAGTCACGGTGAAGGCCAGGATTATTTTACACGTGGATCTTTCTGAAGGATAGAAGGATAGAGAAAAGGTTTGAATCTGAAATTCTGAAAATCTGATAAAAGTAACAGTCTTGAAAGGCTGTGTTTTTCATGTGGCAGCTTATGGCTGTGAATCATGGACGATTACCACCAAAACTTCTAGACAAAGTATCGAGAGGAATCCTTCGAGTCAAAATGTTACAGAACGATCCTCAGAATACTCTGAACAGAGAGAAAATCAAATGTAGACATTCGGCAAGAGTTGAGCATAGAGGAGAACTGGTTTATCAATTCCATTTTGGCTAGAAAATGCAAACTACTTTGGTCACATCAAGAGCCACAACGGTCTTAAGAGAACGGTGATGGAAGGTATGGTGCCAGGCAAAAGAGGAAGAGGTAGGCCAAGAAGACGATGGCACCAAGATATCCAGGAATGCCTGGGTATGACTGTGGCGGAGGCTGGAGTTTTGGCAAGAGAACGAGTTTCTTTCAGACAGACTGTGATGGCAGCAACGTTCTACAAAAGACATGCTACATGATGATGGATCTTTCTGGTAAAGATTCCCATGATCTCTGAGTAGTGAGATCGGACTCTTGTGTGGGGTCAAGATGCTGAGCAGCACATGAGCTGCAGTGGTCAGCGACCCATAGCTGACTATTAGCGTCAGGGCCAGCGAACCATAGCTGCCTAGACCCTTCTACACCTCCACGCGGTGGTCCTGGATAACAGGCTGCATTAGGGCAGACTGGCTAAGGAGAAGGGATCGAAGAGGGAATGTTAACCTGGTACTCAAAAAATGCTTGCTGAAGTCGGATGTGTTGGACCGAAAGGTGCAAATATCGCAGCCAAGCTGTAAACTACGACACAACGCATTCCGTTCTCTGAACTACATTCTGCTTCTTAAGCCCTTTCATGGTTTGGTAGCTGGAGATTGAGAACGGACGGACGGGCGGGCGGGCGGGCGGGCGGACGGAGGAGGAGGAGGAAGAAGAAGAAGAAGAAGAAGAAGAAGAAGAAGAAGAAGAAGAAGAAGAAGGACTCCCGTGTTCAGTGCACGTTAAACATTCCTTGGCAGTTGTAAATCGAAAAGAGTAAGCTTAACGGCCGCTGTCCGGACAACATTTAAGTTAAACATCTACCCAAGTTATTTTTATTATGTTAAGCCAGCATAGATGGCGCCTAACAGGCTGCGGGTCTACTTTGCTCTAGTGTTTGAGCCTATTAAGATAGACTCTTATATCGGTTAACTACCCTCAAAGAAACTGATTGTATACAGACTCTACAGAGTCTTCTAAACCAGTATAAAGACGTTAAGTTAAATTCAGTTACAACACACACAGGATGTACCTAGCCCTCTTTGTATGTGAAGTCTACGTATCGACTTAGAATGTCAAATCTAAGTTACAGGACACTTCGGAATAATTCACCAAAGTCAATCATTTGGTTCATTAGAACAGCTGTCTAGACTATCAATACCAGAGTACTTTAATAACTTGTTATGAGACATACGAGGCGTGTTCAAATGAAACCGGACCTAACCGCACCAAGTGAACATACGTACGATGTGCATGATGACATCACTTCTCATGTAAACAGCACATACCAACCGTCAAGTTTGCAAAATTTAATTATCATCCGACTCATTGTTTCCTCAACAGACCGTAGGAAACTTGGCGAGTGGGATATGAAATTCGTTCAGAGTTGATCAGCGAGCGGTGATTCGGTTTCTAAAAGCTGAAGAGTGTCGACCAGTTGGCATTCATCGCTGAATGCAGGAAGTGCATGGTGAAAAAAAGTGTGGCGAACGTAAGCTCTGGGATTCACCTGAATTGCTGCATCAATTTTGGTTGGTCAGCAACCGAGGTAACCATTGTGAACACATCTTCCGATACTTTAGTTTTTTGCTAACCACCATTTAAAAAAAAAAAATTGTTGCGTTCGCCTTATTCCTGTAATCCCCAAGGCGGAGTGCGTTGCACTGGGTTTTTATTTTGCGCCTGTCGGCCCAGTGCATCCGATTTCAGCATGCATTTTATGTAAGGGTCTGCTTCCTCCTGCATTTTCTAAGGGTTTGCTTCTCCGGTGCTGTGATGGGGATCGAACCCAGCACATTCTGGTTGTGAGCCGTGTCACTTAACCACTAGACCACGCCGTCCCCTGCTAACCACCATTTGAACCTAGCCCTAGCGACACCGCGAATCCCTCTGCTAGCGAACGTAAGCTCCGGCGACGGTCCACCCGAATTGCTGCAACAATTTTGGCTATGGCAATTTCTGACACAACAATATGCTCCTGACCTGGTCACGGAAGATCTTTCATTAACTCACGTCCTTCTTTAAACGTCGTTGACCAGTTCTTCACTGTTGTCTTCAACACACTTTTGTTACCAAACACTGCCTGCATTCTGTGATGAATGTCAACTGGTCGACATCCTTCAGCTGTTAGAAACTGAATCACAGCTCGCTGATCAACTCTGGACGGATTCCATGCAACACCCGCCTTGTTTTCAGCAGTTTGCTGAAGAAACTATGAGATGGAGGATAATTAAAGTTTGTAAACTTGACGGTTGGTGTGTGCTGTTTACACCATAAGTGACGTCATCATGCGCATCGTACGTATGTTCCCTTGGTGTAGTTTGGTCCGGTTTCATTTGAACACGCCTCGTATAAATAAGACATAAGACACATAACGGCCGACAATAATAACACAAAACAGCTTTTTTCTCTAAAGGGATGGCAGACATTCTATTGAAACTAATTAACGTCAATGGAAGTGAAGAAAAGAGATCCATGTTGTTATATGATGTTTGCCATCAGAGAGTGAATCGTGGACACTCTGTGAACACACGAGTCATTCTGGAAAAAGGAAAATGCGAAGTGTGAATGGGTGAGAGACAGAGAGTGAGAGGGAGAGAGAGAAAGAAAGAGAGACAGAGAGAGGGAGAGAGAGAGGGAGAGTGAGAGAGGACAGTTTGATAGGATTTGGAAAATGGATACATGAATGTGTGATTTGGCGTTGGGTGGATATGTAGTGGGTTGGTAAGACAGACAGACAAAAAGACATACAGACATGCAGACAGACAAAGAGACACACAGACATGCATACACACAGACAAAAAGACAGATAGACATGCAGATAGACATGCAGACAGACAGACAAAAAGACAGACAGGCAAAAAAGACATGCAGACAGACATATAAAAAGACAGGCAGACATGCAGACAGACATATAAAAAGACAGGCAGACAGACAAAAAGACAGACAAAAAGACAGACAAAAAGACAGACAAAAAGAAAGAAAGACAGACAAAAAGACAGACAGACATGCAGACAAAAAGACATGCAGACAGACAAACAAAAAGACAGACCGACATTCAGACATGCAAGCAGGCGGGCGGGCGGGCAGGCAGACAGACAATCAAACATAAGGACAGATATTCAGACAGACAGACAAAAAGACAAACAGACAGGCACGAAGATAGACAGACAGACATACATGCAGACAGACAGATACAGACGGAGAGACAGACAGGCAGGCAGGAAGAGAGACAGACAGACACGACAAAAAACAGACATACATGCAGACAGACAGAAAGACAGACATGTAGATAGACTGACTAACAGACAGACAAACAAAAATACAGATAGACTTGAAGGTAGACTGGCTAACAGACAGAGAGACAGACAAAAAGACACACACACAGACAGTCATGCAGACAGACAGACATAAAAAACCAGATTATCAGTCATGCAGGCAGGCAGGCGGGCGGGCGGGCAGACGGGCGGGCAGGCGGGCGGGCGGGTTTGGGCGGGCGGGCGGGCGGACGGACGGACGGACGGACGGACGGACGGACGGACGGACGGACGGACGGACGGACGGACGGACAGACAGACAGACAGACAGACAGACAGACAGACAGACAGACAGACAGACAGACAGACAGACAGACAGACAGACAGACAGACAGACAGACAGACAGACAGACAGACAGACAGACAGACAGACAGACAGACAGACAGACAGACAGACAGACAGACAGACAGACAGACAGACAGACAGACAGACAGACAGACAGACAGACAGACAGACAGACAGACAGACAGACAGACAGACAGACAGACAGACAGACAGACAGACAGACAGACAGACAGACAGACAGACAGACAGACAGACAGACAGACAGACAGATAGATAGATAGATAGATAGATAGATAGATAGATAGATAGATAGATAGATAGATAGATAGATAGATAGATAGATAGATAGATAGATAGATAAAGATGAATGGGTGAACGGTCACACAGACCGACAGACAGACCTACATTTGAGAATGTTGAATTACTACTTGAAAGCCCAAAAAGCCTCATAATTGCTTGTGGACACGAGCTGTTCAGATGTCAATATCTCAAATTTGACAATTAATGAAATGAAGATCCCTTTCCGTTGAACACAAAATATAATTAGTCTACATTTAATTTCGCGGGACGGGAGGAAGAGAATAAGATTACCAGAATAACAAAACATACAGACAGTTCGTGAGATAGTAGTGCAAAACAAAGATAATTTTAAAAATATACTTACGCTCAAATGGCAGACAAGCATTTACGCTCATGTTATAAAGCTCCTACCTAGAATATATTTCACCTGAAAAAAATTTAAATAAAAAATGTATTTTTGAAACGTAAGAAAGATATATTTTTTTATTTTTTTTAAAAATAAGTAGCATGCCATTTTCCGAACGTCGCTTATTACAACCGTCTACATATTTGGCTGTTATAAGTTTCTTGGCAAGTGAGTTAACACAACAATATGCGCCTGACCTGGTCTCGGAAGATCTTTCGTTAACTGGCGTCCTTCTTTAAACATTGGTGTCCAGTTCTTCACTGTTGTCTTCGACCACACTTTTGTTACCCTACACTGCCTGCATTATGAGATGAATGTCAACATCCTTCAGCTGTTAGAAACCGAATCACCTATCGCTGATCAACTCCGGGCGGATTCCGTATCACACCCGCCATGTTTTCAACGGTCTGCTGAGGAAACCATGAGTCGGATGATGACGAAATTTTGCAAACTTAACGGTTGGTATGTGCTGTTTACACTAGAAGTGACGTCATCATGCGCTTCGCAAGTATGTTCACCTGTTGCAGTTTGATCCGGTTTCATTTGAACACGCCTCGTATTTGGCGCAAGCGATATTTCCACAGGATTGTGATAGATTGTGAATAAATGAGAGACAACGCTTCAAGAAATTCATAAATACAGATTATTAAACAAAAATAAAAGCACAGACATTTAGTTTATCAACATCCTCTGGTTGATCAATTCTAAAACTGGTTGTAAGGTTGTCTAAGCATGTCTCTCCCTTTGACCCTATTTTTTGGTTGAGCAATCATAAGACTGGTTGACTGAGAACATATCTCTCCATTTGACCCTATCCTTTGGTTGATCAATCCTAAGACTGGTTGACTGAGAACATATCTCTCCATTTGACCCTATCCTTTGGTTGATCAATCCTAAGACTGGTTGACTGAGAACCTATCTCTCCATTTGACCCTATCCTTTGGTTGATCAATCCTAAGACTGGTTGACTGAGAACATATCTCTCCATTTGACCCTATCCTTTGGTTGATCAATCCTAAGACTGGTTGACTGAGAACATATCTCTCCATTTGACCCTATCCTTTGGTTGATCAATCCTAAGACTGGTTGACTGAGAACATATCTCTCCATTTGACCCTATCCTTTGGTTGATCAATCCTAAGACTGGTTGACTGAGAACATATCTCTCCATTTGACCCTATCCTTTGGTTGATCAATCCTAAGACTGGTTGACTGAGAACATATCTCTCCATTTGACCCTATCCTTTGGTTGATCAATCCTAAGACTGGTTGACTGAGAACATATCTCTCCATTTGACCCTATCCTTTGGTTGATCAATCCTAAGACTGGTTGACTGAGAACATATCTCTCCATTTGACCCTATCCTTTGGTTGATCAATCCTAAGACTGGTTGACTGAGAACATATCTCTCCATTTGACCCTATACTCTACAGTCCTCATCATTTCAGCACATGTTCTTGAATGTCTTTGCATGTCTGAGATGTAAAGGTGAGACTTGATCTCGCTTTTTCTCTTCCCCTGGATCTTGTCCTCTAGTATCTTCTGTAGACGATTTGTATGTCTCAAATTGTGTCCCAGCCAAAGCAATCTTCGAATTTGTATCATTTTGAATATTAGTTTTTGTGTGCCAATATCAGTGAGGACATAGCCTTTGTGCGCCAATATCAGTGAGGACATAGCCTTTGTGTACCTCTATCAGTGAGGACATAGCCTTTGTGTACCTCTATCAGTGAGGACATAGCCTTTGTGTGCCAATATCAGTGAGGACATAGCCTTTGTGTGCCTCTATCAGTGAGGACATAGCCTCTGTGTGCGTCTATCAGTGAGGACATAGCCTTTGTGTGCCTCTATCAGTGAGGACATAGCCTCTACACCTCCTTGCCGTCAAACCCACACGTTCCACTCTACAGCAGCACCACATTTGAAACGCGTAACCCCAAAATGTAAAACAAACTACTACAGAAACCACAGCTGCAGGACCACACAAAGCTCGGTGACAGGCTTCATGTAAGAAGCCATCAGCAATGTTGGTCATATGCTTCGAAGAGATCGAAATGACGAAGAAAAAGTGGGAGAAAACGAAGATAAAATAAGTAGAAGAAGAATAAGAAGAAGAAGAAATAGAAAAAGAATAGGAAGAATAAACAGAAGCAGAAGGAGAAGAAGAAGAAGAAGAAGAAGAAGAAGAAGAAGAAGAAGCAGAAGAAAAAGAAAAGGAAGAAAACGACGACGAAGAAGAAGAAGATAATGCTGTGGAATCACAAGCCCTGGAAGTTAATTCCCAAATACATATTGGTAAAGATAATCAAATGCAGTAAGTCCTGCAAGAACCGATCAGCTTTTTCATAACCATAACACGAAGGAAATGTGTAAAATTATATTGATTGAAATACGCACTTCTTGTTCGTGAACCAATATTTGGTTAAGAGACTACTAAGGAGGGTTGAGCATGGTGCTTGCTGTTGTAGAAACGTCAGACTACATACAATTTGATATAGAGAGGTCAACGTTTGAAGACGTAACATATACGTGTTGAAGACCAATGCTTCTCGTGGACTGAGAAAGTGTGGCTTCATTCTTGATTGTATGAAATTTATTTTCTTGAACTACGATTGTCTCTGCAGTCCTTTTAGTTCCTTGGTCAGTGATTGACAGAGGTCAGTCACGTCTGATGGTGTCGCTAAGGGCAAATATACCCGTCTCCAGCATACATTTCTGAGCTTCCCTAACCTATAATTCTCACCAGTCCACATACAAGATGAATGTTATTTCATGCCAGATCTATCTCTTCTGGGCAAATTGTTTCAGTGGTCTGAGATTAATCATCTTAAGTGGGGGCTTTGCGCATTGTTGGAAGTGGCTTTCAACTTGCTCTCAGTGTGGCAGTCGTGCTATTCGTGTCTCTGTTACACACTGAGCCTCACCACATATAACATTTGGCTAATACATTCTACATAAAACAATCCTGATTTAATAAAAATAATAATCTATTTCATTGCTTGTGCCTTTTTAATAATCTGAAATTGGAACGTAAAATACTAGAAATGTAGTTTTTGTATCGAACAATTAAAGTGTGAGGTTTAAATGTTTTTGCCTTCTTGTGTTCTGCTAACTGGAATATAGTGGGAACTACTTTGGTGTTTTGATTCATGGTTACTCATGCGAGATGATTAGGGGCGTGACAGCGCAGGTTAGTTCAAGTCAGTGTTTGGCGTAATCAGTTGTTTGTTTACATTTTCCTACACACACACAGAGACACAGACACATATATACAGAGAGATACAGACACACAGAGAGACACAGACATAAATATATTCACTGTATTTTAAAATCGCCCACCCCGTCTTTTCTTTACATAAACTACGAATTATTGACTCTTGCATTTCTTCTAACACATAATACGTGTTTTGGTTTACATGGAGCTTGATTTGTAACAGCCAGCAGCAACTTACCGTAAGGTGTATTGTAAAGTATTGGAGATCCTTCTATAGTGGATATCTTTACACGGACATACACATACACGCACATATATACGAGTGTGTACATATATGTGGTTAATATACTTAGATCTGTATTATTACCAGACCTTGCATCTGGTGTAAATTATTAATGTCATTGATTGAATAAACCACATGTGTACAACATGACAGTAAATGTGTATTTGTGTCAGTACCTGGCCTGTAAGAATGTGTACATTGCCAGCTGCTTGTTTACATTCAGGAACGTGATAACTTCAAGTACTAAGACAACAACAAACAAAAACATACCGAGATAAGGTTTAGTTTCATGGTTACGTGTTTCAAATGTCCCACTAGAAACATTGCGTCCACATTTATCCAGCCAGCACCAATCATGCAATGTTCCATATGATTAGTGTTATTATAGAAATGTGTGTTATGTACTTGAAAAAGATCAGCGCGTTGTTTGGGGATGCGTAGTGAGATTAACAGTTTATCGATGATTTGTTTGAGAAAAAGAATGACAAAAAGTGTACATACCTTTCTTACATCTCGTTATTATCCAACACTTAAACAATCCATGAAATAACACACAGGTATTTACTATTAGTACCTTATGTTTAAACCCAAAACACCACTCAGCACAGGATATCCCAAAAGCCAATAATAGCTACACGGCCTTGTCAGGAGCAATGTTCACATGTTGATTATTTACCTCGTCACAAGGGCGATGTATTCATTACACGGAAGGGAGTTAACTAATGCTACTATCACAACAAAATATATTTCATCAAAGCAAATGTTTACTTATAATTTTATATAATGATATCATTCAATTTATGAGACAAACTCTATTTTGAGGTCACTTATTACAATTAGTTGCATTTTATGTATATTGTTAAATTTATTTTGAAAACAATATGCCAACAGAGATGAACCACAAGAGAGAATGATCAGCTTATAAGTTAACTGTAACCTTACGATTAGTAACTGCAGATTCGGGATGCATAGATCACACACTGTGGACGGGGGCCACTCTTCCCCTTCTCTCTCTTCTCACCTCACTCTATTTCATTTGACTCTGTCCTACAGTCACACCCTTGCACAACTTTCACACGCGCCCTCGTGGTAAAGCCCTTCCATAGCACTTTGGTTGGGCTAGCTTCTGAGGGCGCACAAACCTAGCATAGGTACATACAGATGCACACATGCATCCAAGCACTGGTTTATGCGTCCTGATATCGCCCAATTGACTACGGTCTGGGGTGGAAAATGGCGCGCCTCCGCCAGTAGAAACTAGTGAGGCAAAACATCTAAGCAAAAAAAAAAAAAAATTAGTAACTGCAAGCGACCCAGACCCCTTCTCTCCTCACTCTGTTTCATTTGACTCTATCCCACAGTCTTGCACAACTTTCCACGCGCTGTCGTGGTGAGGGCCCTTCTATTGCACTTTGGTTGGGCTAGCTTCTGAGGGCGCACAAACCTAGCATAGGTACATACAGACGCACACATTCATCCAAGCACTGGCTTATGCCTCCTGATATCGCCCAAAGGACTAAGGAATGGGGTGGAATGGGCGCGCCTCCGCCAGTAGAAACTAGTGAGGCAAACGCTTAAGAAACAAACAAAAAGTAACTGCACGACAACTTATTTATGTGTTTATGTTTAGCAGCCACTCGTCTAGCCCGTTCTGTGACTTCGATGCCTCTGTGTAGGTTTAGCTCAGTGTAAGGATGCTACCTTACACAGGTAGATTGGGGGTCAGGGCTGCTTCCTCCCACCCACCCCCCATACGTCATGTAAATAAGGCGAGCAAGAGAAATTTGGTCGGGTGGAAAATTAAAACCTTACATCCTACGTGCATACTCTCAACATGTACAGCCATAGATCACTCTTTCTAGGCGCTATTAAATTACCCTAGACTGAGGAGAGACGCCCAAGTCAGGTTCTCTCTTGCGACTTTTTGTTTTTTTACAACATCCAGGGAAAGATAACTCTGGTAATCTTTAATTTGTTTTACTTTATGTGGTTGCAGCCCTTGATGAGTTTAAAAATAGAAATCATAGCATAATTTTGTTTTTAAACATGTAAATAATAAAAGCTAAATCTTCTTCTTCTTTGTACGCTGTCAGACGTCAACTTGAATTTGTTCGAAGAAAGCAGCTGTCATCATGAGGCTGTCGACACTGCCATAGAGCTTGTCTAGTGTTGGCACTGGTGATGGCCACATGTGCTTAATCTGGTACTCGTATGTCGGGTAATTTTGCAGCAGATGTTCAGCGGTCATTTTCCCTGTACCACAGGTGCATTCGTCAGTGCCACTTATCTTCAGTTTATAGCTAAATAATAGCTCGATTTTCAATATCCAAAATCGATATTCATTTTTCCAACTTTTATACAATTTATGTAGATTATGTAAGGATACGACAAACACATTATTTATATCTACTGCAGACCTAGCTTTGATCTTCTTTTATCTATAACTAGCATCAATAGCTTACAAGAAAATAATTAATAATATCTTTGAACTAAATGTCAAAATGGAATAATTGTTCAATAAGATAAATAGGAATACAAATGTGGTTGGTCCCCATAGAGGCATAACAAGTAAACATAACTACAACATTATAAGACCCCAGACCATGTATTGTTCACGAGAAGGCACAGGGTCGCGACAATATTCGAGTCAGTCAGTTCATTTATAAATTTGAACCTGATTTACTGCTAGGAATGGCCGGACAGAAGGGAAAGGAAGTAGTTCTCAGACACGCTGATGTTTCTAGCCATGAAGTATGTAGTACCTCATCCCAAACTGCAGTGTTTCTTTATTTTGATTATTTAATGGATACACAAAGCGAGTCGACCAAGCTTAAACTCCTATACTCGTCTCTTCGACATACATTCCAAATATAACCAATTGGTGTTTGTTGAGTCGCTAGGCGTTACGGTTAGTGGTTTGTCAGGCCGTGCTGTTGTTCGTGAGCAGTGGACGGAGAACATTGGAATGTCCTAAATGACCACATCAATTCTTGTTTTTCACTAATTAGCTAGTTTAACGGGCTAACTGTTAACTTTCTATCAATCTTTTGCTAAAGGAAACATAGATTATGCTAGTATTGTCTATGACTCTGCTGCCAAATGTCAAAAAAACAAATTAGATAGGTTACAACCCCAAGCTCTCTCCTTAATAGCTTATGTTACAAGGCATTCATCAAAAGAAGCCTGTCAGACCGAGAAAGGGACCATACTGCATGGGCAACACATGGTCTCTATATTTCTTCCCGGGCTTTGTGCTAAAAGCCCAATTACTAACGTCTGACAAGACGAAAAGAGCTAATGGGAATAAATTTGTGCACCTACGTCAGTAAGGACATTGTCATTGGATCTTCTTTCTGTCCAATTCGCTCTTTCTATTCTACTCATTTACGATTGGGGGGGGGGGGGGGGGGTGTGTAAGAGATTCAAAAGTTACGATACGCAGATGACACAGTGATACTATCAAGAAGTGCAGAAGGGCTAGAGCAGCTACTTTCAGATCAAAACCTGTTTATAAACATAAATAAAACAAAGATAATGATCACCGACAAAACACAATGTCAACATAAATTTACAGTGGGTGGTGAGGAAATAAATCAGGTCACACATTTTGAATATCTAGGCTCCAGAATTGCCAAAAGTGGTGACTGCTAGAAAGAAATCAGAAGAAGACTAGCTATGGCAATGCACAGACTGAACAGCCTGAAGAAATTATGGCAGGGCACCAACAAAACGACAAAAGTAAAAATCTTGAGAGCCTGTGTTTTTCCTGTGGCAGCTTATAGCTGCGAATCATGGGCGATTACCAAAACTTCCAGACAAAGAATCTAATCCTTCGAATCAAAATGTTACAGAAAGATCCACAGAATACACTGGACAGGTGTTGACCATAGAGCAGAACTATTTTATCAATTCCATTATGACCAGAAAATGCAAATACTTTGGTCACATCAAGAGACACAACGGTCTCGAGAGAACGGTGATGGAAGGTATGGTGCCAGGCAAAAGAGGAAAGGGTAGACCAAGAAGACGATGGCACCAAGATATCCAAGAATGTCTGAGTATGACTGTGGCAGAGGCTGAAGTTCTGGCAAGGGAACAAGTTTCTTTCAGACAGACTGTGATGGGAGCGACGTTCTACAAAGGACATGCTACATCATGATGATTATTCTACGAAATCTCCACATTTCCAACGCTTCCAAGCTTTTTTCATCCCTTATCTGCTAGTCCATGTTTCACCCCCGTAGTGTCATTGGCCATTCGTCAGTAGGTAGTATTATTTACCTCACTTCTATCATGACATTCTTGGAGGTTAGCAATTTACATTTTTCTCTGAAGACCTTGCAAATACGATCCTCCACGAAAAGGTGCAAGGCAGACGACGAAGAGGCCGTCCCAAAAAAAAAAGGTGGGAGGACAACATAAACGAATGGACCAATCTCCGACCAGAAGAGGCACAGGCAGCGGCCGCTTACAGAGAAGGGTGGCGTGGTATTGTGAGGATGTCTTCATGTGTGCCCCAACGACCTCAGCTGTTACGGGATGATCTGACCTGAGTGAAGGTACTGCCTATGTAGGTAAAGCTAGCGACCGCCTGTGAACGTTAGTTCTGTACAGTAACGTTTGGCCCGATGTACGGCTCGCCACGCCAGGAAATATTAAGCTGAACCAAAAGGGCCTTCGTCGCATACGCCACCCTAGATCGCTAGTGGAAGTGACAAACACAGATATGTGGGGGGAAAAAACAATGCTACAAACAACACAGCAGAAAATTAGGGAGAGAAAATGCATACTTCACCCTAGATGGTCAGTGGAAGTGACAAACACAGATATGTGGGGGGAAAAAACAATGCTTCAAACAACACAGCAGAAAATTGGGGAGAGAAAATGGGGATAGATAGGGCATACTCTGAGAAAGAAGTTGGGCAGCATAAACAGATATGCGCTAGATTGGAACTCACAGAGAAATAGACGAGTGGGAAGGTCAAGAAACATCCGGAGGCAAACGGTCGAGGATGAAGTCAGTTTAATCGGCGACTCGTGTGCGGAACTCAGTAAGATGATACAGAATAGGAACAAGTGAATGTTTGAAATGCATTGCCACGGGAATAAGTGGGGGCAGTGACAATTAATGCATTTCTTCTTCGTTCGCTAATTAATGCATTTAAGAATCGATTAGACGGGCCCAGTGCTCTCGGGGTAAGATGTTCGCCTCGGGTGTTGAAGGTCGCCGGTTCAAATCACGGTGGAGACCGGGATTTTTTCACGGGGATCATCCGGTAAAAAATGTTCCTGATCTCTGAGTAGTGAGATCAGACACCCGAGTGCAGTGGCGCAAACACGTTAAAATCTCCTTGGCAGTTGGAAATCTTAAAGAGCAGATGCTCGTGCAAAATTCAAGTTAAAAATCTACTCAAATTGTTCTAGGGATTCTCATCCCACAGAGAATATGTCGCTAAAAGGGGGCTGTGTGGCTATAACATCAGGTCTTGGTTATGTGATTAGCGAAGCGATATAGATGGCGCCTTAGAGGCTGCGGATCTACCTTGCTATAATTAACGCTTCCACCACCACCAGTCTCAAAAATAGGTGATCTTATATTTCAGGGGCTACCAACTTAATGGTTGGTAACAGATACTGGGATTAACCTGACAAGTCCCCAGAGGCCACACCTCCCCGCGACGTCTAACGACACAAGTGGACCGAGGATAGATATATAGAATAATAGACTGGATGCGCATAGCTTTTATAGCAAGGAAATGTAAATGAAACTGCTTGTATACATACTCTACAGGGTCTTCTAAACCAGTATAAAAACGTTAAGATGAGTTAGGATGGAAAGCAGCTGTTACGACCCTATGCTCCAACGGAAATAAGTCAGATAAATGATGATGATGACAGTAATATGGTAGAAGACCTACAACACATGGCGAGAACAGAAGTGACTAAGGCGATCCAGAACTAAAAGTACGAAAATAAATTGGATCGAATCCTCCATCGGTCAAACTTCAAGCACTTTCTCCATGACATGCCTTATTGCAAATATCTGTGAAAGATGATGAAACTATACGCTATGTCATTTTTATTAGCTGCATCAGAAGCTCAAGGCTTACATCCATCAATCATGAATAACAATTTCTCTCTGACCTTTGATCCAATAAGCGATATTTGAAACTGGAATGTCTGTGGCTAGAGTTACAAAAAGGATTCTTTTCAACAAAATCAGTTTAAAAAGATCAGACTGCAAAATATTTGTGTTTATTACTAGGAAAAAAGAAACTATAATTTATAACTCGGAATAAAGAAACTATTATCTTTAGCTAGGAATAAAGATAATATAATGTTTTGTTCTTTTTGTTGGCGTTCGCCTTATTTATCTAATCCCCAAGGCGGTGTGCGTTGCACAGTGGTTTTTATTTTGCGCCTGTCGGCCCAGTGCATCTGACTTCAACATTTATTTTATGTAAGGGCCTGCTTCCTCCTGCATTTTCCAAGGGTTCGCTTCCCCGGGGTAACGGCCGATGCTGTGATGAGGATCGAACCCAGCACATTCTGGATGTGAGCCGTGTCCCTTAACCACTAGCCCACGCCGTCCACTATATTCTAATTTATTACTGCGAATAAAGAAATTATAATTTATAACTATGAATGAAGAAACTATAATTTATAACTATGAACAAAAAAAACTATAATTTTTAACTAGGAATTTTAAAAACTATCATTTATAACTAAGAATGAATAAGCTATCATTTATAACTGGGAATACATAAATTATAATTGATAACTGAGAATTAAAAACTGTAATTTATAGCTGGGAATAAAGAAACTATCATTTATAACAAGGAATAAAGAAACTATCATTTATAACTTGGAATAAAGAAACTATAATTTATAACTGGTAATAAAGAAATTATCAGTTAAAACTGGGAATAAAGGAACTTTCATTTATAACTGGGAATAAAGGAACGTTAATTTATAACTGGGAATAAAGGAACTTTAATTTATAACTGGGAATAAAGAAAGTTGAAGGTAGGGTGGCTAGTTCCTTTCCTCGCTGCCTTTTACTTCCGAGGTTTTATGCAAGACACCAATTTACAACTGGGTAGACTCGACTGGAGCATAACGATTGGGGGATTCGCCCCATCCCCCCTACCTTTGCCATGAAAAGTGAGTGCTCTGCCACTACGCCAGTCGTGTTCGCCAATCCCACAAACCCAGGCCATAGTTAACAATGGACGTTTTGTGAGCTCGCTCCTGTCTGGTAACGAAACGTGAGCAGCCTATACCAAACAGCAGCATAGGCTTAACACCTTCCATCTACGGCGCCTTGCGGTCAATTCTTGGAATTACATGGAGGGACAGAGTGATAAATACAGACGTGCACTCTCGCACCGGTCTCCCAAGCGTGTACACTCTCGCACCTGTCTCCCAAGCGTGTACACTCTCGCACCGGTCTCCCAAGCGTGTACACTCTCGCACCGGTCTCTCAAGCCTGTACACTCTCGCACCGGTCTCCCAAGCGTGTACACTCTCGCACCGGTCTCCCAGGCGTGTACACTCTCGCACCGGTCTCCCAAGCCTGTACACTCTCGCACCGGTCTCCCAAGCCTGTACACTCTCGCACCGGTCTCCCAAGCGTGTACACTCTCGCACCGGTCTCCCAAGCATGTACACTCTCGCACCGGTCTCCCAAGCGTGTACACTCTCGCACCGGTCTCCCAAGCGTGTACACTCTCGCACCGGTCTCCCAAGCGTGTACACTCTCGCACCGGTCTCCCAAGCGTGTACACTCTCGCACCGGTCTCCCAGGCGTGTACACTCTCGCACCGGTCTCCCAAGCCTGTACACTCTCGCACCGGTCTCGCAAATCTGTACACTCTCGCCCCGGTCTCCCAAGCGTGTACACTCTCGCACCGGTCTCCCAAGCGTGTACACTCTCGCACCGGTCTCCCAAGCGTGTACACTCTCGCACCGGTCTCCCAAGCGTGTACACTCTCGCACCGGTCTCCCAAGCGTGTACACTCTCCTTAAACATTGAAGACTGAGACGGCTTGTTCGTCGCATGGAAGATAGTCACAATCCCAAAGATTTCCTTTATGTATAGTCGAAGGATGGCAAGAGAACAGTCGACAGACCACATCTGAGGTTCGAAGATGTGTGTAAGGGGGATGTAAAAAGCCCAGGACAAAAGTCTAACATCCTAGACAGGCGAAGCTGCCGTGCGATCCAAGTGGAGATGTACCGCGAAGATGTACCACTTCATGCTTGGTGACAAGAAGATCGGGCAACACGGAAAAGTGAAACGACAACGCCGAAAGTAGAAATAACCTTTCTACAAACTAGTGGGAGAATTACCACATTGAAGTCGTATCATCCTATTGTCAGTCATGACTAAAAGGGGATTATTTAGTCACTGGCGGCTGAAAGCAGCTTCTATTGTCACTCATGACTAAAAGCGGATTCTATAGTTGGTCATGGCTGAAATGGGCTTCTATAGTCAGTCATGACTGAATGTTGATTCTATTGTCAGTCATGACTGAAAGGGAATTATATTGTCAATCATGACTAAAAGGGGACTCTATTGTCAGTAATGGCTGAAAGTGGATTATATTGTCAGTCATGACTAAAATAGGATTTTATTGTCAGTCATGGCTGAAAGAGGATTATATTGTCAGTCATGACTAAAATGGGATTTTATAGTCAGTCATGGCTGAAAGGGGCTTCTATCTAAAGTCAGTCATGACTGAAAGGGGCTACCACACTACACATCTACCATTACACTAATTGTACCCTCCCATACATCTACCACTACACTAATTGTACCCTCCCATACATCTACCACTACACTAATTGTACCCTCCCATACATCTACCATTACGCTAATGAGGTAGTTTGATCAGATCACTAATGTTGAACTGTTTGAAAGAACCAGACAGATAACAGTGAAACAGGATAGAAAGAAGGGACAGGCGTTTGTGTCGGCTAGAACACACAATAGGAGAACCAGCTGAGAGCGTTACCAGACAGTCTCTGTTCTGGAATCCCAAGGGTAAGAGAAATAATTGGTTACCAAAAAACATTTGAGAAGAGCACTTGGGACTGACATAAAAGAGTTAAGGAGGCCACGCAGAGATGAATTAGGACGAGAGAACATTGCGTGCATGTTTTAGGACCAGTGCTATTTAGGGTGCTTACAGTTTTGTACTTATTGATTGGTGCACTTAAAATACTCAATTGTCTTGGCATATTCCATTTCTTGAAGACTTTTTTTTTGTTTTCTTTTTGCGTGCGCCTCATTTCTCTTATTTCACAGGCCGGTGTGCGTTGCACTATATTTTTATTTTGTGCCTGTCGGCCCAGTGCATCTGTCTTCGGCATCCATTTTATGTAATGGTCTGGTTCCTCCTGCATTTAAGTGATCTGCATCTAAGTGATGCGAGCGTATTATTATTTGCTATAATGAGAATCAGTGTGTGCAACGACGAGACGAATACACGCTTGATGTTGTTTAATGTCCCCATTGAGAAAGTTTGCTCTTTTGTGCGGCTGAATAGGGCGTTAAATAGCAGGTTGTAGTAGTTATCTTCACATCCCTAGCATGCTGATGAAGGTGGGCGGCGGTAATGTAGGGGGTTGTGCTATGCTTGGCTTCATCTGCGTGGCGCTCACAAATACGGGGATCAGGTCGATCTACATCTCGTCAACCAAACTGCCTTGAAAACAGCCTGTTTCCAGGGAATGCTACATGAAAGATCGATAGTGGTCTTGGTCAGTATGTTGTGCCTGATCCAGACACAACACCCTGGTCAGTATGTTGTGCCTGACCCTGACACAACGTCCTGGTCCGTATGTTGTGCCTGACCCTGACACAACGTCCTGGTCAGTATGTTGTGTCTGACCCTGACACAACGTCCTGGTCAGTATGTTGTGCCTGACCCTAACGCGACGACCTGGTCAATATGTTGTGCCTGGCCCTAACGTGACGTCCTGGTCAGTATATTGTGCCTGACCCTAACGTGACGTTCTGGTCAGTATGTTGTGCCTGACCCTAACGCGACGACCTGGTCAGTATGTTGTGCCTGACCCTAACGCAACGTCCTGGTCAGTATGTTGTGCCTGACCCTAACGCAACGTCCTGGTCAGTATGTTGTGCCTGACCCTAACGCGACGTCCTGGTCAGTATGTTGTGCCTGACCCTAACGCGACGACCTGGTCAGTATATTGTGCCTGACCCTAACTGACGTCCTGGTCAGTATGTTGTGCCTGACCCTAACGCGACGACCTGGTCAGTATGTTGTGCCTGACCCTAACGTGACGTCCTGGTCAGTATAGTATGCTTGACTCTGACGCGACGTGTGGTCAGAATGTTGTGCATGACCGGTCTATCGTCTCAGTTCCCCATGAATACACGCTTCGAATGATGGCAAAGTATAGTAATGTCTATATGTATGGCTTTGATACAACGCCGGAGGGGGAGAGGGGGGGAGCGTGAATAGGGTACATATCGAAGTGGTTAGCGACAAGAATCACAACTCAAACATGCAAATGTTCGGATTTAGATAGTTATTAATCTTCTTTGCCTTCGCGATTCTTAGTTCATGCTATATCTGCAGGCTAGTCGCCATGATGAAGTCTGTAGTCTTCACAAGATCGGAGTGGCTGCCTCGCAGCTTTTGTCTCAGCTCTGCACACTCTGGCCGGATCTGGCATCTCATGTCCCCATAGAGTGAGCATTCCTGTAGAATGTGTTCATGATTCTGGCCTCCTGTTCCACGTGGGCATTCATCGGTGTGTGAGATCGCCAGTCGGTATAAATGTTCTAGTGGTCTGCAGTGACCAGTTCTCAGACGAAATAAGGTAGTTTGTTGATTTCTTTTGAGTTGGTGAATTGAGTCTGGTCTACTGCTTATGTTAATGGCACTGAAGTCGGTTGCATTTCATTCCAGAAATACAGTTATGAGGAAGGACTCCGAAAAACCGGACTATAGTGTCTAGAAAAAAGAAGAATTCGAGGTGACTTAAAACAGGTTTATAAGACAATCACAGGAACGAATAAATTGGACTATGACAAGTTTTTTTTACAAAATACAACCACCAACAAGAATACGAGTACACAGCTACAAATTAACTAAAGAAAGGTCCAGATTAGATATTAGGAAATATTTTTTAGTCATAGAGTAGTGAATGCTTGGAATGAATTGCCACAGGAAGTAGTGGAGGCAGGGAATAGTTAATGCGTCTAAGAATAGATTGAATGCGCATAGCTTTTAAAGCAAATGGAACTGGTAGTATACAGTCTCTGATGAGTCTTCTAAACCAGTATAAAAACGTTAAGTTTAACCTTAATTTGCAAGGCACAAAAACACAGTAGAGCGCATTTCACTTTGGTAATAAGGCGAACGGCATGTGGGAAAATGCATGTGTCTGAACACTAACATGAACGAAGACTATATGTTACGCTAAAAGGTCTTTATCAGGGACAAAGAACAATGCAAATAAAAATGACTTGCAAATCAAAAGAGTAGTGATTAACACAAACAGATAGTTATCCAAATGAAGGTCGCCTTGTGATGACTGCACATAAAATAGAAGAAGAGCAGGTTACTAAAATAGCCTGGAACGATGGAGACGGTTATTAGAACATATGGGGAGTAAAGAGTAATCAGGTTTGGGCGGACTGATGTGAAGGAGAGGAAGGAGCAGAAGTGTGTACAACCATCGAGCTACAGGAACCATCAGTGTATTCACTATATACTAAGAGAGACTGAGCACTTATGTGTATGCCTGAAATGCAGTGAAGTCGATTCTTAGGAACAGAACAGGTGAAACAAACTGATCAAGAAATCGAAGAGTAATCAGGGCAAAGTGGAACATACTGATCAAAGAATCAAAGAGTAATCAGGGAAGGTGGAACATACTGATCAAAGAATCAAAGAGTAATCAGGGAAGGTGGAATATACTGATCAAAGAATCGAAGAGTAATCACGGCCAGGTGGAACATACTGATCAAAGAATCGAAGAGTAATCACGGCCAGGTGGACCAAACAGATCAAAGAATCGAAGAGTATTCACGGCCAGGTAGACTATACAGATAAAAGAATCGAAGAGTAATCACGGCCAGGTGGACCATACAGATCAAAGAAACGAAGAGTAATCACGGCCAGGTGAAACATACAGATCAAAGATTCGAAGAGTAATCAGGGCAAGGTGGAACTTACTGATCAAAGTCGAAGAGTAATCACAGCCAGGTGGAACATACAGATCACAGAATCGACCAGTAATCACGGCGAGGTAAAAGATCCAGACCCCCATTCTCACGTCTGTGTTTGTGCACCTGGACAAAAGGCTGTATCACAGCAGTCTGGTCAACGAGGTGTGCAGCGATACTGTGGTCCCCATAGTTGTGAGCCTATTGAGGAGCCTCGCACATTGCCCTACGATTAGAAGTGTATAGATCAACCCTCTAAAGTGCGCCTCTGGGTGTTAAAAGCGAACTACTACTGCAACCTACTACCCAAGAAATATCAAGAATTGTCACAACAGCTTGCTTAGCTTCAAACAACAACCTATATGTGTTCATCGTTACTGTTACAATTAGCTAGTTTTTTTTGTGTGTTATTCTTTGCCCCCGATGAAAACTATTTGGTTGTAACTTAGATTGTGTTTGCTTCAACGAGCCTTACTTATACACATTATTTATTGTCTATTTTTATTATCAATAAAAAGGACTTTTCTATAACATTTTGACACGAAGGACTCGATGCTCTTCCTTGATGTTTGGGTAACTGTTCATGTTCCACAGCCGCATGCTGCCACAGAAAAAAACACAAGTTCTCAAAATGTTCACATTTGTTAGCTTCCTGATATTCTACAATAGTTTCCTCAGGTAGTGAAGGCAGGGACAGTTAATACATTTAAGAATAAATTGGATGCGCATATCTTTTAGAGCTCTTCCTTGATGTTTGAGTAACTGTTCATGTTCCACAGCCGCATACTGCCACAGAAAAAAACACAAGTTCTCAAAATGTTCACATTTGTTAGCTTCCTGATATTCTACAATAGTTTCCTCAGGTAGTGAATGCAGGGACAGTTAATACATTTAAGAATAAATTGGATGCGCCAAGTTTTTAGAGCAAGGTAATGTAAATGAAACTGGTTGTATGCAGATTCTGCAGAGTCTTCTAAACCAGTATAAAGACGTTAAGTTACGGTTGTGTAGCCTGTGTATTGCCACTGCCAATATTCTTCTGATGATCGATGAACAATCGCCCTCGTTGTCAATTCTGGAGCCCAGATAATCGACGTTCATGACCTGTTCTTCTTCTTCTTCATCGTACACTGTTTACGGCGATATTTACGTTGCACTGTTTTATTTTGTTAAGCCTGTGGCTCAGTGCATCCGATTTCAACAGGCGTTTCTGTAGGGATGCCCTCCTTAGCCTTTGGCTGTTCCCAGCCTATCTGTAAGGCAGCAGTTGTTTTTGGTCAGAGTTGTCTCTCTTAGGGAAGTTGTCTTGCAGGACTAACGAGTCTTCCCAACTCGTGTCTATAGAGCATGACCTGTTCAACTTCCACACACCCAAATTTAAATTTATGTTGACTTTTTGTTTTGTCGACGGTCATTTTCGTTATGTTGTATTTGTTTACGAAGAGATTTCTATTTTCGCTGTATCTGCTTATGGTTGCAATTAGCTGCTCTAGCCCCTCTGCACTGTTATAGTATCACAGTATTGTCTGCGTATCTTAGCTCTCAGATCAGGTCAGGTCATCCTGTAAAAGGTGAGGTCGTTGGGGCACACATGATGGCATCCTCACAACCACACGCCACCCTTCTCTGTTAGCGGTCACTGCCTGTGCTTTTTCTGGTCGGAGATTGGTCCATTCTTTTATGCTGTCCTCCCATATCTGTTTGGGACGGTCTTTTCGCCGTCTGCATTGCACCGTTCCATGCAGGATGGTATTTGCAAGACCATTTTATCTCGATATGTGACCGTACCAAGCGAATTTCCTTCTTTTGACAGTTACCAAGAGCTCTTCAAAAGGCCCTACTGCTGTTGTAATTCTATCTCGTATTTCCTCATTTGTAACTCGATCTTTGTACGTGACGTTTAAAAGTCTTCGGAAACATCTCATCTCCAAGGCCTGTATCTTTCGCTGAAGGTCAGCTGTAGCTGTCCATGACTGACAAGCATAGAGGTATATTGATAGGACCAATATACGCATTAAACTGATTTTCGTGCATAGTGCTAACAGTTAATCTCGCTAGATTTTGTCCATTTCTACCTGTCATTTGCGTCCATCTTCAGCTCAGCATAAGTCTTCGCCGCCATGTCTGGGCATGCTTGTGACGACCGAGGTATTTCTTGATCTGACCCTTCCTCTTTTTCCCTATGTTATAACTTCTTATATTAATCCAGAGTGGTCCGCTGGGGTCTTTGTAAGTGACAAGAACAAGAATAGCACCACTGCCCCACAGAGAGCATGTCGTAAGAAACGACTGTGTGACATGGCATAACACCGGCCATGGTTAGGTGGTTTGTTTAGAGCAGCATAGATGGCGCCTAACAGGCTGCGGCTCTACTTTGCTCTAGTGTTTGAGTCTTTTAAGATGGATTCGAATATCGGTTAACCAACCTGCGTAAGTGCTTGTCCCAACGCAGAGATGTATTAAGCTGCTTGAGCCTAGCCCGCTAAACAGGAAACGCTTCTCCCGGCTATATCCAGCTTACACCAGAGCTGGGACCTGCACAGAGGCATCTGTCCCTGTAGAAGCACAGGTGACTAAGACTTGTCTTGTCTTCGTTCGTTCTAAATCTCCCCCTACCAAACCCTGAAAGGGCTTAAGTGGCAGAATTTAGTCCAAAGAACGGAATGCGTTGTGTTGTAGTTTACAGCTTGACTGCGATATTTGCACCTTTCGGTCCAACACATCCGACTTCAGCAAGCATTTTTTGAGTACCGGGTTAGCATTCCCTCTTCGATCCCTTCTCCTTAGCCAGTCTGCCCTGCTGCAGCCTGTTATCCAGGATCACCGTGTGGAGGTGTAGAAGGGTCTTGGCAGCTTTGGTTCGCTGGCCCTGACGCTAGCAGTCAGCTATGAGTCGCTGACCACTGCAGCTCATGCGCTGCTGAGCGACTAAGACTAAGATATATTCACTGAGACACTGGGGACGGCGTGGGCTAGAGGTTTAGTAATACGGCTCACAATCCAAAGGTACTGGGTTCCATCCCCATCACAGCACCGGCCGTTACCCCAGGGAAGCAAACCCTTAGAAAATGCAGGAGCAAACAGACCATTACATAAAATGCATGCCGAATTCGAATGCACTGGGCCAACATGTGCAAAATAAAAACCGCAGTGCAACGCACACCACATTAGGGAATATAGAAATATGGCGAGCGCAAAGAGAAAAAAACTGCGACCTCATGATGGAGGTTATGGTTCAGCCACGGCAGGCGTTGTTTTTGTATCTTTTGTAACAGATTGTTAACCTTCCCCAATTTCGCCAACACCCTTTCGTTTGATTTTCTCCCTGTCCATCTCCACTTCATTCATCGTTCGGTAACACAATACCTCAACAACCTCCAAGTATTCTCCTCTCTTGTATTTGATGTCCGTGGGGTGGAAGGCTAACATCTGGTCAGGCACAACATACTGACCAGGCATGTTAGTCAGGGTCAGGCAAAATATACTGGCCAAGACTCTCACCTCGGCTTTCTCGCAGCCCTACCCAGAAACGGGCTGTTTTCTTGGCAGTCTGGCTGACCAGGTGAGGCATCGACGTGATCCCCGTAGTAGTGAGCGCCACGCAAATGAAGCCAAGCAAAGCACAACCGCCTGGAGCCTTCATCAGCACGCTCGGGATGTGATGAACGCTACTGCAACCCGTGACTTTACGTTCTTTTCAGGGACCACAAAAGAGTAAACTTACTCATTGTGGGCATTGGAAACAACAACAACATTTATTTTATGTGTTTCAGAACCGTACAACGCCACACACTAGGGAACTCGGTGGACACCTTACCTCGAGTGCCGGAAATCGCGTGTTCGAATCACGGTGGAAGGAGGATTTTTTTTTACGTGGATGTTCTGGTAAAAATGTCCCTGATCTCTGGCTGGTGAGATCGGACTCCCGTGTACAGTTTCGAGCACGTTAAAAATCCCTTGGCAGATGGAAATCGAAAAGAGTAGGCTTAACAGCTGCTGTCCGGACAAAATTCAAATTGAAAATCTACCCAAGTTATTTGTACCTTTCCGCAGATGGTTTGTTCAGAGCAGCTATAGATGGTGCTTAACTGGCTGCGGGTCTGCTTAGCTCTAGCGTTTAAGTCTATTAAGATGGACTCGCATATCGATAAAATCCATCCTGCGAGAAACTGGTTGTATACAGACTCTGTAGAGTCTTCTAAACCAGTATAAAGACGTTAAGTTAAGTTAAGTAAGTTATATGTGGTTATGATTCATTTCAGTAATGTCATGTTAACTTAACTTCATTTTCCTGGTTTAGAAGACTCTACAGAGTATGTATACAACTAGTTTATTCCACTCCATCGATACTGAAAATACCGTGAGCATCCAATCTATTTTTAAATGCATTAACTGACTCTGCCTCCACTACATCCTACGGCGATGCATTCCAAGAATTTACCCCTTACTGACTAAAATATATTTCCTAATATCTAATCTGGACCTGTCTTTAAACAATTCGTAGATATACCCTCTTGTTCTTGCATTATTATTAACCCATTATACACTAACCAGGTACAATTAGATTGAAAACAGTATCTAATACTGTGTTCAATGCAAATGCTTAGACACCCGAGCATTAGTTTGGCAACAAAGCAATAGCTGATAAACAGTACATTTATGCAGATTATGTGCTACCAGTGCCAAACATGACCTCTGCCAATGGCGCGCGAGAGCAGAATTTCGACTTGTGAAATGAAGTGTTTGATGAAAGTGATCGGTGTTACCAGAAGAGACAGAATGCGGAATGACGACATTCGAAGTATGGTTGGCCCTTCGTCTTGTGGAGAATACATTTCCAGGCAGAAAATAAGTTGGTTTTGTCATCTCATGAGAATGCACCCTCATCAACTTCCACTGATGGCTTACAATGATGGTAGATCTGGCTACATGGCAGGAGGGGGGGGGGGTGTGAGGTAGGTGGATTGATGACATTAGAGAGATTGTGCAGCGACAAGGGATCACATTGACCGACGCAACGCACTTGGCGCAGGATAGACGACTTAAGCTCCCCACGTTGCTTAACGGTACAGGTGGCAAGAAAACTAACTAACAATTAAATTATATCATAGAAAATCATGCAAATCTCACGAGTAAATTAATAGTTTATTAATAAATAAAGCAAGTGACATTGATATCAAACAAGTATGCGAGTTCAAATACCTAGGTAGTATGTTCACTGATGACGACAGAGTGGACAGAAATATTGCACATAGAATTAAGAATGCGAACAGTGTAACGGCCATCTTTATGACCCGAGAATTGTGGACAACAGAATTCGTAACAGATAATCAGATAATCTAAATTCAGTGCTTGTTGGAAAATGTGTGTGTCCATGATTTCTGTATATACACTATTTATTTCTAAATTGTGTTACCAATGTCAATATTGGTCCTTACTAGAAACACACAAGAGTAAGATCCGGAGCTGTGAGATGCGATGTGTGAGAACAGCAGCCGGAAAGACAATCCGTGACAGAATCCGCAACACTACGCTGAGGCAGACAGTGGGGACAAATCCAGCTAGTGCCTACATTAACTCTCAACAAACCCAGTTAGTGCCTGCATTAACTCTCAACCAATCAAGTGGTTTGGTCATTTAGTCAGAATACATTATGACCAGCTTGCATCAAGAACATATCATATGCAGGTCTCCGGTCCACTAGCAAGAGGCAGACCACGAAGTCGATGGATCAAAGGTGTCTCTGGAACTCTCAGGAAGTTACACCTAACGACAGCACAAGCATCCCACTTGACGATAGCAAGAAATCTACCCATCTCACCTCTCTACGACGCCGCATGGCAAGAGCACATAGAAGAAGAAGAAGAAGAATAAAAAGAAGAAGAAGAAAAAGAAGAAGAAAAAAGAAGAAGAAAAAGAAAAAGAAGAAGAAGAAGAAGAAGAAGAAGAAGAAGAAGAAGAAGAAGAAGAAGAAGAAGAAGTAACAGTAAAACACCATCTCCATAGTCCTATAAATATGTATTTCCCTTTCCAAGGCTTATCGTGTAAAGGTTTAATGCTCCCTTATATCAGGACTCTCTGTTTCTCTCTAAATGCATTCTCTGCCATCGCATTTCTGGTTCAAATTTGCACCTACGCTTCAACAAAATGGAATCATGGGAAAGCTCAGTTAATGCACTTGTTCTCCACTTAAATGCTGCCACTTAATGGGAATGAATCAAAACACGGTCTCAGCTTATAATTAACTGACAATCAGACGAATGGCTTCAACTTAAACATGACAATTACTCTAAGGAGGTTGCCTCTGTTAACAAGAAATAGACAATTTACACTGAACTCTTTTAAGAGGACAAAGCATGTAAGAAAATGGCATTCTAACAAAAGTAAATGGGCGTATTACAATTATTTGAAATCTTCTTTATAACGCAGAATTGTCTTTTCTAATGTGAGTGTTGTTTCAGCATTATCTTTTCCAATGTGAATGCTGGTTCAGTATTATCTTTTCTAGTGTGGATGCTGGTCCAGTATTATCTTTTCTAATATGAATGCTGGTCCAGTATTATCTTTTCTAATGTTAATATCGGTTCAGTATTTTATCTTTTCTAATGTGAATGCTGGTCCATTATTATCTTTTCTAATGTTAATGTCGGTTCAGTATTATCTTTTCAAGTGTGAATGCTGGTTCAGTATTATCTTTTCTAATGTTAATGTCGGCTCAGTATTATCTTTTCTAATGTGAATGCTGGTCCAGTATTATCTTTTCTAGTGTGAATGCTGGTTCAGTATTAGCTTTTATAATGTGAATGATGGTCCAGTATTAGCTATTCTAATGTGAATGTCGGTTCAGTATTATCTTTTCTAGTGTGAATGCTGGTTCCGTATTATTTTATCCAATGTGAATGCTGGTCCAGTATTAGCTTTTCTAATGTGAATTTCGGTCCACTATTATCTTTTCTAATGTAAATGCTGGTCCAGTATTATCTTTTCTAATGTGAATGTCGGTCCAGTATTATCTTTTCCAGTGTGAATGCTGGTCCAGTATTATCTTTTCTAATGACGTGAATGTTGGTTCAGTATTATCTTTTCTAATGCAAATGTCAGTTAAGTATAATCTTTTCTAATGTGAATGCTGGTCCAGTATTATCTTTTCTAGTGTGAATGCTGGTTCAGTATTATCGGTTCTAATGTGAATGTCAGTTTAGTATTATCTTTTCTATTTTATACTTTCCTTTGATTATCTTACAAACCTGTATTAAGTCACCTCGAATTCTTCTCTTTTCAGACACTGTGGTTCGGTCTTCCAACCCTTCTAACTTTAATAAAACATGTCTAAAATCCTATCCTTAATAAACCTATACAGCTTAGATATGTTACCTCTAATTCTTCTTTTTTCTAGACACTGTAGGCCGGTTTTTCTTTCCTCATAACTGTAATTCTGGAATCCCACTATCAGTTTTGTCGCTCTTCTTTGCATCATTTCCAGCATCTTTATATCTCCTCTACGATAAGGACTCAACACCTGTACACAGTACTCCACTCTATGACTAACTAATGCTTTACAGTTTGACTATCACTTCTTTGCTGCTATGTTCAATATTTCTTTTTATCATACCTAACATTGCATTTGCCTCTGCTACCTGGACTTGCTCACTCACTTTACCTGTATGATCTATTATAACCCCTATGTCCCTTTCCTTATCTATAATTCTAATATTGTTGTCGCCCATTCAGTACATTTATCCACATTAAATTCCATTTGCCAGCTCACAGACCATTCTCAAATTTTATCTAAATCCAACCTCAATATATCCACTTCTTCTTTAGATGAGACACTATATGTCACTGTTGATGTCATGGTATACAGTAGCTAAGGCATCAAACAAATTAGGAATACCAGAAATAGGTAAGCATTCATGAATAAAATACACAAATTGGCACATTTAGAATTCATATTTTCAGCTACCAGGAAATGAGATGACAGACAGAAACGCAAAAACAGGAACCTCGAATCAATAATTTGATAGAACCTCCAGTAACCACATAGTAAAATGAATTATTAAGAATAATACCTGGGAAATCTGGATGAACGGGTGGGCAACAAAAACAACGGGTCGCAGTGAATTTAGCGAAATTTCACAGCCAAAAAGTAACGATGACATAAATAAACTACAGAGAAGAGATAAAAGTCTCATCTTTCAGTTCCAAACAGGACACACCAGTGTCAATAGCCACTTGAACCTCATCAATTCCCAACTCCTGCCTTTGTGCAGACATTGCTCTCACCCTAATGAAAGTTAGACACCTACTCATTGAGCGCAATGCTCTTGCAGACGTGAGGAAAAGATTCTCAGAAGCATTGCCTATAATTGCCAACACTCTGTTTGTAGCAGTGGAAAAACTGAAGAAAGCCTGTATCTATATAAGAATGGCATTGGGCTGCCACAAGCAAGCTTACTCAGCTGCTGTGAGATAACAACAACAACCAGAACCTGTATGAGAATCAAGAGGCGATTATTCAAATCAAAGAAGAACTAACAGATCTAGTCAATAAGACATAGGGTCTGACAGGGTTGCTTGCTTTCACTGAGTTTCTATAACAAATGCTCGAAGTTGTAATAGGGGTGTCAAAGTCAATGGTATAAAAGTTAATGCCATCAAATTTGTCGATGATAAGGCACAGTGGAGGATCAGCAACATCACAAATTCTTCTCGAAATAATTAACAGCATAGCCAAAGAGTCGGTCTGGCATGAAAATCAACAAACACATTGAAGATGAAGACTAGAGTAGCAGACAATTAACAGAGACAAAATTAATGTAATCATCAATGTAGATAAGGATTACATTGATAATAAAGGTCTTCAGAGAAAAACATAAATTGCTAACCTCAATGAATTTTAGGATAGAACTAAGGAAAAACATAATCACTACTCATGTATGGCCAATTACACAGTATGGGGCTGAAATATGGACTCGCAAGGAAGAATGAAAAAAAACCTTGAAAGCATTTTAAATGTGATGTTATCGTAAAATGGAAATAGTGAGTTGGACAGAAAGATGTCCTGTTTACAGATGCCCTGGCCGTAGTCACAGCACTAAAAAGCCAGAAAAATACTGAACTTAATGATTTAAGAGCAGTACTCTGTCAACTATGCCAGCAGTCCGCACCAAAAAGAGTAGTGGTACAGTGGATTCCATCCCACTGTAATATCCAAGGCAACGAGGAGGCAGACAGACTGGCAAAAGAAGGTGCAAGACTGCCACAACCAGATTCTAGTGTGACCTACGAAGAGTCCAAAAGGCTTATTAGGGCCAGATATATGGCCAAATGGGAAATAGAACATACTGGCTACACAAAAAATGATGCCTATTACCAGTTGAACAGAAGAGAGCAGGTTGTGGTCTTCAGACTCCGCACAGGCCACAACAGACTGAGGTACCACCTATTCAATAAACTGAAGATAGGTGGCACTGACGAATGCACTTGTGGTACCGGGAAAATGACCGCTGAACATCTGCTGCAAAACTGCCCGACATACGAGGACCAGAGAAAGCACATGTGGCCATCACCAGTGGCAACACTAGACAAGCTCTATGGCAGTGTCGACAGCCTCAGGATGACCGCTGCTTTATTCGAAAAAATAAAGGTTGATGTCTGACAGCGTACGAAGAAGAAGAAGAAGAAGGACAGAAAGAAGATCCAATAACACTGTCCTCACTAGGTAGGCACAGAAAGACAATATTGAAAATTATACTTCTTCTTCTCCTTTGTTTGTTCTCAATCTCACGCTATCAAGCCATGAAAAGGGCTTTTCAAGCAGGATGTAGTCCAGAAAACGGAATGCGTTGTGTCATAGCTGTCAAGCTGTACAAGAGGATGGGGACAATGTAGGAGACGTCTTTACAAAGCCTGGGAGAGCCTCTGTTAGTCACAGTCAGATGAAATATACTGACCAAGACCCTACATCACTGCCATGCAGTTCTGTTTAACAAGGTGGGGATCAGCGTGATTCCTGTGGTACTAAGCATCACGTAGATGAAGCCAAGCAGAGCACAACAGCCTGTAGGACCCTGGTCAACCTTCATCATGCTCAGGATGTGAGGAAATCTACTGCAACCCACCAAATAATGCTCTTTTCGGGGCACACAATACAGTAAACATACTCATCGTGGGCATTAAACAACAACATTTACATGGTAGCATTGATTCTTCTAAATACAATAATACTTAATGAACATGTGCTACGCTCATGGAAATGTGCTACGCTCGTGGAAATGTTGTGCTACGCTCATGGAAATGTGCTACGCTCATGGACACGTTGTGCTACACTTATGGAAATGTTGTGCTACGCTCGTGGACATGTTGTGCTACGCTCATGGACATGTTGTGCTATGCTCATGGAAATGTGCTACGCTCATGGAAATGTGCTACGCTCATGGACATGTTGTGCTACGCTCATGGACATGTTGTGCTATGCTCATGGACACGTTGTGCTACGCTTATGGAAATGTTGTGCTATGCTCGTGGACATGTTGTGCTACGCTCATGGACATGTTGTGCTATGCTCATGGACATGTTGTGCTACACTCATGAACATGTTGTGCTACACTCATGAACATGTTGTGCTACACTCATGGACATGTTGTGCTACGCTCATGGAAATGTTGTGCTACACTCATGGACATGTTGTGCTATGCTCATGGAAATGTTGTGCTACGCTCATGGAAATGTTGTGCTACACTCATGGACATGTTGTGCTACGCTCATGGACATGTTGTGCTACGCTCATGGAAATGTTGTGCTACGCTCATGGACATGTGCTACGCTCATGGAAATGTTGCACCGCACCCATGGCAGAGAATCAAAATCTCTGTTTTCCATGAACACTGCTAATTGCCTCTCAATGGTCTCATCTCAAACTCTCAGTGGTTCCCTTTCTGGGAGATCGAAACAGGCAACCAGGGACATTTGGGATAGGACTGGCAACATCACTAGCATTTACTCTTAGTATACCAACACTAAACCACGTTTTGTCAGAAACTATTGCCAATATAACCACACTGCAAACTTAAATTAACGTCTTGATACTGGTTTAGAAGACTCTGTACAGTCTGTATAGAACCAGTTTCTTTCACATTCACTTGATCTAAAAATATATATGTGCATCTATTCTATTCTTTAATGCATTAATTGACCCTGCCTTCACTATTTCCTGTGATAATGCATTCCAAGCATTCACCATTCTCTTACTAAAAGAATATATTTCCTGGTATCGAACAAATAGACTCAGCAATCCTTATAAGCTGGATGTCAATCTGAATGAACGCAGTTTGGATCTATGATCCACCAACTGAACCTATGAATTTCATAATAAAATAAATAAATAATAAGTTTTGGTAATGGCGTGTGCAATAGCATTTTTTAATTTTGATATTTTATTTAAATTGCAGTTTACTATACACCTTTGTGGTTGCATTTGTCCATCTTAACAAATTGATATGAACAGAATTGTCTAATAAATTTAGATAGTTCACTCGAATATCATTAATTATGCGTATCCTTCTTACATCCCTTTTATCATGCAGCTTATCGGACTGTCCAGTCAGCATGGTGCGAACACTCCAATATCCCAGTTTAACTGCTCACACACGTGCTGTGTCTATACCACAGGACAAAGTTGGAAGGTCTCTCAAGGTGGCAAGCTTTGCCTGTGCCGCAGGTCTTTTCGCTTCACTCAGAAAATTGATCCAGGGGAACGACATTAGCCGATACAGTCTGGAATTAGCGATGCAGCAGGAGTTCTCAGAATGTTGATGGGACCACCACTAGACTATAAGGGATAGGGTAACCTTAGAGGTGACTTTGTTGGGATCAATGGAAGGGAATAGTTGTTTATCATTACAAAACATGTCCTTTGCAAAATGTCGCTCTCATGACAGCACGTCTGTAGGAAACTCTTCCCCCAGTCTTCCGGTCTGCTCCAAGGTAAAATTCAGCATCTCCTTGATGTCCTGCATCCTTCATCATCTCGGTCGGCCCCTGCCTCGCTTTTCAGTGACAATGCCCTCCATAACCACTCTTTCCAGTCTGTTGTGTCGTTTAACATGTCCAAAAAACCTCAGTTTTCGAGTCATTATATCATTTATAAGCCAATTATCCTCCACATTCAGGTCTTACCTGATGGGTTTGTCTCTTTCTTTCTTTGTCCACAGGATTTTCAAGACTTTTATGTAGCACTGTGTCTCAAAAGCACCGATCTTCGCTCTTAGTGCTTTTGTAAACGTCCATGTTTCACATCCATAGGTTGCCACAGGAAAAATGCATGTTCTTAGGATCTTTAGTTTTAGTGCCTTGTTTGTATTATACCATAGGCTCTGCATACTCCTTAGCCTCTGCATTGCCATAGCCAGTCGTCTTCTTATTTCTTTTGTATAGTCTCCATTGTTATTTAGTATTGATCCCAGATGTTAGAAATGTGCAACTTTTTCAATCTCTTCGCCAGCGACCTCGATTTTGGGTTGGAGTTTTGTCTTGTCAGTTGTCATTATTTTAGTTTTCTTTGCATTCAGGTAGATATTCTGGGCTTCACTGTGCTTCTGGACTGATGTAATTATTAGTTCTAGGCCCCTGGCGCTGTTTGAGAGCAAAACTGTGTCGTCGACATCGTACTTCATTTATCTCTTTTCCACAAATCGAAGTCTGTAAAAATTGGATCTGTGTTTACATTCCTGATATTTTCTGCATATATATGTTGAACAGGTATGGAGTAGTTGTTACAAATGATAACTTGAGAAACAAAGAATAATTAGGATCATTGCAACCTTCCAGTAGACCCATTTGTAAATAGGTACTCGGTTTAATGCTAGGCAAGGAAAAGCAACGCAAAAGGAAACTTGCCCTTTCAATGCATAAAACATTCAGGAATAATACAATTAAATATCTTACAGTTTTGATATGAGACTACCAAGTTTACAATACATGGGTGATGAGGGTTTATTAGTCCAGATTAGATATTAGAAAATATTGTTTAGTGGTGAATGCTTGGAATGCATAGCCACATGAAGTAGTGGATGCACGGACAATTAATGCATTTTAGTATAGATTGAAAGAACATAGCGTTTAGAGCAAGGAAATGTAAATGAAACTGGTCGTATACAAACTGCAGCGTCTTCTAAACCAGTATAAAGACGTTGTTAAGGTTGGTTATTATTATATAGCTTGCATGGGACTATGAATAAATTGCTACACAAACTACCGCTGCATGAACATATAAAAGTGCTTTAGTACATTAACCCTTATTCTGTGTCGCAGGAAACTAAATGAGACAAGAAGAAGATAAAAAAATACAGTTTGAGATTCAATTATTATCAAATATATCGTGTCTGAGAAATGAAGAACTTACCACCGCGACCGGTTGAATTGTTTTCCCACATCACAACAAAAACGACGACTAATCTGCAGAGCCATTCCAATTCATATTGTGCGGGCCAAAATAAAAAATCTGAAGACTTCAATTTTGCAACCAGTATTTTGTATTTCACAGATAATACAAATGTTTTTTGTGTGGATCTGTCTCATTATTTATATTTTTGAGATGAGACAAGTGAGACCAGCTTCTGCTAGAAGTGAATTATGTAAAACTGTGACCGGAACCAGAAACAAAAATTAAAAACAATGATTGTTGCGACTTAAGAAAATATGGAACAGTACAGTCTGTAATTGTCAGGTATTATGTATACTTGTCACTACTTTATGGCGCAGAAACATGGACAATGAATAACAAGTTGGAAAAGAGTATTGAAGCCATTAAAATGTGGGCATATAGAAGATTGGGTTGCATTTCGTGGAAAGAGAAGAAAACAAATGGGTAGGTTTTGGAAAAGTTGTGGGTGAAAAGAGAATGAATTCAGGGTTACACAATTACGTTATTTTGATCATATAACAATTTATACCTCCTTGTTTTAAAGACCATACTGGAGGGTAGGGCGGAAGGCATTTGTCCAAGAGGCAGACACGGCTTTACGTGGGTAGATAACATCAGGAGATGGACTGGAAAAAGCCTCTTAGATCGCACAATTACAGCAAGAGATAGAGTACACTGGAGATCCATTCCATCCGACCTTTGGTGCGGATATGGCATCTTGACTGAACTAAACAATATGAATTAACAATTGATATCTATCTACTGAAGTGATGGTAGCGATGAAGAAACCGGCCTCTCCATAATACTGTGTCAAAGTGAAGGGAACCGAATGGAGACAACACGTTTAAAAACCTTGGCACATACACATCAGACAGAAGATGTAATTACAAATTAAAATTCAGAATAGCCCAAGCAAAATCGATCTCCTAGACCATGAAAGGAATATTGTGCAACAAAACCTTGTAGCAGAAACTTAGAAAGAGAGTCCTTTAATGCTATGTGGAACCAGTACTGACATATGGCAGTGAATCATGGACAATTAGCAAAAAAGCGCCTAGATTTATGGAAGCAGCGGAGATATGCTGAGTCGATCCCCATCACAGCACCGGCCGTTACCCCGGGGATGCAAACCCTTAGAAAATGCAGGAGGAAGCAGACCCTTACATAAAATGAATGCTGAAGTCGGATGCACTGGGCCGATATGCGCAAAATAAAAACAACAGTGCAACGCACACCGCCTTGGGGTATAGATAAATAAGGTGAACGGAAGAAAAAAAAAATAACAACACACACAACCGCGGCTGGACTTCGATGTCTAGAAAGGACACAAATTCGAAATAATTTAATTCGGGTTTATAATATAATCAAGTGAAAAGATAAATAACTACAGCATGTTTTTTTTTAATTTTCAAAAGCACATTCAGCTACATCATCAAGAGGGCAAAGCTACAAATTAATTAAACAAAGGTCCAGATTATACGCACCACAAGATTTCACCACTAGCAAAAAAAGCAGATGATAAATATAATCTTCATTCCTACCCTGTGCTACCAATGTCGTTCATGAGCATTGAATAGGGCTTAAGAACGAAAGTTAACGACCTGCGAAATGCGGTGCCTAATAAAAGTCACTAATAACACAGAATCACAAATACGGGTATTCGGGAGAAGGTTGGAACAATTCCCTGCCTAAAGTAAACCGAGCAACATAAAATGGATTGGTTTAGCCACATTGTAAGGAAGCAACCAGACCCCATTATTCGTGTAACATTTTACAGGAGAACATCATGAAGAAGGGCGTGAGTTTGCTGTTGGCGAATGCCCACAATGAGTAGGATTACTCTTATGTGCGCCCTAAAAAGGACTTGGCGGGTTGTCGTAGCTTTCATCACCTCCCGAGTGTGCTGATGAAGGTGGACCGAAGTCATCCAGCTGGTTTTGCTATGCTTGGCTTCATCTGCGTGTTGCTCACTACTACAGGAATTACGTAGAATCATCACCGTGTTAGCCAGGCTGTCATGAAAACAATCCGTTTCCAGGAAGGGCTACGAGGAAGCCAATGTGAGGGTCTTGTCTAGTATATTTTGCCTGACCAGACGTTAGTCTTTCTTCCCAATGCGAGAGGTAGACCGAGGGAAAAGATGAATAGAAAGCGTAAACGACAGCTGCCATAAAATGGTGAAAATGTCACTCGGGTCGCGAGATAAACGAAAGACAAATATATACAACCACACTGTGCTACAACCCGCTAGAAAGTGAGACGACTAAAGAAGAATAAAAGAAGAATGCCGCTCACAAATATCCTTGGCAATGTCCGAGGACCTAGTATTAGGTTAGTGGTATAGCTAAGATATACAATAAGATGATCGTAGTAGATGGAACATGTATTAAACAAACAAATCTTACCTCATCCACGCAAAGTGTTCGAAGAATCGATACTCCAGTAATTACAATTTTTGTTTTAGAAAATTAAACGTTGAATGGTTATTCTGCGTAATCAAGTAAGGGACACAACCGCATAAAATAGTAGTAAATTGGCAAGTAGTGCAAAGTTACTTAAGAGGAGTAAGCATATTTTAAAGTGAAGGATATCACTTCTTCATCTCCTACACCTAAGGTATGCCTACAGGCGTGGGCTATAGCTCTGCAGTAGTACTACACGGACGTACACATTGCAATCTGTATAACATACGAACTACCTGTTCCGCTTTCGTTCTTGATACGCGACGAACGGAGAAGAAGTAGCTACACCATTAATGATATGTGCGACATAGCAGACACAGATTCCCAACTGAACCCTAAACCTCACAAAGTCGCGGGCAGACAACGCAAGTAATCAATAGAACAGGACACTAACCAGTAATAAGAGCAGGTCTATGTAACAGCATATTTCATTTTATCGATGTTATTGAAGACAGAAAATGCATCTATGTTTTTGTCCGTCTTGCTAAAAAGCCCATAAAAAGTTCACGTATGCAGCGTATGCAAATGGCGATTGAAGGCCCGGTGCAGCTTGACAAGGAGACGCAGAGCAAAGATAAAGATAGCATCGGTTGTAACATAGCCTGGGGTGAAGCCAGACTGTTCTGGGCGACGTTTTGTGCTCAAGAGAGGCTTGACTCTGGCCAGTAGCACGTGGGCAAACACCTTCCTCGGTACCGATAGTAGTGTTATAGGCCTGTAATTACTACAGATTTTTCGACTCCCCTTGCCTTTGTATGGGGAGACGACGATTCCATCGCGCCAGTCAACCGGAACGTGTCCGTCCTCCAAACGTACAGGAATAAATGATGGAAGGCAAAGCTGATTGGGTCGGTGGCGTATTTCAACAGCTCCGGTGGGGTGTGATCTGGGTCTGCGGCTCGTTCGTCTCTGAGTTTCCGAATAGCAGCAAGGACTTCAGCTATAGTTGGGGGATGGGGGTGGTGCTGTTTCCGTATCTGGGGGAGGATCCGAAGATTCGGCAGACAGATCGGGATATGCCGTTTCGCATGAGTAAATAGTAGAAAGAATTAAAACAACAAAAGAGTCTTTCGAAGACCTAATGGAAACTCGCTTGGTGCGGACACATATCGAGATTAGATTGTCTTGCAAATACGATCCTGCACGGAAAGGTGCAAGGCAGACGACGAAGAGGTCGTCCCAAAACAGAGGTGGGAGGACAACATAAAATAATGGATCAATCTCCGACTAGAGAAGGCACAGACAACTGTCGCTAACAGAGATAGATGGCGTGGGGTTGTGGAGATGTCTTCATGTGTGCCCCAACGACCTGGCCGATTACGGGATGACCTGACCGGATCAGTGATAATTTATGTAACTATTTGTTTTACACGATGAAATAGCTATCCCAAATGGCAGAAAAATAAAGGAAAGGTAGTCTCATAGCAAACCCTGACGTCTTGGATAAAGACAGACTTCGAATGTAATTTAACTTAACTCAATTTAACTTCTTTATACTTGTTTATAAGGCTCTGCAGAGTTTGTATACAACCACTTTCTTCTACTCCACTTGATCTGAAAATAGCTGTAGGCATCAAATATATTTTTGAATGCACTAACTGAGCTTGCTTCCACTATTTTTGTGGCAGTGCATTCTAAGCATTCATCACTCTGACTAACAAAATCTTTCCCAATATCTAACCCTAACAATCATTTAAATAATTTGTAGCTCTTTCACCTCGCCTTCCCTGGCCTTAACTTATGAACTCTATTAAAGTTTGATAGACTGGAGCATATTTTGATCGGGATCGAATCAGGACTATTTACCACATGTCAGAATTCCAACCACTGATACAAACCTCTTTAGTCGCCTTTTACGACTTGCTTGAAAGGTTGCAGTGGATAGTGGATACATTCCTTGATCGTGGTAAAATTTTAAATATGTATTTATATTTTTCATATTTGTACTGCATTATTGTGCTCGCTTTCGATATTTAGTTCAGTTCAAGTACCATATCCGCATCCAAGGTCGGTGGCAGGGGATCTCAAGTGTACTCCATCTCTTGCCGTAATGTTGCAATCTGACAAACACTATCCGGTCCATCTCATGTCCATATAAGTTCCTCCTCATGACGAATTCATCCTACTGAGCAATTTCAGCGCAGTTTCAGGGTCCCAGCGTAGTGGTTATGAATCGATCCTGGGCTCGGTCGGAAGTGGAAATACAAATGACACCTCGAGCAGGTTCCTGTCATTCTACGCCACCTACAGCGTGAAGATCACTGACTCTAGATACCGCCGCTTAGACATCCATCGTCACACATGGATCTCCAACAAACGTAGAACTAGGAAGGAACTCTAGCACATCCTTGTGAGAAGTCTCGACCGGGTGACTTCCTGTCGTTTCTTCCGCGGTGTGGAGACCCCTGCCAACACTGACCATCACTTGCTGATGATCACATACTCCATCAGCCCATTTGTCCCTCCAAAGCCTTTACAATATACAGCTTCTCAAGGCTAACCCAAACGTCGACGAGAAATTCGCCGAGAAATTCGCCCAGAACGTCAGTGGAAACCTAGCTGCATCGGACCCACTACCAGAGAATCCAGAGGCAGCGTGGGCAGTCATAAAAAACGTCACATGCGAGGCAGCCAAGCTAATCACCGGCTCAATGACCCCAAAGAGTCAGCAATGCCTCTCCGATACGTCGTATGACATACTCCAGAACAACTCAGCCAAGCTTCGCAATGACCACACAGAACGACGACGGCTGAAAGGACAATTCCACGCGGCGGCGAGAGCAGACAAGGAACGCTTTCTCAACGAAATTGATGACAAAGTCGAAGCTGGTCTCAGATCTCACGACCCCAGACCCGCCTTTTAGGCCATCAGGCTCCTTTGCTCTGGAGGCAAGCAGAACGAGAAAATAAAAGCATATAGTTGATCAATATGTCCGACGGCTCTCGGGGTTTGTCATACGAGTAGGTACCAAACAGGTGGAAGGAGCATTACACGCATGCTCTTAACCACCCACCAGCATCGACATGTCCCGATCTGTCTGCTTAATCTCCGGATCCTCCCCCAGATCCAGATCCCAATATCGACCCCCCCCCCCCCCCCCCAACCTACTATAGATGAAGTCATCACCGCCATCCGGAAACTAAGAGAACGACGAGCGGCAGGTCCGGATCACATACCACCGGAGCTGTTGAAATACGTCATCGACCCGATCAGCGTATCCCTCCATCACTTATTCTTGCAACTATAGAGGACCGGGCATGTCCCAGCTGACAGGCGCGATGTAATCGTCAACTCCCTGTACAAAGGCAAGGGGAGTCGCAAAGACTGCAGTAATTACAGGTCTATAACACTACTCTCGCGGTACCGGGGAAGGTGTTTGCTCGTGTGCTACTGGCTAGACTCAATCCTGTCTTGAGCACAAAACGCCGCCCACAACAGTCTGGCTTCACCTCGTCGAACTGCACCAGGCCTTCAATCGCCACTTGTACGCTGCATACGTGGACTTCTATAAGTCCGCCTTCGACTCGGTTGATCGGCGGCTCTATGGAAAGCCCTCCAATGAATGGGCACACCCGTCCTCCCTGTTAAACCTGATCAAGGAGCTACACAAGGACACCGGCGCCAGAATTCGGCTGGGCGGGACTCTCTCTAACAGATTCCCCACGACTTTTGGTGTCAGACAGAGATGTGTTCTTGTCCCCGACTTGCCGGGCCGTTGACTAGCTCCTTGACCGCCTATCCGCGCACGAAGATGGTAATATTATCGAACAGTCAACCTGCACTGATCTCGCCTACGCGGACGACGTTGTCCTGTTCGGCACAGAAGACACCGTCCCCGTACTGTATGGCTTCAGCAGATATCAACCCACACCTTCACCCTGGACGGGGGCTGGTACCACGCCGTAGCAGTGGGTCATGGATGTGACCGACCGACGCAACGAGTCTCAGACGCCTAAGCGAACATTATTATTATTTCATGATGTTATCCACCCACTTATAAAGTCGTCTGCCTCTTGGACGACCTCCTTCCCCCTTACCATCTTGTATGGTCTTCAGCGTGGAGGAATGTCTTGTTATATGGCCAAAGTAACTGAACTGTCTAACCCTGATTTTGGTTATTAATTCTCTTTTCACCCCAACGTTTTCAATACCTCCACACTTATTTCACTATATCAATTCCATTATGACCAGAAAATGCAAATTCTTTCGTCAAATCAAGAGACACAACGGTCTCGAGAGAACGGTGATGGAAGGTATGGTGCCAGGCAAAAGGGGAAGGGGTAGACCAAGAAGATGATGGCACCAAGATACCCAAGAATGCCTGAGTATGACTGTGACAGAGGCTGGAGTTTTGGCAAGGGGGCGAGTTTCTTTAAGACAGGCTGTGATGGGAGTGACGTTCACAAAGGACATGTTGCATGATGATGATGACACTTATTTTCTTATCGTTTCAAGAAATGCTACCCACATTTCGAAGACTGTAATACTTCTTTCCAACTTGTTACCCAGTGTCAATGTTTATACGACATAAAGTGGTGGCGAGTATATATATATAACACCTGACAATTCTCATTTTCAAATTCTGATTTAACCGTTTGGATGTCAGTACGTGTCGCATGTTGCCAAATGCCATTTGACCATACCTATTCTCTTTCTGATGTATTTTTCACAGCTGCTTTTTCCGTTATTATATGACCTAGATAAGAGATAGGAGAAACTCTGTACCAGTTCCAGTAGTTGTCTTTTATTTGTGTCGGCATACATGGTTTCTTGTCACTTCTCCCAAGTATCTTAGTCTCTGTTTTCTTTATGTATAATCCAAACTCTTCCCTTATTTTGTATAGTGTTGTCACAGGCTCCTGCAATTCTTGCTCACTTTATGCTATCAATACTGTATCATCAGCATATCTAAGGCTAAGGTTATTCATTGTCACTCTTCAAACAACAACCCTTGCCCTCTCCGTTATCTCTTTGAATTCTCATTTTCAATATATGATTATCTGTTTGAATGTCAGTTTGCGTTGCATGTTGAAGAATACTAATTTGACCATTCGTATTCTCTTTCAGATTTCTTTTTCACATATCGACGTACGCCTGACTAATAGTCTTCTATATTTGCCATTAATTGTTACGTTCCTGACTTGTTTATAACCTCGTTTTCGTCCAGAAATAAAATGGACGCACTTCCTTTATGGGCAGGGTGAAAACATTCAAGTGATATGAGTACTGGATGCAGTCGACCTTTCCTGGACTACTCTTCATCATGGATAATGAGGAGTTTGTTGATGAATTGCATATGAGTCCGCATGATAATTTAATTGATCTTCTAGACGATGTCGACGACGGTGACTTAATTATTCGTCGAGTGGAGTCCGATCAAATCGTTTACCAACCCCATTGCCACAAAGTCAAACTTATCGGTGGGAAATATCTGATGGGCAGTGTGTTGGGTGAAGGATCATATGGCAAAGTTAAAGAGCTTTTAGACATAGAAACATTATGCAGAAGAGCAGTGAAAATACTGAAGAAAAGAAAATTGAGGAGAATCCCAAACGGAGAGCAAAATGTTCAAAGGTTAGTGTCTTGGTTTGGTTATACTTATATAATATAATTTGTTACTCTAGACACAGTTTAAGACCTCAATGAGTCAATCAATGGTCTCACTGTGTGCAGATTGAGATAGAGGTAACCTATTTTATTGTAACCCAGTTTGGATGATTCATGTAATCAACTGTGAGCTACTCTCAATTCGACATCTGATTTGTTTTTGTGCGTAGATTACTCAGTCATAAATGTATCATCCCAAAGGCCAGGCAGGGGTAGACTAACTGAACTCAAATGTAAAGCAGTAAAACTAAAACAGGTCCAACCAAAGTGACCAAAGCTACGCCTATTTTAATTCATTACTATTTATTAGATCTAGTCATAATACGCGACCTATTCATGCCGACTTATTCAATCTTGAGACAATTTTCTCTGATGGCTAGTAGTTTGTAGTACTACCTAGATCTTCTTATTTGCCAAGGCATACTGAAGAAAGTGGTGATATGGTCTTCCTGACTGTAGTGCAATCTCTGGCTTCTCAGTAGGTTCATTACTAATAGTACTATGGGTAACAAACTTAGATTAAATTAAATTAACCACTGATTGAACTTTAGAAAGAGAATTTGAGTTATAAGGTAATCTTCCAGTATTCTTCTTCTTTGGACACTTTGGTGTCTCTTGAAAAGAAGGTTGTGTTATAATAATATGATATTGATATTTGCACCTTTTAACCTGACACATACAATTTCAGCATTGCATTTTTAGGACCAGATTGGTCTTCTCTGTTCAATTCCTATTCAGGCTATTCTCTAAGCTAGGCTTTAGAAGGAGCAGTCTCAGTCTGTTTCCAGGGCCGCAATTTGGAGGCGGAATAGAGTGTTGTTTAGCTATAGTCTATAGTTTGCTGACAGTGACACAAGCAGAAGTTGGCTTTGGTAGTTGTTTCAAGGAGAGAACAAAAGAGATACTCCTCATTAAATGAACCTGAGTGAACATATCTTGCAAACACCTGCAACTGGCAAGAATAGGCCACATCAGCCAATTCATCAACTTGAATTAAAAATAAACCAAAAGCTGTAGACTTGGTCGTCTACATAACTTGGCTCTTGATGACAATGGTCATGATTCTACTTTGAACATTATTGTTGATTCTCCTTTGAACATTACTGTTGGTTCTCATTTGAACATTACTGTTGGTTCTCATTTGAACATTACTGTTTGGTTATGGATCTGCTGCATATTTTTTATCCAGACCATTTTCCAACACAATTTCCAACATTTTGTTAGTACAAGGTTTAATCAAAGTTTCGTCAATTCACATTCTGTTAAAGTAATTTAGGGTTTTCACAGTCTTGAACAAAACAGTGAAAGGGTGTCACTACAATACAATAAAGTGTGATGTTCTGTAGGTTATGTTATGTCCAAGCTGTAAAATTGAATTAGTTTGTTTGTAGAAAGATCAATATTACAGTAATTTGAGTTTCCTCCCATTGAAACCATAACATTTTTCTCTTTGCTAAATGATGTATTTCAGAGTAGCAAAAAGAACGCTCCACTCCTCTCGCCCAGCTGTTATTCTTTGTACATTATCCCATGATTATTGATAGTCCGAACGTACTAGCCTGCTTTATGTGACACAATTGAAGCTATTTACTTACTTTCCGTGTCTGGCAACCTCACATAAAAAACTATCCACTGTCAGTGCTCTTTCATTTGCCACCATCAGGTTCTCCACTGCACAGGATTCCTGCATACTAGGACATATTATCCGGTGTTCCGGGTCCTGGATGGTCCCACATTTGCCACCATCAGGTTCTCCACTGCACAGGATTCCTGCATACTAGGACATATTATCCGGTGTTCCGGGTCCTGCACGGTCCCACATTTGCCACCATCAGGTCCTCCACTACACATTATTCCTGCATACTAGGACATATAATCAGGTGTTCTGGGTCCTGGACGGCCCCACATTCGCAATATTCATCGTCTGCAAATCCCCACTTTTTCAGACTGGACACACCTGTTCAGAGATCTCTATGTAGTATATGGCAAATCATGGCCTTGGGCAGGTTCTTCTTTGATCTCCATCCAACCTTCACCATTCTTTTGGCACCACTTTTCTATGCGGTTTCTCTCGGGGCTCTGTTCTGAGAGCTGTACAGTCCGCAAAAAAACCTTTCCTTGATTTCACTCGTATTCTTTTTGCTGTATGTCCAAAAAGATGGTGTCTGCTTTTGTCTCTCAACTTCAGATGCAACATGACTTCTAATATCCAGAGGTTCGGTACGGGCAATTGCATAGACTTTTTCAGTTAGTGTCGGTTTAAGGCTTCCTGTTACAATTGTAACTTATAGAGAAGGTAAATGAGGGCTGCTCAATGGAGATCACTCTCCATACCTACACACCACAGAGTACGACAAGGAGATACCATCTCCCAAAACTTTTCACAGCTGCACTTCTTCTTCGTTCATCCTCAGATCAAGGTTCCGGTTTCTCTTACAAAGGACACCATTGTTTGTAATGCTGTTTCATCTCCATACAGCTTTTGTCTCATATCTGTCCCACGAGGCCAGTATTGTTCTCTCTTTTCCTGCGTGAGCATGCAGCTTTGTAGGATGTGTTCCACGGTCATGATTTACTCCCCACATGGGCACCTGTCATCTGTCCCAATCCTCATTTTGTTGTAAAGATGACTCTTGAGTCTGTTATGCCCAGTTCTCAGTCTGAAGAAGATGACTTGCTCTTCTCTAGTTGTTATAGTAGCTGTCTTCTTTTCGGAAGTCGGGGTGTTGATCAGCCCATTTTAGCCTACAGCTGCACTTGAAGTTTTTAGCTCCCTAAACTGACAGGGTTGAGGTGTCAGCATAGATGGTGAGATATTCTCACACCTACATTTTGTGATCTTGAGCCACAGAACAACAGAAACCTAACAAAGGTAAATGAGCTGAATGACGCAGGCAAGGCGGTTGGTCTGAACATAAATAGAAAGAAGACTCCATTTTTACTGAACTCTTTCTGCCCTACTGGGGAACTGCGATTGGCAGATATAGGCTCATCGAAAATGTCAATGCGCGGTGTTTACATAAGCCAGGAAATCAAGCAACAACTACGCCGTTGATAATTGATCTCACACAGGAGAACGGCTGGTTGACTCGGCTTCAGCTGCATTAAATCGAGACTCCAGCAGATGATGGACGTTAAGGCCAGGGCTCACATATCCAATAGTGGGTTTAACCCTAGCAGTGGTATATGAGTGTGAGGTCTGGACCCTACGCAAATCAGACGCAAAGAAGCTTCCTATTACTGAAAGAGCAAATGAGCGAAGAATCATAAATATCTTCCTAACAGATCGCATCTGAAATGCCGAGATCCGCAACCAGAGTTCCGAGATGTTGTCAACTCTGCAGCAATGGGAAAGTACAGATGGGCCGGCCATGTGGTCCTCACGACTGATGACAAATGGACAAAAAGGGTGTCTTTGTGGAGGCCATACAACTGCAACCACCAATGTTGCCTTCTGCCAACGAAAAGGAGAGATGATCTGCATCACGCCTTTGAACTGTCATGGTACTCCAGGGTGAAGTACAGACACAAATTCAAACAGTATTTGCCTACCTAGCATCAAGCAACTTTGGCTGATTGAATACCAGCTGTGGCGAAGTGGTTAAGCCGTTTGCCTCGTGTTCAGACGGTCAGGGTCAATTTCGAGCTACGGCGGTCGGTCCATGATGTCAATTTTTTCTGGAGATACGGAGTTCGTGCTTTGTGCGATGCTCACGGCAGATGCAGTACCCATCTGCCGAGAGAGACAGAGCTAAAATGGGGAAAAAACCCGAGGCAATGAAGTCGAGCCGCCGCTTAAAGTTTTTTTTTTTTTTTTTTAAAGAATGGCATGTTTGAAAGGAGCTCACTAAAATTCCTAGGTTTTAACACATTTTTCTTTGCTATTCTTTTTCAGAGAAATTCAGTTGCTGAAGAGATTATATCATCGAAATGTGATACAGTTGATCGATGTGATGGTGAATGAAGAGAAACAAAAAATGTGAGTGTTTTCACAATGGTTGCGCTTGTTTTAGGTCTCAGGTGGCCATCTTGATGCTGAGGTCACTGCTTTCAACTCCATTCTCAAACTGGAGGTTATTGACATGTACGCCCCATTCCGCTCACAACGATCTGTCCTCTCACTCTTAACTGAGAAGCCCCAGCCTGATGTCCCGCTACATAGCACCGATTTGTCGGTGTGTATGACGGCATCACTATCCTGCATGTTCTCAGTTATCAGCTGATTCACCTCGAGCTTTACTCTCCCGTTACCCCATTCTCTGTATTTCCTTGCTTCAGGTTATGTTAACACTCTGGTACTCGGTCATTCTTTCACCAGTATGCACCCATTCTTCTTCCCCCTCGGCTATCGCCTTGTGAAGGTTGTGCTAGTTCTTCTAACATTTCTGTAGCAATATTCTTTTAAATTGTTTTTTGTGTTCGCCTTATTTCTCTAATCCCCAAGGCGGTGTGCGTTGCACTGTGGTATTTATTGTGCGCATGTCGGCCCAGTGCATCCGACTTCAGCATGCATTTTATGTAAGGGTCTGCATTTTCTAAGGGTTTGCTTCCCTGGGGTAACGGCCGGTGCTGTGATGGGGATTGAACCTTAGGGCTGTGAGCCGTGCCACTTAACCACTAGCCCATGCCGTCCCCATGTAGCTATATTGATATTCCTGCAGCTTTGCCCCAGAACTCCCCATTCTTTAGCAGATGATGTCAAGCAAATATGGTCTGCCAAACCATATCCTTGCGCGCCACCAGTTCATAATCTGCTGATCGGAACAAGATTTTCTGCAAGAAGATGAGATTTTAGCAGGCTACTTTGGGGTGAAACCCATTGTAGCAACACTCAAACGGCCATACTATGAGTTATTGTACGGGATCAAGATGCTGAGCTGTAGCCGGCGACACATGGCTGCCAAGACCATTCTCCGCCTCCACATGGTGATCCTGGATAACTGGCAGCAACAGGACAGACTTTCTAAGGAGAGCGGATCGAAGAGGGAAGGTTAACCCGGTACCCAAAATTGACATGCTGAAGTCGGACGTGTTAGACCGAAAGGTGCAAATATCGCAGTCAAGCTGTTAACTATGGCACAGCGCATTCCGTTCTCCAGACTACATCCGACTACTTACATAGCCCTTTTCAGGGCTTGGTAACAGGAATTTGAGAACTGACAAAGAAGTTATTGTACAGCTCTATTAGTATTAAAAAGTCACTGTTGTGACAAAAAAAGTAAGGTTTGGCATCTATTTGTTGAAGAACTATGCTCCACAGAGAACTAAAAATGTTTTCATTGATTGATATCAGAGTATTGCTAAAAAAAAACAATGGTTATAACAAAAGCAAACACGAATTAAATTGGAGAATTAAGGTCAGTCGAATAACAGTGTGTTTAAAATCATCAAATTCTTTCTGTCTGGTAGGCAAATGGTCATATAATACTGTGTCAAATCATCAAACTCTTTCCGACTGATCATGGAATACTGTGTTAAATCATCAAATTCTTTTTCTTGGTAGGTACATGGTCATAGAATACTGTGCGAGTGAGCTGCAGGAAATGCTGGAGAGTGTTCCTGAAAAGAAATTCCCTATCTGGCAAGCCCATGGGTGAGTAAAATGGGGAGATGTGAACTTAATTAATGTAATATATTGGAGATTGTTTCATTCTTGTCCGTCTCGTAATGTAAGGAGAGTTGCTGTAACCCGCCACTAAAGAAGGTCATCAAGGGTGGAAGAGTGGAATTAACAACAACGTGGGGATGAACATTTGTATGAAAGGGATTTTAGTTTTGTTGTTGTTTTAAACTGTTTGTGTGTACTCACCAGCCAATCATTTAACTTTATCCATCCCAATACATGGATAATGAAGCAGAGGCTGCTTTCCAGTGAAGGTTGTTTTGAATGCTCACAATGAGGTCTGCTGTTTTGTGTGCCCTGAAAAGGACGTTAAGTTATGGGTTGCATTAGCTTTCCTCATATCCCGAGCATGTTGAGGGTGGGTCAGGGACCTCCAGGGGGCTGTGCTATGCTTGGCTTCATCTGCGTGTCGCTCAATTCTACGGGTATCACGTCGATCCCTCACCTCATTAGCCAGGCTGCCATGAAAACAGCCGTTTCCAGGGAGGGCTATGGTGAAGCCGAGGTGAGGGGCTTGGCCAGTATATTTTGCCTGACCAGACGTTAGTCTTCCTCCCCTCCAATGACGGTAATTCACATGGGAAGAGGCCAAGTTTAAGAGGAAAATAACAGCATTTATAAGGGCAGTCCAAAAAGATAACAAACTTTGTTTTTAAAAAAAACGTTTTGCTGGTACGTTGTCATGGTATAGTATCCAGCGTTTGTCCATACTTCAGGCCTCTTTCTTCGTATTGCCTCACACAAACACTTCATAACATCCAAGTTAAACTCTGTCTGACTGTGTGGAACAAATTCATGATGAATAGTGCCCTTGTTGCAGAGTTTGGGTTTCGCTGAGTAGTTACTGATCCACAGTGTTACAACATAGATCTACACCACAACCTGACTACACACAGTAAATACCACAGTAAACACTCTCCAACAAAATGTGACGTATTTAATAACGAAAATCAACAGAAACAATATTAGCAAAAAAGAACAAAATACATCTGAACTAAATAATCCTAGTATCTTCTTACTACCGCGGAGGTTTTAAGCATTAGATTTTGAATATTTCCTCCAACTAATAAAAACCCAGTCCTTGCCGCTACACTCCTCTCCCCTAATCTACACACTCTCACAAACTCGCCTTCACGGTCGTATTATGTACTCTGTTGTTCTGTGCATTCACCCACACTCAGGTCCATTCAGTCAGGCGATCTGAACATCCACATTCAATCTATTCACGTATACTCAGGTGATCTGTGTATTCATATGAAATTAGATCATGCCACTTATAGTCGGAATCGCGTACTCATTTGTGGTCACACAATCAATCTGTGCATACACATACTTCAGAACACACATCGTTCACTTCGTGTCCTACACGTACAATACACATTCAGATAACCTTTTAGTCACAGGGTGTCCAACACACACATTTATAGAGTGACTGGCCAAATCTCAAAGGTGTATGCAGGTTCAGTTAGCCTGCTTGCTACTATCAGCCTATCAATCGCTCTCCTAGTCAGCCTGCTAGCTAGTGTCTCTCTCTCTCTCCAGGCCAGTCTCTGAGTTCATCTTTGCAGAGTATGTTAAGTCTCAAGCAACTTCACGGTTGTCCAATGGCCTTCTGTTAGTTGTCTGACTTAGCCATCACTCTAATTTTGATCTACCTCCAACTAGTTGAATAACTCAGAATTCCTGTCACTCTAAATGTCATATCATACCGTGGCGGCCTCTGACTGTCACCAACACCCCACTACGCTAAAACGGAATGCCAGAGTGGTCAGCTCCGAACCCCCACATGTACTAGACACATTCTTCCTCCAAACCCCTCGTTTCCTTTGTCGACTTAGTGTCGAGATGATGAGTGACCTTGGCATACACTCAGGTATTCTTTGTTGCCAGAATTGCCGGCCCCATCACCCCTGCCCATAACGCCCATGCTCCAGCTGGAACTGTTACACCCTTCCAATAAAAAATGTTGATCAACAGAACCTTCACATATTAGGAACTAAATTGATTGTTTTGGCTGTGGTGCTCCTGTTCCAACCCATTGTGATAACTGCCTTTTTTGTTTCGTCATCTAACCCCATCATTCATTATCTGTTTTGACATTTGTTAAGAAAGTCTCCGTCAGCATTTGGTAAACAGTTTACGTAATTTGAAGCAGAACTTCGTGCTATCACTTGAGTGGTTCACCGGAGTCTTTGCGTATGACAGGGACAAGAATAGCACCACTGCCCCACAGAGAGTATATTGTAAGAGGCGACTGACTGTGTGACATGGCATAACACTGGCCATGGTTATGTAGTTTGTTAAGAGCAGCAATGATGGTGCCTAACAGGCTGCAGGTCTACTTTGCTCTAATGTTTGAGTCTATTACGATGGACTTGCACATCAGTTAACCACCCTTCGTGGCACTTGTCCCAGTGGCCAGGAGCATCTGCTCCTGTAAAAGTACAGGTCGACTAAGACTTCATGCAAACATACTACTCTTCAAGATCCTGCATTGCTCAAATTTTTTTTTAAATTGTCAAGTGCACTACACATGTATTCACTTCACCGAATGCACATCAAAGACTAGCAGTCATGATGCGACTATTATTAAACAGAAACTCAGTGTCACTGGTACACAAGCAAACATTAACTAGCTCATTGCCTCACTTATTTGCTGGACCGTTTGAAAAGTCTGGTTTCTTTTTTTTAACTGCTATCGTATTTCTTCTTCTTTGACATTCATCCTGAAAAGGATGTTGTGTCATTGTTTACAGCCAGACTGCGATATCTGCACCTTTTGGTCGACACATCTAATTTCAGTTGGCTTTTTTGAGCACCTGGTTTGCTTTCACACTGCGATCCCTTGACCAGACTACACTAGCAATTAGTGCAGCCTGTTTCCAGGGCCGCCACGTGGAGGCAGAATAAGCTCTTAGTCAGCTATGGTTTACTGACCGTGATGCAAACAGTCAAGCTATGAGTCGCTGGCTTCTTTAAGCTCATGCGTTGCCACCTCTTGGTCCCGCCCTCGTATTTGAGAGCAAACAAAGACGACATTTTTTAAGAATGTGTATTGTGAGGAAGTCATGGAGAATTGCACATGTCTGTCATTACTGATCCATTTAATTCTGTTTGTTGCTTTCCCGCAGCTATTTCTGTCAGCTGATAGACGGCCTGGAGTACCTTCACAGTCATGGCATCATCCATAAGGATATCAAGCCTGGAAACCTTCTGGTCACGAATGATGAAACACTGAAGATTACAGATCTTGGTGTCGCTGAGGTACACCATCTGTCTTGTTATTCAACGTAAAATTACGCAATTTCCCCTGCAGATGCATTGTTTTTCAGCTCGTCACATTTTTCTAGGGTTGTTGACTTTAAGAGCCTGTAACTTTTTTTATTTGGCAGTCTATTGATATGATTTGTTTGTGAGTAGAGTTTGTTTGTTGGTGTTATTGTTTTTTGTTGTGTATGTTAGTTTCTGAGATACACGAAGATGAGGGTGATAATGTTGAAAAATAGAACAAACATATAGCACTCACCCGCTTTCAGTGTCCCTTTGGTTGAAAAAAAAAAATATCCCAAATACAGTACAGACTATCAATGTTTACTGTAACGGCAATATTTGTCAATTTTGACTATAAACGTAATTATTGTATCTACATAAACAAATTAAATAGATTTATGTCAGAAAAATCTGTTGCAGAAACTTAACTTCCCCATTCTCAATAATAGGTGAATCTTCAAATCTAAGCAACGGTTAATGACTCAACAAGTATACAGTAAGATTTCATTTTACGACTGACTTATGTTTCTAAAAATGTAGTCGTACAGAGTGAGCATAAGATGGTGGCTTCCAGCGAAGAAGAAAAAAAGTTAGGATCCCCCCGTTGACATGTTGGTTGGGAATATTGTGTTTGGTTCATATTATCCTGGCCAACTGTACACTAGAGGCGATTAAGCCATCTTTATCTTCCCAGGATGCTCTGGTAGCCAATATTTTAGGCTGGGTCGGCCTCCAGGAGATTTTGTTGTTGTTATTGATCAGGGAAAACACAACGCATTCCATTCTCTGGACTACATTCTGCTATTTAAGCTCTTTCAGGGTTTGTTAGTGGGAGATTGAGAACGAACAAAGCCACATTCAACTAATTGGAATGAAATTCATTAGACAGTGTACTGTAAAAGTAAATTGCCCTAAACCAAACCATTGTAAAATGAGATCTCTACTATACTTAGACAGTTTGTAGTAGCTGAAAAAGGCATGAGAAAATAATACTGGAGATAAGTATTTTCGTTCTTATTCGTAGAAGTGAATTGTTGTAAATCGCATATTAAGCTATTGTAAAATAAGACCATTCTGTGAGATCAAGGTACTGAACAGCGCATGAGCTGCAGACGCCAGCGATACAAAGCTGACTGCTAGCTTCAGGGCCGGTGAACTAGATCTGCCAAGACCCTTCTTACACCAATGAGGTGATCCTGGATAACAGTCTGCAACAGAGCAGAAGGGATCGAAGAATGAAGACTGGCCCGATACTCAAAAATGCCTGCTGAATTCAGATATGTCAGACCGAAAAGTGCAAATATCGCAGTCAAGGTGTAAGCTACTACACAGCGCATTCTGTTCTCCAGACAACATCCTGCTACATTCAAAGCCCATTTTAGGACTTGTTGGATTGGAGTTTGAGAACGAATGATGAAGAAGAAGACCTTTCTGTTCTTGAACAGTTTACGGTAATTGAAAAATGTAAGAGATTAAAATGTAGGTAAAGGTATCTCTGGCATTGTTTACTGTTATTTTTGTTCTAACGTTGATATAAAACTGGCAAATATCTCTGTTATTGTCTATAATTAATAATATTATGTATTATTGTATGATTAAGGTAGTCCTATAGCAGACAATGCTGTCAGGAATGAAGTGCTAAAGACTTCATTGTACTAGGCCTCAGTTTTTTTGTGAGGTAACGCAACCAGTTCTCTTTCTCACTCCATTTCCTTCCCTAACAGCAAACCAGGTACCAACATACACCTGCGTTAACTGGAGCATGTCGATTTTCAGTTCAGTTCAAGCGCCATCTTCGCATTCGAAGGTCGGCTGCAATTGATCGCCATTGTACTCTATCTCTTGCCGTAATGGTGCAATCTGATAGGCTTTTTCCAGTCCATCTCCTGATGTTAACCACCCACTTATAACATTGTTTTCCTCTTGAACGACTGCCCCCAACCGTACCCTCTAGTATGGTCTTCATCAAGGAGGTATGCCTAGTTATATGCCAAAAATAACGGTCATTCCCTCTTTTCACTCCCAACTTTTTCAATACCTGCGCATTTGTTTTCTTCTCTCTCCAAGAAATTCGACCCAATCTTCTTTACACCCACATTTCAAAGGCTTCAATATTCTTTTCCAACTTGTTATTCAGTGTCCATGTTTCTGAGCCATAAAGTAGTGACAAGTATACATAACACCGACAATTCTCATTTTCAAATTCTGATTTAGCTGTTTGGATGTCAGTATGTGTTGCATGTTGTCAAATACCATCTTGGCTTTCAGCTGCCGTCTTCCGTTATAATATGACCTAGATAGGAGAAACTCTTTACCTGATCCAGTAGTTTATCTTTTATTTTTTATCTGCATACAAGGTTTCTTGTCACTTTTCCCAAGTATCCTAGTCTATCTTTTCGAATACAGGAATTTAATCTAGTACTCAGTCCGGGAAGTAAAAGCGGCGAGGGAGAGGAGATGGCTACCGCCCTCATAAAGCCGAGCCTTTGAAATGTGAGATCGCTAACACCTCACACCCCTACGGCAGTAATGCTATGGGATACTTTACTTTACTTTACTTACTCTGTCATTAGAAAGAGCTTCTACCACTCTGTCATTAAGACTTTCTGTAGTCCCTCTGGCTAATATCACTCAAGTGGTACCTGGGTTAGAAAAGAATGCACCTACTGTTGTTAAAGACAGCTAAGGAAGCTTGTGCGTGCAGCTGGCAACTTCAGCAAATAAAGCCATTACTATTGAAATAATTGGATACAGGCTTCCTGTAAAGGGACGGACTGTAGTGGTAGCTTTATGCTTCACCTGGAGTGAATCATTCAATCAGATTCTTATGATAAACAACTCTCTACAGGCCCTGGACCAGTTTGCTAGGACGGACGAGTGCCGCACAAGTCAGGGATCGCCAGCTTTCCAGCCACCTGAGATCGCTAATGGTCAGAACAGTTTCTCTGGTTTTAAGGTTGACATTTGGTCCAGTGGAGTTACTTTGTAAGTAATATCACATTTTTATTTCAAGATAGGACATTATATGTAATAATAATGATAATCTCAATAGCCCGTTCCTCAGCGTAGCTGCGGGTCCCAACTTCGTCTCCAGCGGACCCTGTCTTGGGCCACGGAAGTCCAGTGCGTGGTAAGTGCTCCTGTAGAGGCTTCTTGGATGTTGCAGCGTACAGCAAGGGAGTCGGACCAACGCATTGGAGGTCTTCTCCGAGGTCTCTTCATACCTCGGGGGTACCAGACTGTTGTTGCTGTGCTCTATCAACCATCGTTTTGTCACAACTTGTCCCCTGCGCATCTATGTGTTGCCTTGTCTGCATAGATTACCATACCCTTTACCTGGAACAATCGTCTTATGTCCTGAGAAAATACGCGCACTGTAGACATTTGAGGAAAAAGCTATTTACTATGACAAAACTATGTGCTCTAATTTAGTTATTCAATCTGAGATTGGCTAACCTGATCATCTCCAACTTGTTATGTTAGTAAATTTTTGAATATATTCATTGAAGACCATCCTGTATCAAATGTACTTGATACATTACGTCAGATACACCCATCTGGACCGTAGTCCAATTCTCCGAAGGACAGGAATGGTTCTACTAACTTCCCGACAAGTGTCGTCATTCAAATAACCACTTGCCTTTTTCAGAATAAACAAAATCTAAATCCAATTTACCGACTTCTAATTTCAACGTCTTATTCTGTTATTGGCGTTTTTGAAAGGCCATTTTCCAAATTTTTGCAACTACTTTCCATCACAAAAATCGTAAATTCATCTACACAATTTTCTATTTTGTGCATGCCGCCATATCTGTTATCGTTGGAATTGTATGAACTGTGTAGATATCATGATAGTTTGGCCAAAATCTAAGCAGTACAGCCCGAAAAATGCCTTAGAATAATGGTTCACCCATCATACCGATTCATGGGTGTCTTGGGGAGTGGGGTATTTACACACACACCAGAGCATCAGTGTCACAGGTTTAAAGGGTTGAACTCGGCTCTCTAGGCTTCAGTGACCTTACCTCCACTAAATTCACACGAAATCAAAGAGAACAAAATGAACAAAGAAATATGAATTCAAATCATAAGCCAGCATTAATATACCTTCCATACACTTTTTTTCAGGTACAATATTACAACAGGCAAATACCCATTTGAGGGAGACAATATTTTCAAACTGTTTGAAAATATCGGCAAGGGTGTGTACACAATACCTGATGGAGTGTCTGACCAACTTTCAGATTTGTTGAAAGGTATTTAGACTTTTAAATTTTTTTATTTAACCGAAAAATGTGAATAATCTTCATCATCATCTGCATTTGTTCTTTATTTTTCTCTTCAATTGGTAATGTTGAAATAGATGTGAAAGTTTTTTTGGAAATTGCAATCAAACGAAGACTTGCAATTGCTACACACAAACTAATACAAATGAAAAGTGTGTAGCAAGACACTTGCAAGCAGACAAAGATCCAACTGGTGAGGGCAGGCATTTTTCCAGTGACGATATAAGGTTCCAAGACATGAATATAAAACAATCAATTTTAAGGATGATAAATATAGTAATATGAAGTGCTCCAAGGTGTAAGAAAAAAACATTTTTAGGTATGGTCATACGTTGCTAATACGAAAGCAGAAACAAAACCAACACTACGACCTAATCCTATACTTTACCTTTTAGGTCGTTCCATATGTTACGTTTCTGTTTTCATCTTAGAGCAGTATCTGACATGTCTGTTAGTGTTTTTTTACACTTTGTTTTAATATACAGTACCACCGCAGCCTCGATTTATTTCTATGCGCCAATAACTGGGAGCGGATTTTTGTGGGGATTGTAGTGGAAGCCACTTCATCTTTGGTATTCATCCTAAAAAGCATGTGTCATAGTTTACAGCGGCGTCACAATATCTTTGCCTTTCGACCAGACACATGTAGTTTTGGGTTTGTTTTTGGATATCGGGTTTGCCTTCCAAATGTGTAGTATGCTCAAATACTATGTCATTTCTTGAGTCTTGAAACCAACTTCACTCGTGAAAAATGATTAGAGTTTCAAACATAACTTTTGGAAATGTCTACATATCGAGAAAAAAATTACAGTTAAACGTCAGTTGTACATGCACAGACACAATCATTGCATAGAGCCTTTTAAAAAAAAATGAAATTTCACAATGTAAATAACGAAACACAAAATTGTTTCAGAGGTCAGTTTTGGTCATAGCGGTTGGTCATTTTTATGTTTTCGGCAGCCGATTTTGTCACCTACGAGCTAAACCCATTACAGTATTTTACCTTGGCATACCATGTTGAACCAAGTGCTTTATTTAGACCATCTCTCCATCTTATCATTACGTTGTTGTGGTTTCCATGGTTTTCTATCGGAGCGACTAGGCCAAGTGGGCGCTTAAAGTTGTAGGGCTAATAGGATGTCACTTTTCATGTTTATCTGCTGTCTAGCATGAGCACTACATGTCTGCCCCATCTACATTTTCTTCTGTAGTATCTATGACATCATTGAAGTGGGTTGGCACTTGATTTCTGTGTTGTGAGAGTGTTAGTGGTCTTCACTCCATTGCCCGTTAAGCGACTCGAAGCTTCTCTGCGTCTTCAGCCATGTATCATGACTGGATAACCATTCTGTTGATGATATATGTTCATGCTTTGTCGTTTCTCATCTGCTGAAGTATGGGTTTGATGGTGCTGAACCATCCTGCTGTTTTCCTTCAGGAAATCTCACAAATTTATTTTGTGCAACTTATATTTTATCGTCCCTGTTAAATATGCAAGGTGTGTTAAAAAAATTAATGATCTTTGGGCAGAATAAATACAATTACTTACTTCATCATCATCATGAAGCATGTCCTTTATAGAACGTCACTCCCATCACAGTCTATCTGAAAGAAACTCTTTCCCTTGCCAAAACTCTAGCCTCCGCCACAGTCATACCCAGGCATTCCTGGATATTTTGGTGCCATCATCTTCTTGGTCTACCCATTCCTCTTTTGCCTGGCACCATACCTTCCATCACTGTTCTCTCGAGACTGTTGTATCTCTTGATGTGACCAAAGTATTTGCATTTTCTAGCCAAAATGGAATTGATAAACCAGTTTTCCTCTATGCTCAACTCTTGCCGAATGTCTACATTTGTCTTTTTCTCCGCACAAGGTATTCTAAGGATCCTTCTGTAACATTTTTATGTGAAGGACTTGATACTTTTTTTGTAGAAGCTTTGGTAATCGTCCATGATTTGCAGCCATATGCTCCCAGCTACACTTACCATTAATTGGCAAAGGCCGCCGTCCATCGTAGACGATGATGGCATAATTAATTTTGCTAGCGCTATTTTTAGTAAGGATTAACTGCGCAACTTTTTATCCTCACTCTCTCGTCTCGTACCTCCTGACCCCAGTGGCAAGTCCAGGACAAAACAACAAGGGGGCGACTACGAGATGCAGGGGACTCCGCATCAAGCACCCGTGAAAAAGACGGCGGAGTTCGGAGTCGAACCCACACCACCTGATCACGAGGCCGACGGCTTAACCACTTCGCTGCGGAATCCCCATTAATTAATAATTTGTATAATACCTCACAACTTATCAGCATAATAGAGAAGACATCAAATATTCAGGTGAAAAGTACAGAATTGTAACAAGTAAGAGGATTCAAATACTTGGGTTATCACAGCACCGGCCGTTACCCCAGGGAAGCAGATCCTTACATAAAATGCATGCCGAAGTCAGATGCACTGGGTCGGGAGGCGCAAAATAAAAGCATAGTGCAACGCACACCACCTTGGGGAATAATAAGGTGAACGCACACCCAAAAAAAATACTTGGGAAACATGTTCACACAAGATTGATGGATAGATAGAGTGGTAGAATCAAGAGTACAGGAAGCTAGTACGATTTCCTACCGTTATTACAACATAAGCACATCCCACTGGAGACAAAGTTATAGTTGATAAATAGTACTTTTATATCAAATCTTTGCTGCCATGCCAAACATGAACTCTCACCGAGACACAAGACAGAAAGATCATGGTATGTGAAATGAGGTGTTTGAGAACGGCCGTCAGGGCCACTAGAATAAACAGAGTACGAAATGAATAAATGACACAAAAGGCAGGTACAACGCCATCCAAGGAAAGTTTACCAGCTGCGTGGATCTACAGCACTAGGCAATAGGGTTGTAGAGCAATATGGGACCAAGAAAAAGATGGATATGTGTTAGAGAGATATAGAAGAAGTACGGGATGGCTTGGCTTTGTTCGTTCTCAATCTCTCGCTACCAAACCCTGACATGGGCCTAAGTAGCAGAATGTAGTCCAGAGAACGGAATGCGTTGTGTCGTAGTTTACAGCTTGACTGCGAAATTTGCACCTTTCGGTCCAACACATCCGACTTCAGCAAGCATTTTTTAGTACCGGGTTAGCATTCCCCCTTCGATCCCTTCTCCTTAGCCAGTCTGCTCTGTTGCAGCCTGTTATTCAGGATCACCACTAAGAGGTGTAGAAGGGTCTTGGCAGCTCTGGTTCACTAGCCCTGACGCTAGCAGTCAGCTATGGGTTACTGACCGCTGCAACTCATGCGCTGCTCAGCGTCTTGATCCCAGGAGTATGGGATGATAACAACAGTAAGGACACATCTGGCACACTAAAGAAAACTACACCTACACGTCTACTGGTACAAGGGTATAGAAGATAGTAGTAGTACAGTAGTATCAACCTTACATCACTTCTGTCCCATGACATGACCTGTCCACTACACTGTAAAGTATACATGTCACTGTGCTGTGTGTTACCTCAACTAACCAAGTCTTCCATGTTTTGTTAAAGGGATGCTGGCCTACGATTCAGAAGTGAGGTATACATTGCAGCAGATAAGGCAGCATCCGTAAGTGTCAGACTCTAGCATTTATTTTTAGGTGAAAGAAATGTTTATTAAGCTTTTGCTTTCCAGATTACATCTAATACATCTATTTCCTGTATCTGCATAGTTTTTCAGCATATCGTGCCCTAACATGGTTGTTGATTTTTAGAAATTCTAATTAAACAATTTTTGTTTGGGTGTGTGTGTCAAGTAAAGTAAAGTAACCCATAGCATTACTGCCGTAGGGGTGTGAGGTGTTAACGATCTCACATTTCAAAGGCACGGCTATATGAGGGCTTTTACTTCCCGGACTGAACCGGTACCCATTTAAGGCTGGGCCGACCCGAGAGCCATTGCGGTCTGAAACAACATTACCGCCTCACGTGGGAAATGAACCCAGGACCACCTAGATACGAAGCCAGCGCTCTAACCACTGCGCTGCGCGTCTACAGACATATATTAATAAAGAACTTGTTGGTGTAATTGTGTGTATGTTAGTTTATGAGATACAAGAAGATGAGGGTGATAGCGGTGAAAAATAGCACAAACATATAGACTTACCTGGTAGCGATGTCCCTTGGTTAGGAAAAAAAAAAATTCCCCGAAAAATGTACTAATGCCACTATCAATGTGAGGCTATGTTTTTTTTATTTCTGTCTTTCAACTGGGGTAAGTTTTTTCTTCAAAATAAAATAGTGAAGCTATGTGTCACGTTAACTATAAACATAATTATTGTATCTACATAAAGAAACTAAATACCTCAGACAAATCCGTTGCAGAAATTTAACTCTCACAATCGCAATAATGGGTGAATCTTCAAATCCAAGGGAAAAACGGAAGAAATCCTTTCCAAAATCTAAAACAAATTTTAAAATCACCATTGTTTATTAACTGGACAAAACGGAAGTCGAACTCTTAACAATCAAATGAATAATATGTTCAGCCGATTTCTACGGTCTATCTATGATAAAAACTCTTTGAAAAAACATAGGCCGTGAAATATAGGGGAAAAGCGACAGACAATGCCCCAGCAAATTTTGTTCACCGATGGTTATGTAAAAGATAACTGGTTATTGATCCAGTGGCCTATGGAATACTCCCTCTTTTTCCCAAAAAAAAGGTAACTAGAATCCTGAAGAGCTAATCACCCAAGGAAGCTAATTAATAATAAGAAGAAATATTTGTACTTTATGTTGTTTTTTTTTTAAAGACAAGATGCATTGTTCTATTGTTCTTTTTATTACCCAATATCTTCTATCACACAGTTGGCTCATTAAGCAACATCCCAGAATTCTGGAGCGTGTAGTGATCCCGCCTCGGCCTGATGCCCCAGATGATCGGCTACGCACTATGACAGTGATACCTTGCCTTCAAGCCATGCATTACGGTGGGGACATTGAGGAGGCAGAGCCGGAGGACATGATGGTTTTACACGCTTTGCAAAACCAGTCTGTAAACATGAATGGTTTGCTGAGCAATAATGGTAAATTCGCTTTGTCGTCTTTTCTTTGTGTTCTTGCGGATAAAGATAGTAAATGCAGTTCAGTTTATTCCATGACCTCTTGAGATGGTTGGGGCACACCTGTTGACATTTTCACAATCCTGCGCCATCCCTCTCTGTCTGCAGTGGCTTTTTGTGACTCCTTAGGCGCACTTGTCACCTCGGCCCTCGTGTGGGACGGCTAGAGCGATCATTGTTAACCTGAGCTTCGACTGAGCCGGTGTGGTGGATTTTGGTTGTGTCGTCTTGGGCCGTTGTCACTTGGCGGTGCCCATTTCCTCTCCAAGCCGTTGGCCTAAATCTGACCTGGATGAGCCAGAGCCTCGTTAGCCTATGGCCTCACCGTCGTAGTTGCCCAATTTGCACCCTGTGGAGGTGAGGTTGACTTTTCAACATTCGGAACTCCGTTTGGAGTGAATAACACAGATTAAACACACTTAGGAGGAATTAAGTGCAGAGGGTCTTGTTGGCCCAAAAGTTGTGTATTCTGACTGCAGTTAGCTTGTATATTTTTCATTAATTATTTTTAACCTTTAGCACGCCATGTTTTTTTAATTGCGGACATTTGACCTAATTCATTAACTTAATTTCTTGCTATGGTAGTCGACTTTCAAAATTTGTAACTTTTCTGTTAGTTTGTCAATAAATATGATTTTCTTGTATGTAGAGACACAATTGAATAACGAACATGCGGGTGTTATTGTTTTTGTTGTGTGTTTGTTAGTTTCTGAGATACAAAAAGATGAATTTAAAATTTATGAAAATCTCGGAAAATATTTGGGCTCGACCACTAGGCCTAGTCGCTCCAATAGAAAACTATGGAAACCACAACAACATATCGATACTGTGTTTACAATATCGACACAACTGTTAGTTTCCAATTTAAACGTAGTTCTTTCATCTAAACAAACAAAATAAACAGATCTACTCGATAAAGATCATTCCCAATAACCTACTTCACCTTTCGCAAAAAGTCGGTTCGCTCCAAGCGGCATATGCAAAATTAAAATTGTTCAAAAGCCATTTGTAATCTAACATACGATACTTTTAGCGACAAAATATCGTGTGTAGATGGATGACATATTCAGCATTTAAAAAATGACTGTCGGGAGTGTCTCCGTTCCCCCCCCAAAAAAAAATAATTTCCAAACACGATTTTTGAAGGCCTAGTTTGTCCGCTAGCATGTTACCAGGGCGTGCTAAAAGTTAATAGACCTCAAGTTATGAAAAGAGGGGTTGGGTGGTAAAACGACTTATGGCAAAGCTCACAACCCAAGCGTGCTTTTTTCAGGCACATGAAACAGCAAGGTAAAAAAGTAAACTCATTAAAAAAAAATGGTGTTAAAGTCGGATGCACTAGGTCATTAGGTGCAAAACATATTAAATGTACTTAGTCTCAACAAGGTGGGGAAGAAAATAAATTTACCCTTGTATAGATATCAAGAATACAGAATCAAAAAAAATTATTGAATTTATGCTGGGACCAGTTCATAACTAATGACTCGATAAGAACAGAAGCAAACCAACTATACATGTCGACAATCATCAAGAAAAAATTATGGATATACATCGGACATGTCCTTGAATGAACAACCGTCTTCAATTGCAAGCACTCGAATGGACACCAAGGCGTATTTGGAATGGAGGGAGACACTGAAGAACAATCATCCGAGAGGGCTCAACTATGGGCCTCAGCACCACACAAGATCTAAAAACAGTGGCGTCAAACCGTTCCAACTGGAGATCATTTGTTTCTGACTTATGTGCCATATTTGACGCGGAAAGATCAATGATAGATAAATAGATATCAATAACTTTTCAGTCTTAGAACATTTTTTGTTATTTGTGTCTTTCAACTGGGGTTAAGTTTTTTCATCAAAATAAAATAAATTAATATTACACAAATGAAGCAAAAATTGTGATAAGTATTTTAAGAGACTTAATTGATTGGTTAGTTAATTATTGATCCATCATCCAGAAAATTTGATGACCAGAAAATTTGATGACCAGAAGTTGTGTGGAAAGGTCATCATCATCATCATTTATCTCTTTGGTTCCCCATGGAATATAGGGCCACAACAGATGCCCTCCAACTGTTTCTATTCTGTGCCATCTTGAGTTTATCCTACGAGACCCCGATTGAACAGGTTTTCTCCTCATCACCAGGTGTTTCTTAGCCTTCCCACTCATCACTTTCTCTGTGGTTTTCAATCCAGCACATGTCTGGTTATATGAGGGACAGTCATTATGTAACAGGAATTTTATGAATAACTTTGTACAAATTAGAAATGTTGCGTCTTCTTTTTCAACATGGTCTCTCTGCCTGGCAACACGTTTTGTCCAACTGTTCACTAACGTGCAGATGTCCTCTAGAAAAAAAGATTGTTGGTATGACCTATTGATGTGTCTTGGGCCATTTTGCACCTTGGTGGAGCCCATCCCTCTCCAGGCAACGAGGCTCTCGACATTGTCAATTTTTCTATGATCTCCCTGTCTACTCAAGCATGGCGTCACAGGTTTACTCCGAAGGTTATGCCTTTCCGTATCCTTTTTCCGGCCTTGTTTTCATCTTTGATACTTGCCATCTACTTTTAATCGCTCATGTGAATACTGTGTTCGACTTTATCCTATAATATGGCGATTGAAATACATCTCTGCACTTTGACAGGCACAAGATCAAATGGAAAAACACACACAGAACATGCTATCCAAGAGGAATCTGTCTGTAACACTGCAATTGCAGACCCAAAGATTACAGAAAAACACACATGATTCACACAGGAACGAATCAAATGAGCAGCCATGTTGGCACTCAACCCAGAAGAATGCAATTACACTTTTTGAAAATGTCTCAAATCTATATTTAATTTTTTGTAATATCCCCCAATATTTTCTCTTTTCAAGTTGCAGACCATGTCGTGCCCTCACAGAGACAGCCTGCTGAGATGACCGAGGAGAATGAGAAAGAATCCTTACAGGCTTCTGGGTCTAGGCAAAAGAATGGGAAACTTCAGATTAAAAAAGGAAAGAACAAGCTCACTGGCTGCAAACAGTCTTGACAGCAACATCAAGGATATATAAGAATGAAGAGTTTTCAGACTGCCCCTGGGAAGGTGTGTGGGGGTGCGCACGGCTGCACAGGCCAGCTTTATGTTCTTGTTGAGAGCCAGTTAACAGCATCAGTCATTGCCTAATATGTATTTGCGAGTGCTTGACGCCGTTTCCAATGACTGTTCATTATTTCGTTTCACAGACCCCTTTTTAGCTGCAGTCGGAGCATGAGGTCACCACTGTAGGCTTATCTGATGTTTTGAAGGTCCTGTGGTTCTTAAGCACAGGTTACGGACCAAACGGGAGCATAGGTGCGGATTATTTTACAATAGCCAGTACACCAATTTTCCTTATGTAGACACTTCTTCTTTGGCATCCACCCTGAAAAGGACGTTGTGCTGTAGTTTACAGCGAGGCTGCAATATCTGCACATTTTTCCCCGACATCCGATTTTAGTTTGCTTTTTTGAGTATCAAGTTTGACTTCCCACTGCGATCCTTATCCCATGGCCAGACTGCACTAGTGTTTTTGAGGACCGTCACATGGAGGTGGAATAGGGCCTTGGTCGGCTATGGTTTCCTGACCCTGATGCAAGCAGCCAACTTTGAATCGCTGGCTACTGTCAGCTCATTCACTGCTGCATCTTAGGCCCATGTAGATACTATAGGGTTCCTTACTAGGGAGAAAAGAATAGGAACACTGCATCTACATAAAGAAGACTAAAGATGAATGCGCATGTATTGTCTGCACCGTAGCACATACGCACTCTTACAGTTGTGCTTAATGAAGCACTTTGTTCCACGATGACGTTTCCAACCCCATTACAGTTATGTTTCAGAAAGAAAGAAAATGTTCATTGTCAATATGCTAAGACTGATGTTTAGTTATCTGGGGAAATGATCATTTTTATTCATGTGTGTTTGTCTGATGTAATGGACAGGACCTTGTATAAATGCTCTGTTTTGTTTCTTCAATTAATTTAAAGTTCAAGCAATGATTCCTGAGGCCAAAGTTAATCATATCCTATTGTGCCTTTTAAAAAATTGTGGTCTCATTGTAAAATACGTGATTCATAATTCATATTGATTTGTCGTATTTTGAGCATTGCTTTTATTGTGTTGTTAAGTTGTTGTCTAAAGAAACATATTTCAGCCATTTAAAAAAATGAACAATATGTCTGGTTGGTTAATTGGTTATTGATTGATCCAGCGGCCTATGGGCCCTGCCCTTTGGCCCAATGCCATATAGTATAATACGTCAGGAGATTTGGAGATTAACCATTACGTTGCTGCATTATTGTTTCAGCATGTCACATTTTACTATGGTTGTTGACTTTGAAAGCCTGTGACCGTTTTATTTGTTGGTTTATAGATATGATTTTGTTTTGCGTAGAGACATAAATGAATAAAATAGTTACTGATGTTATTGTTTTTGTTGTGTGTGTGTTAGTTTCTGAGATACAAGACGATGAACGTGAAAATGTTGAAAAACAAAACAACACAAACATATAGAATCACCAGGTTTCTGTATCCCTTGCTGGAAAAAAAAAAAATCCGCAGAAAATGGAATATCAATGTTTACAATAGAGCCATATCTGTCAGTTTATACTATAAACATAATTATTATATCTACATTTAAAAAAACTAGACAGATCTACCTCAGAAATATTTGTTGCAAAAATTCTCCATTCTCAATAATGGATGAATCTTCAAATTCAATTGAAACACATAGGAAATCATTTTCAAAAGTCTAAAACAAATTTCGAAATCGCCATTATTTTTAAACTGGATAAGATGAAAGTCGAACTCTCTACAATCAAATGAGCAGTATGTTCAGCCAATTTCTATGACAACACAGTTTTGCTATGATCAAAACGCTTTGAAAAATCGTGGGATAATGTGGCAGAAAATACTCCAGTGCATATTTCTTTGCTGTTGGTAACGTAAAAGTTAACTCATCATTGGTCGAAAGAATACTATTTCTCTTCCAAGAGACCTCCTGACACCAGAAGAACGCAAATATTGCTAACTGCACATTTTTTGTTTTGTTGATTTTGTTAGTGTTTCTGAATTTTAATCATTCTTTGGTAAAGGAAGAAACCATTGTATTTTCATTTGTGAAACCAGTCAGGAGTTTTTGTTAAAAAACTGGATACAAAATTCAGCTGGTAAGAGATATGAGAAAAACAGGAGATGGAAAGAGCATGCTATCATCGCGAACCGTGTTTATTTTTCCTATCCATGGAAAAAAATATTATTTATTTTTTTTAATTCTCTGTATAGTAACTGGCATGGCTAGTTGGAACATGCAGTGACAACAGACAGACTTCCAGAGAAATGGGGCAGAGAGAGAAAATATTGACTAGCTTGGGGGAATATTCATGGAAGACAATCAACGGCGAAACTGGTAAACGACACGTGATAAGAGGAGTTGAAGATCCATGATCGAAACTGGCGGTTGCACATGATGATGTTCATAAATGTGGTGTTTATAAGCCTTTTTCTTTCAAGCCTAGAAGCCTACTTCATACTCAGAATGTTTTTAGATTGTGTTAAGGGTGATGTATACTATGGATTGGAGAGTATTCTACCCTAGATGAGTGAAAGTACATTGCTAGCTACTTTCAGTGTGGCAGTGGTTAATAATCTTTTCTCTGTCACACACGGAGCCCTTCTGGAAACGACTCCTGCAAGAAAGACACATTTACAATTTAACCAGAGTGGTACTGAATTGGAATCCACAGAGAAGAAAACAGTGGGGAGACCGAAAAACACTGGGTGAAAAACAGGAAGACAGGACATCTGGGTGGGGCTCAAGGAGGCAGCCAAAACAAGGAATCAATGGAGAGTGACAGCTATAAAAATATCATTATCCTTTCCTTTTGGCTTCAATAGGAGGATTGGAGCGACCACTGTAGTTGGCCTGTTTGCAGGAAGCCTGTACCATAGCAGTTTTGTGCCTTTGCAGTGAAGGTTTCTGTAGTACTTTGTTTTACGTGATGAACTTGCTTGTATGACGTTATATAGCACCTTTTATGACATACATAGTACAATGTATCCCAGAACCCCATCTTGTTCATCCATATAACTTTGGTGCACACAGGCCATGAACCAGCTGTCTCCGAGCAGACCTGTCATGTTCATAGCACCTTTTATGACATACATAGTACGATGTATCCCAGAACCCCATCTTGTTCACCCATATAACTTTGGTGCACACAGGCCATGAACCAGCTGTCTCCGAGCATACCTGTCATGTGTTATTTTCTCCAGTTCTTTCCAGTTTCTGCCCACTTTTCTTGTATCTGCCTCTGTTATGGTTTTAATCCTGCCCGTAATATCCCATTTTCCCTCGTGCTCCTGAAAAAATATGCACAAGTCAGACGTCTGAGAAAAACCATTTACCATGACAAAAACTATGTGCACTAATTTGATTATTCTATCTAAAATTAACTAACCCGACCATCTTCGATGTCCTTGCTTTTTATGCCAGTAAATTGTGGAATATATTTATTGAAAACAATCCTGTACCAAATGTACATGATGCGATGCATTGGATACAACCTATTCCTTCCCATCCAAGGGACAGGAGTGGATCTAACTTGATTAAAAATCCGAATCACACATGTCGTCATTTAAATAATCACTTGTCCTTTTCAGAATAATCACCATCTAAATCCAATTTATCGACCTCCAAATCCTTGAGAATACTTTAGTCTTTTAGAAAAGCCATTTCCAAAATTATCAAAATGATATATTTGCCTTTTTCATGACCTTTAGCCGATTTTTGTGATGGAAAGCCATCACGAAAATCGGCTAAAGATCATGAAAAAGGCAACGTTTGTGGGTGCTGCTATAATTTTTAATCTTCGGACATGAATGTACTGTGTAGAGGTCACAATATTATGGCCAAAATTTAAGCAGTGCTGCCTGGAATACACTTTAAATGAATGATTCATCCGTCATACCAGTATATGGGTGTCACGGATTGAAAAGGTAACGGATGGGCTCACTGCACTCCAAGCATACCTATATCTGGTCATTCTCTGTGTTCAACCAGCGAGCTGTTAGAACCATTCAGTATCCAGCACGCCTTTCACCATTTACTGTGAGACTGAATTTTGCCTCTGCCACATCAAGATGCTGAGCATCACATGAGCTGCAGCGGTCAGTAACCCATAGCTGAGTGTCAGGGTCAGGAAACCAGAGCTTCCACGACGCTTCTACACCTCCACGCTGGGATCCTGGATAACGGGCTCCAACAGAGCAGACTGGCTAAAGAGAGGGATTGAAGAGGGAAGGCAACCTGGTACCCAAAAATGCCTGCTCAAGTTGGATGTGACAGATCGAAAGGTGTAAATATTGCAGTCAAGCTGTAAACTAACGACACAGTGCATTCCGTTCTATGTACTACATCCGCTACTCGTAAAGCCCTGTTCATGGCTTGGTAGCGGGAGATAAAGAACAAACGAAGAAGAAGGAGACACTGCGAGAATGAGCACCTATGGGAAGGTTACAGAACACACGGAGAATAGACCTTGAGGCAGATACAAGAAAATTTCAACATTTATAGACAGGTCAACCTTTGATGACTTGTATTTGTTGAAGACCTATGCTCCACAGGGAGCTGAAAATATTTTTATATTTTGCATTCGCCATATTTCTCTAATCCTCAAGGCGGTGTGCGTTGCACTGTGGTTTTTATTTTTGCGCCTGTCGGCCCAGTGCATTCGACATCAGCATGTGTTTTATGTAAGGGTCTGCTTTCTCCTGCATCTTCTAAGGGTTTGCTTCCCTGGGGTAATGGCCGGTGCTATGATGGGGATCGAACCCAGCACCTTAGGGTGGTGAGCTGGGCTACTTAACCACGAGTCCACGCTGTCCCCAAAATATTTTGATTGATTAAACTAGTTTAGAAAGCCAAATTTATTTATTTCAAGGATGTAACATGCACACCAAAGATCATGTATTGCGCTAAACATACCCTGATGTGGCACACACTCAACCCACACCATCCATATATGTATGTTGTATCATGTGCTGTTTTACACCCCCCCCCCCCCCCCTAGCAGCCAGATGTGTCTCTGCTGCTCAGTATGTTTTATTCATGTTTGACATTGAAGACTGTTACAATATTTGAAAAAGGAATGCGTATGTATGTTGTTGTTTAATGCCCAAAATGAGTAAGTGTACTCTTTTGTGCGCGCTGAAAAGGGCGTTAAGTCGCGGGTTGTAGTAGCTTTCCTCACATTGCGAGTGGTTGTGCTATGCTTGGTGTCATCTGCGCGACGCTCACTACTACGGGGATTTCATTGATCCACATCTCATCAACCAGGCCACTTTTAAAACAGCCTGTTTCTAGGTAACACTACATGGAAGAGAGATTGTGGTTCTGATCAGTGTATTGTGCCTGACGTGATGTCCTGGTCAGTATGTTGTGTCTGACTGGACTAGCATCTCAGTTCCCCCTTCATATGTATAAAAACATAAATAGTTAATGGCTGAGTCACTGCACTAGCACAAAAAACAAAATCATGCCTATGTTACAGCCTCAAGGCCTTCATCGATGACAAAAAATGAACGAAAACAACTAACAAATCATAACAAGACATGAGTGATTTAACTTTGTCTCGCCCAACGATGTGAGATTACAACGATTTGGCTCCATTCCACTGGCATTGCACGTCGAGAGCTCTAGGGTCATCGCTTTATCATGAACATACCGCTCTTTTGAATGTAGAGAGGTTTCTAACTTCCGTTATGTACGGTTAGACGAAAACAAAGGCGATTTTTTAAAAATTTGTTTTAGATTTTGGAAAGGATTTCTTCTTTTTTTCGCTTGGATTTGAAGATTCGCCCATTATTGAGAATGGGGGAGTTTAAGTTTCTGCAACAGATTTTTCTGAGGTAGATCTATTTAGTTTGTTTATGTAGATACAATAATTACATTTATAGTCGAAGTGACAGACGTAACCATTACGGTAAACATCTATAGGAGTATTAGTACGTTTTTCTGCAATTTTTTTTTCTTCTCTAACCAAGGGGCGATGCTACTGGTTGAGTCTATATGTTTGTGCTATTTTTCACCACTATTACCTTCATCTTTTTGTATCTCAGAAACTAACATACACAACAACAATAACACAACGTTCTTTATTAATATGTGTCTCTAAACACAGACCAAAAAATTTTAGGTTCTCAAAATCAACAACCACTTCAGTGCATGACGTGCTAAAAAATAATGCAGATACAGGTAATATACGTAATTTTGTAAACTGGAAAGCAGAAGGTTAAGTTAGCCGTGATTAATAAGATGTGCCAGGAAAGTGTCAGAAACAGAGTGCCAGTTAGGAAATAGAGTGGACCAAACAAGAAATGGTCGCTATGATTGGACACAGGCAAAACATGAACAAATCTTAAAAAACAAACCACAAATAAACTAACAAATTACAAGAGACACATATATTAATGATATGTACACACCTGGTTAACCTTAGCCAGCCTCCATACAAAATTGACACAAATTTCATCTGCGATTAAATTATTTTTCGACGCTGCACATTTTACTATGGTTGCTGAATTTGAGAGCCTATAACCTTTTTATTTGTTGGTCTATAGATATGATTTTGTTGTTGTAGAGACATAAATGAATAAAGAACCTGTTGGTTTTATTGTTTTTGTTGTGTGTGTATTAGTTTCTGAGATACAAGAAGATAAAGGTGATAGTGTTGAAAAACAGCACAAACATGTAGACTAATCCACTTTTGGCATCTCTCTCTTGAGCAAAAAAATATTCACAGAAAACAGATTACCAATGTTTACAAACGGCCATGTATGGAAGTTTCTACTGTAAACGTATTTATTATATCTACAGAAACAAACTGAACAGAACTACCTCAGAAAAATCTGTTGCAAAAACTTAACTTCCTAATTCTCAATAATGGATGAATTTTCAAATCAAAGTGAAAAATATAAATCATTTCCTAAAGTCTAAAACAAATTTCAAAATCACCATTGTTTATAAACCAAACTAGTCGGAAGTCGAACTCTCTACAATCATGTTATCAGTAATGGTCAACCGATTTCTATGGTTGCCCGGTTTGGTTAATATGATTGAAACGTCAGTCGCTTTGAAGCGACTTCGATCGTAAAATTTACCATGTTGAAGCGACGAAGGTTTGGTAAAGGTTAAAAATAGGGGCACACACTTTCCTGGCACATCCAGTTAATAGCTGCTAACTTTAACTGCTAATGTTACTTCGTGAGTTTTTCTTGGGATTTGTTAGTTTTTATACGTTTTTTTTTGGTCCCTAACGAAGACCTTGTGATCGTAATGTAGGTCTAACGAAGACCTTGTGGTCGTAATGTAGGTGTCATTTTGTTTTTGTCCTGTTGCGGTCACTGAGCCTTTATACGTTTTTATTGATTTTTAACCTTCAGTACCTTTGCAGCTTTGATCTATTTATTTCTCCATTTCCATTTTGTAAAAAGGCAGAACCAGAAAAAGAAGCCTCTTTCGTTATCACTTGAGGAAAGAGTCACTCAGGAACTATCTAGGATGGAAAGAAAAGAAAATTCTGTAACTTTTCAAGCGAAGAGTTTGCAGACTAAATTTGTATTGAAATATTTTAAATGTTGGTCTTAAGATACTTCAACTTAACATCTTTATACTTGTTTAGAAGACTCTGCAGAGTCTGTATACAACCAGTTTCATTTACATTTCCTTGTTCTAAAAGCTATACGCATTCAACCTATTCTTAAATGCATTAATTGTCCTTGCCTCCACTATTCAAGCATTCACTACTCTCTGACTAAAAAAATATTTCCTAGTATCTAATCTGGACCTTTCTTTAGTTAATTTGCAGTTATGCCTTCTTGTTCTTGTAAGTGGTTGTATTTTGATAAAACGTACTATAGTTTAATTTTTGGGACCCATGGCTCGACAGTGATATAACCCATTGCCCACAAATTGCTATGATTACTATATGTAATCCTGGTATTCTGTCTGACATAATAAGAAGCCCGTGCCAGGTAGCCAAATGCTGATTAAACACATTTCGGTCTTTTGTTTTGAGTAAAATATTAGACCAAAGGCTTTACTCTAGCCATCTCTCCATTTCATTGGTGGACATCCTAGTGGAAGCTTAAAGATGTAGGGCCACCAGGAAATCATTTTTCGTGTTGAGGGGCCGCTGCGGTCGAGAGTTAAGACACTCACCTCCCAAATCGATGAATGGAAACGGTGGCCGATCGAATCCTGCATGCTTCAAGCGACTCCTGGTCTCAAAGGTAGTGGGATCAGAGTGCCTGCATCCTGAGTTACCTGCAGTCGTCTTGACTTATGTCTTGTCACTAGTCCAAGGTAGCTTGGGACCAGAGAGTGAGGTTGATGACCAGTACAGTTTCTTCCTCACTATAATCCAGATGCAGTGCAAGTTACATCATCAAGACAAAACCGTCTGATGGTATAGCCCTTATCACTTGCGATGGGCAACTAACTTTTCATGTCCATCTGCAGTCATGCATGCACACTACACCCCCGGTCCATCTGTATTTTCTTATCGCAGTATCAATGAGGACATTAAATTAGGTTTGATGTATGATTCCGGTTGTGTGGAAGCGATCCAGTAGAGAAATTGTCAATATTCTTCACTAAATTTCTCTTTGAGCAATTTGAAGGTGCTCTGCATCTGTTTTTTTGTCCGTACCTTGCAACCATATACTATGACTGGAATAGCCATGCTGTTTAAGATGTGTGCTCTTGCCTTGTTTCTCATCTGCTGAAGTATATCTTTGAAAGGATTGAAGCTGAGCTATCCTTCGTGATATCTCATGATGTATTTTGTGGCTGTTTGTACCCAAATTTAAACAAAAATTATGATTACAATGTTCCGATGCCAAAATAATGATTAAAAACTGCCAAAATTCACAGTGAACAACATGATGAAGTACCGTTTTCATACAAAATTTGTGGTTGGCACAGCTGACCCATGTCAGCAGACCTGCCCAACATACACTAATAATAGCAGAGGCTTGTCGCTGTAACTTGTATACCTGAAACTGTATGACAACATTCAAAATCTTGAACTGACCACTGTCTTTGTTAGAGTTATTTCTATGTAGGTGTAGCCACGAACATGAAAGACTTTTGATTACAATCATGTCTGATGCCAAAGGCTTTACAGAAGAGATTTGGTACCTTTGTATTGTTACCTTCAGTTTTAAAACTTCCATTCCAAAAATTGTTAATCATTAGACCATGCCATGGTTGTTTGGTTAGTTATTTATCCAGTGGCTGTAAGCCCCGGCTTTGACCCAATACCATATTGTGGTATCTGCTAGTGTTTGAGAGGTGTTGTTTAGTTACACACAGAATGTTCCATTCGTCGCCTCAGAGGAAAAAGCTATTTCCTAACACCGTTAAGCTCTGGACACTCAAAATGATGGTGTTCAAATTCCATAAGGATGTGTGCACAGCCAGCACTCTGGCATATGTTCTGGTTGGGGATTTCTGTTCAAGTGACTTAAGTTGTAAGTTTAGTTTAGTTGAGTTTAGTCGAAGAATCAACGTCATTGCACACAGTTTAACCCATAAGTGCTCTGTTTTTCTCCATTTTTTTGGGTGAGAATCTCAGCACAATGCACGAACTCCGTAGCACCGGCGAGGATCCTGTAATAGATTGGGTAGATTTTTAACATAACTTTAAATTTTACCCTAATTGCTGAAAGATTTTTAACATGCGAGACACTGCACATGGGCGTCCCATCTCTACTACACAGATATCCAGGCAAATACCAGAAAGTCCATGTGAAAAAATCCTGGTCTCCTGTGATTTCAACCCACGACTTCCAGCACCCTACATCGACGTTTTACCTTGAGACCACTCAGTCCCCGCTTTGTAAGTTGTAAGCGCTGGTGCAAAGTAAAAACAAAAAGCTTTGATAACTCCTTTTCAAGAGGTTAACCGTAATGTCCTTCTTTAAACATTGTTGTCCAGTTCTTGATTGTTGTCTTCGACACACTTTTGTCACCATACACTGCCTGCATTCTGCGATGAATGTCAACTGGTCGACATCCTTCAACTGTTAGGAACCAAATCACCGCCTTCTGATCAACTCTGGTCGGATTCTGTATCACACCCGCCATGTTTTCAACTGTCTGCTGAGGTAACTATGAATCAGAGGATAATTAAATTTTTCCAAACTTGACAGTTATGTTTTGTTTACACCACAAGTGTCATCATCATACGCATCATACCTATGTTCACTTGGTGCAGTTTGGTCTGGTTTCATTTGAACATGCCTCGTAAATCAGGCCAGACTGTAAAGTGTTAAATAGATGGTGACAGCAAAAGAATCACAAATTACAAATGAAAGCAGTCAAGAGATTTACTCACCATCATGTAGCATGTCCTTTGTAGAACGTCGCTTCCATCACAGTCTGTCTGAAAGAAACTCGTTCTCTTGCCAAAACTCCAGCCTCCGCCACAGGCATTCCTGGATATCTTGGTGCCATCGTCGTCTTGGTCTACCCCTTCCTCTTTTGCCTGGCACTATATCTCCCATCACCGTTCTCTCAAGACCGTTGTGTCTCTTGATGTGACCAAAGTATAAATTTTTTTGTATACTTGTATACTTATTTTGTATACTTTTGAGCACTTTGTCTAAAACGACACTTGTAGAGTCGTTGTCGTACAGGTCGATCTTCCGCCTCTTCCACCAGCAGCTGTGTGTACTTGTCAGGGGTGGATTCCCCTTCTTGTCGTTTCACTCACATAGTTTAGCTGGTCAGCCAAAGCCGTTGCTGGGGGGGGGGGGGGGGGGGGGGGGGGTGACGCTGCTGTACACAGGCAGACTCTAGGAGCCATACGTGAGCTAGACAGAAGTGGGAGAACCAAATAAGATCCTGGCCATCAAGTATATGGCTGCCTCTCACCGTGAGGTACTATCCCTTACACACTTCTGTCCTAACCCCCCCCCCCCCCCCACCCCCTTCCCCGAGATTTACTAATCATTGAAAAGGGGAAGGGCGTCCTTCATCAGACTTAACCGCTGGTCAGGAATGAAGTGTTAGAGACTTGAGTATACTAAGCCTCAGCTTGTGTAAGGTGAGGTGGCCAATTCCCTTCCTTAACCATAAGTCAGGTACCCATTTACAGCTAGGTTGACCGGAGCTCTACCACTGCGCTAATCAACCACTCAATAATCATTACTGTATTTTAATCGTTGGCCTTGTGCAGGTCCAACTCAGCACAAAAGTTTCCACTCGTTGCGGTCAAGGACACAAGTTGACCATTGGATGAGCAGTTTGTTCTATTAAGGGTCACGATTGTTGTTCCTGTCTCTATCGAGTCTTGCCATCTGGTGGGTGGTCGACCAATTGGTCTCTTTCTTTTTCCAAGGATCTGTTTCTAAGAATCGATGTCACTGCACTCCAGGAATACCCATAGGTGCTCAGTCTGTCTCAACAAATTGTGCAGGGTCTGAATGCGGATGGTCCCTGTAGTTCGCTGGTTGTACACTCTCCTGCTCCATCCTCTCATGCGTCCCACTCATCTCGAACCTCGTTTGGTGTCGAAAATTTGCAGTCAGCAGATTGCTGATTCGTCTTTACTGGTTTCTCATCCAAAAGATGGTAGATTAATTTAAAAATGTCACTCTTACCTATCACCAACGTGCACATGATGGGAGCTTGTGAAGCCAAGATGTCAGCTCCTTGGTTGCTTGCGCTGAATCCCAGCATAACCAGGTCAATAGATCCATGTCAACCCCTGGAGGTTTGAGACCTCAACAGCTGCTATCCACTCGCACCTCAGCTGTACCTTCTGAAGTACATCTTGAGCTTCAGTCACAATGATTGTCCTTGTTAATCATAGCCTCTGTCCAGGCCGCGTGAGAACAGAATTTTGACATGTAAAATGAATTGTTCGAGGAAGAACATCGGTGTTAACAGGAAATACAGATTGCAGAACAACGACATTCATAGTATGGTCGGCCCTACGTCTTGGGCAGAATACATTTACAGGCAGAAAATAAGTTGGTTTAGTCATCTCATGAGAATGCACCCTCATCAACTTCCACTGATGGCTTACAACGCTGGTAGATCTGGCTACAGGGCAAGGGGGTGGCCGTGATACAGGTGGATAGATGACATTAGAGTGATTGTGAAGCGGTGCGGGCTCACATTGACCGACGCAACTTACTTGGCGCAGGACAGATGACTTAAGCTCTCCACAGCGCTCAATGGCACAAGTGGAAAGAAAACTAACGAACCATAGAGCATTACTGTATGGCATGTTAAAATGAACAAATAGTTGAACAGAATTGAGGCCTTTGAAATCTGAATATATAAAAGATTGCATGGAAAGAAACTAAACACATATTGTCTCTGAGAAGTTTGGGATGAAAAGGAGAATTAATTAACAAATAATAGACTTGAATCCTGGTATTCAATCAGGCAAGGTGGCCTGATTCCAGGTAAGCCAAAAGCTGAATGATTCTGATTCTGTCCTTCACTCTGGGGTACCATGATGGTCTAAGGATGGGATGCAGATCATCTCTTCATCTCATTGGTGGATGGCCGTACGGGCAATTGTGTTGTTTGTTTTGAATGCCCACAATGAGTAGGTTCACTCTTTTGTGCACCCTGAAAAAGTTGTTACAGGTGGGTTGCAGTAGCTTTCCTCACATCTCGATCATGCTGATGAAAGTGGACCGGGGTCCTCCAGGCGGTTGTGCTATGCTTGGCTTCATCTGCATGTCGCTCACTACTGTGGGGATCACACCTCATTAGCCAGGCTGCAGTGAAAACAGCCCATTTCCAGTGAGGGCTAAATCTATGTATCGTTAACTACTATGCGGATTACATAGATCCCTTACCTAGTTAGTTAGGCTGCCGTGAAAACAGCCCATTTCCAGGAAGGGCTATGAGCAAGCTGAGGTGAGGGTCTTGGCCAGTATATTTTGCCTGACCCTGACTAACATGTCTGATCAGTATGTCGTGCCTGACCAGATGTTAGTCTTCCTCCCCACGGGCAATTGTAGTTGTATAACTACCAGAAAGACATCCTCCAAATCCATCTATCGTCAGCCATGCGGATCACATGGCTGGACCATCTGTACTTTCGTAAAGATACATCATTGACGACTTCCTGGAACTATTTGGTGGGGAATGTCTGCATTTTGAATGTGGTCTCATGAGGAGATATTTAGCATTCTTCGCTCCTTCAGTAGCACAGAACTTTTATTTTGTCTGGCGTAGACTCCAAACCTCACACCCATTTACCATTGCTGGAATAACCATGCTATTGAAGGTCTGAGCCCTGGCCTTCACCGGCGTCATCTGCTGGAGAATAATAAACACACAGTTAAAACAATTTGACTGAACACATAGATATAGCACATTTCTAAAAGCCATATTTGATGGAAAATTAGAAGGGAAATGTGAAAGAGAAGAACAGTCCTTACATTTGGGACGATGACATCAAGAGATAAATCGGGACCAGCATGTTAGATTTCACAATATAGGACAAGAGATAGATGTAGGGAATCCATTTTAACGTGCTTACAATGGGGAGATGACAATTAATATGATTGTCCAAAACAGTACCAGTTATCCACCCATCTGATACTAAAGTTTAAGCCTCAATTGTCCAAAACAGTATAAATTTTCCACCCATCTGATACTAAAGTTTAAGCCTCAATTGTCCAAAACAGTACCATTATTTTTTTATCCAATCTGATAATAAAGTTGAAGCCCCAATTGTCCAAAACAGTACCAGTTTCCACCCATCTGATACTAAAGTTTAAGCCTCAATTGTCCAAAACAGTATAAATTTTCCACCCATCTGATACTAAAGTTTAAGCCTCAATTGTCCAAAACAGTACCAGTTTCCACCCATCTGATACTAAAGTTTAAGCCTCAATTGTCCAAAACAGTATAAATTTTCCACCCATCTGATACTAAAGTTTAAGCCTCAATTGTCCAAAACAGTACCAGTTTTCCACCCATCTGATACTAAAGTTTAAGCCTCAATTGTCCAAAACAGTACCAGTTTTCCACCCATCTGATACTAAAGTTTAAGCCTCAATTGTCCAAAACAGTACCAGTTTTCCACCCATCTGATACTAAAGTTTAAGCCTCAATTGTCCAAAACAGTACCAGTTTTCCACCCATCTGATACTAAAGTTTAAGCCTCAATTGTCCAAAACAGTACCAGTTTTCCACCCATCTGATACTAAAGTTTAAGCCTCAATTGTCCAAAACAGTACCATTACTTTTCTCCAATCTGATAATAAAGTTTAAGCCTCAATTGTCCAAAACAGTACCAGTTTTCCACCCATCTGATACTAAAGTTTAAGCCTCAATTGTCCAAAACAGTACCAGTTTTCCACCCATCTGATACTAAAGTTTAAGCCTCAATTGTCCAAAACAGTACCATTACTTTTCTCCAACCTGATAATAAAGTTAAAAAAGCACATGACTTGTCTAGTTCGTTGCTGAAAATATTTGCTCATATTTCACTTGATTATGTTGCAATTGGATGGGTTGTGTTTGAATGGAACCCAACAAAAATATGTTTTAATTGTTTTATGCATTGTTAAAATATTGAAATAAATACAATATTGAGCATTTTGCTGCATGGTTAGTCTTCGTTTATGTTGTTCTCCTTCATCCTCTTCTCGTCCGCCATGTCTTTTTTTTTGCTATGTCTACATGCGAAGTGCAGTTCTCTGGTTAAAGTTTGCTGCAGTGGAGAGTTCTTAAAGGCTTCCAAACAGCTTTGTCTGAAGGTTCGTCTCGGTGGGCCTGTGCTCAGTTCGCAATTGGCTAAGCATGTGACAGTCTTGCAGGATATATTATCATGTGAACATAAGTAAAACCAAGATAATGAGCACAGACAAGACAAAAACCAGTCCTAAAGTTATCATAGACCAGAATGAGATTGAGAAAATCACAAGTTTTGAGTACCTTACAAGGTACCTTAATTACAAGGAACAACGGAGTTCGCCTGAAGGAGCTCAGACGGTGAATTGCTATGCAGTGCAGAAATTGAAAACTTATCGCCAAAGAGCTGGATAGCTGTGATCACCAAAGAGCCTGGTCGACATAGTCGTCAAAGAATTGGCTGGCTGTGATCGTCAAAGATCTGGATAGCTGTGATCGTCAAAGAGCTGGATAGAGGTGATCGTCAAAGAGCTGGGTAGATATGATCATCAAAGAATTGGATAATTATATATTTACGCTTCTTGCTGCTAGCGTATAGCGCTGACCTGCGATAGTGAATAGATTCTGCTTATCTCTTCCATCTGTCTATGTCGGTTCTTATGTCCGCCCTTCGTCCTGGAGATCTCTCACTTATAACTCCTCTCGACTTCTAACTAAAAACGATCCGTTTACGGATCTCCTAGCTCCATATATTTGCGGCTTGTCCCAGACCATGTGATGCGCTAATGACGTGGGTATTTTGATCTCGTTCTTAGGTTTATTCTCCCCGAGATTTCAGAAAAACCTGTTAAGGGCATGTCCTGTTTTCATCGTCACTACTGATCACGCTGTAACAGACCTCTAGGGCGTTACTAAAAAACGCGCCATGTTACGTAGGATAACACTCGCGTGGTTTTAAAAACGAGGCCACGCATTCCAGCCATTCCTATAGCGGGATTTGAGTACATCTGCACTGACTCGGTTACTTAGTTCAATACTATAAGAAAATGAATGGCTACTGACAATCAATATTGTACTCCCAACCCTTCAAACTTTAATAAAACGTGTCTAAAATCCTATCCTTGATAAACCTATACAGCTAGGATGTGTTGCACTATCTCTAATTCTTCTCTTTTCTAGACACTGTAGGCCGGTTTTTCTTTCGTCATAACTGTAATTCTGGAATACCGCTATCAGCTTTGTTGCTCTTTTTTATATCCTTTTCAGCATGTTTATATCATCTCAACGATAAAGACTGCACATCGGTTCACAGTACTCCAATCTTGGTCTAACTAATGCTTTATATAGTTTGACTATCACTTCCTTGCTCCTATGTTTTCTTTTTCTTTTTATTATACCTAACATTGCATTTGCCTTTTTCACTGCTATCTGGACTTGCTCACTTTCTTTATCTCTATGATGTATTATAGCCCCAAAATCCTTTTCTTTTGCTATCATTCTAATATTGTTCTCGCCAAATCTGTAGTTATGTTCCACATTGGATTTACCCATGTGGATGACTGTACATTTATCTACATTAAACTACATTTGCCAGCTCACAGACTTCTCGAATTGAATCTAAATACGACCTCAATATATACACTTCTGCTTTAGATGAGACTCTACTGTATAGTTTTGTGTCATCTACAAATTCTGCAATCATAGATCCGATATCAATGCCAAATCATTTACATATATCAAGAACACAATTGGTCCAAGAACCTGTAGCACTCCAGTTTTACTTCACACCACTCAGAGTACTCCTTATTTATGCCCACCCTCTGCCTTCTTCCCGTTAACCAAGGTTCAAACTATTTTACAACTTCCCCACCTATTCCATGTGATTTTAACTTTCTAAATAATCTGTGAATGCATTAATTTACTTTGCCTGCACTATTTCTCGAGGCAGTGCATTCCAAGCATTCACCACTCTCTGACTAAATATACATTTCCTAATATCTAGCCTGGACCTTTCTGTAATTAATATCTACCTGTGCCCTATTGTTCTTGTAGGATTGTTGTATTTGAAGAACAAAATTGGTATAGTCTAATGTATCCTTGTCAATTATAAAGTCAGAACTAAACAATGTTGATTGTGACTTAGCGAGCAATTCATCGGACATTTTGTTCCATGTGTGGATGTAGTTGGCTGAGTTTCATTGTGTTACGAATTGACGAGTTGTTACTGTGAACTGTCTATAAACGTCACGAGAATCGATTACAGCGATACAATTGAGACAAGTCAATATAGGTTTTTTTTCTATTTCTGTTAGTTACAACATTTGTGATAATATAATCTCAATACTTTACTACGGGACGCATTATGACCGCGCGCTGACTTAGTGGGAGGAGTCGAGATCCAATAACGTTGTAGTATTGATCTGACAGAGATCGAAGAATCTGACATTCTAGTAGTCTCATTGGTTGGATTTAGATGTCTCTCCTTCATAGGCGGGGCACTTGCTTTTTAATAATGGTATTCTTAAATGCATAACAAATGTTTGATATGTAACTCGTATTACAATCTTGATGTTAGTGCTTACGGAGGTAAACGTGTATATATGTGTATATATGTGCAAGTATGTGTGTATGTTTATGTGCATGGGTGTATACAATACAATAGTACGCTTAGACGACAGGGGTACGTCGCGTTGAGTGACAATGTCCCTGACCACGTCTGATGGCCGCGTCCCAGACGGCCTGCAGTTCTGTTCGGGAGGTGGCGATCTGTTTTAGCCAGGTGTTGCGAGGGCGGCCCCGAGGACGTCTCGAGGACGAGCACGGCTTCTTCCCATAGCTCCCCCCCCCCCTCCACAGCCCACCGGATCTTCTCATGGGCTGGGACTTACCGGGAAAGGCGAGCAACGTGACCGAAGAGGGAGAGACGACGGTGATCAATTGTTGAGACAATGCCTGCAAGTTGAGCACGTCGAGCCACTTCATGTGTGTTGTGTTTGTATATGTATATATGTTTATATATGTGTATATATGTGTATGTATATGTGTATGTGTATATATATATATGGATATGTGTTTGCATATGTGTATATGTGTGTACGTATGTATGTGTTTGTATATGTGTGTATGTATGTATCTGTTTGTATATGTGTGTATGTATGCATGTATGTATGTATGTATGTATGTGTGTGTGTATGTGTGTGTTTAACCATTTATGTCCGTGTATGTGTGTATGTGAGTGTTTATGTGTGGGCATGTGTGAATGTATGTGTGTATGTGTGTGTTCATGTGTATGTATGTATGTGTTTGTGTGTATGTGGTGTATGTATGCATGTTTGTGTGCATATATGTGTGTTTGTGTGTATGTGTGTGTGTATATGTATGTGTATGGGTACATGAAATGGAAAACGTACTATGTTCAAATCCTGCCGTAGCGCACGGTTATCTGTGATCGGGCACGTTGTAGGTTATTTCATGGCCTGACCACTTCTCTCTGCCGACCCAGCTGTAAGATGGTGCCTAACGAATTTAGGGGAACATCCAGAGCCGCCTCGGGAGATGCGCATATCGTGCTCCTTCGCTGACACTTTTAACAACGAAAATGACCGACTGACCACATTACGATGGCGACTTTCGAAGACCTCTTGGCAACTGTCAAAAGAAGGAAACTCGCTTGGTACGGTCACATATCGAGATCAAATGGTCTTGCAAATACGATCCTGCACGGAAAGATACAAGGCAGACGACGAAGTTTGGTGAACAGCATAAAAGAATGGACCAATCTCCGATCAGAAGAGGCACAGGCAGCGGCCGCTGACAGAGAAAGGTGGCGTATGTTTGTGAGGTTGTCTTCATGTGTGCCCCAAACGACCTCACCGGTTACGAGATGACCTGACCTGAACCATTTTTCATATTACTAAGGGCGTTCTAGTCAAACCGGGACTTTTGTTTGTAAGAACAAAAAAACGTTATTTTTTTCAAGTAGTCAAAATGCCATTTATTTATCGATACAATCTCTTGCAACGTTTATGCATTTATCTATCCCAGTATTTAAGCAATGCTTGAAAAGTTTCAACGTAGAACTATTTGTCAGTATGTCTGAACGAATCTAGGACAGCCTGTTTCACTTCGTCATCAGTGCTGGAATGCTGACCTCCCATGGATTATTGTAGGGGTCTAAACAGGGAGGAAATCGCCTGGTGCGAGGACTATGCTGTAATGTGGATGTGGCAATACCTCCCAGTCAAGTTGCTGCAGATGCCACATAGTGCGGTAAGCCGTTTGAGGTTGAGCGTATATCAAGCCGTTTTTTTTCATAAATGGTTATGCACATCACTCAAAATACGTATATACTGTTCACTGTTGATAGTGACACCACGAGGTAGAAACATTCTGCAGGTTTCGCGCCTTCTATCACAAGAGACTTCATCACAAAACGCTGTTCCATGCAAGTACTAACAGTGTTGTCCGCCATTTTTATTTATCTGCCACGTGACTGGCCCATGGCAAGTGGGGCCCCCTAGCAGTAATAGGACACACGTGCCCTTAACTGATGATAGTAGTTCCAGCACGCTATAAACAATTCAGGTGGTTGTTGTTTTTGTTGTTTAATGCCCGCAATGAGAAAGTTTCACCCTGGGAAAGACATTAAGTAGCGGGTTGTAGTAGCTTTCCTCACATCCCGAGCTTGCTGATGAAGATGGACTGCGGTCCTCCAGGCGGTTGCGCTATGCTTTGTTTTATCTGCGAGGCACTAACTACTACGGGGATCACATCGATCCACATCTCGTCAGCCAGGCTACCTTGAAAACAGCCTGTTTCAAGGGAACGCTCCACGGAAAAGAGATTGTATTCTTGGTCAGTGTATTGACCCTGATGCTACGTCCTGGTCAATATGTTGTACCTGATTAGACTAGCGTCTCATTCAGTTCTCCACACATTCAGGTAGAACTAGAACAAACAGTCCCGGTTTGATTTGAACGCCACTCATAACTATACATATATAAACAAAAGAAGCGTGTTCAAATGAAGCCGGACCAAACTGCACCAAGTGAACATACGCATGATGTGAATGATGACGTCACTTCTGATGTAAACAGCACATACCAACCGTCAAGTTTGCAAAATTTAATTATCCTCCGACTCATAGTTTCCTCAGTAGACCGTTGAAAACATGGTGGGTGTGATACGAATCCGTACATAGTTGATCAGCGATCGAGGGGTGATTCGGTTTCTAACAGCTGAAGGATGTCAACCAGTTGACATTCATCGTAGAATGCAGGCAGTGTATGGAGACAAAAGTGCGCCGAAAACAACAGTGAAGAACTGGACAACGATGTTTAAAGAAGGACGCGAGTTAACGATAGATCTTCTGAGACCAGATCAGGTGCATATTATTGGGTGAGAAGATGCCATAACCAAAACTGATGCAGCAATTCGGGTGGACCGTCGCCGGAGCTTACGTTCGCCACACTTTTGTCACCATACATTGCCTACCAGGACCGTGGAACACATGCTGCAAAGCTGCACTCTCAAGCAGGAAAAGAGAGAACAATTCTGGCCTCGCGAGACAGATATATGAGACAAAGGCTGTATGGAGATAAAACAGCCTTACAAACAATGGTGTCCTTTGTAAGAGAAACCTGGACCTTGATCTGAGGATGAACGAAGAAGAAGAAGAACCATTTTTGGTTATTTATGGTTTATACACGTATATTTGTTCAACCATTTTTGGTTATTTATGGCTTATACTCGTGTATTTGTTCAACCATTTTTGGTTATTTATGGCTTATACTCGTGTATTTGTTCAACCATTTTTGGTTATTTATGGCTTATACTCGTATATTTGTTCAACAATTTTTGGTTATTTATGGCTTATACTTGTATATTTGTTCAACCATTTTTGGTTATTTTTGGCTTATATTCATATATTTGTTCAACCATTTTTGGTTATTTATGGCTTATACTTGTAAATTTGTTTAACCATTTTTGTTTATTTATGGCTTATACTCATTTATTTGTTCAACCATTTTTGATTATTTATGGCTTATACTTGTAAATTTGTTTAACCATTTTTGGTTATTTATGGCTTATACTCCTATATTTGTTAAACTATTTTGAGTTATTTATGGCTTATATTCGTATATTTGTTCAAACAACTATCGTTATATTTTTGGCTGATATACTTATTAACACTCTTTTATTTATTGCAGGCTTGCATATTTGTTTGTTCACCTTTGCTTTCTGATAGACTACATATGACTATTTCTTCAATCACTTATGTTTATTGATTTATAATTATTTGTTCAACCACCCATATTTTGATTGCCTAGCGTACTCTGTCCAATGTAGGTTCAGGTTCTTTCTCTTCCTTTGATTTTATTGTAACTGGATGTTTTGAGGCATCTTCGTACACAGAAGAAAGTGATCCTGTTCCACATGTGAACGGGACAGGGCAGATTGAAATGCCACATGTAGGATTAAGATGCTGAGCAGCGCATGAGCTGCAGTGGTCAGCGACCCAAAGCTCACTGGTAGCGTCAGGGCCAGTAGTGTGGAGCCAAGATCTCCACCTCCAGGTGGCGATACCAGACAACATGCTGTAACAGGGCAGACTGGCTAAGGAGAAAAGATTGTTGAGGAGGGAAGGCTAATCCGGTAATCAAAAATGTCACGCTGAAGTCGGATGTGTCGGACCGAAAAGTGCAAATATTGCAGTCGTCAAGCTATTCTCCTGCACCTGCAAACTCCTTTTCAGGGCTTGGTAGCGGGAGTTTGAGAACGAACGCCAAAGAAGAAGAATGGCCACAGGCTATATAAAGCTCCATCAATCACATGTATATGCAGGCCAGCGCTATACGCTAGCAGCAAGAAGCGTAAATATATAATTATCCAATTCTTTGATGATCATATCTACCCAGCTCTTTGACGATCACCTCTATCCAGCTCTTTGACGATCACAGCTATCCAGATCTTTGACGATCACAGCCAGCCAATTCTTTGACGACCATGTCGACCAGGCTCTTTGGTGATCACAGCTATCCAGCTCTTTGGCGATAAGTTTTCAATTTCTGCACTGCATAGCAATTCACCGTCTGAGCTCCTTCAGGCGAACTCCGTTGTTCCTTGTAATTAAGGTACCTTGTAAGGTACTCAAAACTTGTGATTTTCTCAATCTCATTCTGGTCTATGATAACTTTAGGACTGGTTTTTGTCTTGTCTGTGCTCATTATCTTGGTTTTACTTATGTTCAGGCAGTGGCGATGCGTCCATATAAGCCTTGTAAGCATTGCTTACGTATCCAAGTTCGATTGCATTTCTTAGAAAATACAGTATAAACTGATTATGCTATTAGATATCTTACAAGTGCATCAATTTTGTATCTTGTCAATTTTTTTTACAGTTGAAACACACACTAATATAGTGTTGGTATTCATTCAAAAGCGCGTGCCACAAAAACACAACCTGCGCGCGAACAAGGTATCGCATTTTGTAAGCGACACATCGGACGCTTACAGACTACACGTATAACAAAGAAAGGACTTTAGATTTCTACAAAAGAATAGAGCCCATACGCTAAAATCATTAAGGCATGTAAGCACTTTAATAAATGTAGACCACTCTCTGACTAAAAAAATATTTCCAATTATCTAATCTGGGTCTTTCTTTAGTTAATTTGTAACTATGCCCTCTTGTTCTTGTGGGTGGCTGTAACTATGCCCTCTTGTTCTTGTGGGTGGCTGTAACTATGCCCTCTTGTTCTTGTGGGTGGCTGTAACTATGCCCTCTTGTTCTTGTGGGTGGCTGTATTTTGAAAAAGGTGTTATTGTCTAATGTTTTTTTATTTTTATTTTATGTGTTTGCCTCACTAGTTTCTACTGGCGGAGGCGTGCCTATTCCACCCCAGACCGTAGTCAATTTGGGCGATATTAAGACGCATAAACCAGTGCTTGGATGCGTGTGTGTATCTGTTTGTACCTAACCTGGTGTTTCCGTGATGTTCCTCCCGTTGTTCATCGCTTCTAATTATCCTTTCGTTATGTGTTTGCCTCACTAGTTTCTACTGGCGGAGGCGCGCCTATTCCACCCCAGACCGTAGTCAATTTGGGCGATATTAAGACGCATAAACCAGTGCTTGGATGCATGTGTGTATCTGTTTGTACCTAGCCTGGTATTTCCGTGATGTTCCTCCCGTTGTTCCTCGCTTTTGATGTTCCTAGTTGTCCGCCGTAGGTATTTGCATAAATATGCACAATTGTTTTCCTGGGACCATTTTGGGATTGAGTATATTTATTTTCTGTCATACTTGATTCGGATCTCTTTTTTTGTTTCCTGATTTATTTATTTTTTTCTATTTAAAAAAAAATATATATAAAACCCCATCATACATTTTATACACAATTGTGAAGATAGCAGTGTAGTGAGGTGTACAACGAGAATGAATGAGATGGGATGATTGGGAAATATGACAAACAATATACTTGATACATAAGGATTAAGATTACAATATAAATTAATTGAAAAGTGTCTTCCTTCTGTTGTGAGGCCCATCTGTGTTGACTTCCTTCTGTCTGGTCTTGGTGTATCAGGTTTTGCCTGCTCTCATATATTTTTCCATCGCATCCATGTACTCCAACTTGTAAGCGATTCACTGATTTGTATTGTCTAATGTGTCGTTCCTTTGATTGTTATATAAACCTCGAATTCTTCTCTTTTCTAGACACCGTAGGCCGGTTTTTCCTGAGTCTTTTAACCTAGTTGTTATTCTGGAATACCACTATCAGCTTTGTTGCTCTTTTGTGTTTCCTTTTCAGCATGTTTATATCGTCTCAATGATAGAGACTGCACATCGGTTCACAGTACTCCAATCTTGGTCTAACTAATGCTTTATATAGTTTGACTATCACTTCCTTTCTCCTGCGTTTAATATTTTTTTTTATCATACTTACCATTGCATTCGCCTTTTTTATTGTTATCTGGACTTGATCACTCACTTTACCTGTATGATCTATTATAACTCCTAGGTCTCTTTCCTTTTCTATCATCCTAATATTGTTCTCGCATATTCTGTAATTATGTTCCATATTGGATGTTCCATTTCGTAGCATTCCATCCTGCTCTCACGAATCTACCGAAGTTATTTGCATCGTGCGGCAATGAGGTGTGGTTTTTCACAAACTAATGTTCCTGCCAACTAACAGATTTCCGAAAGTGAGACCGCTGCACATAACTCTCCGTAAAACGGTTTTTGAAATGTCAATATCGCAGTGACTTTGCAGCCGAACCTTTAGTTTGCGAAGTGTAACAAGTTTTTTTCCCCTAAACATTTTTACAATCTCACGTCTAATAACATCTTTGTCGAAATATCGGTTTTCCTTTTCCTTCATTGTTTGAGTGTATTATTTACAGATTTTTAAGTCATGTTTTATCCAAAGGGAAAAATATATTCTATATATGCCTAACGCATGTTGTGTTCTCTTCCTAGGATCTTACATGTCGGGATATAAACGTCCCTTTCTGGCTTCTCTGCTGAAGTAGCCAAACAATAGTACAGTCCCTTTTTTGTCTTCTCTGCAGAAGTAGCCATACAATAGTACAGTCCCTTTTTTGTCTTCTCTGCAGAAGTAGCCATACAATAGTACAGTCCCTTTTTTGTCTTCTCTGCAGAAGTAGCCATACAATAGTACAGTCCCTTTTTTGTCTTCTCTGCAGAAGTAGCCATACAATAGTACAGTCCCTTTTTGTCTTCTCTGCTGAAGTAGCCATACAATAGTACAGTCACCTTCTGACTTCTCTGCAGAAGTAACTATACTACAATAGTACAGTCCCTTTTTTGTCTTCTCTGCAGAAGTAGCCATACAATAGTACAGTCCCTTTTTTGTCTTCTCTGCAGAAGTAGCCATACAATAGTACAGTCCCTTTTTTGTCTTCTCTGCAGAAGTAGCCATACAATAGTACAGTCCCTTTTTTGTCTTCTCTGCAGAAGTAGCCATACAATAGTACAGTCCCTTTTTGTCTTCTCTGCTGAAGTAGCTATACAATAGTACAGTCACCTTCTGACTTCTCTGCAGAAGTAACTATACTACAATAGTACAGTCACCTTCTGACTTCTCTGCAGAAGTAACTACACTACAATAGTACAGTCACCTTGTGACTTTTCTGCAGAAGTAACTACACTACAATAGTACAGTCACCTTCTGACTTCTCTGCAGAAGTACCTATACTACAATAGTACAGTCACCTTGTGACTTTTCTGCAGAAGTAGCTATAAAATAGTACAGTCACCTTCTGTCTTCTCTGCTGAAGTAGCTATACAATGGTACATTCACCTTCTGACTTCTCTGCAGAAGTACCTATACTACAATAGTACAGTCACCTTGTGACTTTTCTGCAGAAGTAGCTATAAAATAGTACAGTCACCTTCTGTCTTCTCTGCTGAAGTAGCTATACAATGGTACATTCACCTTCTGCATCGCCATGAATTTGCACTTCAAACTCATTACTAAATTGACATGAAAGTAACTCGTTCAACCTTTCATAGCGGAAAACAAATGACGTTTTCTGAGGTTGAAAGTAGCGTGCCTTCGCCAGTTCAATTGTTCCTCTGCGATCATTGTTCGCTTAGACTGCGACTCCGAATTCTTCAATAAATTCTGCTGTATTGTTCCATTTTGTACCATCTGTAGTAGGGACTGTCGCTCGCTAATCGACCTTTACAGTCATAGCAGACAGTGTCGAAATACAGGAGACAGAGCTAGACAAACCTCACAGGCCGCCGCCACACGCATGGTCTACGGAGACTGAGACGCCTATGATAATTCAACTACTTAACTACTTCTCTCAATCTACATCATTTTAATTCAATTCAGAATATTAATATAAATTGTTCATGGTGTGTTTCTAATGTTTGTGCTTATAATACTCGCGAAAACTTAACTTCCTTATACTGGTTTAAGAAACTCTGCAGAGTATGTTTATGGAGATGCGCAGAGATAAAAAACAAAACAAAAAAAAAAGCACTCTAGGATGAGAAGTTCAAACGAATGCCTGATCACCCAATATATGACAGGATAAATCACATATGAAGAGGGAGATTAGAGAGAAACCACTGTTCTAAAACAAACATCCCAAATCCCACCATGGAAAAAAGCCAAGGTACCTGAGATGGTAAAAACCATAGAGGGAATAGGAACAAATGGAACTCAGACAGATTTAGAAAGGAAATTTATTACAGAAGAATATCTTAGGAAAGAATACCCATCAGAAACATGGATACATGAATATACAGATGGCTAATCTAACAAAGCCAAATCCAATGGACGGGTCTACTTGTATTACAGACTAAGGAATGGAGAAGAACAAATTTTGAGTACTAACAAAGGGAACATACTCCAATAACTTCCACGCAGAAGCAGAAGCACTGGTCCGCAGCTGAGCTTGTAATCCACTATAAATATATTCACCAAGAAAACATAGTTTTCCTGACTGATGCCGCGTCAGTATTAGTAGCGATAAAACGACACAACGATGAAGATCTCGATCAATGTATGTTCTCCCTGACACAGCTCTCAGCAGAACACCCAAGGTTGGTCATACAGTGATCGAATCCCACTGAAATATTAAAGGCAATTAAGCTGCAGACAAACTAGTAAAGTGTGGAGGAGCATCCCCACAAACAGACCTGAGCATCACCTATAATGAGGCCAAGGCCATAATTAAAGCCAATTGCGGGGGAAAATGAGCAGATCAACACCCCGACTTCCGAAAAGAAGACAGCTACTATAACTTAACTAGAGAAGAGCAAGCCATCATCTTCAGACTGAGAACCGGGCATACCAGACTCAAGGGTCATCTTTACAACAAAATGAGGATGGGGGGGGGGGGGACGGGGACAGATGACAGATGCCCATGTGGGGGGCATACCATGACCGTGGAACACATCCTACAAAGCTGCATGCTCACGCAGGAAAAGAGAGAACAATACTGGCCTCGCGAGACAGATATGAGACAAAAGATGTATGGAGAACAAACAACCTTACAAACAACGGTGTCCTTTGTAAGAGAAACCGGGACCTTGATATGAGGATTAACAAAGAAGAAGAATTTACATTTCCTTGTTCTAAAAGCTATGGGCATCCATTATATTCTTAAATGCATTAATTGTTCCTGCCTCCACTTATCTCTGGCAGTGCATTCCAAGCATTCACTACCCTCTGACTAAACAAATATTTCCTATATCTATCCCATAATTCCACAATGAGAGGGGAGCCACTGGAATGTGACCTTTGAGATCTTTAGAATGATATTTAGCTCTGTTCTGATTGTATATCTTCGTTCTGTCCTCATTTATTGCATCCTTATATCTGATCTAGCTACTTTCAGCCGTTAATGGACATAGTAAAGATCAAAACCTGTTGATAAACATAAATAAAACAAAGATAATGACCACCGACAAAACACAATGTCAACATAAATTTACAGTGGGTGGTGAGGAAATAGATCAGGTCACACATTTTGAATATCTGGGCTCCAGAATTGACAAAAACGGCGACTGCTTGAAATAAATCAAAAGAAGAATAGCTATAGCAATGCAGAGACTGAACAGCCTGAAGAAATTATGGCAGAGCACCAACAAAATGATAAAAGTAAATGTCTTGAGAGCCTGTGTTTTTCCTGTGGCAGCTAATCGCTGTGAATCATGGACGATTACCAAAACTTCTAGACAAAGAATCGAATCCTTCGAGTCAAAATGTTACAGAAAGATCCTCAAAATACCACGGACAGAGAAAAAAGCAGCAAATGTAGACATTCGGCAAGGGTTGAGCATAGAGAAGAACTGATTTATCAATTCCATTATGGCCAGAAAATGCAAATACTTTTGTCACATCAAGATACACAACGGTTTTGAGAGAACGGTGATGGAAGATATGGTGCCAGGGAAAAGAGGAAGGGGTAGACCAAGAAGACGATGACACCAAGAGATCCATGAATGCCTGAGTATGACTGGCGGAGGCTGGAGTTTTGGACAGAGAACGAGTTTTTTTCAGACAGACTGCGAAGGGAGCGACGTTCTACAAAGGACATGCTACATGATGATGATATTTCTGATCTTTTCCTTTTCCACGTGCTTTAGATAGTGCATCGGCTCTCTCTTTTCCCGTAATTCCACGATGAGAGGGGAGCTACTGGAGTGCGATCTCTGAGATCTTTTGTAAGTCATTTAGCCCTGTTCTGAAATGTATGCGTTATGTCCTCATTTATGGGACCCTGGGGGCAACTCTGCTCTCTCCTCTTACCTCACTCTGTTTTATTTGACTGTCCTACAGTCACACTCTTGCACAACTTTCACACGCGCCCTCATGGTGAGGCCCTTCAATTGCACTTTGGTTGGGCTAGCTTCTGAGGGCGCACAAACCTAGCATAGGTACATACAGACGCACACATGCATCCAAGCACTGGTTTATGCATCCTGATATCGCCCAATGGACTACGGTCTGGGGTGGAAAATGGCGCGCCTCCGCCAGCAGAAACTAGTGAGGCAAACATCTAAGCAACAACAACTCATATATGGTATCTTCACACCAGCATCTCCTATTTGACACATGATGATGATGCCATTTCCCCTCCCCCCCCCCCTCTCCTTCTCCTTGTTCAAACTGTGAGAAGGGATATAACTCTCAAGATGTTTTGCAGCGTTAGTCAATGGCCATGTCTGGCAGAGCGGCTCAAGAAGCAGAAGGGCAGTCGGTGCGAAAATGACAATGGCCGTCAGTCTTATAAAAAAGCTTCATGTTAGAGAGGTACTGTTCACCACTAGCTCTTATTTATGTATAAATGCGCAAAACGAGAGTGAAAAAGTAGAGTAAATTAGAGGTTGTACGTTATCGCAGTGACAAGGTTTTTCTTGACAGTTGGTGGTTTCTTTAGAACTTTCCTTGGTCGTCTTTTCAGGTCTGTCTACTTTAATCTTCTTAGCATTTAAATTTGAAAACCAACATCGGCATTTGAAAACGTATACTCTCTGACATAAAGAAGCAATACAATTCATCTCCGATTCTCATTTTACGATAATTTACATGGAGTATTTTTGTAAGTGGATACGACGGACACCACAGAAGGTTGAAATGATAATATTTAATAATGCCATGGCAAACTCATCTATTATTATACTATCGTGCTTTGTTTGTCAGGAAACTTATGGGCAGACATTTTCAATGACTTGCTTATGACTAGTTGTAATCAAATGAAAACATAGATTTCAAAACAAATAACTAGATCTAGGGTATATGGTCTTAGATATATGTGAATAAGTTATGGCAAATTTAATGAATAATTGCTTGCCGCTGCCAAACTTAGTAGAGTACTTAGTGTGTTGTTGAGACTTCTCTGTTCAGTTTCGTTGTTGTCAAAGTAATAGTCTACTTGTTATAAATATATTATTAGTCATCTTTTTGTTGATGGGAAAGTCTCAGAAAGCAATGATCACTAGACAGTTTTTGTGAGCATGAAGTCAACAGTTAACCACCACCATTAGAATTCACACTTTATATTTATTTTGTTCATAATGCATAAATAAATCAATGCCCACTCAAGCAACCAACATTGAAAATAGGTGGGTCTACCCTGTGTTGTTGCTGGAACAACATAATATGTTGGGTTATACAGGACTGACATCACTGCACTCTAGGAAGAATTATAGATGCACATTCTCTCTTAACAAACGGTGAAGGGTATATTGGTGCTGATAGCTCGTTGGTTATACACACTTCCGCTCTGTTCTCTCAGGTGCACTTCCCTTCTCAGCCCACATTTATTGTAAAAAACTCTTGAAGTCTGTAGATCACCAATTCATCAATTGTAATGTCATCATATAAGTGGAGATTGTTTATTTATTCCGACATGTCCCGATATTTATTGTCTCCACAAGTGTTGCTTTTGAAGACACAATGCCAGCTCTTGCAATGCTGTTAGCCCCAGCATAGTCAAAGCAGTTGATCTAACACAAGCCCCTTTAAGGCCTTTTTGTCTTTGATGTATTCATAGCCATTCCTTTTGTGCGTTCAAAATAATGATCTAAACTGACACAATGACTCCTTTGATTAATGAGATTTCACATCAGTCTTCTTTCTCATTCTGAAAGTTGTCATATATGCCATGAACCTGCCTCTCATTCTAGCCGACAAACCCAATCCTGATTTCTCACTGTGCAGAGCAGATCCCTGGGTATATGTGAGTGTTATTATCCAGATTACCATCACTTATCAGATATTTAACTTGAAGTTCTGATTTACCATTGCAACACTCTCTGTATTCCACGTAGAAGGTGATGCTGACTTGTTGATAGCCTGTAATTTTGTTGAAATTATGACGTTAGTTGATTCCGGGAGGGCTCTGTGAATGACAGAGATAAGAATATTACCACTGTCGCACTGAGTGCAGGCTATCAGAGTTGACTAACAGTACTGTCTTTCCTATTTTAGGGTAGAAGCCTTTATTTCATGACATTGCACACCCACCACCATTTGCACAGACCGAAAGCCTACTGAGTTTGGCAATCCCCCCAAAAATGTACCATACAGGAATAAAAGAGTAAACAACTCTTTTTTGAGAATTGGAAAAAAAATAATACTAAACAGCATGGACCCATTCTTCTCTTTTGATTATGGTATTAAAAATGTACAGTAGACCCCCAAAAGTCAGATTGGTTAGAGAAGACAGTATGGTCAGATACAGAATCTGATCCTTTATTTTTGAATGCAAGTTAATTTTAGCCACCAGCAAATGTAAATATAACACACTATACGTTTTTATCACTTGTGGATGCATGGAAAGCAAAATAAACAACATTAACAAAACCTGAGAGGAACTGAGGCGCTAGTCTAGTCAGGCACAACATACTAACCAGGATGTCGTGTTAGAGTCAGGCACAATACACTGACCAAGACCACACTCTCTCTTTCATGTAGCTTTCCCTGTAAACAGGCTGTTTTCAAGGTAGCTTCCAGATGCATTTTGGCTGCAGAAAAACATATACTACTTGTGAATGTGCAAGAAAGCTTTATAATGCATTATATATAAAATACTCATCATCATATAGCATGTCCTTTATAGAATGTCGCTCCCACAACTGTCAGTCTGAAAGAAACTCTTTTCCATGCCAAAACTCTAGCCTCCGCCACAGTCATACTCAGGCATTCCTGGATATCTTGGTGCCATCGTCTTCTTGGTTCACTCCTGCCTCTTTTGCCTTGCACCAGACATTCCATCACTGTTCTCTTCAGACTGTTGTGTCTCTTGTTGTGACCAAAGTATTAAAAATTTCTGGCCAAAATGGAATTGATAAACCAGTTCTCCTCTATGTTAAACTCTTGTCGAATGTCTACATTTGTCTTTTTCTCCATCCAGGGTATTTTGAGGACCCTTCTCTAACATTTTGACTAGAAGGATTCGCTTCTATGTCTAGAGGTTTTGGTAATCGTCCATGATTCGCAGCCATATGCTGCCACAGGAAAAACACAGACTCTCAAGACTTTCACTTTTGTCGCCTTGTTGGTTGTTCTGTCATAATTTCTTCAGGCTGTTCAGCCTCTGCATTATCATGCCTAGTCTTCTTCTGTTTTCTTTCGAGCAGTTGCCATTTTTGTCAATTCTGGAGCCGAGATATTACAAATGCATGACTTGATCTATTTCCTCCCCACCTACTGTAAATTTATGTTGACAACATGTTTTGTCGGTGGTCATTATCTTTGTTCTGTTTTTGTTTGTAAACAAGTTTTGATCTTTACTGTGTCTATTTGCGACTGAAAGTAGCTGCTCTAGCCCTTCTGCGTTTCTTGATGGTATCACTGTGTCGTCTGCATATCATAACTCTTGAATCTCGTAACCGCCAATCGTAAATTTATAGAAACTTTCAATCTTCTCATCTTCTCTAACATTTCTCATTATACATTCCGCATATATAGATAAGGTGAGAGAATACATCCCTGTCTTACTCCCTTTTGTACTGGGAACCAATCTGATGTTTCCCCAGATACTCAGACAGTGGCTCGTTGATCTTGATATAATGATAAAATCTAAAGAGAATATTTACAACAACACCGTGGAGGGAACGAAGAATGATTAGTAGCATGCTACAATAGTACTCACATGCAAAGGCAAGGGCTCGAAGTGGAAGTCTGACATATATAGGGGAATTTGGCTGTTAAGTCTAGTAATAGCTGTTTATCGCAAGCGATGATGACAATAGCAGTCAGACATGTTGTGCTGCATCTCACCAGTGAGTTCGGAGGTGGCTGTATAGTCCAATTCTGGTACGGAAAATCCTTCCACATACGTAGCATTTGATGTCAGAATTGGACATGTGAATGTCAGTTTTGTCTTTACGCAAAGTGCTTCGGTCCGGCGTTCCTCAGCAATGGAGGTGCCTCTGATGGTCGTTCTACGTCATGCCTTGTGGTCCTGTGTGAGACATTCCTATGCGTTTGCATCGATGCTGAAGCGTGTCAGAGATACTTTGAGGGAATAAGAGGAAGTGTTGAGATGTATGTACAACTTCTTGACCAGAGTCTTCTTTATCGGCATTCGTCCTGAAAAGGATGTTGTGTTGTAGTTTACAGAGAAGCTGTGATATCTGCGCCTTTTGGTCTAACACATCTGGTTTCAGCTGGGTTTTTTTTAAGTACCAGATTGGGTTCCAACTGTGATCAATATTCTCTTAGCCAGACTACACTAGTGCAGCCTGTTTCCAGGGCCACCACTTGGAGGTGAAATAGGGTCGTGGTCAGATTGACTGTGCTGCATCTTCAGTCCCAGCATATCTCTGAGGGAGGGACGGCAGAATGCAGGAGCCACTTGACATGAGCTTTCATAACGTGGCTCAGGTCAAGTACATGAGCAGAAATTTCTTGGATTGCGGCAGACAAATTGAGACCAAATGCTGTAAAGCAGCTGGACTGACATATCAGCTGGTACCTTTGCTCAAATGACCGCACAATAGCCTCGCAACAAAGCAGCAACTGACTCACATCATCTGTCTACCAACCCTAGGCTACCCGAGCCAAACACTTCATGTCCAAGGCACAAGGGAGCAAAATCTCAAACTGCGAAATGAAATGTCAGCAAACAGCCGTTGAAGTCTCCAGGGTGGACATATTGAGAAGTGGTAACATTCACAAAAGGGTTGGTTCCATTCCATGTGTCGGTTACATGTCCAGACAAACGTGTGAGAATTCAATCATCTCATGAGAATACCCGCTGATCAGCCTGTCCTGCGAGGCTATAATGTCGGGTTTCCAAGCGTTATGCGTGTGAAAAGATGGCGCATAGATAATTTTCCAGGGACGCGGGTTGACGTCAGACGCCATGCTAAGGACAGACAACTGGTGCTCCCCATGACACCCATCAGGGTACAAGTGGACTTCTTCTTTTACTGTACGCTGTCAGACATCAACTTGAATTTGTTCAAAGAAAGCAGCGTCATCCTGAGGCTGTCGACACCCCCATAGAGCTTTTTTAGTGTTGGCATTGGTGATGGCCACACATGCTTTCTCTGGTCCTCGTATGTCTGTCAATTTTCCAGCAGATGTTCAGAGGTCATTTTCCCTGGACCACAGGTGCATTCGTCACTAACACCTATCTTCACTTTATTGAATAGATGGTACCTCAGTCTGTTGTAGTCTGTGTGGAGTCTGAAGACCACCACCTGCTCTCATCTGTTCAACTGGTAATAAGTATAATTTCTTGTGTAGCGAGTATGCTCTGTTTCCAATTTGTCCATGTGTCTGACCCTAATAAACCTTTTGGACTCTTCGTCTGACAAGTGTACTGATAACTAACTAACATATATGATACACTTGTAAAAGCAGAGAGAAACCAATTATAACAATTGTACTAACTGTTGAACGAAGTACTCCTAACTTATAACATATGCCAGTCATGGGCATGCTTTCCACACTTCTTCTTCTTCGTTCGTTCTCAATCTCCGCTACCAAGCCCTGAACAGGGCTTTGGAAGTAGCAGAATGAAGTCTAGAGAACGGGATGTGTTGTGTCACTAGCTTACAGCTTTACTGCGATATTTGCACCTTTCGGTCCAACGCATCCGTCTTCGACATTCTTTCCACACTAATTTTGATTAGTTTCAGTTTTTCTTGCTAACTGAGAAGCTCATGGTTTATTTTCATTTTATCACTGCACTTAGTTGCAAATCAGGTTGGATTTAGATAGAGTCTGAGAGCTGGAAATGGAGTTTAATGCAGATAAATGTACAGTCATCCACACAGGTAGATCCAATATGGAACATAATTACAAAATGGGAGTGAACAATATTAGAAAGGTAGAAAAGGAAAGGGACTTAAGGGTTATGATAGATCATACAGGTAAGGTGAATGAACAAGTCCAGGTAGCAGTGAAAAAAACATGCAATGTTAGGTATAATAAAAATAAATATTAAACATAGGAGCATGGAAGTGATAGTCAAACTGTATAAAGCATTAGTTAGACCTAGACTTGCCATCCACAGATCTATAAAGAAGCAAACACTCATCAACGATCCACAAGAATGTAATGGAGAAATCAGCACAAAGAATACAAGCCAGAAAATGACAGCATAGACAAACTTGGCAGAGATGGGGAGACAAAGATCTTCAGTCTCAGAATGGAACACTGCAGACTCACGGCCCACCTCCACAGAATGGAACACTGCAGACTCATGGCCCACCTCCACAGAATGGAACACTGCAGACTCATGGCCCACCTCCACAGAATGGAACACTGCAGACTCACTGCCCACCTCCACAGAATGGAACACTGCAGACTCACGGCCCACCTCCACAGAATGGAACACTGCAGACTCACTGCCCACCTCCACAGAATGGAACACTGCAGACTCACGGCCCACCTTCACAGAATGGTTTTTAAAGACTCGACAGGTGCGATTGTGAAGCACCTAAGCAATCACCAGAACATAGTCTGTAGGACTTCCCCACTTATGCAGACCAAAGAGAGGCAGTCTGGCCTGTGGGGAACGCTTTGCTTGAAACGCTTTGCGGGACTGGCGAAGACCTGAAACGCAGTCTCTTATGCGAACCTCACCGGGCTGAAATCATAGCATCAATTTATCGAAGAAGAATAATTGTAATGCGCAGGATTAGCAGTTTAAAATAGTAACATACAAATTTGTATATTTAAAAAATCACTTGGGGGGGGGGGGGTGTGTGTGTGATATAATATGACACAGAGCAGATGTCGTTTGCAATTTTAAATGTCAATAACTGGTGTACGGTTCAGGTGTCTGTTTATCTTGCATTGTAGAAATGAAGATAGTGTGTCAGCATTTATTGATTTCTGATAATCTGTGTGAGTGTTCAACATCAGTGAAAATGTTATTTCACACAGGTAATAGATTTCACATATTTTATTCTTGTGAGGTAATAGATTTCACATATTTTATTCTTGTGAGGTAATATATTTCACATATGTTATTCTTGTGAGGTAATATATTTCACATGTTATTCTTGTGAGGTAATAGATTTCACATATGTCATTCTTGTGAGGTAATAGATTTCACATATTTTATTCTTGTGAGGTAATATATTTCACATATGTTATTCTTGTGATGTAATAGATTTCACCTATGTCATTCTTGTGAGGTAATAGATTTCACATATGTCATTCTTGTGACGTAATAGATTTCACATATGTCATTCTTGTGAGGTAATAGATTTCACATATGTCATTCTTGTGATGTAATAGATTTCACATATGTAATTCTTGTGAGGTAATATATTTCACATGTTATTCTTGTGAGGTAATAGATTTCACATATGTCATTCTTGTGAGGTAATAGATTTCACATATTTTATTCTTGTGAGGTAATATATTTCACATATGTTATTCTTGTGATGTAATAGATTTCACCTATGTCATTCTTTTGAGGTAATAGATTTCACATATGTCATTCTTGTGACGTAATAGATTTCACAATGTCATTCTTGTGAGGTAATAGGTTTCACATATGTCATTCTTGTGAGGTAATAGATTTCACATATGTCATTCTTGTGAGGTAATAGATTTCACATATGTCATTCTTGTGACGTAATAGATTTCACATATGTCATTCTTGTGACGTTATAGATTTCACATATGTCATTCTTGTGACGTAATAGATTTCACATATGTCATTCTTGTGAGGTAGTAGAGGGAGTTTCTGCTTAGCTATTTTTTATTGAAGGAAAACAGATGTCACCACAGCTTGTTCTGTGACTCATAATGTCTTGTCGATAACTATAAAAGTCTTCATTTTTAAAAATCCACTGTTGTAGAATCAGAATTTAACATGCTAAAAGAATAGAGTAGTACTCGGGATGAAAAGAATAGGACAACTGTCACCTTCTAAGCATGTAGTTAAAGGCAGCTATAGAGGGTTGTGCTTGGGGCTAGCTCATCTTCTTCTTTGTTCGTTCTCAATCTCCTGCTACCAAGCCCTGTAAAGGGCTTTGCAAGTAGCAGAATGTTGTCCAGAGAACGGAATGCGTTGTGTAAACAGTTTACATCTTGACTGCGATATTTGGACTTTTCAGTCCAACACATCCGACTTCGGCATGCATTTTTGAGTACCGGGTTGCCTTCCATTTTCAATCTCGTCTACTTAGCCAGTCTGCTCAGTTGCAGCCTGTTATCCTGGATCACCACGTGGAGGTGTAGAAGGGTCTTGGCAGCTCTGGTTCGCAGGCCCTAATACTAGCAGTCAGCTATCCTGTAGGATGTGTTCCGGTGATTGCTCAGGTGCTCCACAACCGCACGTGGCGAGTCTTTAAAAACCATTCTGCTCAGCGTCTTGATCCCTTTGGGACTAGCAACCTCATCATGTAAAAAAAAACTTGCTATTATAATCAACCGCTACATGCGCTTTATGTAAAGGGACTAGCTGCATTGAAAACTCGCATTCTGTAATGGATACATCCATACCGGTCCTCACTGCAATGGATAACTCTCTGTCACACTATAGGCCCCTGGTTTTCCCTTATAGCCTTTAAACCAATTAGCTTAATTCGACAGGAACATACAGTAATATGTGGAAACATAATAAGTTCATATTAAAAGTTAAAGGCGAGGGCTCGAATTCATCTCCTCGGTCTCCCCATTTCCACAGAACGATATCCAACCTGCCGAGATCATCACACAAAGCACAAACTCCGTATTCCAGCGATGAACCAAGGGATCTCCGAAAAAAATTGCCATCATGAACTGACAATCGCAGCTCAAATTCGAACCCCAACCGCCTGAACACGAGACGAACAGCTTGACCACTTCGCTACGGAGACCCCCAAAGCGTTCATATTAAATGTTGCAAGTGTGTGCGCACATACACCTGTTTGAATACTAGAATTTCAAGTAGAGAGGTTAGTTCTTAGATAGTTTCAGGGGATGAAGATGCAGCGACTCATAGCTGACTGCTTGCATCAAGGTCAGTGAACCAGAGCTGACCAAAATCTTATTCTATCTCCAAATGGTGGCCCTGGAAACAGGATGCGCTAATGTAGTCTGGCTAAGAGAATAGAGATCATAGTCTGAAGGCAAACCCGGTACCCCAAAATTCCAGCTGAAACCTGTTGTCAGGTCGAAAGGTACAGACATCACAAACTACAATATATCGCAATGCCCTTTTTACAACGAACACCAAAGAGAAGAAAAAGAAGATAGTTTCACAGATCTCATTCCAAATGTGTACAGGTGTGCACTTTTTGTGTACGGTTTTTTAAATAAACCTTTTGTTTTCATTGGTCAGAATTATGTTGTTTTTTTTATCGTCTTAGTCGACCTGTACTTCTACAGGGGCACAAGCCCATGTGCAGGTTCCATCTGTGATGTGAGCTGGGTGTAGCCAGAAGAAGGATTTCCTGCTTAGCGGGCTAGGCTCGAGCAGCTTATTACTCCACTATGGAGGGTGATTAACTGATGTGCAAGTCCATCTTAATAGACTCAAACACTAGAGCAAAGTAGACCTGCAGTCTGTTAGATGCCATCTATGCTGCTCTTAACAAACCACCTAACCATGGCCGGTGTTATGCCATGTCACACAGTTAGTCGCCTCTGACTACATGCTCTCTGTGGGGGCAGTGGTGCTATTTTTGTCTTTGTCATACACATAGACCCCGGCAAACCACTCGGGGTTTAATCGACTAAAATGAGTAAATGTGATGCCCCCCCCCCCCCCCCGTTTTTCTCTTTGATTGCACAATGTTAAAAGTCTTTATTCAGATACATGTATCTCTCAAACAGCTGACAGGCCGATTTGGTTTGAGGAAATCAGATGCTCTATGGAAGCCCTTTTCAAAAATACCAGGACGCATGTGCTATCGTTTGAAGTATTTGGTGCCATCAAGTGTATTAGAGGAAGGGTAAGCGTGTGTTTCAGAGCCATACAATAGGATGACTTTATACTGGGGTTGGCCATTTTTTATTTTAGCTTGTTGTTTTTGTTGAATGCCAACCCGTGCAGTTGTGCTAGGCTTGGCTTCATCTGCGTGTCACTCACTACTGCAGGGATCGTGTTGATACCTCACATCGTTAGCCCATTTTCAAGGAGGGCTACAAGGAAGCTAAGGTGAGGGTCTTGGCCAGTATATTTTTTCTGACCCTGACTAACATACATGTTTAATCAGTATGTTTTGCCTGACCAGATGTTAGTCTTCCTCCCCTAGTGTTGAGCTTAGTTTCTTTAAGTTTCATAAATTCTCAGTTTGTCTAGAAAAGGACTTTTTGTTACATTGTGTTGTTGTTTTTTAATGCCCACTATGAGTAATTTTACTCTTTTGTGCGCCCTAAAAAGGACGTTAAGTGGTAGGTTATAGTAGCTTTCCTCACATCCCAAGCGTGCTGATGAAGGTGGACTGCGGTCTTCCAGGCGTTTAAGCTATACTTGACTTCATCCGCGTGACGCTCACTACTACGGGAATCACATTGATCCACATCTCGTCAGCCAGGCTGCCTTGAAAACAGCCTGTTTCCAGAGAACGCTATATGGAAGAGATTGTGGTCTTGGTCAGTATATTTTGTTGGATGTATTTATTATACCAAAACAATACAATGAAATGTATCACTTTACTAAGTCACTCCTCTTCTATCCATTTAGGGGTCATTTTGTGTATACTTACAATCGAGTGTGTAGACAAAAAGATAATTATGTCGTTAGTTGGTTAGTTAGTTGTGCTTCGCAAGCGATGACGGCGACATCATCAGATGGTTTTGTCTTATGATGTAACTTGAGCTGTATTTGGATTATAGTGAGGGAGAAACTGCACTGGTCATCAACTTCACTCTCTGGTCCTGAGCTACCTTGGACCAGTGGTAAGACATAAGTCAACACGACTGGAGGTAACTCGGGATGCAGGCACTCTGGTCCCACCTCCCTTGAGACCAGGGGTCGCATGAAACTTGTGGGAGGCGAGTGTTTTACCTCTCAACCACAGTGAGAACTCCCCTCCCCCTGTAACTTTACATGATGGATGGGCTGCCTTCATTCAGGCCACTATAGGATAAGAATTTTATTACCTGTAAAATTTGTGCATTTGCTGTGGCAAACATCGTGTTCTTTATGAGTTGTTCTTTATGTCAAGAATTGTTTTACGTGCACACTGTACCTCTGAGTTTGTTGTCTGTCTCAGATAGGACTGTGCACCGGTATCACTTCCCTTGAGACAAAGGGATGTTTCAAACTTGTGTGATTTTGTTCGTTTCTTGAGCGGCGAGGGCTAAGTCTCTAAACTTACGCATTCACATTATCCTCTGCGATAGTCCAGCAGATGTGCCACATGCGAGGAAGCCAACAATATTCTGTATGCGTTCCCAATCTTTTGCAACACTGTACCAATGCGAACCTAGGTTTTTAGTCAGACTATCGTGCCATCGCATATGTGGGCTACCAAGTGGATGTGTACAGGCATATGGCCACCAAAACGTTGTACGTGTCCGTTTGTGATCAGGCATGCGTACCACATGTCCAGCTCAACGATGTTTGCGTGATATCACTGCCTCCACAACGTCTCAAAACAAAATTTGATGTTGAATTTCTTCGTTTTGGATCTTATCCTGTATAGAAATTTTTAGTATGCACCATTCCATTGCTCTTCTCTGTGATAGCTTCTACTGCGACCGCCTAATATAATTTACGAACATGTAACTGTTCAGAATATTCATTATTTCAGGAATGTCAGCATAAAGAGATGCTAACTGTGTCTGCAAGCAAGCTAACAACGTGTGTGACTGATGTGGACAAAAGTGTCGTGAAAGCAAAATATATATCAAAATTGTTAACTAGCAATGTATTCTTTGTCCTTTCAGTTACGTGTTTTTGGGATTCAGCAAATCTGGCCAGTACGTTATTTCATACTCACTTCAGATTGATGCAGATGCACACCTTGCATATCCAGACCACATATACAGACTTCAGTGGTGGCTATTCATTCCATGCACACGACTGAAACTGGTAATTTGCTGTTTTTAGAAAAAAAACAATTTATCAACATGTAGACTAACGGTCTCGAATTTGGCTCACTCCAAGGACCACTAAATGACAAACTTGTCTCAAGGGCCACATCACAAGCTTAGGGAACATTTAAACTGACTGACTTAGTTGATCCTGCTCTACCCTGGGGTGTATATGTTATTTTATTGTTATGTGGGGTTTATAACATGATGGGGTTGCCGAACACATTCACAACCCTCCATTGTCATTCCACTTTTACTCTGAGGTGTTCAGGTTTTTTAAAATTTTGTGTGTGTGTGTGTGGCTTATAACGGAGTGGGAGGCAGGGGTTTCTATTGTCACCACTCTTGTTCCTGATGGCGATAGAGACTGGATTAAGATACCAATGTCAGTGAAAAGCACTGATATTCATTGATTATTGAGTCACAGTTAGAAGATCTGGACTATGCAGACGACTTGGTATTATTGTACAGGATTGTTGTCTCAAAAAACAGGTTTAGTACTACAATGGATTCCGGCTTACTGTGGGATCCTTGGAAATGAGAAAGCAGATGAGCTCACAATAGCCGAAAATGATGGCATGCAGACTTCCCACCCACAGAGCTATAAAGATGCAAAGACATTCATCAAACGATCCATGAAGACAAAATGGAGAGACCAGCACAACGAATACAAGCCAGAAAATGACAGCATAGACAAATTTGGCAGAGATGGGCAGTCAAAGATCTTCAGACTCAGAACGGGACATTGTAGACTCAAGGCCCACCTCCACAGAATGGGTCTCAGAGACACTGACACGTGCGATTGTGGAGCATCCAAGCAAACACCAGAACATATTCTCAGGACTGTCCTACTTATACAGACCAAAGAGAGGCAGTCTGACCTAGGGGAGTGGCCATGCTCTAAAAGCTGTGGGGGACTGGTGTAGAACGGAAACACATAGTCTCCTTCGTGAATCTCACCGGACTTGAAGCATAGCATTAGTTGATCGATGAAGAATGAAGAGGTATTGTTGTCATACATCCGTAGCCAGATATAAGAAAAACTAAATAAGGCAAGGGAGCATTCAGCCGAACTTAGACTAAATATTAACACAAAAAAAACCCAAGCTGTTAAAATCAACAGCATTATGTTGAAAAAGAAACAGTTGAGGAAGTAGTATGAAGTGCTGTGGCATATTTGAATGATGGTGCTTTATCCATACTAAAATTATTTGAACATCTTAGTGTGCTCTGTGGATATTTCGCTGAGAGAAGATGTCAAGCCAAAGACAACAGCCGCATAAAATCATCTGTGGTAAAAGCCTCCAAAACAACTCAGAAGAGAAGAACATGAGCAATCAGGAAAGGCATCTTAGATAGCACAGAAGCCAGAGAAATAGATATGTACAGAGAAGGAGATATGTACAGAGAAGGAGATATGTACAGAGAAGGAGATATGTACAGATATGGTTGTGAGCCGTGTCACTTATCCACTTGCCCACTCCGTCCCCACCTGTGGTTGTGAAACATGACGTTTACAAAAGCACTAAGAGTAAAGATTGGTGCTTTTGAGATACAGTGCTACAGAAGGGTCCTGAAAACAAACAAATCCACCCGGCAATACCTGAATGTAAAGGAGAATTGACTTTATAAATTATGTAAGGACCCGAAAACTGAGGTTTTTTGGACACGTTAAACGACTGGAAAGATTGGTTAAGGAGGGCATGGTCACTGGAAAGCGAGGCAGGGGATGACCGAGAAGACAATGTACTCAGGACATCAAGGAGATGCTGGATTTGACCTTGGAGCAGGCCGGAAGACAGAGTTTCCTACAGACAATCTGTGAGGAGAGGATAATAAGTATGGATTGTTGGGGAATGAAGACCTATGGGAGAGACACCAACAACAGCCATTGGAGCAGTAGATCAAACGTAGGAAATAGTTGTTGGATAGGACACGCTATCTAAATCACCATCAAATATGGTTAGACAGGCCCTGGCATAGAATCCACAGGGGAAGAGGAGGCGAGGTAGACAAAGAACATACAGAAGAGAGAATGTGAAAATGAACTTGGGTCTCTGGACTTCTTCAACTGGAGAGAGGCAGAAAGGGCAGCTCAAGACCGAGCTTGATGGAGGAGGGTTGTCAATAGCCTATGCCCCGAAAGGAGCGACAGGTATTGATGATGATGATAACAGGAAGGAGTAACCGAAATCATACCCAACCTTGTTGTTCCACTTCTGCTGTGGTGTTTAGGGGCCTTTCTTGTGGTTTATAGTTTCTACAGGATAGTGTAGTGACCCTATGTCCAGCCCTCCTTGATTGCCTCTTACAAGATGGTTGACAGGTTACAGTGTAACTTCCTTGTTCTCTTTTTGGACTCCGGGACTTCAGAAATGGGAAATTTCGCTATATTTACATACTTTTTGTTGTTGATAATCATTGATAGAATTACAGCTAAACATTCGATGTTACTGATAGAATTACAGCTAAACATTTGTTGTCACTGATGAGTTGCAGCTAAACATCCTCTGTTACTCGTAGTTACTGATAGAATTACAGCTTAACGTCCATTGTTAACTGATAGAATTTGAACTGTGGACTTTTAGCATACTACGTAAGAATGACACCCTTAGACTAGCGTACTGATTCAAAGTAAAGTTGAGGAAAAGAAGTATCTAGTGTTGCTTTGTTTTGATTACACAGGCAGACAGAAACACGTTTTGTTTCGTACAACAATAATCTTGCTTTATTGAATACAAAAATTATATGTAAATTTGCTGATGTTTACGACCGGAAAATAAACAATCCAGAGCTGTTTCTGGAACAACTTATATTTTTTGGGCTGAGGCTATCAGAAAATGACGTCATAATATAATGGAACGTATTGATCATCAGATTTTAAACAAATAGAAGATGCCTACCAGGCACAGAAACACACAGTAGCTGTTTGGGTGGATCTGGAAAAGGCATTTGACAAAGTCTGGAAAGATGGACTTAGAGTCAAGCTAAGAAGAAGTGATGTTTGTGGGAAAATGTACAAGTGGATCAACCACTACCTCAAACAAAGAACGGCCAGAGTCCAAGTACAAGGGCAGATGAGCAAAATGGTGACACTCGAGCAGGGAGTACCCCAAGGGGGAGTACTGTCACCCACACTCTTCCTGGTGTATATAAACGACATAGAGAATATACCAAGAAGAGTCCATAGCTCAATGTTTGCAGATGATCTGGCTATGTGGACCTCTGAAAAGAATCTCACCATAGCAAGAAATCGGATGCAGCAGGCCCTAACATCGCTGGAAGAGTGGACGAACTCATGGCTGGTCAAAATAAATGAGAAAACCACATGCACAATATTCTCGCTTTCAATCAAACCCCAAAATACTAAATTAAGTTTAAATGGCAAATTCCTGCAGCCAAACGACAACCCAAACTATCTGGGAGTCACATTTGATCGGCGCATGACATGGAAAAGTCAGATCGAGAGAAACCGAATGAGAGCCAGAGAAAGAATGGCAATCAGGAGGAAACTTGCTGGCACAAGCTGGGGAGCAGACGAAAGCATACTGAAGAAACTGTACACTGGAAGAGTGAGACCAGTTCTCGAGTATGGCATCGCGGCATGGACAACAGCAGCAAAGGCGAACTTCGATAAAGTTAGCAAACTTCAAAACCAAGCCATGAGAGTTATAACAGGAGGCATGAAGTCAACGCCAATTGTAGAACTTGAAAAGATTACAAAACTGCAATCCATGACCGATAGAAGAGACTGCAGAGCCCAGCTGCAGTCAGAGAAACTCCGAAGACTGACTGACCATCCAATGCACCAGAGACTAAACAATTTGGGAAATGGGAAACTAAAGCGGAGAAACTTTGCAGAAATAGCCAAAGCAAAGATGCACGAAGATCCCATAAACGCACTAACAACACCAAAACCCATCACTACTGTACGAAAACCTACCTGGAGGCAGGATATATTTCCAGAGGTGGTAGAAAATATACCAGGTATTGGAAACAAAAACTGCCAGACTGAAAAAGAAAGGAGAGATACTACCCTAAGCTTTATATCGAAAAGCTACCCAAGCATGGACTGGACCCATGCATACACCGACGGTTCTGTAACAAACACTACACAGAACGGAGGGGCAGGAGCATTCCTGAACCTACCAAATGGCAGACAAATAACACTGTCATTCGCTACTGGTAAGTACACAAGCAATTTCAGAGCGGAGGCAGAGGCACTGAGGGCGGCAGTGGAAGAAATGGTGACACATAAAGAAAATGAAAGCCATATAGTCCTGCTTACAGATGCTCTCGCCGTAGTCATAGCGCTAAAAAGCCAGAAAAACACTGAGCTTAATGACCTAAGAGCAGCACTCTGCAAACTGTGCCAGCTGTCCGCACCAAAAAGGGTAGTGGTACAGTGGGTCCCATCACACTGCAACATCCAAGGCAACGAGGAGGCAGACAGACTTGCAAAAGAAGGTGCAAGACTACCACAAACAGATACTAGTATGACGTACGAAGAGTCAAAACGGCTTATTAGAGCTAGATACATGACCAAATGGGAAACCGAACATACTGGTTACACCAAAAACGATGCCTATTACCAGTTGAACAGAAGAGAGGAGGTCGTTGTCTTCAGACTTCGCACTGGCCACAATAGACTGAGGTACCACCTATTCAACAAATTAAAGATATGTGGTACCGATGAATGCCCGTGCGGTACCGGTAAAATGACCGCTGAACTTCTGCTGCAGAACTGCCCGACATACGAGGATCAGAGAGAGCAGACGTGGCCATCACCAGTGGAACTGCAAGACAAGTTCTATAGCAGTGTCGACAGCCTCAGGATGACCGCCCCTTTTTTCTAAAAAATAATGGTTACTGTCTGACTGCGTACGAAGAAGAAAGAAGAAGATCAGATTTTAAACAGAAAATCAGAAGGAAAGAAATATTAGGACTCGTACAAGATTTGAACCCTGGACTTCTTGCATCATAAGTGACAATCACATGATTCGATCAGCCAATCAAATCACCCATGCAAATTCTGGATAGACAGAGTGACAAAAAATTAATGGTATGATATTCATGATGACTTCTCACAGTGTAAGTAGAAGAAGTATATGCAGTGACCAGTTCCTCTTCTGAATATTGTAATAAAATATAGAAAGTTGAATTGCCAGTTAATGTGGAGTATTACCTTCCTCATTCAGATATCTGAAGTTCGTCTCTTTGGCGAAGAAAGCATCTTCCACTCGTTGTTTATTGCCTACTGTGAGTGGCCAGAAGACCGGACTAAAGTCACCATCTACGGTCATAGGTAAAGAGTGGTCTACTCATGTTGTGATTAAAATAGTCTTTAGATCAGTAGCCTCAAACTCACGGCCCACAAACAAACAAATAAATAGGGATAATGCGGCTTTGACGCGGGTATAGGACGTTATTAACTACGAGGGTAAGTCAGTAAGTAAGTCACAAGCTAATATGGGATAGCGGAGAACTGCAGTTGGTAGTTTCTGAAGGTGCTATCAGGTGGCAACAACATCCAGCTTTGTGGTTATTGTAGGTAGCAGATGCTAGGTGTCGCATGGATGTGCGCAGTACAGATAGAAAATGGCGTGTCAATGCTCACAGAGTGCAATCTAAGAACAGTGTGCTGTTGTGCTCTTTTTGGAAGGGGGGGGGGGGCGCAAAAGGACTTTCTGCAGAGGATATTCATAGAGAGATGAGAGCGATGCATAACTGGGTATGTAAATTTTCTCAAGGGTGCTAAAAAAATTGCTGATGCCTTGGTCGTCCTGTTCTGATTGTATTAGAAGCATCTGTGGGGGGAGATGATTTCACTGATAGGTTGGTGGTTGAATGAAGTGATAGGTTGGTGGTTGTTCTGCAAAAGGACATGCTTACTTTTTTATTTCATTAATGGGGGGGGGGGGGGGGGGGGGTCTGGTGGTCTTGAGGTTAGGTGCTTGCCTCGGGTGCTGGAGATCGCGGGTTCAAATCTTGGCGGACACCAGAATTTCTTAATGTGGATCATCTGGTAAAAATGTTACCTGATCTATGAGTAGTGAGATCAGACATCAGTGTGCAGTTGAGCGCACGCCCAAAATCCAATAGCAGTTGAAAATTGAAAGAGTAGACTTAATGGCAGCTGCTCGGGCAAAATTCAATTTCTTCTTCTTCTTCTTTGAATTCAGTTTCATATGTTTGTTTTATGCCACCAGATGGGCTGCCTCGATGAAGTGAGTCGCATGTCCTCAATGGTTCTCCACGGTTTGTCTTGTATGTTTCTTTCCTCGGCCAATGACCTGTTCTGAGGTTGAAAATTGTGGTATACCGTTTCCTATTCAGTCTATTGTTTGGGTCCAGTGGGTATTTGCTGTTTGTTCTCTCTATCCAATGTTGTTTATATTTTTTTGGGATGTGTGCCTTGACTTCTGGCAGAGACACTGGGTGGGTGAATTGTCTTCTCTTCCTGGCCAGTCTGTCTGCCCATTTATTCCCATGTATGCCGCAGTGAGCTGGAATCCACTGGAGGGTGATTTTATTGTGGTCTGAGAGTTTGTTTAGCTGGCATATCAGTTCCCTTTCCATACTATCTTGTGGTTCTCTTTGTGTGGCCTGCAAAATTTCCATGCAGTCGCACAAAAACACTATTCTGTTATCTTTTAACACCTTTTCATCCAATAGTTTGACCGCTTCAATTATTTCCTGTTGCTCCTTATATTTGTCGAGGCTCTCCTGCAGAATGGTTCCATCCTGTAGAAGTATGGTGAGACCCGCCCCTCCTTTCCTCAATGCTTCCTTTGATGATCCATTTGTGTAGGCGTTCGTTCACAAGGGTTGAGGATAGGTGTCTCCAATATGTTTTAGGTTTTTATTTCTCTCAATGCATGTTCTGATTCTTCCACCGTTCTATCGATATCTGAAATTCAATTTAAAAACTACTCAAATTATTCTAGGGATTCTCGTCCTACAGAGAATATGTCTGGAAAAGAAAACTGTGGTTACAACGTTAGGTCTTGGTTATGTGGTTAGAGAAGCAGCATAGATTGCGCCTGACAGGCTGCGGGTCTACCTTGCTCTAATTTACACTTCCACCGCCACTATCAGTCCCAAAAATAGACGATTGTATATTCTTCTAGGGGCTACCAACCTAATGGTTAGTTTGGTAAGAGATACTGGGATTGACCTGGCAAGTTGCCAGGGGATTTTCGCATGCCCCAAAAAATATGAAACAAATGTCATACCTCCCCACGAAGTCTAACGACACAAGTGGACTGAAGATAGATAGATTTCATTAATTTTTTAAAACAATAGCCCTTTGCCGCTCATTTACTGATTTGCCTCATATTTTAGATTTAGTGTTCAGTTCAGCTCACATGCATCTGGAAGGAAAGGCTTGATAGTCTAACAAGACAGCTTTTCTAGAAAAGACAACACTGAAACAAAGAACTGCTGCCTTGTAGGTAGACTGGGGACAGCCAAAGACTGTCCCAAACAAATGGATGCACTGTCCTCATGCACAGAACACAGTGCAACACAACCTGCCTAATGAACATGGACATCGTGATGTTGAAGCCATAAATGCTGATGTCTGATGGAGAGCTATGAATAGTATTATTGTTTTCTTAGTTCTTAGTCAACCTGTACTTCTACAGGGACTTCTCCCTGTACAGGTCGCAGCTCTGGTATGATCTGGATGTAGCCAGAAGGAGGAATTCTCACTTAGCGGGCTAGGCTCAAGCAGCTTATTACTCCGCTGCGTTGGGACAAGTGCCATGGAGGGTGGTTAACCGATGTGTGAATCCCTCTAAATAGACTCAAACACTGGCGTAAAGTAGACCTGCAGCCTGTCAGACGCCATGTATGCTGCTCTAAACCTAATCATGGCTGGTGTTATGCCACGTCACACAGTCAGTCGCCTCTTACGACATGCTCTTTGTGGGGCAGCTATTCTTGTCTATTCTTGTCCTATTTGAGTAGCGATGCTCTAGACCAACTCCTCAGGCCTAATTGAAACATTCTGGGCTCAAATATGCAGCACAGTGAATGAACTAGCAGCAGGCAGTGACTTATAGCTGGCTGTTTGTATCAGGGTCAGTGAACCAGAGCTGACCAAGACCCTATCCGCCTCCCAAGCAACAGTCCTTGAAACAGCAGGATGCACTAGTGTAGTCTGGCAAAGAGAATAGGGCATAGTTGACAGAGTGCTGCTCTTAAGTCATTAAGCTCAGTGTTTTTCTGGCTTTTTAGCGCTGTGACTACGACCAGAGCATCTGTAAGCAGGACTATATGGCTTTCATTTTCTTTATGTGTCACCATTTCTTCCACTGCCGCCCTCAGTGCCTCTGCCTTCGCTCTGAAATTGCTTGTGTACTTACCAGTAGCGAATGACAGTGTTATTTTTCTGCCATTTGGTAGGTTCAGGAATGCTCCTGCCCCTCCGTTCTGTGTAGTGTTTGTTACAGAACTGTCGGTGTATGCATGGGTCCAGTCCATGCTTGGGTAGTTTTCCGATATAAAGCTTAGGGTAGTATCGCTCCTTTCTTTTTCAGTCTGGCAGTTTTTGTTTGCAATACCTGGTATATTTTCTACCACCTCTGGAAATATATCCTGCCTCCAGGTAGGTTTTCGTACAGTAGTGATGGGCTTTGGTGTTGTTAGTGCGTTTATGGGATCTTCGTGCATCTTTGCTTTGGCTATTTCTGCAAAGTTTCTCCGCTTTAAGTTTCCCATTTCCCAAATTGTTTAGTCTCTGGTGCATTGGGTGGTCAGTCAGTCTTCGGAGTTTCTCTGACTGCAGCTGGGCTCTGCAGTCTCTTCTATTGGTCAGGGGTTGCAGCTTTGTAATCTTTTCAAGTTCTACAATTGGCGTTGACTTCATGCCTCCTGTTATAACTCTCATGGCTTGGTTTTGAAGTTTGTTAACTTTATCGAAGTTCGCCTTTGCTGCTGTTGTCCATGCCGCAATGCCATACTCGAGAACTGGTCTCACTCTTCCAGTGTACAGTTTCTTTAGTATACTTTCGTCTGCTCCCCAGCTTGTGCCAGCAAGTTTCCTCATGATTGCCATTCTTTCTCTGGCTCTCATTCGGTTTCTCTCGATCTGACTTTTCCATGTCATGCGCCGATCAAATGTGACTCCCAGATAGTTTGGGTTGTCGTTTGGCTGCAGGAATTTGCCATTTAGACTTAATTTGGTGTTTTGGGGTTTGATTGAAAGCGAGAATATTGTACATGTGGTATGCACGGTTCAAAAGGCAACTAAATAGAACTATGCATGGGACTAGCAACCTCTTCATGTAAAACAGATTGTTATGGAGACCACCACTGCTAGACCATACAGAATGCTTTTTTTTACAGGCTTCCTAGAGGAGACCAACTGTAGTTAGTACCCTATGCTCCAGCTTGAGTGAAAAGTACAGTTAGAAAATTGTGTTTGCTTAGCCTCTACTTAAATGTCTCATCTGTTATTCCATCGGCAGCACACCACCAGCAGGGGAGGATGGGTGCCAGTGCTACCTCACTGTCACCGCAGTCCCTTCTCTTGGAGAATGCCATGACTGTCAGATACACCCACATGGTTAGTGATTCAGTGTGGTCATACCTTCATCATGTTTCACCCCCATGTTAATAGTAATAGTGTTCGTCTAGGCATCTAGGGCCTGTTGCGTCGATAGACCACTACCATGTCCAACTGATGAGGTTTGTAGCGAAACTTCACTCACTGCCGATGGGGAGACTGTTATCTGTCGGAGCCATGTAGAATGGGGGGCACCTTCGGCAGGAGACCATTATTACACTTAGCTGACTTGGACAGTATCTGGTGAGCCTAAACTTCCCAACCCAGTCAGACCAATTGACCAAACACAGACAGGTGACAGTGGACCAGAGTGTCCAAGATTGAGGGAAGATACATCTTTGCAGACACCTCGACATTACTACCCGTATGTTACAGGAGCCTTTATCCTGGACTGCACACACAAAAACAAAATAGACTTAAAAACAGTAAATTTGACCATGTCTGTATACAATTTATAGCAAACCCTGAAGAAGAAAAAATGTTTGAATTTGTGTCGGTGGCCTTCTACAACATGTTTGGACATGCAGCAGTGTAACTTCTTTGCTTCTCATTTATAGCTCGGTAATGCATGGAGGTGGGAACATTTATTCAAATGTTTATTATAATCTTTTCATTTTAATAACTAAAATGCAAACTTCTTTATTGTTTATTCTCATATGTTATTGCTGAATCCAGCATAATGAGGGCTCTCGCCCTTCGGCCCAATGCCATGTAGTGGTATCTGCACGTGTTTATTTGTTGCTTAGTGCCACACAAAGTGCTCCTTTTATCTGGCCTCATAGGAAGCAGTTTCCTAACTTTGTTGAGCTCTGAGCACTCAAAGATATGTTGATCAACTGTTTTGTATGGGTATGTACGCAGCTGACATAGTGTGTTGTGGTTGGATTCTGTTCAGGTGCTTGTTTAACCTTTAGCGAGCTTGAGCCATTTTTAAAATGCTGAATACATCACATCCATCTACACACATTTTTTTGCCGGTAAAAGTATTGTATGTTAGATTACAAATGGATTTTGAAAGATTTTTCTTTTTATTACGCAGATTGGAGCAAGCCGACTTTTTGCGAACGGTGAAGTGGGTTGTTGGGAAACATCTTTATCGAGTAGATCTGTTTATTTTGTTTGTTTAGATGAAATAACTATGTTTAAATTGGAAACTAACAGTTGTGTCGATATTGTTGTGGTTTCCATGGATTTCTATCGGAGCGACTAGGCCTAGCGGTCGAGTCCACATTATTTTGGGGGTTTTCCATAAATTGTCACCTTCATCCTTTTGTATCTCAGAAACTATCAAACACACAACAAAAACAATAACACCCACAAGTTCTTTATTCAATTGGGCCTCTACACACAAGAAAATCATATTTATTGACAAACAAACAGAAAAGTTACCAATTTTGAAAGTCAACTACCATAACAAAATATAAAGTTGTGCAAATTTTTGCAAAAATGATGTAGCGTACTAAAGGCTAAGTAAGGTTTGAGTTCTCAGCTTTGATCTTTCCTTGTGAGTTGATTTATATAGTCATTTGGATTGAGAAATGCCATATGTCTGTAGATCTTCCTCCACGTGTTCTCCAAGGCTCATCTATTCAACGATGTTTTTTTGTTTGTTGTTTGTAAAGTCATTGCTGTGTGCGACTGTTCTTGTCTTGATTTCTTCTTTGCTAGTCTGCCATTTTCAGCAGCCAACTACTCATAGCTGACTGCTTGCATTAGGCTCAGTGAACCAGAGCTGACCAAGATCCTATTCTGCATCCAAGCGGCGGCCTCGGGAAAACAGGCTGCACTAGTGTAGTCTGGCTTAGAAAATAGAGATTGCAGTGGGGCGGCAAGCCTGATACCCAAAAAAAATCCAGCTGAAATTGAATGTGTCAGACCGAAAGGTACAGATATTGCAGCCTTCTTGTAAACTACATCACGTTGTTCTTTTCAGGATCAACACTAGAAAAGTATGTTAAGTTATAGGGGTGAGCTCAACATATAGAACCACCCGGTAGCAGTGTCCCTTGGTTCCCATAACAAACGTACCCCTGGTTTAGATAGTCCTGTTTACAGATGCCCTGGCCGTGGTTACAGCACTAAAAAGCCAGAAAAATACTGAACTTAATGATTTAAGAGCAGTACTCTGTCAACTATGCCAGCAGTCTGCACCAAAAAGAGTAGTGGTGCAGTGGGTTCCATCCCACTGTAACATCCAAGGCAACGAGGAGGCAGACAGACTGGCAAAAGAAGGTGCAAGACTACCACAGCCAGATTCTAGTGTGACCTACGAAGAGTCCAAAAGGTTTATTAGGGCCAGATACATGGCCAAATGGGAAACAGAACATACTGGCTACACAAAAAACGATGCCTACTACCAGCTGAACAGAAGAGAGCAGATCGTGGTCTTCAGACTCCGCACAGGCCACAACAGACTGAGGTACCATCTATTCAATAAACTGAAGATAGGTGGCACTGACGAATGCATCTGTGGTACAGGGAAAATGACCGCTGAACATCTGCTGCAAAATTGCCCGACATACGAGGACCAGAGAAGGCACATGTGGCCATCACCAGTGCCAACACTAGACAAGCTCTATGGCAGTGTCAACATAATCAGGATGACAACTGCTTTCTTCTAACAAATTTAAGTTGACATCTGACAGCGTACGAAGAAGAAGAAGAAGCACCCCTGGTTCCCAAACAAAATGTACTAATACTACTATCGATGTTTACTGTAATGGCTATATGTGTCACTTTGACTATAAACGTAATTATTGTATCTACATAAACAAGCTATGCTGTCTGCATACGTTGACTCTCCTTCAGCAATGCCCACATTTGCTGTGTTTGACCAGTAAGATCAGTTTTCCACGATGCTCTTCCTGTTGTTTTCATCGTAAGACTCTTTAAAGCACTTTTTTGTGTGACCTCCTTTTTGTCTGCCTTCCCTAAACTCGCCGTCTCTTCTGCAGTCTTGTGTCTGACATTACACAAGGTGCCCAGCCCAACTCAGCTTTGCCGCCTGCAGCGATGCTTGGCATGCCTGCTCTCTTCAAGACCTCAGTGTCAGTGACGTGGTTCTGCCAACGGATACAGTATGCATCTCAAGCTGGTTATGTGAAAGTGGTTCACTTTTTTTTGCGTGTCTCGCAAAGACAGTCCAACTCTCGCATGCATATAGCAGGGTGGGGAGGATAGCAGTTCAGTAGACCGTGAGCTTAGTTGACCTCCCATACCGTCACGTGCATTCTACCGAAGACTGCACTAGCTTTCATTATTCTGCTTGCCACCTTGTCGTCCAGATTGACAGTTCGAGACAGTGTACTACCCAGGTACGTGAACTTGCACACATCTTTTAGGATCTGTACATTTGCTGTGATTTGTGGCTGTGTGTATCCTGTACCGTGAGTTAGTTGGTGCATAATTTCAGTTTTTTTAAAACGTTTATGACCAGTCTGAAATTGTCACATACAGCAGAGAACTGATCCATGTCCTCCTGGATTTTCCACTCTGAGTTGCTATTCACGGTACAGTTGTCAGCAAATACAAGAGAATAGTAACACTATAACCTACTAGGCGTGGCTTAAGAAGTGACCAAGAAGGCTCGGTTATATCACTGGCTACACCATTTTGTAGAACATGGGTCTACAACCTTCACCCCACAGACTCTATGTGCAGTCTGTCAACCGAAAATATCCTATCTACAATCCTGAAACTAAATAACCACATCCCCCAGGCTGTGATGGTCCACAACAAATTCTAGTGATGTAAAACAGCATCTTCTTCGATCAACTAATGCTGTGCTTCTAGTCCGGTGAGGTTCACGAAGAAGACTGCGTTTCAGGTCTTTGTTGGTCCCCCACAGCTTTTCGAGCATGGTCGCCCCCCCCCCGCGCGCGCCGTTCTCCCCCCCCCCCTCCCCAGGCCAGACTGCCTCTCTTTGGTCTGCATAGGTGGGGCAGTCCTGCAGAATATGTTCTGGTGTTTGCTTGGGTACTCCACAATCACACCAGGCAGTGTCCTTGAGACCCATTCTTTGGGGGTGTGCCTTGAGTTTGCAATTTCTCATTCTGAGTCTGAAGATCTTTGTCTGCCCATCTCTACCAAGTTTGTCTATGCTGTCATTTTCTGGCTTGTGTTCTCCATGCTGGTCTCTTCATTCTGTTCTCATAGATCGTTTGATGAGTGTATTTGTTTCTTTATAGCTCTATGGATGACGAGTCTTCGTGCCGCCACTTCCAGCTTTAGCGAGCTCATCTTCATTCTCGTTTCCAAGAATCCTGCAGTGGGCCAGAATCCACTGTAGGACTAAATCTGTTTTTTGAGACAGCAACTCAATGTTGTGTTTTATTTTGTGTGAGAGTATTACTAGAGTGGTCCTTGGTGGAAAAAAAAGACCACTGTGTGTCATAAGAGGGGACTAAAGAGGGTTCTTTGTGGGACTAGCAAACTTATCATGTAGTACCGTTGCTATGAAACTGCTACTGCAAGTCTTCAGATATATGCATCTTGGCAAGGGGTCAGCTGTATAAAGGGGCCGTATGCTTCACTTGCAGCACTCAAGACGAATATAAAACCAGCCTCATTTTCATAAATTGCTTTATTTTGTTGTTGTTATCCAACAGCTGCTAGCAAGGCTAATCTTGGCAGCCCAATGCCATTCTTATATAGATACAGGTCTTCTTCAGTTGTTTCACTGCTCTGTACAGTGTGTTAGAAATTGTCAGCAGTGCTTGTAAGAATCTTTTCCTCATGTCCGCAATCGCCTTGCACTCAATGAGTAGATGTCGAACTGTTTCATCAGGATGAGAGCAATGTCTGCACAAGGGCAGGGGGTGGACGCGGTTCAAGTGGTTATTGACTCTGGTGTTCCCTGTTTATAACTGAAAGATGACACTTTGATGTCTTCTATGTAGTTTATATGACACCACTACCGCACGAGTTCGATTTTTACAAAATAATAATCTTGAAGCACATATAATTGAAACCGAATTGTCTCGATCTGACGTTTGTGTCCATCTAAAAGGGTCCAAGTTTGGCACTGATAATATAGGTTGCGCAAGGGATAAACAGAAGGTATCATTTTTGGTCATTGACTAAATTTACCTTTTTCCAGAGGTCAGAAAATTAGCAAAACAGATATTAGAAATGGCTCTGATCATGTTGTTAATCAAATGTGATTGATCTATTTCAAACAGTCGTTCCCCACGTGCCATCCATACAGCAGTGCCTTCGTCACAGCTTCTGTGTGCACTCCAAGTTTGAGCTGGCCCCACCATTCCCATTCTTCTCTCCGCGAGTACAGCTTCGGGTGGATGGTATAGCTGTCCTGAATACTGGAGACTCCATCGTTGCTTTACAGGTAATCTATACTATGAGACAGAAAATACATGCATTTGCTAGTTCGTCTTGCTAAAAACTCATCAATGGTTGTTGTTTGCGAGTGCCCACAATGAGTAGGTTACTCTTTTGTGTGCCCTGAAAAGGACGTTAAGTGGCGGGTTGCAGTGACTTTTCTCACATCCCGAGCATGCTGGTGAATGTGGACTGGGGTCCTCGAGGCGGTTGTGCTATATACTGGCCAAAACCCTCACCTCGGCTTCCTCGCAGCCCTTCCTGGAAACGGGCTGTTTTCATGGCAGCCTGGCTAATGAGGTGAGTGATCAACTTGATCCCCATAGTAGTGAGCGACACACAGATGAAACCAAGCATAGCACAACCGCCTGGAGGACCCAGGTCCACCATCAGCACACCCGGGATGTGAGCAAAGCTACTGCAAAACCGCCACTCAACGTCTTTTTCAGGGGGCATTCAAACAACAACCATCATTGCTTGCAATGGGCAACTAACTATTATTGTATTGGTTATTGAGTCCATCGATTTTTTATTTTGTGATTTATTAAGACATGTTGTTGTTCATCCATCACGTGTGATGAGGACCATTCCCTTTTCATTTTAGCCAGTCCTTCCAGTCGAGTACACTATGATTCCGGGTTGTGGATGCATGCGGAGATGGCTGACAAATCCCATTTGGGATCTGCATACTCTCAGGCAGTGAGGGCGGGGAAAGTTTGCTTTCCAAGACTAATATTTCACAGGCTTTTCTGGCCTTTCTCTTCTGTTCTGCTGCAGATCTTTTAGAAGCCTCGCATGACACTGTTCCTCTGCAGAAAGCTGTATGCCGGGCTGTACAGTCTTTTGCAGCATCTTCCCATGTTTCGAGGTTTAGGCTGAAGGTGTTTAAAGACACATTTAATGTGTCTTTAAAGCGCTTTTTTTTGGCCTCCTCGGGAGCGTTCGCCATTCTGCATCTCGTCATAGAAGATTGTTTTTGGCAACCAATAATCTGGCATGCGAACCACATGACCCGCCCAGCGAATCTGTGATTGCATCATGATAGTATCAATGCTAGGGTATCCAGCTCTCTCCAGAACAGCAATGTCCAGGACCCTGTCTTGCCGTTTGACATTCATCACCCTCCTGAGACAAAGTGTGTGAAAGTGATTCAGCTTCTTTGCATGACGCCTGTATACAGTCCATGTTTCGTTTATATATAGCAACACAGGGACCACCACTGCTCTGTTCACTTTCAGCTTCGTCTGGTGGCTGATGCCATAACTACTTCTTGAAAACAGTACTGGAATGTAAGGTTAATGTGCCAGGAAGTAAACAACGCTATAAGTGAGAGCATAACATGAAAATTAGGGAGTGCAAGGACAATTACTGAGAAATATAATAGCAATGTATAAAAACAGCCAAAGTACTGTAAGAATGTGGGTCAAGATGGCGCCGGACATGGTCGCAGTCGATTTCCCTCTTGATAAAACGGTGTTTTGTTTGTGTTTTCTACGATAACTCTCGGACTATTAACGTGATTCCTGGATATTAATGTGCCGACTTGTGAATTAAGCATACTAATGTGAAAGAAGTGATGCAACGAAGTATATAACAGTGTAGTTTTAGTCGTGAAAGGTAGACTAATGTGTACAGTTTCGATGGGACAAAGTGTGGCCGAAACGTGACCCGGTCAAAGGCTAGTGTCGCTCCGTGCTGTATCGTGACCCAGATAACGAAGCATAAACACTGAAACGAAGGAGGTCATCCTGACCCCGTCACACATACGGTACTTCAGAAAGGAGCTCATCGCGCTTCGATCAGCACACTACGTCCCTTCAAACTCAGATCTACATCTGTTGCGTGTGCTGAAAATACACTTAACCGAGGAGGCATCGGAACTCACAAGTATACAATCAAGGCGGAAGACCAGAGGAACGAGAGGTGGAAGAAGAATACACAAAGAAATGCACTCAGAAACTGATACCTCAAAGCTCCACCCCAGCGATAAAAGAGAAGGGTAGGGCTACCGAGATAATGAGGCACACGCTGACACCATACTGTCTGCATCCGAACCCTTCACTAGAAGTCTTGACAATGTCTTGCCTGTAGAACATGTTGAGTCCGGACGAGAGAGTGAGGAAGATCCTGCGCACATCCCCCTCACTATAAACACATTGCGCAACTCACGACATCACCCTACAGATCACACCCTGACTAACAGCTCGCAACTGGCAGGGCCCCCAAACTGCAGCGGCGGAACAGGCAGAAAACGATCACGAAAACTACCCATCACGCTTGCAACATGGAATGTCCGCACGCTACTGGGCAACACCAAAGCAAACAGACCCGAACGACGGACAGCACTGATCGCCAGGGAACTGGCTAGATACAATATCTGCATAGCTGCCCTGAGCGAGACACGACTGGCAGAGGAAGGGCAGATCACAGAAGAAGGCGCTGGTTATACTTTCTTCTGGAGCGGCCGCAGCAAAGAAGAACGCCGTGAAGCTGGAGTTGGCTTTGCCATCAAGACCAACATGGTCGACAAGCTCACAAGCATGCCCAGAGGAATTAATGACCGCCTGATTACACTGCGTCTTCCCCTAATAGGAGGGCGCCATGCAACACTCATCAGTGCATACGCACCCACAATGACAAATCCTCAGGAAACAAAAGATAAGTTCTATGAGGACCTTGAGGCGCTCATCGCTGCAGTCCCCAAATCTGACAAACTGGTCATCCTCGGTGATTTTAACACTAGGGTTGGCACAGACCATACAGCCTGGGAGGGGGCCATTGGCAGACATGGTATCGGAAAATGCAATAGTAACGGACTGCTCCTTCTGAGGACATGTGCCGCAAATGAACTACTCATTACAAACACAGCTTTCCGACTACCTGTCCGAAATAGAACCACATGGATGCACCCAAGGTCCCGCCACTGGCACCTCATTGACTATATTATCATCAGACGTAGGGATCAAGCGGATGCTATGGTAACGAAGAGCATGTGTGGTGCAGAATGTTGGACCGACCATCGACTTGTCATTGCCAAGCTAAACTTCAAGATCCAGCCCAAAATGCGCCCCCAGGGAAAGAAACCACCGAGGAGGCTAAATGTCTCTCAGTTGAAATACGAACCCACGAGAGGAGGCTTCCAGGAAGAGCTTGAGGGTAGACTGTCTGAGCTTCGTTTTGAAAAGAACGACATCGAAAAGAACTGGGCATCATTGAGAAACACACTCTACGATACAGCTGTTAAACACATTGGCCCACTCACGCGCAAGCATAAGGACTGGTTTGATAACGATATAGAAATACAGGGCCTTCTCGATGCAAAACATGAAGCGCACAGGGAATACCAGAGGGACACACCATCTCCGACAGCAAAAGCTGCCTTCAATACTGCTCGCAAAGCTGTCCAGACCAGGCTTAGAGAGATGCAAGACTCCTGGCTCAGTAAAAGAGCTGACGAAATTGAGATGTTCGCCGAGCGTCATGACACCAAACGGTTTTACGAGGCACTGAAAGCTCTCTACGGCCCGCAGCCCTCTAGTAATACTCCAGTTCGCAGTGCGGATGGGGTACTGCTGACAGATAAGGTTCAGATTCTAGACAGATGGGCAGACCACTTCTGTAAAATACTAAACCACCCATCGTCCATAAATGAAGAGGCCATCCGGCGAATGCCGCAGGTGGAACTGAACCTGGCGTTGGATGAAGTAATTACTGAGGAGGAAGTCGACAGGGCAATCAGTTCACTATCTATAGGAAAAGCTCCAGGAGCTGATGCAATACCAGCAGAGGTATATAAGACAGCTGGCCCATCCCTCACCAGAAGGATCACTGAACTCTTCTGTCACATGTGGGCTGAAGGTAAAATTCCGCAGGAGCTAAAGGACGCCTCAATCGTTCACCTATACAAAAGAAAAGGCAATTGTCAGGAATGCGACAATCATCGTGGAATATCGCTACTCTCCATAGCAGGCAAGATCCTAGCGCGCTTACTGCTAAACAGGCTCAACAAACACCTTGAACAAAGCCACCACCTCCCAGAAAGCCAATGTGGATTCAGAGCCGGAAGAGGAACAGTGGACATGATTTTTGCCGCTCGCCAAGTACAAGAGAAGTGTCGAGAGCAAAATCAGGCCTTGTACACCACATTTATTGATTTGACAAAGGCATTTGATACAGTAAACAGAGGAGGGCTGTGGATGATAAAGTTTGGCTGCCCCAACAAGTTCATAACAATGGTGAAACAGCTACACGAAGGCATGTGTGCTCGTGTACTGGACAGCGGTGCAATCTCTAAAACGTTTCTAGTATCAAACGGAGTAAAACAAGGATGTGTACTCGCCCCGACTTTGTTCAGCATGATGTTCGCGGCCACGATGACAGACGCCTTCAGATCATTGGAGCTTGGAATACCCATAAAGTACCGCACAGATGGCAAGTTACTCAATTCCAGAAGAATGAAGGCCAAAACCAAAGTGGCTGGCGACATAATCAGGGAACTTGTATTTGCTGACGACTGCGCTCTAATGAGCAACTCAGAACTGAACATGCAGGTTGGAATGGACCAGTTCTCTGCCGCATGCGAAAATTTTGGCCTGACCATAAATGCCAAAAAAACAGAGGTCATGTACCAACCAGCACCAGGCATGCCGTACACAAAACCAGAGACTACAGTCAGCGGGCAGACGTTGAATGCCGTAGACAAATTCACATATCTGGGCAGCACGCTGTCGAGATCTGTCAGCCTAGACGATGAGGTGGCAAGCAGAATAGCAAAGGCCAGCACAGCCTTTGGTAGAATGCGCTCGATGGTCTGGGCACGTCGTGGCATCAGCGTCAAGACCAAACTCAAAGTCTACCGTGCAACCATCATTCCAACCCTACTATACGCTTGCGAAAGCTGGACTGTATACTCTGGACATGCAAGGAGGTTAAACCACTTCCACACAGGTTGCCTGAGGCGAATATTCCACATCCGATGGCAAGATCGTGTCACTGACATCGAGGTTTTCTCGAGAGCTAACATGCCCAGCATCCATGCACTGCTAGAAAAAGCACGACTAGGATGGGCCGGACACCTCGTCCGTATGTCAGACGAGCGGCTCCCAAAGAAGCTTCTCTACGGCGAGCTGAGAGAGGGATGGCGCGAGAGAGGGCGCCCAAAGAAACGTTTTAAAGACGGTCTGAAGGACTCACTAAAAAGTTGCCAGATAGACATCGACAACTGGGAATATCTTGCGAAAAACAGATCTGACTGGAGAAGCGCAGTCAAATCGGGTGTAGCTGCTGGTGAAGATGACCGTGTTGTGAAAGCCCAGAACAGACGCGAGACGCGGAAATCCCGAGCAGCGGGAACACCATCCCCTTCTACAAACCTCATGTGCCCGATATGTAGCAGATGTTTTCGTGCTCGCATTGGCCTGTTCAGCCACATGCGCACCCACACCCAACAGGGAAATCTGTGACAAGGATGATGTCGGCGGTCCTCATCGACAACGATGGACAGCTATTATTACTGTAAGATCACCAAGCGGACTCACTAAGTGGTTTGCAGTTAAGACAGGGGAAAGACAAGCATGTGTACTATCACCACTCGTGTTTATTGTGTATGTGGATCAAATAACAGCTGAAGCAAAACCAATAACCACCAAAATGAATGAGCTCCTTTTTGCAGATGAGTATCTTTCATTCAGATGAATAAAACCTACAAGAACATTTTAATGACCGTGATAATGTCTGCGATGGACATAATATGAGGATTAGTGCAGCAAAGACTGAGACAATGAAAATCAGCAGAATAGAGAAAACACTAAATATTCAGGTAAGAAACACAAAACTTAAAACAGGTCAGAGAATTCAAATACTTGGGCTATCAGTCATCCCAATGGACGCAGAAGAGATGCAGTCCAGCGGACATTGCACCCTCTGCCCTATTGTGACAACCTCCCAGGTGGCGGGGAATGCTCGGCGTACCATCGCTGCAGATGAGCCGAGAAAATACAAGGAGCAAAGAGATACCTCACTCACATGCATATGCTACGTTTCTGGCAGGACGTGACGATCCTGAGACACAGTCACACTGGACTGCCTCTCTTCCGGGATAGTACAAACTAGTACATAGTCCATCATATCATATCATTGCCAAACCCTATAGACACGAGTGGGGAAAACTCGATAGTCCTGCAAGACAACTTCCCAAAGAGAGACAACTCTGACCAAAAACAACTGCTGCGTTGCAGTTAGGCTGGGGACAGCCAAAGGCTAAGGAGGGCAACCCTACAGAAACGCCTGTTGAAATCGGATGCACTGAGCCACAGGCTTAACAAAATAAAACAGTGCAACGTAAATATCGCTGGTAAACAGCGTACGATGAAGAAGAAGAAGAAATACTTGGGCAGTGTGTTCGCAAAAGATGGAACGCTGGACAGAGAGGTGGAATCATAACACAGAAAGCTAATGCGGTATTCTATCAGCTCCCACCATTAGTAAGACACAATACATTCCAATGAGGACAACGAGACAGTTGATAAATAGTATTTTTATACCAGCTCTCTGCGGCCAGTGTCAGACACGAACTCTCACCAAGGCAATGGCCACCGTCCATCGTAGACGATGATGATGATGGCATAATTAATTTTGCTAGCGCTATTTTTAGTAAGGTTTAACTGCGCTACTTTTTATTCTCACTCTCTCGTCTCGAGCCGCCTGACCCGAGTGGCAAGTCAAGGACAAGACGACTAGGGGATGACTATGAGATGCAGGAGACTCCGCATCAAGTATCCGTGAAAAAGAGTCTGGAGTCGAACCCACACCACCTGATCATGAGGCCAACGGCTTAACCATTTCACCACGGAATCCCCAAAGCACAGAAAAGAAAAATCATTGTATACAAAATGAGGCGTTAAAGAAACACCGTCAGGATCACAAGGCTGGACAGAGTACGAAATGAAGTAATTAGGGGTCAACTGGGATTTTCCAACCAATTCTGATCTGCTCGTCCGTGACAAGTAACAAAATTTAGCTCGACAAGTAAAAAAAAAACAAATTTTAATCGCTAATTATGTTTTAAATCGTTACTTTTAACAAATTGGGGGGGGGGGGGGGGGGAATTAGCTCAATTTATAGCTAGCAATTCGCTATATTTGGTGGTAACAATATACCTCAGTTCGAATCGTGCCCGGAGACTAAACAAATCAGGGTTGCGATTTTAATCGGGGACCGCTTCTCCAGTCAACCCAGCTGAAAATTGGTACATGGCGCACGAGTTAGGAAAAGTAAAAACAGCATGGAAGGGCACTGGCCACCCCACCTCTCACAGGCTACAGCTTAGTACAATGGAGTCTTCAAAAACTCCATTTCCAACCAGCAGTTAATTCTGCTACATTTCCACATTTCTTTACTTTTTTACTAATCGTTACTACATAACGACTCTCGCATGATTATTAATGATATTACGGTTTGATTAGATTGTACATCAACTAGTTTATAATGGTGAATCTAAATGGACCTCCACTGCCACAATTTAAACCTACTAAAGCCATCGATTAATGGTACTACAGTGTTAAAACTATCAAGAATATTCAAAGACACACACGCCATGCCTCTGACAGTAGGGCATTTTTTTTAAAGAAGAAATAGACTAATAGTGTAAGTAATACAATATATTTAGGGTTTTTGAATGTATTTTTTTTGGTATAAATAAATGTGAATTAGTGCCTAGTTTAAATTTGTTAACGTAAATTGTATGGCTGTAGTCCGACCATGCTGACTGGTGACATTTGTTATTGTCCTGTAAGCGGCCCTAACATTTGTTAAGCTCTGTTGATGACGTATGTGAACCAAAGACAAAGTTAGAAGCAGTTTTGTTTATAGAAACGCACTAGATATCAATAATTTGTGACCAAAATTCATATGTGGAATACGTCATGAGAATGCAGCACATAGCTCTCTATGGTCAGCGAGGGCCAGTCCTGCAACGTCATACAGTTTTGGACAAAAAGGTACACAACTGCACATATCTTGAGAATTAGTACTGGTCAGACGCGATATGAAACATAGACTGTTCCTTTTAATGAACACTGGTGTGGAATTATACAGGAAGCCAACAATTCACGACAGAAAACATCCACAATCATAGCGAATAATCACTAATTGGTCCATCCAAAAAGCAAAAAGTAATGGACACCCACCATTGCTCTGGCGTCATACTTCATAAATCATTCCGGTTGTATGATGGAGGCAAGGGACAATGGACAAGCCTTGTGGATCTTTTATATGCTTAAAGCCTTTAAAATGTCCTAACCTTCTGAATTTGTAAACTTCCTATGTTTTTGATCCATTAAACTTCTAAAAGCCATTTGATTGAAGGTATGGTGTCAGACAAAAGAGGCAGGGGTAGACCAAGAAGACGATGCCACCAAGATATCCAGGGAATGACATTTTCGGAGGCTGGAGTTTTGGCAAGGGAAAGAGATTTTTTGTGATGGAAGCGACGTTCTAAAAGGACATGCTACATGATGAGCCATTTGATCCATTACATTTTTTCAAGCCATTTGATCTAATAAATTCTCCAAGCCATTTGATCAACTAAATTCTCCTAGCCATTTAATCTATTAAACTTCTCCAAGCCATTTGATATATTAAATTCTCCAAGCCATTTGATCTATTAAACTTCTCCAAGCCATTTGATATATTAAATTCTCCAAGCCATTTGATCTATTAAACTTCTCCAAGCCATTTGATCTAATAAATTCTCCAAGCCATTTGATCAACTAAATTCTCCAAGCCATTTAATCTATTAAACTTCTCCAAGCCATTTGATATATTAAATTCTCCAAGCCATTTGATCTATTAAACTTCTCCAAGCCATTTGATCAACTAAATTCTCCAAGACATTTGATCTATTCAACTTATCCTAGCCTTTTGAATATTCAAACCTCTCCTATATATTTGATCCTTTAAACCTCTCTTAGCTTTTCTAATATTTAAGCACCTAAATATTTGATTCTTTAAACCTCTTTTTTATCTCTCTAAATATTTAAATCATGCCTAATTATCGGATCCTTCAAAACTCTCCTAATCTTTTGAATCATTAAACTTTGCCTAGGCTTTTGACCCATTAAACATACCCTAGACTTTTGATTCATTAACTCTTAGCTAATATATGCGCTCATAAACCATGTTTTTACAAGCTCATTTTAAGGAGTTACTTTTAATATTGGCTGTTGTTACTGACTTTAGATTAGTATATACAAATTTATAAGGATAAACTAAAGTGTTATATGTCAAAATATGCAGAAATGAAAGACCTATTATATAAACATAGTTAAACATATAAACAGTTTAAAATATTTATGAAAGATATTTAAAGATTGGAATAGAACAAATGTCAATTTACAAAACAGAACAACAAAATATTGTACTCACAATAATATTTAAATTATTCAGCAACACAGAAACATCTAAACTCAGGATCATTGTAGCGTATATCCATTTTCACAGAAGTTATGAAAGTTTTATGTGTCTTGTTATAAATAAACATTCTGCTTGCATTTGGAAATTGGTTGTTACAATTAGAAAAAAATCATAATTTAGAAATATTCTACACTTTCAGTTTTAGTATTTACATTTCATATTTTTAAAATAAAACTATGTAATAAATATTTCATGATGGAATTATCAAGTGTACTTGATCTTAAATGTCAGATCTATCTCGATCTTCTACTTCAGTTATTTGAACATTATTTGTTCCTCTAGTAGCTTCTCTACTACATCAAGAACTAGGTTCAGCCAGGGGAGACCCCCCCCCCCCATGTCTTCAGAATCTGACGAACTACTATAATTTTTTTAATACAAGCTTTCAGAACTATCACCACTCGATAAATCATAATTTTCCAATTCAATACATGATGAATAAGTGCTTGGTTGAGAATCTTCGCTTGCAATCGTTTGTGTTTGAAGTCATTTCTCAGAATAAAAATGTAATGTTTACCAAAAACAGTTGACAATAGTTGTCAATAAAATAGATGTTTAAAAGCAATGGACCCACGAAGTATACTGGGAAGAGTGGCTTGGCTTAGCTTCGTTCGTTCTCAATCTCCCACTACCAAGCCCTGAAAGGGCTCAAGTAGCAGAATGTAGTCCAGAGAAAGGAATGGTGTCGTAGTTTACAGCTTGACTGCGATATTTGCACCTTTCGGTCTAACACATCCGACTTCAGCAAACATTTTTGTGAGTACCGGGTTAGCATTCCCTCTTCGATCCCTTCTCCTTAGCCAGTCTGCCCTGTTGCAGCCTGTTATCCAGGATCACCGTGTGGAGGTGTAGAAGGGTCTTGGCAGCTCTGGTTTGCTGGCCCTAACGCTAGCAGTTAGCTATGGGTCGCTGACCACTGCAGCTCATGCGCTGCTCCGCATCTTGATCTCCCGGGAAGAGTGATGCAAATGTCTAGTGTTGATATGATCTGACACAAATTCGGCAGACTTTCTGTAAACTCTGTATAAAAAGTTGTACTGAGGCAATGGTCATCTGGTTTTTCAGGGAAAGTCCCGGGAAAAGGAGACGGCAGAAATGGTTTCTCAGGGAAAGTCCCGGGAAAAGGAGACGGCAGAAATGGTTTCTCAGGGGGCACCTTGGATACTAAGAGTTCAAATTTCTTCTATGCTTTTGATTAATTAAACATTTCTAAGGCTTGTGAACCTTCAAACATTTACTAGTGTTTTGATCCTAATTGGACATCTAAGCAAAGGATTAATGTGTCAGCCGACAGTATATTCATAATTAAAAGTTCTGTCCCGATGACACATACCCCCATCTTACTGTCACCCAATACCAACTACATACCCCACACATTACCTCCTCCCAGCCTTTAGTATGTCATTGGTTATTTTATTGTATAATTTCACAAATGCTGAACAATTTTTTTCCTGTCAATTTTCAGATTGATACACAGCTTCCATTAAACAGCTTTGACACGGAGGGTCGTCTAGCCATGGAGCAGGATGATATTCAGTCCAAGGCTGACTTAGAAAAGGTCATCCTCGGGTCAGACCTCTCCATCTTCGGAACAGTCAGTACATATTTCACAGAACAGGAAGAATCAGCTCAGGACATTAGTCCAAAGCACAGAAACAGCTCCGACTCTCCTCTCTTGATCAAAGAAGAGGAGGAAAATGTTTACTCTGCGGACATTTCTGAACTTAGTGACACAGATCAAAGTGAATCCAAGTCGACAAAATCTAGCTGTGACAGGTCCCGCTCAGCGTGTGAGAAATGTGTCCACGGAAACAGCACGGGTAACACTCGAGCTGGCTCCAACTGTGGCTGTTCCATCGTTAACAGTCACAGACCAGCATTAAGAACAAAAAATTTAAGTAACAGTAACAACGAAGCGACCCCACCTGTAAAAATGGGACCCAGTCATTTCCTGGCAAGTCACGAATGTCTTTCTCCAAAGTCTCCCAAGTCACCAAAGAGCTCAGGCTTCTCAGATTCAACCAACCGAGTGGCACTAGTGTTTGGACAAGCCAACCCTGGATTTAGCCATAACATTGTCCCGAGCAGTGTAGCTGTGATGTCCAATGGACAGCCAAGCGAGCGTCCATCTGAGCTGTCTCAGCTTTCAGATATCATCATGTCTCCTCCAGCACCTGTATTACAAGTAAGTATCCTACCTATTTCATCTTATCTCCAATATCTCACAGAAAATAAGTTTTTAACCCTTTTCAATCCGGGCTGATTTTGCTGATTTTTCAATCAGGTCCGAGGACTCGATGGTCTTGAGGTCAAGTGTCCACCTCGGGTGCCAGAGGTCGCATGTCCGAATCACAGTGGAGACTAGGATTTTTTTCCACCTGGATCTTCTGGTAAAAATTCCCATAATCTCTGGGTAGTGAGATCGAACTCCTGTGTTCAGTGTTGAGCACATTACAAATTTTGTGGCAGTTGGAAATTGAAAAGAGTAGGCTCAACAGCCTCTGCCTGGACAAAATTCAAATTAAAAAAATCTGCCCAAGTTATTTGTACCCTTCCTCGAGTGGTTTGTTATAAACAGCTATAGATGGCGCCTAACTGGCTGCGGGTCTACTTAGCTCTAGTGTTTGAGTCTAGTAAGATGGACTCGCACATCGGTTAAAAACCACCCTCCAAGAAACTGGTTTATAAGACTCTGTAGAGTCTTCTAAACCAGTATAAAGACATTAACTTAATTTAAGTTAAAATGCAGGAATTCAGTGAATCAAAGTTTTCATTCAAAATAACATTGATTATTATTGAACAAATTGAGTTAAAATTATGATCTAAACATCGCAAGACACATAATTGAACTCACTACAATAGGAAGTAGTCGTTATAATGATTATATATTAGTATGAAGCTCTGCCGAAGACGGATGTGTCGGACCGAAAGGTGCAAATATCGCAGTCGAGCTGCAAACTAACGACACAACCCATTCCATTCTCTGGAATACATCCTGCTATTTGCAAAGCCCTGTTCGGGACCTGGTAGTGGGAGTTTGAGAACAAATGCAGAAGAAGAAGAAGAGGAAGTATGAAATGTTAAATGACATTAACCTTCTGCTTTTCAGTTTACAAAATTTTGTCTATTTCCTGTATCTGCATCATTTTTCAGCAGGTCATATCCAGACGTGGTTGTTGATTTTCAACATCAAATTTTTTTAAGGGATTTTTTTCTTGGTGTGTCTAGAGACATATATTAATAAAGAACTTGTTGGTGTTATTGATTGTGTCTGTGTATGTTAGTTTCTGAGATACAAGAAGATGAAGGTTGTTGTTTGTGAATGTCCACAATGAGTAGGTTACTCTTTTGTGCCCCTTGAAAAGGACGTTAAGTGACTTTCCTCACATCCCGATAGTGCTGATGAAGATGAACCGAGGTCCTCCAGGCAGTTGTGCTATGCTTGACTTCATCTGCGTGTCACTCACTACTACGGGGATCACGTCGATCCCTCACCTCGTTAGCCAGGCTGCCATGAAAACAGCCCATTTCTAGGGAGGGTTACTAGGACTCTAAGGTGAGGGTCTTGGCCAGTATGTTTTGTCAGACCCAACTAACATGTTCAATCAGTATATTTTGCCTAAACCAGACGTTAGTCTTCCTCCCCAGAAGATGAAGGGGATAGTGGTGAAAAATAGCGACAACCCTTGGTTAGAAAAACACCCCAAACAAATTTTGCGAAAAACGTACTAATGCTACTATTGATGTTTACCGTAATGACTATGCCTGTCACTTCGACTATAAATGTCATTATTGTATCTACATAAACAAACTAAATAGATCTACCTCAGAAAAATATGTTGCAAAAACTCAACTCCCCCATTCTCAGTAAAGGGTGAATATTCAAATCCAAGCAAAAAACAAAAGAAATACTTTCCAAAATCTAAAATTAATTAAAAAATCGCCATTGTTTTCTTCTAACTGTACATGACGGAAGTTGGAACTCACTACAATATGTTCAGCCGTTTCTACTGCATTAACCCAGTTGTTTATATACGATATAGCGATTACCCTAGAGCTGGCAACGCCATTGGAACAGAGCCAAATCATCGTAATCTCACGCCGTTGTAACAGAAAAGGTTAATGCTGGGGTGGAAATTGGAGAGAACATTTTTTTCTTACTTACCACGTCACATGTTTTGCAGATACATGTCAATTCTTATACACATACCTTTCATACTATGTGTCCCAGTCGAAGTCTGAATAGGGCGTTTATTGAATATCCACAAGTGGGATCAAGATGCTGAGCAGCACATGAGCTGCAGTGGTTAGCGACCCATAGCTGACTGCTAGCGTCAGGGCCAGCGAACCATAGCTGCCAAGACCCTTCTACACCTCCAAAATAAAAACCACAGTGTAACGCACACACGCCTTGGGGAATAGATAAATAAGGCGAACGCAAAAAAAAAAAAAAAAAAAAAAAACTTCTCAGTCTGTAGACCATACATGTAAGGCCCTGTGAGTAGCCTTTCCAGGGTGTACGCCTGGGCTCTGAATATGGAGACCCTGGGCTACCCAAAGTGCTGGATCCCCCTCTCTGCCTCACTGCAAAGCATGACAATCTGGCACCAGCTCAGCTGCAGGAGATGCTGGAATGAGTTCACAATTTTGAAACATTCTGCCTTAGGTGCTATCACTCTGGATTTTCTGTCTGGATTCACTCCCATAGTCATACCCTTTCTCGAGGTTTCCACAAGGGAGCAGAGAACTTACCCGCAGATGCTAGTTACTCGAGACATCTGATGATACTCTCATCACCTCAGGAGGAGTCAGCACTCCCTGGCACTTGTGGGTTCAAAAGCAGAGTTCCCCCTCTCCTAGGCGAACTGCCTGAACAAACTAACGAGCTTCGTCTACCCGGGTTAGAGTTGACCTCCTCTAAAATTGGTTGCAAACCATGGCTAATGAGCCTAATCTGCCTGCCCAGCTATACCGCCGGGTACTCGGTCGCGCCCAACAGCAGGCTCTAAAAAACAGGGGGCCCTCACGGAGGTGTTGCTGGAGACACAATAATGTAGGAGAGGCCATTGGCATAGAAACTTCTGTCTGGCAAGCCGAACAGTGAATCCAGCGGCGATCTCTACACCTGGAAAGGAGAGGCTGAGGCTAAAACAGACGCTTCACTTTCCTTTAACGAGCGGGACGTCTAGCCCAGACCTCGCTCTCCTCCTCCTCCTCCCCCCCCCCCCCCCCCCCCCCCCAATCCTGGAATCAACCTCCAGGGAATAATCGTACAGTTAAACGTCAGTTGTACATGCGCGGGTGCATCCACCATATATAGCCGTAACAAAATTAAATTCAGCAAACTAAATCACGAAACACAAACACATTTTTCAGAGGTCCATTTTGGTTGAGATGGGCGGCCATTTTTAGGTTTTCGGTGGCCAATTTCTGGCTGTAAAAGCTGTAAAGAGTTAAGTAAGAAACGTCCAGCTTTCAGATTCATTGGTTAAGCGAGATCTGCAGGTCAGTAGGCAGGAAAAAGGCCAGTCAGTTCATGGCTGTTTCATGTTGATTAACTAGGTCTGCCAAGCTGTTCACTCTTTCAGGGCCAATGCCAAGTTGCAGGTGTTTTGTAGTTGAGTTGAGCTGTATAAGATTTTAATTCTCTCTCGTATCTCCACCTTGACCAAATAGAGGAGCGTATGTTTCCGATGACCTTAAGAGCTATGTCCGCTCACAGGAGGCAGAAGAAACGCTACAGAGACTCCTTTAAAATTTATCTGAAAAGCTTCAATAGTGATGTCACCTCCTGGGAGATGCTTGCACAAAGCCGTACCACCTGGCGCGTTAGTATCACTGATGGTGCTCAGATCCCAGAGAGTGTAGCTATCACGGAGGCTCAGCAAAAGCATGCTGCCCGCAAACGCAGCACGCATGTTTCCACAGCCGTCTCCCCACATGTGTGCCCTGAATGTGACAGGGTATGCTGTTCTAGGATTGGTCTTTACAGCCATCAGAGAACACATTTTGCAGTCAAAGTATGATGCTGTCGCCATCTTCACTTGCGATGGACAACTATTACTATTATTAAGGGCTATATTCACCTGGGAATGTCTTGCGAAAAACAGATCTGACTGGAGAAGCGCAGTCAATTCGGGTGTAGCTGCTGGTGAAGATGACCGTGTTGTGAAAGCCCAGAACAGACGCGAGACGCGGAAATCCCGAGCAGCGGGAACACCATCCCCTTCTACAAACCTCGTGTGCCCGATATGTAGCAGATGTTTTCGTGCTCGCATTGGCCTGTTCAGCCACATCCAACAGGGAATTCTATGACAAGGATGATGTCGGCGGTCCTCATCGACAACGATGGACAGCTATTATTATTATTCACGGTAGTGTAGCTGTCAGTAGGCCCTCCAAAGTCTGACAGGTCAGAAGGTGGGACCAGACCAAGCAGTGATACAAACCTGTTGTTCTGCAGGCAGATTGGGGACAGTCACAGGCTAGGAAGGTCAAACCTGACTGAGCGCCATTGAAAACGAATGCACTGAACCACTGGTCTAATGAAACAGTGTAACATCATTTTTGCTTTATGAGGATGTGTAGCAGAGTCCAGGTTTTCACTTTGGTTTTTCTGTCTAGAAAGTTACCACATGTATCCACATCATTCACGACCACACACAGCAAATAACATAGCATGCAGCAGGTGGCAGATTTATTATATCATTCTCATACAACAACTATTAAAGTGAGTGCAATGAGATTACAAACAACACAAGAAATACATCTTATCTAAATAGATACGCGGAGTTTATAAGCATATGCTATTGAATGTTGCTTCAAGCTACCCAACCTAGTTCTAACCGCACACTCCCCTCTCCTTATCTGCACCCTCAACACACTCTCAAAAACTCGTCTTCACTATCGTATTCTGTGCATTCACTCACACTCAGATCCCCTCAGGAGGGTGATCTTGACATAATACATTCAATCTATTCAACGTATACTCACATGTGATCACACACTCTGGAACATACATCATTCCCTCTGTGTCCTTCACACACCACACACACATCCAGATCTCTCCTAGGCGATCTGTACACTCGTGTAACCATTCAGGACATACATCGTTCACAAGGTGTCCTGCACGTACAACACACACTAAGATCTCTACTAGACACAGTGCGCCCAACACACACCTTAAAGAGCGACTGGCCAAGACTCAAAGGTGTATGCTGGTTGAGTCACCCTGTTTTCCATACTATCTCCTAACATTCATCAAACAGCCTATCAATCACTCTTCTATAAAGTCAGTGAGCTAAACAGACTCCTAGCTAAATTCTGTCTATCTCTCCATGGCCAGTCTGCATGAGTTAAACTTTGTCTAGTATTATATAGTTGTCTAGTATTATATAGTCTCAAGCAGTATCAGAGCTGTCCAATCGCCCTCTGGGGGATGTCTTGACCCAGCCATCCTCTAGTTTGATCTCCTTCCATTCAGCTGCCATTGGAACGCATCACTCAGAACTCCTGTCACTCAAAATGTCGCATCAAGCTCTGCTGGCCTCTGTCTGTCACTAATCCTCCACTACCCAAATCAGAACGCCAGGGGTCAGCACCTAGCCTCTACCTGTACTAGACACATTCTTTCCCACAACCCCCTGTTTTTCTTTGTTGACTTAGTATCGAAACGGTGAGTGACCTTGGTGTAGTGTCGAGGCGGAGAGTGACCTTGGCCCACATTCAGGTACCTTTGTTCTCAGAGTCGCTGACAACATTACCCTTGCCCTAAACGCTTATGCTCGGGCTGGAACTGTTACAGACGTCATGAATAAAGATACAGCCCCTTTGTGCTCATTTCATGGAGTCCCACCAGGCAGTGAGAGTTCTAGCCCACTCCACTTTGTAGGGATCCACCTGGTGGTCTGTGTAGTCATGGTACAGAGTGAAAGGATGAGAGCTATTGACTGCTGAGCATATGAGGAACAAAGAAATCGTGTGGTCGTCACCAATACCATTCCTGGACAAGTTCTGTGGAGATGCTAATAACCACTGCTTTCTTTAACTACATTCAAGTTGAAAAACATCCCGAGAAGCTCCAAGCTGCTAAAAGGGCATTGAAGAGAAGTATATTGAAAGTCTCTATGAGACAGAATTCGAAACACTGAAATCGGGATCGAACTGCGTTCAATGATGGCGTTATTATTGCATTGTTAGGAAAATAAGACGAACAAGATATGGGGTGCGTATGCCTGACAACAGATGGACCACTTTAAGTGCACGTGCAGACATTTACGATTGAGATGGAGAGATGGTCTGAGTAAAGCCCTTGGCCCAGCATGATACTCCAAGAAAAGACCTCAATGAGTTTAAACATTTGGCTACTGGACATCAGACACTTGATGCCTGATTGAATATCAGAATTACAGATTACAGAATATGCACAAGCGGTAATACTTGCTTACTTTCCGTATCCAAGCACCACGTCATATAACATTCATCCAGTGTTCAGCGACTTGAATTGCCTGTCATTCGTCTTCAGCATATCGCTCTCGTCACATGTATTCGGAAGGTTGGGACAAATCATCAGATGACCTGGGTCTTGTACCGTTCCGCAGTCACATGTATCGCCATCCGAGAGACCACATTTCTTCATGTTCCTCCTACATTGTGATAAGCCAGTTTGAATTCTATTTATTGACGACTTCCAAAATGAGTAGGGTAAGTGATGTTCAGTGGCAGGTTCCTTCTGAAGCTCGATCCCTTGGTCCTGTATCATTTCGTGCCATAATTCAATGCGACGATTTTCAGGACTTGACTGTATTGGCTTTTTTGATTTAAGGTAACTATGCCTGGATTTGAGTTTTGTGATCTGCTCCTGGTGTCCAAACATTGGGCGTCTACGGTCATTTTCCTGTTTCTCTCGTTCAATTTCAGCAGACACGTCTCTTCTGGGGGCAGGTGGGGCTATGCCAATTGTAGAGTAGAGTATATTTTAGCATTGGGGGTTTGTGTTTTAGGCATTCTGACACTATCCTGCATGCCTCGTTTATTGCTATATCGAGTTTTGTTTGTGCACAGTTTCTCCAGACTGGTGCTGCGTATTCCGTTGCTGAAAGGCATATGGCAAGTTCTGATGTATAGAGGACAGATGGCTGTGCTCCCCATGTTGTACTAGTCAATTTTTTGATAATGTTTATTGCGTGTATCTTGTGTTTTGTTTCCTGGCAGTGTGTCATGTAAGACAGTGTACGGTTTAACTTGATGTCCAAATATTTGGGAGCTGTGAAGTGTTCGAGCTCCTTTCCTTGCCATCTAATCTGTAAACATTTAATCAGTTATCAACATAGTACCCCACCATGTTCAATGCAGGCCTGTCAACGATTCACTCCAAGAGTGTCACTGCAAGACACTCCAAACACAGATTCATGATTGTCGCTACAGTCACACGAGACATGATTACAGGTTTCAAGTTCTGAAGCAGATTACAGAATTATTCGCTGTTGATAGGGCTTTTTCATTACCATTAAACTAAAAAATATTGTGAGACAAAGAATATTTCTTTTTCATTTGTTCTCAGTCTCCCGCTACCAAGCCCTGAAAAGGGCTTTGTAAGTAGCAGGATGTTGTCCAGGGAAAGGAATGCGTTGTGTCGTAGTTTACAGTTTGACTGCGATATTTGCACCTTTCGGTCTGACACATCCGACTTCAGCAGGCATGTTTTTAGGACCGTCTTTGATCCCTTATCCTTAGCCAGCCTGCTCTGTTGCAGCCTATTATCCAGGATCACTGCGTGGAGGTGTAGAAGGGTCTTGGCAGCTCTAGTTCGCTGGCCCTAACGCTAGCAGTCAGCTATGGGTCGCTGACGGCTGCAGCTCATGCGTTCGTAATGAAATAATTTAACTATTTCTTTCAGGTCCAAAGTCCCAGCATTGAAATTGGCAGCAACAGAAGCCAAACAGACACTGAGGATATCTCTTCTATACGCATGTCATCTCAGCGCTCCTTCTTCTCTCCTAGTAGTAGTGCTGCCTCCGACTGCCAGTCTCAGAGCTCCGAGAGTGTCATAGTTCACACCACTCACACCCGCACAGTTACGTTCTCCATAAGAAGGTTCTCCACCCATGACCAGGAGGTTGAGCAATCCCCAACCCCAGCTGAAGGTAGGTTGTTGTTTAAATTGGTCTTACTCTTGTGTTAGCCTGTTCAGGCAGTTCCCCTAAGAGAGGGGGAACTCTTGTGTTAGCCTGTTCAGGCAGTTCCCCTAGGAGAGGGGGAACTCTTGTGTTAGCCTGTTCAGGCAGTTCCGCTAGGAGAGGGGGAAATCTTGTGTTAGCCTATTCAGGCAGTTCCCCTAGGAGAGGGGGAACTCTTGTGTTAGCCTGTTCAGGCAGTTTCCCTAGGAGAGGGGGAACTCTTGTGTTAGCCTGTTCAGGCAGTTCCCCTAGGAGAGGGGGAACTCTGATTTGAAACCCACATGGGCCAGAAACTGCTGGCTAGTCCTGAGGAGATGAGAGTATCATCGGATGTCTCGACTAACTAGCATCTGCGGGCAACGACTCCACTGCTTTGAGCAACCCAGGGTCTCCATATTTAGCGCCCTGGAGAGGCTATTCATAAGGCGTCACACATATGGTCTACTGAGACGTCTATGAATGAACAAACTCTAGTGTTTGCTTGTTTTAGTTTACTATCAGATGAGTTCTCGTGATGAACTCGACCATGGCGCTCAATGAATCAATGTATGTCGCTCCTTTCAGGGCATAGGCCATTGACAACCCTCCTCCAGCAAGTTCGATCTTGAGCTGCCCTTTTTGCTTCTCTCCAGTTGAGGTCTGAAAACTGAAATTCATTTTTACAGTCTCCACTCCATGTGTGTCTTTGTCTACCTCTCTTCCTCTGTGGATTCCTTGTCAGGACATGTCTGGCCATGTTTACTGTTGCGTGTGTTCTATCCAATCCTCATTTCCTTTGTTGGATTTCTTGCTCCACTGGTTTTTGTTGGTTCCCTTCTTATGGGTCTTCGTCCTTCCCAGCCTATACCAAATATCCTCCATAGACATTTATTGACGAATGACTGGAGTTTCCTCTGTATTGTCTTTGCTGTTCTCCAAGTTTCTGCTCCGTGCAGGAGTACTGACTTGACATTGGAATTAAGCTTAATTTTGTATGGTCCATGTTTTGCAGGCATAGAGGAAATGGGGACCATTGCAGCAGACCTCCAGGGAAGATTCCAGGCCATAATGAAGAGATGTTTTAGAAGACTCTTACATGGCTCCCACAAAGAGCATATAACAAATGAGGCAGTACAGCGAAGGGTTGAGAATTTAAGTGGGCTTTTCTATGAACTCCTAACAACGATAAAAAGACAAAAGCTGACTTGGTATTGCCACATCTTGAAATCCAGGGGCCTTGCAAATACGATTATACAGGACACACTACAAGACCAGCAAAGGTGCGGACGTCCGAGAAAACTATGGGAATCAACATCCATGAGTGGTCTAACCCATGACCCGAGGAGGCCCAAAAAGCAACCGGAGACAGAGAGGGATGTCACAGGATTGTGAAGGTGTTAGCAGGTGTGCCCCAACGATCTTAAGAGGTGACAGGCTGAACTGAACTTGGCATTAGTCTTTATTTCACTGGATTTCCAAATATTATTTAGTAATGCTCAAGTTCACCCAGCTGTAAATGGATACCTTAAGTTAAGGACAGAAAAGTCAGTGAAGAATGGAGCTGGCTGGCCTCATACAAGCAGTGGTTTAGCATACTGAAATCTATACCATTTCATTCTGTACCAGATTTTAAGAAAACCTGATACCAGTCAATTTCATTGTGGTTTTAAAGCAATAGTTTTTACATGATTTAGTTGCCATCACCACAAACAACCTTCTTTAGTCACCTCTTACAACATGCAAGAAACTACCATTACCCTACCTTAATTTTGGCACAATTTCTGCATCTCCAGATGACTATGACCTGGCTTACAAAAGCATCCTGCCTGTACAAGTGGTCTGGAACACTAAGCCTCTGAACATAATCAGAACAGTTCGAAATGACATGTCTTTGGTAAGCATGTCTGCACATCTTCGCTGTGGCACTTTTTTATAATCTGAATATTATATATAATTTTTATATGGCATTTTTGTTTACTTTTTCACTCCTGAATTATTTTGCACGATGTGCCAAAATTGTTTTTTATCATAATTTTAGACAGCGGAGTGTACCTCTTTCATTCTAAATTGTGTGTTATTTATCTAATTGAATATGCACGTATATCAGAATGAAGTGTAGATGACAAAGAAATACGAGGTAGTTTCAACAAGTTTCTGGAATTAGTGAATTATATAGAAATAAGTTACAATATAATTATTTACACTACATTTCCTTCAAAGTAGTTCCATTCGGCAACTACACGCTTTTGGCAACGTACATACAGCTGCCGGAAACATTTGTGGAACCCATTCTTTGATGCCTTTCTCAATTGTCTTGTCGCATTGGGGATGACATTCTCAGCATCCTTGAATCACTGTCCTTTCATCATTTCAGTCAAGGGATCAAGAGAAAGTCAGCTGGTGCCAGGTTGGGAGAATATGGAGGATGTTCCAAGGTAATCTCATTGTGCTTTGCGAGGTACTGCTTCACCAGTAGGGATTGATGTGTTTGCGCATTGGCATGCAGCATAATCCAACTGTTCTCCATTTATCTGGTCGTTTTCTTCTGATTGCATCTCTTAGACGACGGAGGATATCAACGTACATTTCCTTGTTAACCGTTCGGCCTTCAGGAATGAAATCATGGTAGACAATAACCTGGGAATAAAAAAAGTAATTCCAACATAACTTTTCCTTTGCTCTTGCCCAAACAAAATTTCTGTGTCTGGGGAGATTTCCATTCAGAGGACAGACATTTTGTCTGAGAATTGGACCACTCAAATACTTGCGGTTTCTACATTGCCATATCACGGTATGCTTTATTAAGCAATGTTTGTATCTCTGAGGGTGACTTCTCAAGCAAAACTCAGAATATGACATTTGTTCAGTGAAGGACATTTTTTAACTCCGATGATGCAACGGGCACAACACACAAACTTCTGTAACTTCTGTTCGTGATTATATGTGAAGGTCACATCTGTCATATCTTTTCGTCGAGGGGACGGCGTGGTTAAGTGGCACGGCTCACAACCGGAAGGTGCTGGGTTTGATACCCATCACAGCACCGGCCGTTACCCCGGGGAAGCAAACCCTTAGACTTAGAAAATGCAGGAGGAAGCAGAGCCTTACATAAAATGCATGCTGAAGTCGGATGCACTGGGCCGACAGGCGCAAAATAAAAACCACAGTGCCTTGGGGATTAGAGAAATAAGGCAAACGCAAAAAAAAAAAAAAAAATCTTCTTGTCAAGATCACTGCCAACTTATAAATACATACAAGGGGCTTGTCATAAGTCTTTACGCTGACCATGAAGGAGTAGGAGAAGAAAGTTTAAATTTGAACATTTAAAATTTAAATCATGTGCAAACATGATGACAATACACTTTAATTCTCTTCTACTTTGGTGTCCTGAAAAGGACATGTTGTAGTTTACAGCAGGGTTGCAATATTTGCACTTTTCGGTTCAGCGCATTTGATTTGAGCTGGCTTCTTTGAGTACTAGGTTTACCATCCTACTGCGGTATCCTTTGACCAGACTACACTAGCGACTAGTGCAGCCTGTTTCCAGGGCCGCTACGTAGAGGGTATTTTTGGTTACCGGTTAGCCTTCTCTCGTCGATCCCTTCTCCTTAGCCAGTCTGCTCTGTTATTGAGGATCACCACATGGAGGTGAAGAAGAGTCCTGGCAGCTCTGAGTCACTGACCCTGACACAAAAGCTGTCAGCCTTGGGTCACTACAGCTCATGCTTATACAGGGTATCTTCAAAGATACAGTTAGCAGAGTGGTACATGAAAGGGCACTAACTGACAGTTTCAAGGCCAGACAGGAATACGTAAAATTCTAACTAACTACCAACTTCACATTGATCTGTCATCTTGATTTAGTCAATGCAGTTTTTCCAATTCAAATATGTAGAGTTTCAATTATGTTAGGCAAATTTCCAAGAAGAAAATCTTGAGCTACCGAAAACATTGGTGCAAGCTGCCAAAAATCTGTTTCCAGGTACTGAAAATACTGCAAGCTACGGAGATGGTTTTGTGATCATGGATATAAAGAATATGTCGCGGATAAATTTGCTGTTTCTAAGAATCGATATCACTGCACTCCATAGGTGCTCAGTCTTTCTCAGCAAATGGCGCACGATCTGGATGCTGATAGTCCCTGTAGCTCGCTGGTTGTACACTCTCCTGCTCCATCTTCTCATGCGGCCCACTCCGCTCGAACCTCATTTGATGTCGAAACTTTCTGTGAATTACGAATTAATTTATTTCGGTGTCCTCATCCAACAGACGGTCATTGATCGATTTCAAAATGTCACTCTTATCCATCATGACGGGAGCTTGTGAAGTCAAGATGTCAGCTCATTCGTTGCCCTGAACCCCAGCATGATCAGGACAGTAGATCCATGTCAACCCCTGGTTTGAATAATGTTTCATTTAATTAAAAAGGTGTGAATTTTCCGTTTTCCACTATGCATGTATGTTGTAATATTGCATGGTGAAACAGTACGTCCTAACAGCCTTTTGTGGAATAACATTAATTCTTCCATTCTATCCCTTATATAGATTACAGTCTTACAAATGACATTTGATATAGAACATTACATGGTGGAAGCTATACGGCACGACGCCGACTGGGGCCAAAGATATGTGGCGTTCTGCAATTATGACCTGCAAATTTTAGATGTAAGTAATTGTGTTGTTTGTCACCATTAAATAAAACCATTGCAAAAAAGATATCTTTCAAAAGGAAGTGTTATAAGAGGATATTGAAAATAGTTTAAACAGAGAAGAAATCAAAGTGAGAAGCTTTCCTGCCGAAGATGTGTCAGACCGAAAGGTGCAAATATCGCAGTCAAGCCGTAAACTAGCGACAACCCATTCCGTTCTCTGGACTAGATCCTGCTACTTGTAAAGCACCCTGTTCAGGGCTTGGTAGCGGGAGATTGAGAACGAATGCAGAAGAAGTTAATGAACTGAACCTCTCGGGCAGGGTTTTCAAGTTATGTGTCGTTACCGCGAAAGGTATTTTCAGGGCTTCCCTGGCGTTGGCTTGTTGGACCCTTGTAACTCTTTTACAAAGGTAGCCCTTGGTCTTCCTGGATGTAGTGCTATACAAGGCGTCTCCATAGGCTTACCACTATGAGAATCACAGTATCGATTCCTATCTCGTTGGCCAGACTACTCTAACACAGTCTGTGTCCAGAAGTGTGTCAGTATGTTTCACTTGACCCTGAAGCTAGACTTGGCTCCTGACTGATGTTTGTACATTAAATTCTGAATGACACAGATAACTGTACCAGGCATATTTTTCCAGGTGTGTCCAAATAGTCAAAGTGTATATGGTACAGTGTATGCCCTCATCCAGGCTAAAGATTCTATTGATCGCTGCAAATTGAGGTATGTTGTAGTTGATGAGTTTTGAAATATATTCTGTGAATATTGCCACTTTGAAGTATTTTAGTTGGAGAGTGTAGTAGGTTTGAGTATTTTACAATGGCGCTCCAAAAGTAATGCCTGATATTTTATTCCATGAGAACCATAACAGATAAAAATAGCACAAAAAACACCATTTGATAGCGCAATGTCTTGCCTTCAAAAAACTATTTTTCAACATGGTCACCACCCTTGGCTATACATTTTCTCTAACGATGAACAAGCGCATACATGCCGTAAAAATCTGCACCAGCGGAGGGAGGTAACCCTCTGTTTCATAGCTGCTATGATGGCGTCGTTGCTAGAAAAAAAAAGGTTACCCACGCAGTCCGTCTTTCATTGGCTCAAACAGATGAAAGTCAGAAGGCGCCAAATCCGGACAATACGGTAGGTGTGGTAGGACAGTCCAGCCAAGACTGACCATGTGCTAACGCGTCTTGTCCTTCATGCCGCTTTTGCCACTGCGGAAACACACAACCCGCCGCCTCACTGTGCTAACATCCGCTGTTTAATCTCCGTAAATGTTCAGCAAACGTTGAGGAATGTCAATTACTGCAACTTTTTCGGCATGGAGAAATTCAAAACGCACCTTTGTTTATAACACTTCCATGACAAATGCCATTTTGTCAGACTGCTCCTCCACTGCCACCTGTCGGATGTAAATTTTTTTAAAACAATATTGACAGTAAGGTTCAAACTTTACGGCCATGCTGCCAAAATCCACTTCTGACATCGTGGGACATTATTTAAAAAAATAGGATGCACTACTCGTATGTTTCAGTGTTGTAGTTTGAAATGTTCATCATTTAACCATCTGATTCCCCCTTAGAACATAGAGATGTAATGGATGATCTCCATCTGTTACTGTTCTGTGTTGTCCTCTTGAATTCTACCCACGAGACCCCAACTAAACTGCAACTCTTTCCTCCCCTTGGCATGATAAGTAAATAATAATTATGATAATTTATCATGTAACTTTACATCAAAAGAAAATGTCAAATCGGTTGATCTCGAAGTATCACTAGGGAAATCCAGCTGGCCAATTAAAACAAAGCGTTGCGATGGCCTTCAATTGGTGTTGATTGCAAAGTGGTTTCTGCCAAGAGCTCTGAATGTCAAAGTGGAGAAATTCAACCAAATTTTGGTAAATTGCAGAAGTAACTATGGCTTTTTTAAGATAGCCAAATACTTTGTCATCTAATTAGCGACATGTATGAATGAAGACTCTCTTAACATAGCCAAATAGTTCGCCACCGGAGGGACGGCGTGGGCTAATGGTTAAGTGAAAGTGACACAGCTCACAATCCGAAGGTGCTGGGTTTGCTCCCCATCACAGAACCGGATGTTACCTAAGGGAAGCAAACCCTTAGAGGATGCATGGAGAAAGCAGACCCTTACATAAAATGCATGCTGAAGTCGAATGCACTGGAACGACAGGCGCAAAATAAAAACCGTAGTGCAACGCACACCACATAAGGCGAACGCAACAACAAAAAATGCACACAAAAACTAACTTTGTTATCTAATTAGCGTCATGCATGAATGAAGACTCTCTTTAGATAACCAAATACTCGTAGAAATAAAACATTATCCTCCATATATGGCTGGGCTGGTTGTGTGGTGTGCATGCCTGACAATGACAATAGATGGACATGGTTTGGTGGTCTTATGGTTGTACATGTCCACGAGGCCACCCACCTACACGGTGTTGGGATAGTTTGACTAAAGATCTGGGTCCACTCTGGTACAGCACAGCAAAAGAACAGGATGCATGCAAAATGTTGGGTTCTTCGCATACAGCATATCGCAAGAGACGACTAACTGTGAGATGGCATATAACACCGGCCATGATTGGGTGGTTTGTTAACCCTTTGCACTCTCACCTAATTTATTAGGTTTTGTTTTAAGACACAAATCTAATCAATCAGGTCAGACTGTACAGTGTTAAGACATGAATCTAATCAACCAGACCAGACTACTAGGTTAAGACACAAATCTAATCAATCAGGCCAGACTGTACAGGTTAAGACACAAATCTAATCCATCAGGCCAGACTGTACAGGTTAAGACATGAATCTAATCAATCAGACCAAACTACTAGGTTAAGACACGAATCTAATCAATCAGGCCAGACTGTACAGGTTAAGACACGAATCTAATCAATCAGGCCAGACCAGACTACTAGGTTAAGACACGAATGTAATCAATCAGGCCAGACTGTACAGGTTAAGACACGAATCCAATCAATCAGACCAGACTACTAGGTTAAGACATGAATCTAATCAATCAGGCCAGACTGTACAGGTTAAGACACAAATCTAATCAATCAGGCTAGACTGTACAGGGTTAAGACACGAATCTAATCAATCAGGTCAGACTGTACAGAGTTAAGACACAAATCTAATCAATTAGATTGGACTATAAAGGGTTAAGAGCAACATAAATGGCACCTAGCAGGCTGGGGGTCTACTTAGCTCTAGTGTTTGAGTTTATTAAGATGAACTATCACATCGGTTAACCACCCTCCAAGAAATTGGTCACATGCAGACTCTGCAGAGTCTTCAAACCAGTTTAAAGATGTTAAAGAGTTCAATGTGAGTGCACCATAGGCGAAGTGGGTTGTTGAGAGCCAGCAGGGACTTTGAGATCTGTTCATAAAACAGACAATCATGATCTCTGTTGGTCAAAACTCACCACTCAACTGTCTCACCTAGAAGTGTTATAGGTGTTCTCTTGGAAAGAAGAGACAATCAGCCATTTGACATGTCTAAGAGGTCCAAAGCTGCAAGGTGTAGTTTGCAAAAACAAGAAAGTCATCAACGTTAGTAACAAAATTTGGGGCAGTATCTACTGCTCCACAGTCAGCCAACTTGACATTGCACTGAGTTGAGTGCCCACCTCGACATTGCACCACAAGAAGTGTGTCTCTCAGGACTTTTTTGCAAAACTGATGGATACGGGACTTTCTCAATACCTCGTGGGTTGGTGGAGATGGTAGCCAGGGGGCTTTGAAATCAGCCTGGTGATGCACTGTGTTGGGTGTGATCAACTCAGCATTGCACTGCACTGAGGATGCCCAAAGTCAGCATTGCAGTGTGCTGAGAGTGTCCCACTCAACATTGCACTGCTCTGAAGGTGCTGAAGTTGGCATTGCACTGCGCTGTGAGTGCCCAACTCAACATTGCACTGCGCTGTGAGTGCCCAACTCAACATTGCACTGCGCTGTGAGTGCCCAACTCAACATTGCACTGCGCTGTGAGTGCCCAACTCAACATTGCACTGCGCTGAGAGTACCCAACAGCATTACACTCTGAGAAGTGTGACCCTTACCCTATTGCAAAATTGAAACATATTGGAACTGATAGATATGTAACTCCTCTCGAGGCCCAGTAGATTGGTGGAAGTGGTAAGTCCACCAAGGGCTCCTCAGAATTGTTTAAGCTCGGCTCTCAGCATTACACATTGTTAAACGCATTTTGCGCAGCTGCTGAAGCATTAAATAAATGAGGAATAGAAATAGTTTACCATTACTTTGAAAATAACTTAAATTTGCACATTTCAAATTCATATTTTTAAGAGCAATTCATTCACCCATATCCTCCGGCATGTTGCACAACTCTACAAGGTAGTGTTCATCCACCACCGTGCCTGGCCTGGCTCCTGCATTGTTTACCACTTTCTGTTTTAAACCATTTGTTTTTCATGAACGAGGCATGTTTAAATGAAACCCACACCAGTGGATTTATTACAAACGTGAAAAGAACGTTATCAGGTCTGGCAGAATTAAACAAAGGAATTGTTACGAAACAAACATGCACCAGGGTTTGTTAAAAAAAGTTGCCATCAGCATTTAGACATGCATCTCGCTGCTTGGGTGGACGTCGAATGTTGTTCAAGATAAATTACTTTGGCTGCTCATTGAACCATTTGGTCAAAAGAGTACTGGTACAGTGGGTTCCATCCCACTGTAACATCCAAGGCAACGAGGAGGCAGACAGACTGGCAAAAGAAGGTGCAAGACTACGACAACCAGATTCTAGTGTGACCTACGAAGAGTCCAAAAGGTTTATTAGGGCCAGATACATGGCCAAATGGGAAACAGAATATACTGGCTACACAAAAAATGATGCCTACTACCAGCTGAACAGAAAAGAGCAGGTCGTGGTCTTCAGACTCCGCACAGGCCACAACAGACTGAAGTACCATCTATTCAATAAACTGAAGATAGGGGGCACTGACGAATGCACCTGTGGTACAGGGAAAATGACCATTGAACATCTGCTGCAAAATTGCCCGACATACGAGGACCAGAGAAAGCACATGTGACCATCACCAGTGGCAACACTAGACAAGCTCTATGGCAGTGTTGACAGCTTCAGGATGACAGCTGCTTTCTTCGAACAAATTCAAGTTGATGTCTGACAGCGTACGAAGAAGAAGAAGAAGAAGAACCATTTGGTCTCCGAGGCCATGCAAATGTTTCCTGCGACATGTGGACTAGCATTGTTGTGCAACAGAATCACACCACATGAAAGCATGCCAGGCTGTTTATTCTTGATGTCTGTATGGAGGATGTCTAGCTGACGGCGTTGATGTTCACTCCAGGCTCTTTGAAGTCTGCCAATAGAAACCCTACATGGTAAAAAAAAATGCGGTCAGCATAACCTTACCAGCAGAAACCTCGGATTTGGAGTTTTGGTGATCCAGGATGCTTCCATTGCATGCTTGCTGTTTTGGGGATCCAGGATGCTTCCATTGCATGCTTGCTGTTTTGGTGATCCGGGATGCTTCCATTGCATGCTTGCTGTTTTGGTGATCCAGCTGTTGTGGTGATCCAGGATGCTTCCATTGCATGCTTGCTGTTTTGGGGATCCGGGATGCTTCCATTGCATGCTTGCTGTTTTGGGGATCCAGGATGCTTCCATTGCATGCTTGCTGTTTTGGTGATCCAGCTGTTTTGGTGATCCAGGATGCTTCCATTGCATGCTTGCTGTTTTGGGGATCCAGGATGCTTCCATTGTATACTTGCTGTTGTTGGTGATCCGGGATGCTTCCATTGCATGCTTGCTGTTTTGGGGATCCAGGATGCTTCCATTGAATGCTTGCTGTTTTGGTGATCCAGCTGTTTTGGGGATCCGGGATGCTTCCATTGCATGCTTGCTGTTTTGGTGATCCAGGATGCTTCCATTTCATGCTTGCTGTTTTGGTTATCCGGGATGCTTCCATTGAATGCTTGCTGTTTTGGGGATCCAGGATGCTTCCATTGCATGCTTGCTGTTTTGGTGATCCAGGATGCTTCCATTTCATGCTTGCTGTTTTGGTTATCCGGGATGCTTCCATTGCATGCTTGCTGTTTTGGTGATCCAGCTGTTTTGGGGATCCGGGATGCTTCCATTGCATGCTTGCTGTTTTGGTGATCCAGCTGTTTTGGGGATCCGGGATGCTTCCATTGCATGCTTGCTGTTTTGGTTATCCAGGATGCTTCCATTGCATGCTTGCTGTTTTGGTGATCCAGCTGTTTTGGGGATTCGGGGTGCTTCCATTGCATGCTTGCTGTTTTGGGGATCCAGGATGCTTCCATTTCATGCTTGCTGTTTTGGTTATCCGGGATGCTTCCATTGCATGCTTGCTGTTTTGGTGATTCAGCTGTTTTGGGGATCCAGGATGCTTCCATTGCATGCTTGCTGTTTTGGTGATCCAGCTGTTTTGGGGATCCAGGATGCTTCCATTGCATGCTTTCTGTTTTGGTGATCCAGGATGCTTCCATTGCATGCTTGCTGTTTTGGTGATCCAGCTGTTTTGGGGATCCAGGATGCTTCCATTGCTTGCTTTCTGTTTTGGTGATCCAGGATGCTTCCATTGAATGCTTGCTGTTTTGGGGATCCAGGATGCTTCCATTTCATGCTTGCTGTTTTGGGGATCCAGGATGCTTCTATTGCATGCTTGCTGTTTTGCTGTGCGGCTCAAAGTGGTGACACCACACTCATCACCAGCCAGTGCGCTACAGAAATTCATCAGCCCCTGCTTCGAAACGCAGCAAGTGGATCGAACTCCACCCAATGCGTTCTTCTTTATGGTGGTCGGTCAGCATCCATGCACGCATTGTGAATACACCTTCCGATACTTTAGCTTCTTCCTAACCACCATTTGAACAAGCAACATAGCAAACTCCTCTGCTAGTGAACGTAAATTCTGACGATAGTTCACCTGTACTGCTTCATTAATATCGGCGATAGCTTTTTCTGTCGCAACAATATGCGCCTGGTCTAGTTGCAGGCGATCTTTTGTTAATTCACACACATCCTTCCTAAAACATCCGTGCGCAGTCTTTCACTTTTGTTACCATACACTATGATGAATATCGACTGGTCAACATTCTCCAGGGGTTATAAACCGAATCACCGCTCACTGATCAACCCTGGACGGATTCCGTATCACACCCACCATTTTCTGAACGGTCTGCAGCAGAACCTAGGAATAGGAGGATAATAAACATGTGCACACTTGTACGTTTGTATGTGCTGATTGTCAGATGTGATGTCATCATGCTCCTCACACATAGGTCCAGCATGGGCGGATTTTGTTTGAAACTTCCTCGTGTAACATTCAAAACTATATGTGTATTATGTGGGGAGTTTACAAAAACGTCAAGATCCTGTTAACACGCCTGTGTAGGACTGTATTAGGAATACAATGTTAGGCCCATATTATCTTGACCAACGACATGGTAAGGATGATCTGGTAATCGTCATAGCAGCTACCTTTACTTCTCCGGTTGTTCTGGTACTAACTTTTTTAGGCTGGGTCAACCCTGGGAGCTTCTTTATGATCAGAAAAAATTCTACAACTGAGGAACAATCCCAGATCACTCGTCTGAGAAACCAGTGCACTAACCACAGCTCTCAGCTCTCATTTGTATGAGGACATTATATTCAGGCCAATGCAAGAGTTTCTCATCGTTATTAACGAAACTAGTAAGTTTTCTTTCCACTTGTGCCGTTTAGCGTCGTGAGGAGCTGAGTCGTCTATCCTGCGCTGGTAAATGTGAGCCCTTGTCGTTGCACAATCACTCTGTCATTTATCCACCTACCTCGGGGTCGCCCCCTTGCCCTGTAGCCAGATCTACCATCATTGTAAGCCATCAGTGGAAGATGATGAGGGTGCAATCTCATGAGATGACCAAACCAACTTATTTTCTGCCTGGAAATGTATTCGGCACAAGACGTAGTGCCGACCATACTTCGAATGTCGTCATTCCACATTCTGTCTCTTCTGGTAACACCGATGACTTTCCTCAAACACTTCATTTCACACAAGTCTAAATTCTGCTCTTGCATGCCCTTGACAGAGGCCATGTTTGGCACTGGTAGCACAAAATCGGCATAAATATACTGTTTATTAACTGTTGCTTTGTTGCCAAACTAATGCTCGGGTGTCTAAGCAATGGGGACAGCTGATAAGCCGAATTAACGAAATTAGCCGAGTTTTAGCTCATGTCTGTGTCTATTTCACCTCCACAGTCGTATGATGGTCAAGCTCTACCAGACACAGTTCACATTTGTGTTTAACCTATGTACAGGTGAGATGAACGTCCTTGTCCTCTCTCTTCTTCAATATTCCCAACACTCCTCTTCTTTGTGAGATGTTTTGCTTTCTTTCAACCACTGACAATTCTTTTGGCTGTATCATTGCTTGTTTACAATTTTAGTTGTGTGAGCCCTGCTGTTGTTGTTTGTTGTTTCGAATGCCCACAAAGAGTAGGTTACTCTTATGTTCGATCTGAAATGGGCGTTTAGTGACAGGTTGCCGAAGCTTTCCTCACATCTCGAACGTGAGTGTGAGCCCTGCTAAAGGCTAATTGAAGGGGCCATTACAGCTGAGAGGTCAGGGTGCTCACCTCTCAGCATGAAACTGTGGCTGGTTGAATCTCATAAGCTATAAGTGCCCCCTGGTCTCAACGGAGGTGAGATCAGCACCTAGTCCTATCAGAGACAGATGGTAAACCCAGAGGTCCTGTGTAAATGCTGTCCGCGTAAAAGAACTCTTGAAAGCTGTAATGAGCAGGCTGTTAGCTACTGTCAGGGCATCAGTTCTAAAGTTAATGAAGTTCCTGAACCAACAAGCCTTCATCAGGGACAAAGAGCAATGCAAGTAAAACCACTTTAAACAAATCATAACAGTAGTAAGGGACGGCGTGGGCTAGTGGTTAAGTAACACGGCTCACAGCCTAAAGGTGCTGGGTTCGATCCCCATCACAGCATCGGCCGTTACCCCGGGGAAGCAAACCCTTAGAAAATGCAGGAGGAAGCAGACCCTTACATAAATACATGCTGAAGTTGGATGCATTGAGCCGACAGGCGCAAAATAAAAACCACCGAGTGTAACGCATACCGCCTTGGGGATTAGAGAAATAAGGCGAACAGGAATAAAAATGGCCTTGACTAACACGTCTGATCAGTATATTTTGCTTGACCAAACATTAGTCTTCCTTCCCAGATTAAGACGGTAGTTAAGGGAAAAGAATGGGGTCCACACTGACGACAGAATGATAGATTACTGCAGAGTTATCATAACCCTAGGCAGGGAATGAAGAGAGTGGTGCAACAGAAGGGCAAAGCTCGAGATTAAACAGCTGATAAATGTTGACATGCATTATAGTGATGCCATCATACATACCGATGGATCAGGACTACGCAGTGAGATATCAGGTTGTGGCTTCTAGGCTAGAGAGCAGGTTGTCACTGAACGCAACGGGGCATACAGAACAGCAACCTCCAGTATTAGAATGGAGATGGAAGTAGTGACTGCAGCTCTTCTTTAATAGGGCCGGTTATCGTGTCAAACTCCCAATCCTTGCTTTAGAAGGTGCAAAAGAGCTGCCTAATAGTAATAATAGCCCTCCATCGCAAGCGATGATGACAACAGCAATCAGACATGTTGTGCTGCACCTCACCAGTGAGTTCGGAGGTGGCTGTATAGTCCAATTCTGGCACGGAAACCCCTTCCATATATGTTGTATTCAAGATCAGAATTGGATATGCACGTGTCAGTTGTTTTGTCTTTTCACAGAGTGCGTTTTTCTGTGCTTCGGAGGCGCGGCGCTCTTCAGCAATGGATGTGCCTCTGATGGGGGTTCTACGCCATGTCTCGATGTCCTGTGTGAGGCATTCCCATGAGTTTGCAATAATGTTGAAGCGTGTCAGAGATACTTTGAGGGAGTCTTTGAAGTGCTTCTTTTGGCCACCAACCAGTCGCAGGCTCTCTTTCGGCTCACCATACATTAGTTGTTTGGGGATGCGGTTATCTAGCATGTGCACAAAGAGCTGCCTAACGCATAAGAGGATGGCAGCTGTAGAGGGACTGCAGGGACTGGTGTGAATCTACTGCCCTGGTCATTCTGGGGTTCAGGGCAACAAAAGGGCTGACATCTTGGCTTCACAGGCACAAATTACGGGTACACTAGATATGGATTAGAGTGACATTTTGAAGTCTATTAATTTCCACCTTTTAGATGATGATAGTCGAATGTGTCGGGCCGAAAGGTGCTAATATCGCAGTCAAGCTGTAAACTTGTGATACAACGCATAACGTTCTCCGGACTACATCCTGCTATTTGCAAACCCTATTCAATGTTTCGTAGCCGTAGATTAAGAACAAATGCAGAAGAAGAAGAATATGATGACAGCGCAATAGATGAATCAGCAATTCACAGACTGCAGATTTTTTATATCGAACAAGGTTCGAGTGGACTGGGACGCAAGAGAGGACGGAGTGAAAGTGTGTACAGCCAACGAGCTGTCAGGACCATCAGTATCCCCACCGTACACCATTTACTGAGAGAGACTGAGCACCTATGGGTATGCCCGAAGTGCAGCGAAGTCGGTTCTTAGAAACAGAACAGATAGAGAAAAAATAACGAATAAAAGAGGCGACAGGGAAGCCTTAAGCAATAGAATCTTAATGAAGTTAAATCTTGTCTTTGTCCGTGATGAAAACTATTTGGTATTGCTATTGGCCACATTTGTCCTTTTCAGGGTTGTATTCCACACTTTTCATCGAACCTTTGTCTGAAGTAGATGAAAGAATTCTCAGGGGGTAAGTGGATCATTTGTCACAAAATTAAACTTGCTCCAATTTTTGTTTGAAACGTATTTGTGTTTCAGGTTTGGAACAAAAATTCAACTGATAATCTGTTTATTGGGGAGAGGAAACTTAACATTCGGTCAGGCAAAACAGACCAGATTATGGTGCTCAGGGTCAGGTGAAATAACCTGATCAGACTATGTTAGTCAGGGTCAGGTGAAACATTCTGATCAGACTTCGCTCGGTGGTAGAAGCGGGACGACTAAGACAAGTCAATTCTATTCTGTGCCAGCACCCATTTATGAAGTCTTTTTTTCATTGTTTTCCATGTTTCAGAGCCTTACGATAGGACTTCTGCGTTCATCCTGAAAGGGATGTTTGTGTCGTAGTGTACAGCGATATCTGTGTCTTACGGCCTGATACATACGATTTCAGCACTGCATTTTTGGACCCAGGTTTTACTTTCCCTCTCTAATCCCTAAATCTCATAGTCAAGCTGCATGGTTGCAGTCTGTTTCCCGGGCCACCACGTGCGAGGTGGAATATGGTCTTGGTCAGTAGTTAAAGGTCACTCAAACTATTGCAAATAGCCAACTATGGGTCGAAGGCTGCTGTCAGCTCATTTACTTTTACACCTTTGCTGCTCAATAGGACTGATTTACATTGAAGTTGGTGATTCCTGTGCTGGATCTAATTTTTACATTGAAGTTGATGATTCCTGTGCTGGACCTAATTTTTACACTGAAGTTCATGATTCCTGTGCTGGACCTAATTGTTACATTGAAGTTGATGATTCCTGTGCTGGGCCTAATTTTTACATTGAAGTTGATGATTCCTGTGCTGGACCTAATTTTTACATTGAAGTTGATGATTCCTGTGCTGGACCTAATTTTTACATTGAAGTCTATGATTCCTGTGCTGGACCTAATTTTTACACTGAAGTTGATGATTCCTGTGCTGGACCTAATTTTTACATTGAAGTTGATGATTCCTGTCGTGAACCTAATTTTTACATTGAAGTTGATGATTCCTGTACTGGACCTAATTTTTACATTGAAGTTGATGATTCCTGTGCTGGACCTAATTTCATTTGATTTCCATAAGCTCCCAATTAGAAGAAAGTTTGTCTTGCCCTTTTTTGTATTTTTATTTAAATATTTTGATTTATTCATAAAGTTGGTGAACTTTGTCTATATTGTTACAAAGAGACATATTGATGACGGACGTCAAGGCCCGAGCTCACACCTTCCATAGCATGGTTGTTCCAATAATCATATACAGGTGTGAGGTTTGGAGTCTGCGCAAATCAAATGCAGCGAAGCTCTGAATTACCAAAAGAACAATGGAGTGGAGATTTATAAATATCTCCCTAATGAGACCATTTCCGAAATACCGACATCCGCAACCACCAAACAGTTTCAGGATATTGTTGACTCTGCGTCAATACGAAAATACAGATGAGTCGACCGTGTGGTCCACATTCCTGACGATAGTAGATGGACGAGGAGGGTATCTTACTGGTGGCCATACAACCACAACCGCCTGCCAACATGATAGAGAGATGATCGGCACCACGCTCTTGGACCATCATGGTACTCTAAGGCAAATGACAGATACAGATTCTAGCAGCTTTTGGCATCAGGCAACCGTGCCAGATTTTGTGGTTTTGTTTTGGGTTCTCCTTATCTCTCTATTCCCCAAGGTGGAGTGCATTGCACTATGTTTTTTACACCTGTGGGCCCAATGCATCCGACTTCAGCATGCATTTTATGTAAGGGTCTGCTTTCTCCTTCCTTTTCTATGTGATTGGGGAGCGACCCCAGCACCTTCGGTTTGTGAGCCGTGTCACTTAACCACTAGCCCACGCCATCCCCCTTGCCTGATTGAGTACCAGGATTCAAGTAAGACATGCTTATTTTACAGGAATGTTTCTCTCGGTGACATCTGATAGTTGGTAGTTTTATTTATATAAATTTGGTTTTAACAAATCTTGTGTTCTTCCTCAGACGTGATTGGAGCTCTCCAGGAAGTAAAGAGTGCTGCTTGTTACGTCGCAAGGCTGCTGTGCCGCAGTCGTTTTACTCAAGTGTTCATGTTCTCTCTAACGAATCTGTCTTCAAAGGTTAGTCAGATGTCTTATTCCGGTAAACCTTCAAGGGCTTATGAGGATCAGTTCTGGTGTTCATTGCAAGGGTAGAGTTGGTAGCAAATAAAAATGATACAAACCTTTAGTGGCTTTTGTGGATATTTTGTTCTGGCCATACTAGTGCCTGGGGCAATAATAGAGCTGGTACATAATATAGAGGACACAAACCTTTAGGGGCTTTTGTGGATATTTTGTTCTGGCCGTACTAGTGTCTGTGGCTATAATAGAGCTGGTACATAATATGGAGGACACAAACCTTTAGGGGCTTTTGTGAATATTTTGTTCTGGCCGTACTAGTGTCTGTGGCTATAATAGAGCTGGTACATAATATAGAGGACACAAACCTTTAGGGGCTTTTGTGAATATTTTGTCCTGGCTGCACTAGTATTCATGGCTATATAAGAGCTGGTACATAATATAGAGGACACAAACCTTTAGGAGGTTTTGTGAATATTTTGTCCTGGCTGCACTAGTATTCATGGCTATAAAAGAGCTGGTAACAGATATAGAGGCCTCAAACTTCTAGCAGCTTTTGTGGATATTTTGTCATGGCCATGCTAGTGTTCATGACTTAAAAAGAGCTGGTATAGTCCACCTTTTAATTCATAAACAAGGTCCAGAGCAATTTTCTAGTAAACTGCATGTCAGATCCAAATAATTTTTTGCATGCAACCTTAGAATATCCATGACGTTAATTAAATATTTTTTTGTCTAAGAAATTTGATGAATTTTGAAAAATGTATTCATTAGGCTATATTAAAAATAACCTCACTGAATTGGGCATAATTTTAACATGTATACGACGGTACTCAGTCGTGCTGTTTTTAAAATAGATGTTTTGACATTCAAATGCATTGAGTTTCCTGATTATCTCGTGCACCAATTAGACATTTTGTCGATTGCAGAAAACAACCATGATCATTCAAGTGAAACTGTAATTCATTTATAGGTGTATCACGATATCATAGTTTGTGGGTCGTTAATGTGACATATAGTTGCTTTTTCAAAAGTTACATTGAAACAATTTCAAAATAAGTTTGAAGTGTACATTAAAACAATGCAGAAGGTTACCGTTTTACTATACAAGTTTTTTCCGCAGGGAATCCAAGATGGGTCATTTATATTGCTTTATTCATAACCAGAGAAACGAATGCAATTGACGCTTGGTCTGGCTAGATCATGCTTTATCTGTTGGATTGGAAAGGATTCAGAGTGTGCTCATATCAAGCTGGTAGGAAACAGGACATTTGACGATTTCTGCAGAGATGTCATGAAATGGAAGATATTGAAACTTTTGATGAAAAATGTTGTTACTCTGCTGAAACTAAAAATAACATTGCAATCCGACTGCAGTTTTGAAGTTTCCAAAAATACTCTTTGGAAAATTGTAATTGTAATTGTGAAAAACTACATTTTATTGCTACCCGAAGCAAATACTGCCTGGCATATGATTTGGTCTGTTCTTGTAAGTTCTTTTTTTTTTTTTTTTTTTTTATATGAAGTGGTTTCTCTGTAATTTCCCTCTTTCCATGTGATTTATCCTGTCATATATTGGGTTATCCGGCATGAACTTCTCCCCCTGCTGGAGTGTTTTTTTTTCTATGCGGGTCTCCATACTTTCGATTTGTATGATGTTCTCCATTGCATTTATTGGTGCTGTGTGCGGCAAGAAATTAATGGTTTAAAACATATCCAGCATGCAGGGACGGCGTGGCGTAGTGGTTACGTGGCACGGCTCACAATCCGAAGGTGCTCGGTTCGATCCCCATCACAGCACCGGCCGTTACCCTGGGAAGCAAACCCTTAGAAAATGCAGGAGGAAGCAGACTCTTACATAAAATGCATGCTGAAGTCGGATGCACTGGGCCGATAGGCGCAAAAATAAAAAGCACAGTGCAACGCACACCGCCTTGGGGATTAGAGAAATAAGGCGAACCCCAAACAAAAAAAATATCCTGCATGCAGAGTCAAGGCTCCTTAGATAGCATGTTGCAATGTGACATTCGATATTTGATTTGTGATATTTGATAAGGGGCATTAGGCTAATATTTTATGTATGTTCTTGCCTCCAGAAAAGTCCTTATCCATGCTGGTGGCACCGTTCCAGTATACAGCCATCATGTTGTGAGGTGCTGTGATATCAAGCTATTCCACACCAGGATATCTACAATGACCTGCCTCTGCCGAAGTAAATGTCCATCCTACACTGTTTCCAAGAAGCAATTGATTGGCGCGTGCTGGTATATGTTTCTGTGTCCTATTTTGCATTTTTACCACATTATAAATGTCTCGAGCCACATCCGGGAGACCACTTCAAGAATATCCCACTGGATTGCAGCATTTTTACCACAATATAAATGTTTCGAGCCACATCCGGGAGACCACTTCAAAAATATCCCACTGGATTGCAGCATTTTAACCTCATTATACCAGTTTTTAAGACACTGTTTAACACTTTTCAGTTTGGGACAGTTCTGTCAATTAGTGTCTTTTCGTCCAGTCCAAAATGCTGAATTTCATGTGTCAATGTTTTATTCAAAATAAAATAAATTAATATTGGACAAATTTAGCAAAATTGATAATCTAAAACACCGTGAGACACATTAAACTATCTATGAAATGAAGTATTCATAATAAAGATAATATATTTGTATGAAACGTTAAATGGCATTAATGCGCAGAGGTAACAAAATCTTTTTATACCTACCACTTTACACTTACCATTTGTATTATATGTCCCAGGCAAAGTCTGAATCAGGCGTGTGTTGAATATCCATGAGTAATCGAGATGAGCGATCATTGGACTGATCATGTAAAAAATCATTTCTGAAGCAAAGAATCTGTGACTTTAAAGACATTTCTGACAAATTTAGCAAAAATTGAAAACAAGTGTTTTGAGAAAATGGTAGTGTCATATGTCCCGGAAGTTAATTCGGTTATAATTTTGTGTTTCCAACCAAGGAAAGTTAGTTGCTATGCAACAACGGCTAGCGCTAGTGTTAAATGCATGATTGCAGACCGATTAGTTCAACTTTACGATTTCCGGCCAAGTGAATATAGCTCTGCCGAACTGAAAAGAGCAAAATCCCTGTATGGTCTAGGTTTTTTATTTTATCTTGAGTGAAATAAAAAATGTCTCCTGAAGTGAGTGATAGAGGAAAATCAAACGATAACAAGGGAAGAAGTATATGAAGCCGTAAAAATGCTGAAGAGAGGGAAGGCTGTCGGTGTGGATAATATTCCAGCTGAGCTCCTGCAAGTGGGAGGTGAGGCGACAATCACTACCCTGACTTACATCTGCAATAGAATTTGGCAGATAGGAGTGTGGCCCACCTGCTGGACAAAATCAGTCATTATACCACTGCCTAAATCGGGAAACCTAAATGTGTGTCAGAACTATCGAACTATCAGTCTGTTAAGTCATCCAAGTAAAGTTCTCTTGAGGATATTACTTAACAGACTGAATCCTCAGGCGAAGAGTATCATTGCCGAAGAACAAGCGAGCAGATATTTAATCTTCGTCTACTGAATGAGAAGTACTCAGAGTATCATCAACCACTCTACCATGCCTTCATTGACTTTCGAAAGGCGTTTGACAGAGTGTGGCATGCGGCGCTATGGTCAACAATGAGGCATTATAAGTTCAACAGTGATATTGTGAGGGTAATTGCAAACCTTTATCAGCAGGCGACCAGCGCTGTCTCAGTAGAGGGAACGCTAGGCGATTGGTTCCATACGACGGTGGGTGTGAGACAGGGTTGTATACTCTCCCCCACACTCTTCAATATCTTCTTGGAGAGAATAATGGAGACGACCTTAAAAGGACATGTTGGCACGGTTAAAATAGGTGACAGGCTTATCACAAACTTCTGCTTTGCTGATGATATTGATGTATTGGCAGGCACAGAGAGGGAACTCCAGGAGTTGATTGGTAGATTGGATAGAACAGCCCTGAGTTTTGGTATAGACATAAATGCTGATAAAACAAAGCTCATGACCAATAACGTTGCAGGGTTTCAATCTGTCATAGAGGCAAATGAGCAGGTACTTGAGGTGGTGAAACGTTTCAAATATCTTGGATCGTTGATCAGCGAAGAGGGTTCGAAGCCAGAGGTAATTGCAAGAATAGCACAAACAACAGCGGCGCTGACTAGGTTGCAACCTATTTGGCGAGACAAGCGCCTCGCCCTCGGCATAAAAGTCAGACTACTGCGCTCTTTGGTGCTGTCAATATTTATGTATGCCTGCGAGACCTGGACCATTACAGCAGATATCCAGGGCAGAATACGTGCAATGGAAATGCGGTGCTATAGAAAACTCCTAAATGTTACATATAAGGATCGTGTCACGAACGTAGACATCCGTCAGAGAGTTGAAGACGCTATTGGTCCTTTTGAAGATCTGTTCACAACTATCAAAAGACGAAAGATGGCCTGGTGCGGGCACGTCGCGAGGTCCAACGGAATTCCCAACTCGATACTCTTTGGATCCGTACCGGGACAGAGAGGGTGAGGACGTCCAAGGAAGAGATGGGTGGTCAACATCTCTGAGTGGTCAGGCCTTAGTCACGGTGAGATATGCGTCAGGCGGCGACAGAGAGAGCTGGTGTGGGATTTTCATGTCTTCATGTGTGCCCCAACGACTTGATGGGTTACGGGATGAACTGAACTGAAATAAAAAAACTTTCCATGCTCACTGTGTGGTGACGGCCAAAGCAAATGTCCCAAATTCCTCAACCCTAAAATCACATGGCAATGAAGAAAAACTGTAGTTATGTTTTTTAAAAAACAAATTTATAGAAATTCTCCATTACATCAATGAGATAACATTATGAACACATCAGTGAATTTCATTTTTAAATAATTCACTCAAAATTTGTTCACTTTATTCACCCTGAGATGAATATACAAATTAAGCCGTAGTTAGCAGATTATTATGTATCACTAGCTGACATTATCCCAAGTAATTATGAAAGTAGTAAATTATTTCTCATATATAATCATATGCCCATAATTCGTAAATGGAACAACACAGCGACTTGAAATAATTTGTGCTGGATCTACAAATCGATCATAGAATGTTCTTTGAAAAATTCCAGCTTGATATGTCTTTTAAGTACGAGAGTTGTAGCATCTTCAGACATACAACCATACAAACTTTCATAAATATATTACAGATGTTCTGTTGAAGAAAGCTGAATTTACTGCCATCACAAACTCCTGGATAAATTTCTCTGTCCGCTGTGAATTCCCTATGGCAATTCATGTCTTACTCAGGAGTCACATGATCAAACATTGGAAAGGTCTAGCTATTGTTTTTATTTAGTTCAGTCTGGAAATAAAACAATAGCCTACATTCCTCAGCTGTACGAATCTCTCTGGTCGTCTTCGGTGGTGAGAAAAATAGATGTAATAAATAATAATTACTTTTATACACATATTTGATAAAAGTTTGCCATCTCAAGCTCCAAACAAGATACTGTCACACGAAATAAAATAGAAAATCAGATCGCTGTCTCAAATAACAGATCTAGTTCTACAGTGGATCCCGGCCCACTGTAGGATCTTTGGATACGCGGAAGCAGATGAGCTCGCAAAAGCCGGATGTGGCGACACGCAGACTCTCCATCCACAGAGCTATAAAGAAGCAAAGACACTCATCAAACAATTCATGAGGACGGAATGGAGAGACCAATACAAAGAATACAAGCCAGAAAATGACAGCAGAGGCACCGTCATGTGCGATTGTGGAGCACCCAATCAAACAACAGAACAATCCTGCAGGACTGCTCTACTTATACAGACCAAAGAGAGGCAGACTGGCCATCGCTGCTGTGTTTGTAAAACTGTCAGCTCTATCATAGCCTTTGACACATGCATGTTCCGGAACGAGTATGAAGGTCATTCTCTCTAACCTTGACCGACCTATCAACTCCAACCATTGGTGCTTGATTGCACCTTCCTGGGCATCCTTATTGAATCTCTGAGAATACACTCATGTATGGCACTCATTGATTCCAGCTAGACCATTGTCTTTGAACAGCCATAATCTCCATGGTCAGACTACTTGTGGTTCCGCAAAAACTGCAAGAGAAACTCGCTTAGTTGTATTTTTTCTAGATTACAGCCATCCTTGCTGGGTTAGTGACTAGAGCACTGGTAAAGATTTAAAATCGCTGAATACTGTAGCATAGCCTTAATTTTATCTTGCAAATGCATTTTAGCCACAGAAGAAAAAAATGTAAATAGCCCACTGTATATCACTTGCAGTTGTGTCTGCATTCTGTTACTGGTATGTCTTTGAATTTTCTACCCACCCGGGTCTGAAACCAGAATAGGACTCGCGTCAGTTGGCGACAATGCTCCTCTCGAGATACTGTAGGCAAGGTATGGTTCATGGCGCTCATTTCCCGTCACCAATTACTTATTGGTTATGCTGAACTCCTATGGGGCTCTAGGCATATAACCGAAACTTCAAGGCAAAGGGATTATCACATCCTGAACTGCCGTGCCTAAAAGGTGGGGTTCATACACAAGAATACGGTGCAATTTGCCTCCACGTTCCCACTGCTGAGCAGTACCATTCTGGTTCCTTTCCAACCACAGAGGGTGCATGCATATTGTCCAGTTGGCTTGGCTGAACAGACGGACAATGGGAAGTACTGGGACAGAGATTGACAAACATGGCCATCCCAAAGACAACATCAATCTCCTGAAAAGGAGAGATCAAAGCATCAATTTCTGGCTTTGCACTCCAACACATACAACTTAACATCCACTTAAAACAGAATCCAATCGCAACACCCTAGAGTGCTGGAGGTATACACATCCTTCGAAAACTGTTGAACGCCATCTTCTCGGTTGTCCAGCACTTGATGGAGTTAGAAAAGAGCTTCGTCCTCCGAAGCCAGACAAATGGAATACTCTGCATGTACCTACACAACAGCTCACAAACTTTCAGATACCACTATATGGCATTGGGCCAAAGACAGGCTGCTGGATCAATAACCACCCAATCAATCACTTTCAGAACAGCGAATGAAAAAAGGGCGCAGTCAGCATTGGTGGCAAAACATGACAAAATCGCGAACAAGTAATGGATGTTATAATTGGGAAAACTGCAAACGAGCAAGGTGACAAAAACGTAAGTGATGGGACCACAGCCAGTCTGCAGTATGCAAATTTTAGACGACTGGTCGAGTCACATCTATATATTTTTTTTTAATATGTCCGTTTTGAAAGATAATTTTGTCATTCACACAATACCATTTCTTGTTAAATTTGCATTACTATATTGTTGATTTTCTGTGGTTAACTGGTTTCATAAGTTATTATAAGTCGTATTAATGCCAGGAGATGGTTTTGTTAAAACCAATGTTGTTGAATGCCCACATTGAGTAGGATTGCTCTTATGTGCGCCCTATAAAGGCCGTTCAGTGGCGGGTTGTCGTAGCTTTCCTCACATCCCGAGCATGCTGATGAAGGTGGACTGGGGTCCTCCAGGCGGTTGTGCTATGATTGGCTTCATCTGTGTGTCGCTGACTACTACGGGGGATCACGTGGATCCCTCACCTTGTTAGTCAGCCTGCCATGAAAACAGCCTGTTTCCAGGAAGGACTATGAGGAAGCCGAGGTGAAGGTCTTGGTCAGTATATTTTGCCTGACCTTGACTAACATGTCTGATCAGTATGTTTTGCCTGACCAGACACTGGTCTTCCTCTCCTAAAACCAATGTAAATATGTTTTTAATTAACTGGCCATTGTCAGGAAAGTACAATGTCTGAAATGTTGTTAAAGCATTACTTGAGTTTATTTTACTTTTTGGTTACCGGGTTACAGTGGCTGTTCTTATGTCATAAGGTGTACTGAAGAAGATGGACGGGTCCTCCTAGCTGTAGTGCACCGCAAATAAGATGAACCTGGCCACTCCTGGTTGTAGTTCAATGCGAAGCTTCCTAGTAGACTCAATATTACTGAGATCACAGTGTTGATCCCTATCTTGCTGGCCAGACTGCTGTGGCACAGCCTGTTTCTGGAAGAACAGCATGGACAGACAATAAGGGTCTTGATCAGTATGTTTCACCTAACCCTGATGTTAGTGTTCTGATCAGTATGTTTCACCTAACCCTGATGTTAGTCTTCTGATCAGTATGTTTCACCTAACCCTGATGTTAGTCTTCTGATCAGTATGTTTCACCTAACCCTGATGTTAGTCTTCTGATCAGTATGTTTCACCTAACCCTGATGTTAGTCTTCTGATCAGTATGTTTCACCTAACCCTGATGTTAGTCTTCTGATCAGTATGTTTCACCTAACCCTGATGTTAGTCTTCTGATCAGTATGTTTCACCTAACCTTGATGTTAGTCTTCTGATCAGTATGTTTCACCTAAACCTGATGTTAGTCTTCTGATCAGTATGTTTCACCTAACCCTGATGTTAGTCTTCTGATCAGTATGTTTCACCTAAACCTGATGTTAGTCTTCTGATCAGTATGTTTCACCTAACCCTGATGTTAGTCTTCTGATCAGTATGTTTCACCTAAACCTGATGTTAGTCTTCTGATCAGTATGTTTCACCTAACCCTGATGTTAGTCTTCTGATCAGTATGTTTCACCTAAACCTGATGTTAGTCTTCTGATCAGTATGTTTCACCTAAACCTGATGTTAGTCTTCTGATCAGTATGTTTCACCTAACCCTGATGTTAGTCTTCTGATCAGTATGTTTCACCTAAACCTGATGTTAGTCTTCTGATCAGTATGTTTCACCTAACCCTGATGTTAGTCTTCTGATCAGTACGTTTCACCTAACCCTGATGTTAGTCTTCTGATCAGTATGTTTCACCTAAACCTGATGTTAGTCTTCTGATCAGTATGTTTCACCTAACCCTGAAGTTAGTCTTCTGATCAGTATGTTTCACCTAAACCTGATGTTAGTCTTCTCTCCCTGTAGCTAAAATACTAACAAGCAAGGTTAAAAAGTAATTTTACATAACATTCATCATCATCCATGCGTATAGTTCCCCTCGGAGCATAGGACCACAATAGGTGCTCTCCATCTGTTCCTATCCTGTACCATTTTCTTGAGTTCCACCGCTGAGACCCTGATTGAACTGACTTCCTTATATGAGAACAATAAACTTATAACAGTAACTGATAGCAGTAGCGGATAACAATAACTGATAACAATAGCTGATAACAATAACTGATAACAATAACTGATATCATCATCATCATCATAGGTGTCTCAGTCTGTATAGACCATGCGTGTGGCGCCCTGAAAGTTGTGTCCAGCTCTGTCTCCTGTATTTCGACACTGTCTGCTATGGCTGTAAAGGCCGACCCGCGAGTGACAGTCCCTGCCACAGATCGTGCAGCCATGCTGAGGAGGCTGACTTGCCTGGGTATTCCTTGATCTCTTCAGTCTTTCTCTTTTCTCTGCAGCCAGAAGACTTCTACGAGTTTCAGCAGTCACTATGCCTCCTGCAACTGACTGTCTCCAGATAGCTCGATCCTGGGCAATTTCTTCCCAGCTCTCAGATGGGATGTTGCATGGCTTCATGTCCCTCTTGCCTACGTCATTGAATCGCAGTGTGGGACGGCCAATTCTTCTATCACCAATGGCTAGCTGTCCGTCAAGGTTATCCTGTGACAACCTCCCGTCTTCCATGCGGTAATATGTCCCAACCACCGAAGACGTCGCTGGCTCAACATCGAGTACATGCTGTGAGTGTTTGCTCTCTGTAAAACCGTATTATGTGACACTGTCTCTTTCCACCCAATCCCCAATATACGCCGTAGGCACCTCATGTGAAAAGTGTTGAGCCGCCGTTCCTGTTTAGTGTAAGTGCTCCAAGTCTCGCTTCCATACATGAGAGTGCCAAAAACGTGGGTCTGATAGACGCTGACATTGGTGTAGTGGAACAGTGCAGTGTTCTCCCAGACTCTTCGTCAGGCCGGCCATGACGGTACTTGCACTGCCAAGCCTACTGTCCTACTATCTCCTTGAGTGTTGCTGATGGCAGACCTCAGATAAGTGAAACTGTTGACAACCTCTAGAGTGACACCAGGCTTATGGTGAGCCCAAATTTCTTGTACCCCTTGGCGAATAACTGAACAGTAACTGATGTTTATTCAGTGCGTATTTGTGAAGACGTATGGGAGCTGACTAGGTTTTTCTGATATTTTTTGTGTCTCATAGTTGCATTTTTGACCTTATGATAATGTCATCTCAAAGACAGATATCATTTTATAAATATTGAATAAATCGAAGGTGAAGGCTGCCGTCCATCGTAGACGATGATGGCATATTTAATTTTGCTAGTGCTATTTTTAGTAAGGATTAACTGCGCTACTTTTATCCTCTCTCTCGTCTCGTGCCTCCCGACCCCAGTGACAAGTCAAAGACAAGACGACTAGAGTGCAACTACGAGATGCAGGAAACTCCGCATCAAGCACTGTGAAAAAGACGACGGAGTCCAGAGTCAAACCCACACCGCCTGATCACGAGGCCGATGGCTTAACCACTCCGCCACGGAATCCCCATGAAAAGCAATAATCAAATAATTACAATTTAACCTAAAAACAGAAATGGATATACACCAAGTTTCAGCCTAAATAAATCCTTTTCGAGTACTTGACAAAAGAACAGTAAAGAAAAAAACAGCAAGCAAAGTTGTTGTTTGCGAAAGTCCACAATGAGTAGGACCACTCTTTTGTACGTCCCTGAAAAGGATGTAAAGTGGCGGGTTGCAGTAATTTCTTCACATCCTGAGCGTGCTGATAAAGGTGGGCTGGGGTCCTCCAGGCGGTTGTGCTATGCTTGGCTTCATCTGCGGGTCGCTCACTACTATGGGGATCACATCGATACCTCACCTCATTAGCCAGGCTGCCATTAAAACAGCCCGTTTTCAGGGAGGACTAGGAGGAAGCCGAGGTGAGGGTCTTGGCCAGTATATTTTTCCTGACCCTGACTAACATATCTGATCACTATATTTTGCCTGACCAGACGTTAGTCTTCCTCCCGGCAAACAAAGTTAAACCTACATCAGTATTTAGATTGGGGGTATATATTGCCTCTCTATATTGGTGGTCTCTATTGCCCCTCTAGATATAAACAAACAAAAGTGCAAAATGCTGGATTTTCTAATCCCGCAAGTTTAACTGATCTTAAAGGAGGTGAGATTAGCACCTAGTCCTATCGGAGACAAATGATAGATTCGGGGGTCCTGTGTAAATGCTGTGCATGTAAAAGTACAGTTCGCGGTTCAATACTGAAAAGAATGGGTTGTTGGCCACTGTCCAGGCAAAAATTCTTGCGAATACTGAAAGAGACTGAAGACCTATGGCTGTGCTCTTCAACCTGGGCACTACCACCCACTAGTGGTTGATTTTATATTTCAGGTGGGCGGTAGAGGAATAATTACATGCTGTATTAAAAACACAACCTGCAGAAAACAAGCAAACCAACCAAAGTGCAAATTTACAGAACCTGTGTTTTTCATGTGTCAGCATACAGCTGTGAAGCACGAACTGTTACCCATACTTCGAGTCCTTCGAGTAAAAATATTGTAGAAAGGTCTTCAGAATACTGTGGACTGAAAAAAAGAATGCAGACATTTGACAAGAATTTGGCATAGAGGAGAACTGGCTCATCAATTTCATCATGAACAGAAAATTGAAATACTTTGACCATATCAAAAGACACAACGGTCTTGAGAAAAAGGTAATGGAAGGTATGGTGCCAGGCAAGAGAGGCAGAGGCAAACCAAGAAGGCGATGACACCAAGAAACATCAAGGAATGATTGGACATCTCTGAAGCAGGTTAGAGATTTGGCAAGAGATTGAGTTTCTTTTTCACAAGGCTGTGATGGAAACGATGTTCTACAAGAAACATACTACATGATGATTAAAAACATCCAAAATATACAGACTCAATGTATGATCACAGAGTTTTCTTCAATTTAGATTTTAGTGGGCGGAAAGGAAAATTGACTCTCACAAAAGTTATAAAAGTTGGTTCAATGCCTTTGAAGGTTGACAGCACTGATCTATGGGTATGTGAGTAGTTCTTAGAAATAGAGCTAAATAATAGTAATTAAGTAAATAAGTAACAAGGTATATATATATATATATGAGTCAATTAAGTGAAAATAAAAAACGTATTTGGGCAGTATTTTTTTGGCAAATGGTAGGATTGACAGGCAAATCGAGACTAGGTGTTTGAAAGCATCTGCGGTATCTTATCAGCTGCGACCACTGATTAGGTGAGCATTAGTTTGGCAACAAAACAGCAGCTGATAAACAGTATATTTATGCCTAATTCTGTGCTACCAGTGTGACACATGGCATCTGTCCAGGGTGCAAGAGAACAGAATTTTGACATGTGAAATGAAGTGTTTGAAGAAGGTCATTGGTGTAACCCGGAAAGAGAGAATGTAAAATGATAAACTTCTAAGTCTGTTCGCCACTACGTGTTGTGCTGAATACATTTCCAGGCACAAAAACATTGGTTTGGTCATCTCATGAGAATGCACCCTCATCAACTTCCACTGACAGCTTACGATACTGGTAGATCTGGCTACGCGTTACAAGGCAGGTGGATAGATGACATTTGAGTGATTGTGCAACAACACAGTATCATATTGACCTGCGTAACTCGTCGCAGGACAGACGACTTAAGCTCCCCATGACACTTAACGGCACAAGTGGAAAGAAAACTAAGAAACAAACAAAATAATTCTCTTCACTCAGGTTGTCTTCACTTCATAAATATATGTTCCACCGTTGTACCTACCTCACAATTCGTATGTACATTTTTTTGCAAGTAAACGTTTGTGATCCTAATTCTTGATATTTTTGGATTTGAATTAATTATGTTCGTAGTTACGTATTTACTGTCATTTGACCTATGACTTACTGCGATTAGTATTGGATACATGTTTACTTTGAATATATCTTTTTTAAAATTGATACATGCACCACCTGAGCATTAGAGGGGTTTGGCTGCCATGTTTAATCTTAGTCTTAGTTGATCTGTACTTCTACAGGGGTGGATGCCTTGGCGCAGGTCCCAGCTTTGGCGTGATTTGGATGTAGCTGGGATGGGGATTTCCTGCTTAGATGGCTAGGCTCGAGCAGCTTATTACTCCGTTGTGTTGGGGCAAGTGCCACAGAGGGTGGTTAACCGGTGTGTGAATCCATCTATTTAGACTCAAGCAAAGTAGACCCGCAGCCTGTTAGGCGCCATCTATGCTGCTCTTAACAAACCACCTAACTATAGCCGGTGTTATGCCATGTCACACAGTTAGTCTCCTCTTACGACATGCTCTCTGTGGGGCAGTGGTGCTATTCTTGTCCATGTCATACACAAGGACCCCAACAGACCACTCAGGAGTTGCTATTCTTCTCACAGAAAAGGTCAGGGCCGAAGATGCAGTACAGCGAACGAATGAGCTGACAGAAGTCAGTAACTCGTAGCTGGCTGCTTGCATCATGGTCAGTGGTGAACCAGTGCTGATCTACGATCCTATTCCGCTTCCAAGCGGCGGTCCTGGAAACAGGCTGTACTAGTGTAGTCTGGCAAAGATAATAGGGAGCGCAGTTGGAAGGTGGATCCACTACCCAAAAAAGCCAGCTGTAACCGGATATCATCATTCATCATTTGATTGCTCAGTCTGGAGACTGGTTATAAGGTTGTCTGAGTATGTCTCTCCATTTTGTAAGGTTGTCTGAGTATGTCTCTCCATTTGACTGTATCCTCTGCAGCTCTCTTCATTTCAGCTCGTACTTTAATGTCCCTGCATACCTGTAATGTAAAATTTAATCTTGGATGCCCAGGTCCTCTCTTCCCCTGAATCTTGCCCTCTAGTATCATCTGTAGAAGACTTTCATGTCTCATATTGTGACCCAGCCAATTCAGCCGATGTTTCTGTACCGTATACAATATATGTCTTTGTTTGCCCACATCAGTGAGTACATTGTCATCGTATCTTCTTTCTGTCCAACTCACTCTTTCCATCCTACGGTAGCACCACATTTCAAACACTTCCAATCCTGTTTTGCCAAAGGACTGTCCATGCTTTTCTGTCTTGGGCAAACTTTCACGCAGTGCCCCAGGTCTGAGATGGACAGCACAGCTCATACTCTATGGTGCATCACCTCCGATGTCCATTTAAGTGTTGTTTGTTGCGGGCATGTCCGAACTCATTCTCATAACATGCCCCAGCCATCTCCATTCTCTCTCTTATAACGCTATCGATATCTTCTTGGTTGGTGTCCTCTAAGAGTTTGTCATTTGATATTTTGTCCGGCCAAATCATTGATAATTCTACAAAGGCATGTATGGTGAAAGGTTTTAATCTCTAGGTATCCCCGTTTGTCATGCTCCAGCTTTCTGAACCATATAGAAGTACTGGTAAGACTACTCATATTATATAGCCTGAGTTTAGTTTTCCTACCATAAGTAACTGGATTTCTAAGTTTCAACCATGTTTCAACCCCATACAGTACAATTGGCCATATGTGAGTGGCTATTATTCTTTTCCTCAGTTCTATCCTGATATTCTTTGAGGTTAACAATTTCTGTTTTTCTCTGAAGCCCTGTTTTGCTATCCTTGTCTTGATTTCTGTCTCATTTCATGGTTTGTCCCAAATATGTAAACTTTTGAACTTGTTTGATTATTACTCCATTGACTATCACATTTATTTGTCTTCATTGCTTGGATATTACCTAGGTCTTTGTCTTCGGTGTGTTTATTTTGTCATCCTTCAGCTTTCTGAACCATATAGTACTGGTAAGACTACTAATGTTATATAGTAGTTTAGTTTAGTTTAGTTTTCCTACCATAAGTAACTGGATTTCCAAAATTGATTTCATTACAGCAAAGGTAGTCATGGCCTTATGTAAGATGGATTTGATGCCCTTTTCTGTTTCTCCTAGAAGTGATACCACACTTCCAAGATAAGTGAACTGTTCTATATTCTCCAACATTTGGTTTCATCATAAGCGTCTGAGTCTCTGTAGACCATGCGCGTGACATCCTGCGAGCAGTCTCTCCAGGGTACAAGCCTGGGCACTGAATGTGGAGAACCTGGGCTGCCAAAACTGCAGGATCCTCCTCTCGGCCTCACTGGTGTAATACAATGAGTTTGCAATTTTGAAACCATCCGCCTTAGGTGCTACCACTCCGGATTTTCTGTCTGAGTTTACTCCCGTTGCCCGCAGATGCTAGTTACTTGGGACATCCGATGATACTCTCATCGTTCTAGGACTAGCCGACACTCCCTGGCACGTGTGGGTTTAAAATCAGAGTTCGCCCTCTCCTAGGCGAACTGCCTGAGCAGGCTAACGAGCTACGTCTACCCGGGTTTAGAGTCAGAGTTTACCTTCTCTCAGATTGGCTGCCAACCAAGGCTAATGAGCCCAATCTGCCCGCCCAGTTATACCGCCGGTTACTCGGTCGTGCCTTGCAGCAGGCTCTGTAGGAAACAGGGGTCCCTCATGAAGGTGCAGCTGGGGACACAATAATGTAGGAGAGGCCATTGGCATGGAAACTCCTGTCTGACAAGCCGAACAGTGAATCCAGCAGCGATTGGTTTCATAGAGACACTGTTTGATGGTTTTAACTATAATTTAAAACCTAATCACCTTCAAAATAGGTCCTTCTTAGTTAAGACACTTCTCCTAGTGGTGCACCCACTTCTTGATCTTGATGACCTGTTACTCAGCGTAGTTGTGGGTCTCAACTGTGTCTCCATTGGACTCCATCTTGGGCCATGGAAGACCACTGCATGGTAAGCTCTTTTCCAGATGCATCTCCGATACTGTTGTGTACAGCAAAGGAGTCTGACCAACACATTCGAATTCTCCCCCGCGGTCTCTTTTTACCTCGGAGGTACCAGATTGTTGTTGCCGTGCTCCATCAACCATCGTTTCGTCGCAACATGGGACCTGCCCATCTATATTTAGCCTTGTGTACATAGATTATCGCATCATTTGCCAAAGGAAATTGACGTCTGTCAGAATTGTGGATACATTGTCTTCAGAGAGTGAATTCCGACAAGGATATCTCAAGAGAGGCCTGTGTAACTCTCAATTTGTCCTGCCGTGATTTTGTAAGCATCCATGTCTCAACGTCGCAGCATATCGCATGGTGTGCAATAAAATTGAAGAGAGAGACTCGTAGGATCTCGTCTTTGCAACCGTCCAGGACTGTGTTAATGGACGACAAGGCTGCCCTGCATGCGTTGCGACGTCTTGACAATTCAGGTTCCAGGTTATTCTCCATATTGCGAAGGCGCCCAGGATAGATGTGCTCGTTAACATCCTCTAGTTGCACTTCGTCAAGGAAGGAAGACTCGATCATATTTGGTGAAACGTGCCCCCACTGCTGGAAGTATTTATGAAGGTAATTTATAGGGGATCTCCAGCAGATGCTTTGTTGCATTTGTCGCTTGATTTCTTCTATATACAAAAATCTCATCCATTTGATTGACACCTGGGTAGACAGGGAAGTGAGGAAACTTAATGCTGTGTTTCACCAAAATAATGGAGGAGGCACGATGCATAGGCCGGAGCGTTACCGTAACGGATCGGCCCAGTTGCTACACTCCCAGAGTTGTGGTATCTAACTGCATCTTGTAGGCGACATAGTAGTGCTGACACACTCAATATCTCTAACCGTCATCCAACGATCTCCCATCACTAACAGCCACACTTTCAAGATAATTTCTGGGTTTCAGCTTATCAAGGACTCTCCTGATTATTCGTCGCTGTTAATTGGTGTGGGGCTATCTTTAGAATGATGATACCACTCTTTAATCTGCGTAGAACCCGTAGCTTCATTACCAAAAGCCTTATTTATCTTCTCAAATTGTGTGTTACTGATGTTTTTACTAAATTTAATACAAACTCTTTGTTCAACACATTTGCTCATTTTTTGTTTGAAACTTAAAAGCAACTAGGGCAGTGCACTAGTGAAAATATCACAGCAGTCCGGTGATGACAGGGAGTGCACAATCTCGCAAAAAACCATGCGTGCGCAGAAGATATCAAGGTTGCATTCCCATCTGGGACTGCTATTGGTTTGCTCCAAATAAAAACAAAATTGGTTACTTTTTGATCAGACCTCGTATACAAAATCCAAAGTGACAAGTAAATGAGTTATGGGACAGGGAAATTAAGTTTATTATCTCAAAGTTTTACCTCAATTTTCTGTCGTGATCTGAACGTCTGTTATTTTTTCAATCTGTGCTTTTGTAATGCAAGACCAGCCTGTTGGTGTTGTGGTTCCTTCTAAGTGTGAAAGAAATCTGTCGAAACACTAGTCAAAATTCAGAATAGAATAGTGTTTGTAACTATAGAACAAAATGTGACATGGCATTGGGCTGAAGGGCGAGAGCCTCAAATGTTACTAGATCTGTAACAACAACAGAACAAATAGTTCTTGGGGCCTGCCGAAGACGAATGTCGGAAACACTAGTCAAAGTTCAGAATAGAATAGTGTTTGTAACTATAGAACAAAATGTGACATGGCATTGGGCTGAAGGGCGAGAGCCTCAAATGTTACTAGATCTGTAACAACAACAGAACAAATAGTTCGTGGGGCCTGCCGAAGACGGATGTCGGAAACACTAGTCAAAGTTCAGAACAGAATAGTGTTTGTAACTATAGAACAAAATGTGACATGGCATTGGGCTGAAGGGCGAGAGCCTCAAATGTTACTGGATCTGTAACAACAACAGAACAAATAGTTCTTGGGGCCTGCCGAAGACGGATGTGTCGGACCGAACGGTGCAAATATCGCAGTCAAACTGTAAACTAGCGACACAACGCAAATCCGTTCTCCGGACTACATCCTGCTACTTGCAAAGACCTGTTCAGGGCTTGGCATCGGGATATTGAGAATGAACGCAGAAGAAGAAGTGTTACAAATGTAATACCTTGTTGTTCTTTGTGAATGGCTACAATGAGTGGGTTTACTCTTTTGTGCGCCCTGAAAAGAACGTTTAGTAGCAAGTTGCAGTAGCTTTCCTCACATCCCCATCATGCTGATGAATGTGGACTGTGGTCTCCCAGGCAGTTGTGCTATGCTTGGCATGTCATCTGCATGTCGCTCACTACTACGGGGATCATGTTGATCCCTCACCTTGTTTGCCAGGATGCCATTAAAAATAGACCATTTCCAGGAAGGGCTACGAGGAAGCCAAGGTGAGGGTCTTGGCCAGTATGTTTTGCCTGATCAGACTAAAATCTTCTTTCTCCTTCCTCTTCCCCCCTCCTGTTCGCGTCCCCCAGTACTCTAAATACAAAATTTTAAATCTTGAGACACCTTGAACCCTGAATTTTGTTAGTAATAAAAACTAAACCTTTATTAGTATTGTTGGCAGTTTTACTTAATCATTGCTATATTGAATACTTAATAAATGATTGAATGTGGCAATAAGTTCCATATGTTATGTGTTTCAAGTTTAGTTCATTGACAATTTCGTTTTTTGCTTCTCATGTTGTCTAAACCAATGTTATTTTACCATAACATTAAAAGTGAATCAAATTGAATGACTCTTGTTGCTGGTTATTTGATGGGAGAGAAGTGTGACATCAGGGTCAGGTGAAACATACTGATCAAGGGAGAGAAGCGTAACTTCAGGGTCAGGTGAAATATACTGATTAAGGGAGAGAAGCGTAACTTCAGGGTCAGGTGAAATATACTGATCAAGGGAGAGAAGTGTAACTTCAGGGTCAGGTGAAATATACTGATCAAGGGAGAGAAGTGTAACTTCAGGGTCAGGTGAAATATACTGATTAAGGGAGAGAAGCGTAACTTCAGGGTCAGGTGAAATATACTGATCAAGGGAGAGAAATGTAACAGCAGGGTCAAGTGAAATATATTTGATTCCACACCGCAGGCACATTTAGGGTTTCTGAAGGATAAGACCCGACACTGTAATCCCCAAAGCATTGGCTAGAACAGTGAAGGAAGATCATACTTGTAATTTTCTATCACTTCTTCTTCACTTGTATATCACTCAATTTCATATAACTATGTCCAGCAATCATACCCTTATACATCTCTAACATGCGATTTCAGGGTGAGGTCCTTCCATTGCACTTTGTTTGGGGTTGACTACTGAAATCGCCCTAACTATTATAGGCACATACAGACGCACATATGTATCCAAGCACTGGTTAATACGTCCTGATATCGCTTAAAATACTACAGTCTATGGTGGAAAGGGCCGTGTCTCTGCCAGTAAAATACAGAATGGCAAACCCTTTACAAAAAAATAACATAGTAATTAACTTATTGAAGAGGTTTGCATTACACTACAGCCAGTAGAAGACCGGTCAACCTTCTCACATACAGGAAATGGAAGCAAGATGTGGAACCGTGCATTGGCCAGCGACTCATAGTTGACTGCTAACTTCAGGGCCAGCGACTCATAGTTGAATGCTAACTTCAGGGCCAGCGACTCATAGTTGACTGCTAACTTCAGGGCCAGCGACTCATAGTTGACTGCTAACGTCAGGGCCAGCGAACCAGAGCTGCTAAGAGCCGTCTCCGCCTTTAAGTGGTGATCCTGGATAACAGGCTGCAACAGACCAGACTGCATAAGGAGAAGGGGTCGAAGTGGGAAGGCTAACCCCGTAACTCAAAAACGACTGCTGAAGTCGGATGTGTTGGAAAGAAAGGTGCAAATATCGTAGTCAATCTGTAAACTACGACACATCGTATTCCGTTCTCCAGACAACATCCTGCTACTTGCAAATTCCTTTTCAAGGCTTGGTAGTGGGCATTTGAGAACGGACAAAGAAGAAACAAGAAAAACGGAAAACCCGCTGTAACCAGCTAATAAAGAAACGTAATTAATAGTTGAATTAGCTCATTACTAGAGACATTCACCAACAACAAAAATGCGAATATTAGTTAATAAAGTTATGATCTCCTTCTTCATCTTCTTCTTTCTCCTCTTCTTCGTATGCTTTCAACTTGACTATATCTAAAGATAGGGGTATCTACAAAGACGTTACCCGGGATTGATAAGGCTGATGGCTACATCCGTGCATTCTCTGTTCCTCGTATAATGAAACCTTCAGTCATTTTGTCAGTGTCACAGACACATTATCCTGTGCAAAGTATACTCAGCAGCATTTGCCAATGGGAGACGCTGCAGTAACTTCAGTGGCGAAGCCAGTGCACTGAGACAAGCAGCTGAAACCCTTATAGACCATAAGGAGCAGGCAGAAAAGCAAGTGGTCATTTTCACAGACGCCCTCGCAGTGTTAATGGCGCTCAAGAACCAGCACAAAATTGAACTCTGTGCTCTGGCAGACTCACTCGAACGCCTGTCCTAGTGCTTCAAAAAAAGCAAAATCCAGTGGATACCAGCCCGCTGCAACATTCCAGGCAACGAGGAGGGGGACAGACTCGCCAGAGAGGGAGGAATGCTGCAGCAGAGTGATACAGAAATTACATACAATGAGACAAAAGCATTCATCAGGGCAACGTACAGTGCAAAATGGAAAAATACCACCATGGCCACATAGAAAACAATGCCTACCATCAACTCTCCAGGCGAGACCAGATGATAATTTCCGGCTATGCACAGATCACAACAAACTTAGATACCATCTGTACAACAAGTTCAAGATTGGCACCACATACCTTTGTGCCTGCGGCACAGCCCCCATGAAGGCAGAACATATTTTGGATTCCTGTTCGACTGTAAACCGACAAAAGAAATAACATTTGGCAACAGCCAGTGTCCTTCCACGAGAAACTGTACGGGAGCGTACAGAACCTTGAGACGACTGCTGCCTTCGTTAGAGTCATTGAAGTTGAGGTCTGAAGATGAACGAGGAAGAAGAAGAAGACATTATCATGTATGCCCTATTCTTAGTCTGTTGGAGAGGGTAGCTCAGTCTGTTGTGGCCTGTGTGGAGTCTAAACCTGCTCAGCCCTGTTCAGCTGGTAATATGCGTCATTTGGTTGATGACCTGTGTGCTCTACTTTCCACTTGTTCCTGTATCTACCCATGGTCATCCTCTTAGCCTCTCCCTAAGTCATACCTATATAACAGCTGGTAAATAGATTCAGGATCATCTAAAAACTGGTTAATAGATTCGGAATTACTCAAAAGCTGGTTAGTAGATTCATTTTCTGTTTCTGTTTCTAAGAATCGACGTCACTGCACTCCGAGCATACCCATAGGTTCTCAGTCTCTCTCATCACATGGCGTAAGGTATGGATACTGATGGTCCCTGTAGCTCGCTGGTTGTAGACTCTCCTGGTCCGTCCTCTCATGCGCCCCACTCCGCTTGAACCTTGTTTAATGTTGAAACGTTGCAGTCTGTGGATTGATGCTTCATCTATTGCGGTGTCCTCATCTAGCAGGCGGTCATTGATTGATTTCAAAATGTCACTTCTATCCGTCACTAAAGTGCCCATGATGGTAGCTTGTGAAGCCATGATGTCAGCTCTTTCATTGCCCTGAACCCCGGCATGAGCAGGACAGTAGATCCAGGTCAACGCCTGGAGGTTTGAGGCCTCAACAACAGCTATCCACTAGTACCTAAGCCATCCCTTCTGTACTTTCTAAAGTACGGCTTGCGCGTCTGTCACGATGACCGTCCTTGTTATAGTAGTCTCAGACATCAACTTCAGTGCTGAGGTCACTGCTTCCGTCTCCATTCTCATACTGGAGGTTGTTGACATGTATACCCCTCTGCGCTCTTCTCTCACTCTGGCCGAGAAACCCCAGCCTGACGAAAATATATTCATTATTACCTAATAGCTTGTTAATAGATTCAGGATCACCTAAAAACTGGTTAATAGATTCAGGACCAGCTAACAGCTGGTTGTGGTAGCTTTCCACCTTCTCTTGATAGTCTGCCAGCCTCTTCATTGCCAACAACATTGCAGTGAGATGTGTCACAACTTATTGAATCGGTGATATAGCTTATAGAGTATTTTTTTCCGTTCACCTTAATTCTCTACTCCCCAAAGCGGTGTGCGTTGAACTGTGGTGTTTATTTTGCGCCTGTCGGCCCAGTACATCCGACTTCAGCATGCATTTTATGTAAGGGTCTGCTTCCCCGGGGTAACGGCCGGTGCTGTGATGGGGATCGAACCCAGCACCTTTGAGCTGTGAGCCGTGTCACTTAACCACTAGGCTACGCCGTCCCCCTGTTTATAGAGTATCACTCTTAGTTCATTTAGGACCGTATTTTTCTGGTTCCTCAGTACCGCACTATCTGGCAGAGCGTCATTGGAGACTACAATGTGTTTCATCTGTCATTAAGTTTCTGCTGCAGTTTTTATAGCAGCTTTTGAGTTGATTGTTTACTTGTGAGTTCCAATGCCTCCTCGGTTAAGTGTATTTTCAGCACACGCAACAGAAGTAGACATGTACACCTGGGAATGTCTTGTGCAAAACAGATCTGACTGTAGAAGCGCAATCAAATCGGGTGTAGCTACCAGCGAAGACGACCATGTTGTGAAAGCCCAGAGCAGACGCGAGACCCGGAAACCACGAACAGTGGGAACACCATCACCGTCTACAATCCTCGTGTGCCCGATATGTAGCTGATGTTTTCGTGTCCGCATTGGCCTGTTGAGCCACATGCGCACCCACACCCAACAGGGAAATCTGTGACAAGGATGATGTTGGCGGTCCTCATCGATAACGATGGACAGCTATTATTATTTTAAAGCATCTGCTCCAAAGTTACTTAAACATTTTCCAGCTTGGAAACTGTTACAGTTATGGCTCTTCTTTCTGTCTGGTCCCCCCCCCCCCCCATGTCGAGAATGTTTTATATCAGATCTGACAGTGGGATCAAGATGCTGAGCAGCGCATGAACTGCAGTGGTCAGCGACCCATAGCTGACTGCTAGCGTCAGGGCCATCTAACCGGAGCTGCAAAGACCCTCTACACCTCCACGCGGTGATCCTGGATAACAGGCTGCAGAAGGGTAGACTGGCAGAGGAGAAGGGATCGAAGAGGGAATGCTAACCCAGTACTAAAAAAATGCTTGCTAAAGTCGGATGTGTTGGACCGAAAGGTGCAAATATCGCAGTCAAGCTGTAAACTACGACACAACGCATTCCGTTCTCTGGACTACATTCTGCTACTTAAGCCCTTTCAGGGTTTGGTAGCGGGAGATTGAGAACGAACGAAGTCAAGCCTAGCCAAGCCATATACAGAGACAATCCAACTGGCCCATAGAAACAACGCTGGAAGAGAAACTTTATGGACCAATATGTGAACTAGAGAAGACAGCGAAGTTCATACAAGAAACAATATTGCAGATATATGCGATATATTTCGAAGTGAACGAAGCAAACCTTATAAGGGTTTATCCCAGGCCGTCTCCAGCCACCCATCAATACTTTAAACTCGCCCTGATATAACCAAACGAACCAGTTTGTGGTTGAAAACGTGCGGCTTGAAAATATGCCGGAAAAGCGAAACAAAGAACTGACATAACAGTCGACCTTCATTTTCAAACCTCTCCGCGCGCAAGTGGGATATTTCGAAATGGCGTAATCCATACCCGAAGAAGGTGAATACTAGAACAACACCGGTTACTTTAGGGTCCTTATCGCAGCGATTATAACTACATTAGTCTAGATAGCTCTGGTTGTCTCACAGAGTGCATGCCCCTAATAATATGCTAAACTCGTGAGCGTCACGTGTAAGAGCTGTGTTTTAGAGATCCAGACTCCAGTCACTTCTGTGAGCGCGTGTCAAAATTATCGAACTGAGGCCTGAGGTAAGTACATGACAATATGCTGCAATTGGTAAAAAGAAAATATAATTATATTTATATATATTTACAAATTGGATATATTGGCTTGTAGACTTTCTTACAATGCTACAGAGTGGATATATTGGCTTGTAAACTTTCTTACAGTGTTACAGAGTGGATATATTGGCTTGTAAACTTTCTTACAGTGTTACAGAGTGGATATATTGGCTTGTAAACTTTCTTACGGTGCTACAGAACCGATTTATAATATTGGTTTTCGAACTTTCTTACAAACAATGCTACAGAGTGGATATATTGAATTCTAAACTCTCTTATAATGCCTACAGAGTCGATATATTGTCTCAAATTATTGCCTTACTTATTTTTCTTCTTTCTTTGTCATATCTGCAATGTTGTCTGTTGTATAAACTTCACTGTCTTTTGTAATTCACCTTCATATATATCCATACAATATTTATTTCCAGTGCTGTTTCTATGAATTACTATGTGACCAACCTTTACTAAAGTCTCTAACAACTCCATTTCCAAACAGTAGTCTACTATGGGACAAACCTTTACTTTACAATTTATAGAAACCACAACAAAATTGTTGGACTATCTGGCGCGCGGGAACTATTTTGGCCTCGTTTAGAAGTCTTTGTCGTTCGTTCTTAAATTCCCACTACCAAGCCGTGAAAAGGGCTTTGCAAGTAGCCGGATGTAGATTGGAGAACGGAACGCGATATTTGCACCTTTCTGTCTGACTCATCCGACTACAGCAAGCATTTTTGAGTACCGGATTAGCCTTCGACCCACTTCGATCCCGTCTCCTTAGCCAGTACACTCTGCATAGCAATGTTACCCAGGATCTGCAGCTCGGTGTCGCTTTCTCTGACGCTAGCAGCCTAGCTTTGGGCCGCTAATCGTTACAGCTCATGCAGTGCTCAACATTTAGATCCACGGTTTATAAGTAAAACCAGCTGCCTTTCAGGACCAAAACAAGAACGAATCTACGTTACGACCTAAAAGTCTTTATCGGGAACAACAAAGAAACACAAATAGCAGAGCAAGAGTTCACTCGCGATCCAAATAAGCGGATGGTCGTGTGTTATCCAGATAAGTACCTTTTCTTCTTCTTCCTCGTTTGTCTTCAGACCTCAACTTCAATGACTCTAACGAAGGCAGCAGTCCACTCAAGGCTCTGTACACTTTCGTACAGTTTCTCGTTGAAGGTCACTGGTTGTTGCCAAATGCTACTTCTTTTGTCGATATACAGTGGACAGGACTGCAAAATATGTTCTGCCTTTATGGGAACTGTGCTGCAGGCACAAATGTCTGTAGTGCCAATCTTGAACTTGTTGTACAAATGGCATCTAAGTTTGTTGTGACCTGTGCGTAGCTGGAGAATTATCATCTGGTCTCGCCTGGAGAGTTGACGGTTGGCATCGTTTTCTATGTGGCCAGGGGGTCTTTTTGCCATTTTGCACCGTACGTTGCCCTTTAGTCTCATTGTATGTCATTTCTATATCACTCTGTTGCAACATTTCTCCCTCACTGGTGAGTCTGTCTGCCTCCTCGTTGCCTGGAATGTTGCAGTGGGCTGGTATAAACTGGACTGTGCTTTTTTTTTAAGCACTGGGACAGGCGTTTGAGCGAGTCTGTCAGAGCACCGAGTTCATTTTTGTGCTGGTTCTTGAGCGCCATTAACACTGCGAGGGCGTCTGTGAAAATGACCACTTGCTTTTCTGCCTGCTCCTTATGGTCTATAAGGGTTTCAGCTGCTTGTCTCAGGGCACTGGCTTCGCCACTGAAGTTGCTGCAGCGTCTCCCAGTGGCAAATTCTGCTGAGTATACTTTGCTTTTTAGTTTTATAATGACGTCTCCTCCTCCTGATAAAAAAAAAGCAAGTACCTTTTCATCTACGGGGCTAACATGCAGCAGTGAATGAGCTGACAGCAGTCAGTGACTCATAGCTGGCCGCTAGCTTCAGGGCCAGCGACTCATAGCTGACCAAGACCATATTCAGCTTCCACTTGGCAGTCACTAGTATAGACTGACCAAGAGATAGAGGCCGCATTGTGACGGCAAATCCGGTATTTAAATAAAGCCAGCTGAAATCGGATATCCCTGATCGTAAGGCGCAGATATCGATGAAAACTATGGCAGGCATCCTTTTCAAAATCAACGCCGCAAAGTTAAATGTTCATCTTTGTTTTATTAATTCATCTCTTTCTCTTTAATTTATGAGCTCATATTTGTGAAGTATTGTGTCCCAGATAAAAGCCTTTATGTCGTAACTTAGGATGTAAAATTATCACAGTCCCCCAAAAATAAACAACAAATATCAAACACGATGTAACAAAATAAAACAATCACATCTGATCCATCTATATTAAACAAACATACATACCATAAACCAGCTGTGCTCTTTACGTGGAAGGTCGTCTGCAGTGCTTGTTCAACACCCACCTGTCTCATATGTTGATGCTATAACCTGGGCGGAATGTTTTGCTTACACGTTTCCTTTAAGTTTGATTTTCAATAAAGTCTTTGATGTGGTGAGACAGCGTAGTCTAGGGGTGAAACATCCGTTTCACAATTCCAAAGCAGCTGGTTCGAATTTCAATGTGTTTATTTTTGCAGACGATGGATTTTTGTCTCGGTGCAAACGATCCTCCGCGTTTGGAAAGTAATAACAACCTACCGCACTGCACATCTGTCAAGAAACTGTTGGTTTGGCTTAGCTTGGTTTGGTTTGGTTTCGTTCGTTCTCAATCTCCCGCTACCAAACCCTGAAAAGGGCTTAAATAGCAAAATGTAGTCCAGAGAACGGAATGCGTTGTGTCGTAGTTTACAGCTTGACTGCGATATTTGCACCTTTCAGTCCAACACATCCGACTTCAGCAAACATTTTTTGAGTACCGGGTTAGCATTCCCTCTTCGATTTCTTCTCGTTAGCCAGTCTGTCCTGTTCATGCACGTTATCCGGGATAACGGGGGGGGGGGGGGGGGGGGGGGGTTGGTCTTGACAGCTACAGCTCGTGCTAAATAACAGCGTTTAATAATAACTCTTGTTCGAACCATAAATCTTCCTATCCCTCAACTTCTTCTGTACTAATTTTGTTTTTATTCTCCCTGACACGTTCCCTATTTGTAAATACTTCCGCAAGCAGTACCTCAAGGACCATTTTCTCCTTATATGTTGATTTGTTAGTTCAGTATTGTGGTCCCTGATGAAGGCCTATTGGTCGTAACGTAGGTTTTGTTTGTGTTCTCGTCTCGGTGCGGTATCTGACCATGCCCATTTTAAAATTGTGATTAAACTCAACCGTAATCAACTTTTACAATTTTTTGTCATGTTATTTTCCCCAGTACCTTAAAGAGTACTCCTCTTCCTATTTTATTACGCCTGCCGAATAATGAATGATTTTTCTCACATTTTTTGCTGCAAGCGAAGTATAAGACCGTCACTGCAGTTGACCCCTTTCAGGAAGCATGTATCCGAGCATTTGCAGTTATCGATTTTAATGATAAATCAGAGGAGTCAGTGGTCTCCAGGTAAGGTGTCTGCCTCGGATATCCGAGGTTGCGTGTTCGAATCAAGGTGGAGACCGGGATTTTTTTCACGTGGATCTTCTGATAAAAATTAACTCGATCTCTGGGTAGTGAGATCGGGCCCCTGATCTCTGGGTAATGAGATCGGACACCCAGTGTTAAGTTGAAAATAAAAAAAAGAGAGTAGGTCTAACGGCCGCTGACCGGACAAAATTTAAAATCTACCGAAGTTATTTGTACCTTTCCCTAGGTGGTTTGTTAAGAGCAGCTATAGATGGCACCTAACTGGCTGCGGGTCTACTTAGCTCTAGTGTTTGTGAGTAAGCAAGTCCAGGTAGCAGTGAATAAGGCAAATGCAATGTTAGGTATGATACAAAAGAAATATCAAACATAGGAATAATGAGAGGATAGTCAAACTGTATAAAGCATAATTTAGACCTAGATTGGAGTACTGTGTACAGGTGTGGAGTCCTTATCGTAGAGAAGATATAAACATGCTGGAAAGGATACAAAGAAGAGCGACAAAACTGATAGTGGGATTACAGTTATGAAGAAAGACTCAGAAAAACCGGTCTACGGTGCCTTGAGAAGAGAAGAAATCGAAGTGACTTAATGCAGGTTTATAAGATGGTCAAGGGAAAGGTTAAATTAGACTATAACAAGTTCTTCAAAATGCAACGAGAACAAGAGGGCATAGATAAAAATTAGCTAAAGAAAGGTCCAGATTAGATATTAAGAAATTATTTTTTTAATCAGAGAGTGGTGAATGTTTGGAATGCATTGTCACAGGAGGTAGTGCAGGCAGAGACAGTAAATGTATTTAAGAATAGATTGGATGCGCATAGCTTTTAGAGCAGAGTAATGCAAATGTAACTGGTTGTCTACAGACTCGGATGAGTCTTCTAAACCAGTATTAAACACGTTAAGTTAAGTTTGAGTCTATTAATATATACTCGCACATCGGTTAAACCACTCCCCAAGAAACTGGTTATGTACATATTCTGTAGAGTTTTCTAAAGCAGTACACAGACGTTATGTTATTTGTGATATCTTTTAGATGACCAAAAGTTATGATATTTACCGAAACAAATGTGCAGCCCAAAACTAATTTCCGGGTGAATTGCGTTGACACTAGAACACATAGATAGCTACTTGTATCTGGAACAGATGGTAGATTTGAGATGGACATGACGAAGAGAATAGGAATGCCCAACAGTGTATTTAATAATAGCTGTCCATCGATCGTTGTAGATGAGGACCGCTAACATCATCTTTGTCATAGCTGATTATGATTTGTGTAGATGCGCATGTGGCCGAACGGGCAGGAAAACATCTGTTGCATGACGGGCACACGAGGTCTGGAGAAGGTGTTTCAGTTGTACGTCATTTCCGGGTATCGCGATTGCTCTAGGCTTTGGCTTGGGTTGGCTTCGTTCGTCCTCAATCTCCCGCTACCAAATCCTGACACGGGCCTAAGTAGCAGAATGTAGTCCATAGAACGGAATGCGTTGTGTTGTAGTGTACAGCTTGACTGCGATATGTGCACCTTTCCGTCCAACACATCCGACTTCAGCAAGCATTTTTTTAGTACCGGGTTAGCATTCCCTCTTCGATCCCTTCTCCTTAGCCAGTCTGCTCTGTTGCAGCCTGTTATACAGGATCACCGCGTGGAAGTGTAGAAGGGTCTTGGCAGCTCTTGTTCGCTGGCCCTGACGCTAGCAGTCAGCTATGGGTCGCTGACCGCTGCAGCTCATACGCTGCTCGGCATCTTGATTCCGCTCTAGGCTTTCACACACCACGGTGGTCTTCGCAGGTAGCTGCTACTCCCGCTTTGACTGTGCATCTCCAGCTAGATTCTGTTTTGCGCAATACTTCCAGGGTGGTGACATCTATCTGGCAACATTTAATATAATGTGGGATATATCGGCATCCAGGCAAATAACGAATGAATTTAAAATTTAGACATGTCAAGTGTTAAATATTTTCAACATTATTAGACGGTGCATACACACGGAAAATGAACAAACAGAAAACAAAATAGAGGCCCACGGAATATTGTTATATAGAATAATGGGCCACATTTCGTGGAAAGAGAAACAAACAAATATATACGTCCCGAAGAGAGAAGACATAGATAAAGATCTTTTGACAGACATTAAAATTAGACAACATATTATCAGTCAATCAAAAACCTGTCAGCTCCCTGTGGAGCATAGATCGTCAACAGATACTCGACAAGTCTTCCTATCATGAGCCAATTATGTCGACGTCCTGTTTACTGCCTTTATATTTGCTTCCAAGAGTGTCTTGATCTTCCTCTGCTTTTCTTGCCTTGTGGATTCCAGAACAGAGCTTGTCTGGCAATGTTATTCACTGATTTCCATAATGTATGACCTATTCATCACCAGCGTCTCCTTATTTTTTCATGCTTCACCGGTATTTGTCCAGTTTTTTTCATCAGTTATACGGTGGTGATCTTGTCATATCATATATATCCGTGTATTTTCCGCCGGCAACCATTGACGAAAGCCTGTACCTTTTCCACAAGTACCCGTATTGTCCTCCGTGTTTCAAAGCCCTATAATAGAACGGATTTTGCGTTGGAGTTGAAGATTTTTATTTTGGTGGTGGTTTTAATTTCTTTTGACTTCCATAAATTCCTCAATGCAATGAAAGCTCTTCTGTATCACCTTCTTACCTAAACATCGTTTTCTGTACCTCCTATGTCTATATTGCTGCCAAGGTATGTCAAAGTCTCCACATTCTGAAGGTGTGTGGTTCCAAGCCCAATTTTATCATTGTTAATTGCATTTATTTTCAAAATCTACGTTTTGGCTCTGTGTATTTTTAGCCCCAACTGTAGTTACCTCTCTTCGAGTATACGTTTTTTATTTTGCATCTGGCTGTGGGCATGGGGCAGAAGCGCCAAATCATCGGCAAAGTCGAGATCGTTAAGTTGTCTAATCAATGTCCATTTAATGTCGTTGTTGCTTGAAGATAATGTCGACTTCATAATCCACTGCTGGCTTACAGCGCTGGTAGATCTGTGTACATGGTAAAGGGGCGGCCGCGAGGCAGGTGGATAGATGACATTAGAGTTATTATACAATAACACGGGCTCATATTGACTGACGCAAAGCACTTGGCGCAGGACAGATGGCTTAAGATCCCAACGGTAAATGACCAACAGGAAGAGTACTGGGGATGGTAGGCAGCCCTGCTGTACCTCAGTTCTTTTTTCAAATGATTCGGAAAGCTGACCTTCATGTAAAACTCGATATCTCGTTTTCATATGTTTCCTGGATTATATTGGAGAACTTTGGAGGCACTCAGTAGTGTCTGGACGACTTCCATAATGATACTCTGTCAAATATTTTGGTCACATACAAAGACAAGATACTTTGTTGAGAACAGTACTGGAGGGGAAGGTTGAAGGTCGGCGGAAAAGAATCGGGCTGCGATATAAGGGAGAGAGCAACGTCATAAGATGAACTAATGTCAGTCTGGCAGGGAATACCGTGAAAACAAGAGGCTAAGGATATTGGAGGTCCATTGCAGCCACCTTTCGTTACGGAGGCGGCACTTGATGTAGCAGCTTCAATCGCAATGGTCTTACATGGTGAGGTAGCTAGTCCCATACACAACCTCCATTTTTAGCCTTTTACATAAAGAGCTTGTGAGTGACTTCAGAGGCACTCGATAGTGTCTGAGCGACTTCCATAGTGATACCCTCTCAAATATTTTGGTCACATGCAAAGACAAGATACTTTATTGAAAACAATACTGGAGGGGACGGTTGAAGGTCGGCGGAGAAGAGTCGGGTTGCGCTATAAGGGAGAGATCAACATCATAAGATGAACTAGTCTGGCAGGGAGTACCATGAAAACAAGACGCTGAGGATATTGGAGGTCCACTGCAGCCAGCCTTCGTTACGGAGGCGGCACTTGATATATCAGCTTCAATCGCAATGGTCTTACATGGTGAGGTAGCTAGACCCATACACAACCTCCATTCGCAGTGACCTTTTCTTTGTGGACCCCCCACCACTTCCGTACTACTCAGATGGACGTATACACATCACCTGATTATTTGTAATGCTACATTAAAACAACGTTGTGTTTGAATGTTTATGTTGGATGGGAAACAACTTATCAGAAATAATACAATGAGCTATTGTTTATTAAATAAAATGGCCTGCCTAGTTGTTCGCTTGTACGCAGCAAATGCCAAGTGGAAGAAATTGTTTATTATTACACGGAGTTAAAACATATTGGGGGGGGGGGGGGGCTGGAGTCGGGACGGGAATGGTAGTGTCGAAGGACGCATCATGATAACAATGCTAACAGACAACGTGTGTGTTGTGTGTTTCCAGTCAGTTTACGAGCGAAAAATCTCGTTGATAATTCTCGAATTCAAGCTAACTTTTTTGATAAACATACACTGTATCTTGATCCCCCCCCCCCCCCCCCCCCCCCCCAGCATAGCTACAGGTCCGACTTGCCAGGCCAATTCCCAGCATCTGTTAGCCCCTAGAATATACGATCGCCTATTTTTGAGACTGGTGGAGGTGAAAGCGTAAATTAGAACAAGGTGGACCCGAAGCCTGTCAGGTGCCATCTAAATCGCTCTGCTAACCACATGTTTTGGCTAAACAAAAATTTTGCGATATATTATCTGTGGGGGGAGAATCCCTAGAATACTTTGAGTAGATTTTTAACTTGAATTTTGCCCGAGCAGCGGCCGTTAGGCATACTCTTTTCGATTTCCAACTGCTAAGGTATTTTTAACGCGCGCGCCACTGCACACGGGTGTCTGATCTCACTAGTCAGAGATCAGGAGAAATATTTACCGGCTGATCCACGTGAAAAAATCCCTGTCTCCCGAAAAATCGAGATTTGAACCCGCGACCTACAGCGTCCGAGGCGAACACTTTACCTCGAGATCACTACTCTCTTTCTTCCCCCCCCCCCCCCCCCCCATGATATCACATGATTAAAATCAAATAACCAGCAGAAACGTCCAGGAACAGGGAATAACGAAGGACATGAGTCTTTGTTGTATGACCTTCGTCGTTCTCCGTTTCTCTGCTCCATGCAGCAGCCATGAAGCCATAGTGGGATGATCAATAACAACGCTGCAAAGGCTGCTTGAACAAAATTAACAGCACATCATGAAAATAAACCACATTACAAAGACTTTGACAATAGACAAGCAACATAGGCAATTTAAAATATAGTTATCAATGGAGAAGTAATCGAACAAGACATAGAAAATCACTCCATACCAACAGGAGAGACTTGTACCATTTTCAGAACTGAAGCAAGAGATGTTCATACAGCAGCTCAGATTCTTATCAGCCAAAAGATAAATACAAGGAAAACTTTCATTCTAATAGATTCCAGGAGTGTACTCCAAGCCATCTCAAGCCCCAAACAAGATAGACTATCACATGAAATAAATACAACATCGGATTGCTGTCTCAAAAAACAGATTTACAGTGGATTCCGGTCCACTGATGGATCCCTGGAAACGAGAAAGCATATGAAAGCCGGAAGTGACGGTAAAGAGATTCCCCATCCAGAGAGCTATAAAGAAGCAAAGACACTCATCAAACGATCCATGAGGACAGAATGGAGAGACCAGCACAACGAATAGGCAAACTTGGCAGAGCTGCGCAGACAAAGATCTTCAGACTCAGAACGGAACACTGTAGACCCAAGGCCCACCTTCACAGAATGGGTCTCAGAGACACTGCCACGTACGATTGTGGAGCACCCAAGCAAACACGAGAACATATTCTGCAAGAATGCCCTACCTATGCAGACTAAAGAGAGACAGTCTGGCCTGGGGAAGCGAACCATGCTCGAAAAGTTGTGGGGGACCAGCGAAGACCTGAAACGCACAGTCACCTTCGTGAACCTCACTGAACTAGAAGCATAGCATCAGTTGAAGAAGAACAACAAGTCCAGACGTTTACATATTTGTGGCAAACCATTACAGAAGATGTCCGCAACGAAGCGATAATTAAGATAAGGATTGCATTGGCAAAAAAGGATTATAAGAGAAAAACATAAATTGCTAGCCTCAGAGAATATCGGAATATTACTATGGAAAAAAATAGCCACTACGAATGTATGGTCGATTGTATTGGGTTGAAACGAACAGTCTTAGAACTGATCAAACAGTCTTAGAACTGATCAACCGGTCTTAGAACTGATCAACCAGTCTTAGAACTGATCAAACAGTCTTAGAACTGATCAAACAGTCTTAGAACTGATCAACCAGTCTTAGAACTGAGCAGCCAGAGGATAGGGTCAAATGGAGAGACATGCTCAGACAACCTTACAACCATTCTTAGAACTGATCAACCAGATTATAGCGTCAAATAGAGAGACACGTCCAAATGACCTCACAACTAGACTTAGAACTGATCAACCAGATGATAGCGTCAAATAGAGAGACACGTCCAAATAACCTCACAACTAAACTTAGAACTGATCAACCAGATGATAGCGTCAAATAGAGAGACACCTCCAAATAACCTCACAACTAGACTTAGAACTGATCAACCAGATGATAACGTCAAATAGAGAGACACGTACAAATAACCTCACAACTAGACTTAGAACTGATCAACCAGATTATAACGTCAAATAGAGAGACACGTACAAATAACCTCACAACTAGACTTAGAACTGATCAACCGGATGATAGCGTCAAATAGAGAGACACGTCCAAATAACCTCACAACTAGACTTAGAACTGATCAACCAGATGATAACGTCAAATAGAGAGACACGTCCAAATAACCTCACAACTAGACTTAGAACTGATCAACCAGATGATAACGTCAAATAGAGAGACACGTACAAATAACCTCACAACTAGACTTAGAACTGATCAACCAGATGATAGCGTCAAATAGAGAGACACGTCCAAATAACCTCACAACTAGACTTAGAACTGATCAACCAGATCATAGCGTCAAATAGAGAGACACGTCCAAATAACCTCACAACTAGACTTAGAACTGATCAACCGGATGATGATGATAATGTTTGGACAGTGACACTTGAAATTTCAAGGGAAAGGAACGAAGCAGGGACGGATATAGTATTTGGCACGACCAAATGTCTAGGAGAAACAGTCATTGTCTTGACTACTGTATTGTTTCGTTGTGGCTACACCGTGTATGCCTTTCCCTTTTTTTAACTCAATTGATAGCATATAGCTACATCTTAACTTAACTTAACTTAACGTCTTTATACTGGTTTAGAAGACCCTGCAGAGTCTGTATACAACCACTTACATTTACATCACCTTGCTCTAAAATCTATGCGCATCCAGTTTATTCTTAAATGCATTAACTGTCCCTGCCTCCACTACCTCCCCTGGCAATGCATTCCAAGCAGACACCACTCTCTGACTAAAAAAATATTTCCTAATATCTAACCTGGACCTCTCTTTAATCAGCTTGTAGCTATGCCCTCGTGTTATTGTAGGTGGCTGTATTTTTAAAAAACTTGTTATAGTCTAATTTATCCATTCCTCTGATCATCTTATAAACCTGTATTAAGTCACCACGAATTCTTCTCTCTTCGAGACACTGTAGGCCGGTTTTTCTGAGTCGTTCCTCATAACTGTAATTCTGGAATCCCACTATCATCTTTGTCGCTCTTTTTTGTATTCTTTCTAGAATGTTTATGTCCCCTCTATGATAAGGACTCCACACCTGTACACAGTACTCCAATCTAGGTCTAACTAAAGCTTTATACAGTTTGACGATCACTTCCTTGCTCCTATGTTTAATATTTCTTTTTATCATACCTAACATTGCATTTGCCTTTTTCACTGCTACCTTAACTTGCTCACTCACCTTTCCTGTATGATCTATTATAACCCCTAGGTCCCTTTCCTTATCTATCTTTCTAATATTGTTTTCTCCCATTCTGTAATTATGTTCCACATTGGATCTACCCATGTGGATGACTGTACATTTATCTACATTAAACTCCATTTGCCAGCTTACAGACCATTCTCGAATTTTATCTAAATCCGACATCAATATATCCACTTCCGCTTTAGATGAGACACTACTGCATAGTTTTGTGTCATCAGCAAATTTTGCAATCATGGATCCCATATCAATGTCCAAATCATTTATATATATCAAGAACAAAATTGGTCCCAAAACCGAGCCCTGTGGCACACCACTTTTCACTCCACTCAGAGTACTCCTTATTTATGCCCACCCTCTGCCTTCTTCCCGTTAACCAATTTTCAATCCATTTGGCAACTTCGCCACCTATTCCATGTGATTTTAACTTTCGAAATAATCTTTGATGAGGTACTCTATCAAAGGCCTTTGCAAAGTCTAGATAAATAACATCCGCTGGCTCCCCTTTATCTATGATTTTAGTAACCTCCTCCATGAATTCTAATAGATTTGTTAAGCATGATCTCCCTCTAGTAAACCCATGCTGACTATTTCTAATTAGATTAAATTTTTCTAAATGCATTACAATGTTTTCTTTGATTATTGACTCTAACAATTTACAGACTTTGCTCGTTAAACTCACCGGTCTATAATTTGCCGGATCTGATTTTTTGCCTTTTTTGAATAAGGGGATCACTCCTGCATCTTTCCAATCCCGTGGAACAATCCCTTTTGTAAGTGATTGAGAACATAATATAGCCAATGGTTTTGCTAGTTGGTTTCTAATTTCATACAGCAATTTTGGGTGAATACCATCTTGACCTGGACATTTATTCACTTTCAACCCCTCCAATTTTTTAAAAACCATTTCCTCTGTAATACAGATTGATCTTAATCCCGCTGTATCCATGTCTCTTTGAAAAATATCTATAGGCTCTGGGATCTCGGAGCAGTCCTCCTTTGTGAAGACTGTGCCAAAGTACTGATTGAGCAGATTAGCAGCCTTCCTATTCTCACTTATTATTTTCCCTGTACTGTCTGTTACTCGACTTCTTGTTTTGTTTTTTTCCCTCTTGTCCTGTTTTGTCTCTCAGTGTCAGGTTGCGAACAGATTTCTGAATGGATCCCTTTTTTGAACAGTAGCATTTGCTGTCTCTGATATTTCTGTAATCAACCTTTTTTGTGGTCGGCCTTTTGACAGCATTGAATCCGTTGCATCTACGTTGTATCTTATATTGGGGGGGGGGGGGGGTGGTGTTCCTTTGTGGTGGTAGAAGTTTTACGTGGACAAGCTATTTGAGTTGCTGTCATTTGATTCTAATGCTAGGTATCTTTTCCCACCAGTCTCCTAGGGTCTTTATTTCCGATCTAGTCTCTTCTTGTTACTCTCAATGCTCTTCGTAGACATTACATTCCTGCTGTTACTTAACGTAACTTTTTTATACTGGGCTGGAAGACTCTGCAGAGTTTGTATACAACCAGTTTCTCGGAGGGTGGTTAACCGATGTGTGAGTCCGTCTTAATAGACTCAAACACTACAGCAAAGTAGACCCGCAATCTGTTAGGCACCATTTATGCTGCTCTTAACAAACCACATAACCATGACCGGTGTTATACTCTCTGTAAGGCAGTGGTGCTATTCTTGTCTTTGTCATACACAAAGACCCCGGCGGACCACTCGAATTGTAGTTGTTTTAATGTGCTCAGTTTTGGCGCTGGTATTTCAGTGTCGGTACTAAAATTGTGTTGTTTAAAGCTACTTATGTAGTTGTCGTGTGCTTGCGTTTTAGTATATGTGGCAATTGTCCAATGATTTGCTTGCCGTATTGCATTTTTCTTGGATTTTAGTCATAATTCTTCCGTCTGCTGATATCGTGCTTCCAATGTACATGAAATCTTATCAGCTGTTTGGTTTGCTGTTTTTAATCGTCGCCATTCCAATTTTGTTCGAAGAAATCTTAATTGTTTAACAAAAAGTAAATTGAATCAAGAGAATCAGTCTTGAAGTCTACAGCGTCACCCTTGTTTTGGCTATGGTATTTTCACTAAATCCTAAAACATGACTCAATTTATAACATGCAATATGACACAACTTCACGCAACTCAACATAATAAAATAAATATCGTAAGCACAAAAATGCTGATAAATAACATTTTACAAACTTTTGAGAGCTTGGAATGTAACACTCTCAGTGGTGGAAGGCCGGGCTAATGTGTGGTTAGTTGACTGTGAGAAAAAATAGCGCCGTAATGACCGTCTCATAGTTACGAATTGACCTGATTTATACACTGTGTTAGGCTGGACCGAATCCAATAGTAACTAATAAATTCACGTTGCTAACATGACACTACGCTTAAACAAAAAATGACCATTACAATTTCAATTTATAATTATATTATATCTGAGCCTATGTTGTCAATTCTATCGCTTCGCTACCGCTCTCAACTCTTTCCTTGTGGGTGCTGATGCAGTACATTTCACGAAAGGTTAATTTTTCGTTGGGTAAAATGACGTCTCTTTCGACACTATACAAGGTCTCTTGTTGTAAATGCAGGCATGATTTTGGTTAAATTCTTTGTTCCATATTTCTTCCACATTTTCCGTTTTTGGTAGTGCAAACACGTGCCAACCCATAGGAGCCGCGTAGCGCAGTGGTTAGCGCGCTGGCTTCGCATCTGAGTGATCCTGGGTTCATTCCCCAGTTAAGGCGTTAGTGTTTTTTTCAGACCGCAATGGCTCACAGGTCGATCCAGCCTTAAATGGGTCCGGTAAGTAAAAGAGGCGAGGGAGAGGAGATGGCTACCGCCCTCATATAACCGAGTCTTTACTTTACTCATAGGAACAGTACCGCCATAGCGTTTTGAAAGATTTTTACTTTTTTTCTGAGTTTTCCGTACACATGTATAATACGGATTATGAAGCTCTAAACTGAAAGATTGTTAGCTAATACCTACATCCGTCACTGTACAGGTGTGTGTGTGTATATACTCGTGTGTGTGTGTGTATATATATATATATATATATATATACTTGAATCCTGGTATTCAATCTGTCATGGGAAACATCCTCAACGGCGCTCATCAGCCCTTGCACAATGTCTCTCAGCGGTATAGAGGCACTAGTATGGAATGCATTTACACACACGAAACAGGTCGATGTGACAGTAAATGAGACATGCCCAATTGTAACAGGAGGCCTTAAACCAACACCGACAGAGAAAGCCTACTCCATCGCTGGTATCGCACCTCCTGATATTAGAAGACAGGTCGTATCTGTTGTTGAGAGACAAAAGCTGTCATGTGACCAGACTTTCTTTCTAGATATATACCAGAATATAACTGAAATCGAGGAAACGTTTTCTGCGGGCTGTTTCGGACACGTGACACGTCAAGTACCATATATTATCTCACAGAAAGCAATGCTGTACAGATACAAAGCCAAGGGAAGGCCACGAGAACGATGGATAGCAGAAATAACACAAGCAGGAAAGCGCATACCAAGGTCCGTTCAAGAGACCTATACATAACCTGACACTGAAAGGCACAAACAGGACAAGCGAAAAGAAGAAGATATATATAATATATGTATATTCTTCTTCTTCTGCATTCGTTCTGAATCTCTAGCTATCAAACCCTAAACATGGCTTTGCAAGTAGCAGGATGTAATCCGGAGAACGGAATGTGTTGTGTTGCTAGCTTACAGCTTGACTGCAATATTTGCACATTTCGGCCCGACACATCCGTCTTCGGCAGAATATGTATGTATGTATATCATCATTGACTCGTTTCTTCTTGTCAGACAATAGTAATTGTGCTTTTAACACAAAGCCCGGGCAAAAATATAGAGACCATGTGTTTCCCATGCAGTACGGTCCCTCTCTCGGTCTGCCTTGTTTGCTTCAAGGGAAATGTGATATCAGTACATTTGGAACAAGGTAAGCTGCCGGGTCAGCAGAGCAATGCTCTATCTGTTCGCCTAGCAAGGCAACACTCCTAGAACAGCCTCCAACCAAGGCTAAGGGCCTGGTCTGCCCTGCCACAACACTCAGCGTGTGTTCCTTCGTCGGTTTTTAGGTTTGGTAGACGCTGACCAACTTAAAGAATTATCAGAAAACAGGTTGCACAGCCATATCGGATAAAACCCGACAAGATACACCAGTATCTTATCTGCAATGCTTCGGGTGGTGTAAAATTCGGTATGGGGGAATCAAGATGCTGAGCAGCGCATGAGCTGCAGCGGTCAGTGACCCATAGCTGACTGCTAGCGTCAGGGCCAGTGAACCAGAGCTGCCAAGACCCTTCTACACCTCCACGCGGTGATCCTGGATAACAGGCGGCAGCAGGGCAGACTGGCTAAGAAGGAGGGATCGAAGAGAGAATGCTAACCCGGTACTCAAAAAATGCTTGCTGAAGTCGGATGTGTTGGACCGAAAGCTGCAAATATAGTAGTCAAGCTGGCTGTAAACTACAACACAACACATTCCGTTCTCTGGATTTCATCCTGCTACTTAAAACCATTTCAGGGTTTGGTAGCGGGAGATTGAGAACGAAGTCAAGCCAAATCCGGTATGAATTTTCTTTAGATGAGCTGCTTTTCTAGGCTCTTGAGCTCCATCTGCCAGAAACTACTGGTTTTAAGGCGCCAGTCACTCGCCTTCGTCCCTTCTCCTGTCAGTCAACATAGTTCTGCCTCGCGAAGGCCAGGAAATGGACTATACTATATATATATATATATATATATATATATATATATATATATGTATGTCTATATATATATGTATGTATGTCTATATATATATATTTACTTGGGTGTGGCAGGTGTGCGTGTCAAGTTGCGTTTGTTTACCGTGCCTTTATCTTTGGTTATTTCAAAACATTTCACTGCCACGATCCCAGTTACACACATCATTCACGACCTTATCCTACCCCGTGTCAAGGAATTGAATCACCGCCAATCCCACCACGCGAAGACACGGCAAGTGTCGAACGAACACGCGTCCCTGCACGTAACACATTAATTGTGTGAACAGAAAAAAGTCCACTCTCTTGACATCACTACTCGAGGGCCATACAGCCAGTCCTAAACAAACGGCGTGACGTAATCCCAACGGAGGACACATTTCTCACCCAGTCGCACACGGGCAGTCCACGTGCGGTCCAGATGTTCAACTGTTACATATAATTTACAGAGACACCCAACATAAATAACATTTTATCAGCGTCACATTTGTATTTCTTCAGCAGGATCAGATATTGCCTTGTTAAAGTGAATGTAATTGTGTACCGTATATTTTAACACAGTGTCGTATGAGCGGTATTAAGACCAATTTTAGCGGTGAATTTAAAAAGGCCAGGTCTGTGAGGATATTTTTCAGTTATACACACCAGGTAACAAGGATGAGAAATGACTTGACATAAATCGTGGGAATTCTTTCAGTTAATTTTCTGTAGCACGCGTAAGGCATATTTACAAGACACACGTGAATGTTAACTAGTCCATCACACAGGACACACGCGTGCTGAGTGTGGAATAACCATATGGGTTTGAAAGAGAGTTCTAGAAACAAAACCAGACGTACGAGACAGGAGCCAAAGAAGCCAGTAACTTGTGTACAACTACAAGTAAGTCGAGTGTTACTTACGCATGGTTTGTCTTCGTAAACTCAGTTTCACTTTAAAAAAAATCATAAGTGAATAATCATTTTGAAGTTAAACTGAACAACGGCATATAAAGCTAGAAAGGAATGAAATTATTGGACATAATGTAATTTTTTTCCGGGTTTACAATAAAAGTAAAGAGCAGAACATATTTTGAGCAAATTGTTATTCGAAACTAAAACTCCTGGCGATGTTTCTCTTGGTAACGGATTAAAGCGAATTTTCTTAATCTTGTAGAGTACTTGATATGTGATCCTGGTTGTAGTGCAATAATAGGATCCCCAGAATGCTCTCCACTATGGGGATTGCAATGTCTGTCACTCAACTAGTTGGCCAGTCTGCTGTGGTTTACCTAGCATGTTTCTACGAACTGAGACGCGAGGTGGGGGTCTTGGTCAGTACGTTTCATCAGGCCCTGATTACTCTCTTACTCTTCGCTCTCTTTATGAGCTATTTAAACCGGCCACAATTCTGTATTAGACTATACTTATTTGATACAGGGCCCAGCGGCTTGGACTCTCAATGAGACACAGTTCAAAATCACACGACGACACAACTTTTTGTTTTTCTTTCTGTTCTATGGCAAGAAACTGCCATCAGGGATGAAGAAATTTCATTGTACTAAGCCCTAGCTTATACGAGCTGGGGTGGGAGACAGTTCTCTTCCTCTCTGTTTATTTTTCCAAACTGTAGATCAGCACGCCCCCACCCCGTTTACAAATGAACCCCGCCCCACACACAGATGGGTCGACTGAAACGAATTATCTATCGGAAGTTAAATAAAACCTGTATCCGGTGTGGCTACTCTAGGGGCAAACGGTCTTTATTCCTCAGAAGTATAAATCATCCTTGTAAATCAAGAACGAGAATAAATAAACACCTCACCAGTAATAATAGTTTCTATTTAATTTTATGGGGAACTGAGACGCTAGTCCGATCAGGCACAAGATACAGACCAGGATATAGCGTCATGATCAGGCACAACATACTGACCAGGATCACTATCTCTCCTCTATGTAGCGTTCTCTGGAAACAGGCTGTTTTTAAGGCAGTCTGGCTGACGAGATGTAGATTGATTTGACCCCCGTAGTAGCGATCGCCGCACAGATGAAGCCACGCATAATACAACCGCCTGGATGGCCACGGTCCACCTTCACCAGCACGCTCTGGATGTGAGGAAAGCGATTACAACCCTCAAGCTAATGCCCTTTTCAGGGCGCACAAAAGAGAACACATACTCACAGTGGGCATTCAACTACAATAACCAAACGAATTAGATATAACTACAATATTATAGCCGGAGGGGAGATTAACGTCTGGTCAGGCAAAACAGACAATATTAACCAGGGTCAGACACAATTTTCTGACAAAACCCCCCGCATTACTTCCATGTAGTCTCACGGGAAACGGGGTGTATTCATAGCAGTCTGTCTAACGAGGTGGGGGAATCGACGGGGTCCCCGTGGTAGTGAACGACACGCAGATGAAGTCGCGCATAGTGCAACTGCCTGAAGGACCTCGGCCCACCTTTATCCGCTACTCAGCGCCTTTTCAGGCCTCATAAAAGAAGAAACATACTCATTTGTGGGCATTCAACTACATGATTTTTTTTGCATCTCTTTATTTATCTATTCCCCAAGACGGTGTGCGTTGCACTATGTTTTAATTGTATGCCTTTCGACCCAGTGCATCCGACTACGGCATGCATTTTATGTAAGAGTCTGCTTCTTCCTGTATTTTCTAAGGGTTTGCTGCTTCCCCTGGGTAACGGCTGGTGCTGTGATGGGGAGTGAACCCAGCACCTTTGGGTTGTGAGCCGTGTAACTACTAGCCCACTCCGTGCCCACTTAATTCGATTTGAAAGCTAATTCGCAAAGGATACCTCTGATGTTACAACTCAATCCACCGTAAGTTTGTACATAATATAACATATATCTCTTTGCGTGCTAACGAATTCCCCAAAAAGATCCTCATAACTCCATATCAACGTCTTTTCCAACATCATCGCTGTTATCGACTTAATCTTCATAACTCCATAACAACGTCTTTTCCAACATCATCGCTGTTATCGACTTAATCTTCATAACTCCCATAACAACGTCTTTTCTAACATCATCGCTGTTATCGACTTAATCTTCATAACTCCATAACAACGTCTTTTCCAACATCATCGCTGTTATCGACTTAATCTTCATAACTCCATAACAACGTCTTTTCCAACATCATCGCTGTTATCGACTTAATCTTCATAACTCCATAACAACGTCTTTTCCAACATCATCGCTGTTATCGACTTAATCTTCATAACTCCATAACAACGTCTTTTCCAACATCATCGTTGTTATCGACTTAATGAGAAGCAAGTCTTTGAATCGCAGTATTTTAAAAAGATTTTGTCAAGAAATGGGAGCAGAATACGAAACGCTTCTGCACTACACAGCAGTATCCTGGCTTTCAAGAGGATTGTTAAACGATGTATCCGCAAGCCTTTTCTATCTGATATCTTCTTCGTACATTCACAAAGTCCCGCTAAGGCCATAAAAATTGCTTTGTAAGTTGCAGGATGTAGTTTGGAGAATGGTATGCGCTGTGTCGTAGTTTACAGCTTGACTGCGATATTTGCACCTTTCGGTTAGACAAATCCGTCTTTAGCAGGTCTTTCTGATATAAACTGTATTGAAGAAATTGACCGTATCAAATATGAACTCATTGACCTTAGGACAAAAACTTACTACAGTTGGAGTTTTAACTCAAATAGCCTTTGATAGTCTAATAATAATGTTCGCTTAGGCGTCTGAGGCCCGTTGCGTAGGATGAACACCACCATGTCTAGTTGTAACTGCGTGCTGCCAGGCCTCCTCTACGGCAGATGAAGAGGCTGCTACCTGTTGGAGCCATGTGTTTCGAGGACGACCTCTCCTGCGCTTCCAGCCAGCAGGGTGGAGGCCGTTAGCACTGTTGACTGTCTTTAGAAGAATCTGGTGAGCTGGGACCTCCCTGTCCAGTTGGACAACATGACCGAACAGGAAAATGCGGCGACGTTCCAGGATAACCGAGACATGGGGGAGATGTGTCCTTGCAGAAACATCTTCATTCCGGACGAAATCGTACCAACCAATGGCAAGGATGTGTCTCTGATTTCGCATATGAAATGTCTCGAGGTGACGCTTTTTTTCAGGGTCCAGGTATCGGAGCCATACACGAGGACCGGGATCACGCACGACTGGTAGATGCGCAGTTTTGTGACCATGGAGAGCCTACTGTTCTTCCACACATGGTGGAGATCATTCATCGCCGATGCAGCTAGACCAATCCGCTTGTATATGTCGGAGTTACTGCGGCAGTCTGGTGCAATCGTGCTGCCGAGGTAGGGGAGATCACGTGCACCCTACACAGTGTGACCATTGACTACTACTACTGATAGTTCTGGTCTCTGAAAAAATTATGTCCTGGTCTTGTAAAGCTATGATCATCAGGTTATTCAGTCAGAAGACTGGTGTTGAAGTCTTCTGATCATGTCACGCCACTGTCCTCTGTTAGTTCTGAGACTGGTGTTGAAGTCTTCTGATCATGTCACGGCACTGTCCTCTGTTAGTTCTGAGACTGGTGTTGAAGTCTTCTGATCATGTCACGGCACTGTCCTCTGTTAGTTCTGAGACTGGTGTTGAAGTCTTCTGATCATGTCACGCCACTGTCCTCTGTTAGTTCTGAGACTGGTGTTGAAGTCTTCTGATCATGTCACGCCACTGTCCTCTGTTAGTTCTGAGACTGGTGTTGAAGTCTTCTGATCATGTCACGCCACTGTCCTCTGTTAGTTCTGAGACTGGTGTTGAAGTCTTCTGATCATGTCACGCCACTGTCCTCTGTTAGTTCTGAGACTGGTGTTGAAGTCTTCTGATCATGTCACGCCACTGTCCTCTGTTAGTTCTGAGACTGGTGTTGAAGTCTTCTGATCATGTCACGCCACTGTCCTCTGTTAGTTCTGAGACTGGTGTTGAAGTCTTCTGAACATGTCACGCCACTGGTCTCTGTTTCCAACAGATCTCTTTAGCTCAGTATTAGTCTGCACTCCTATGTTCTTGTAAGCCTGTGCAATGTCATTGTTTCTTGTACGTCCCCCTACCTCTTTTCCCATTAATTTTACCTTCTAGTATTTTCAGTAATAGGTCTCCGTGTCTCATGTTATGATCAAGGCAATCTATTCGTAATTAGTTGTCTATATTAGGTATGACGTTACAAATGAGGAAATACGAGATTACAACAGCAATAGAAGGCAACTCTTTCGCGCTCCATGTAGGGGTCCATACCAAGGCAGTTCTGGTGATTGTGTTTTTTTTTTTTAATTAGGACACAACCTTACTGTGTTATGTCTTCTTGATTACTCCGGGCGACCAGATCTCGGTTTGTTGATGGTCTTTGTCCAGATAATTCTTTGAATCTTTCTTAGGCAGGTGTGTGAAAAGATGATGATTTGATGTTTGTTATTCCGTTACTCCCCAGCACTCTATAGAGAAGCACATAAATCACAATTGCGCTGTGTCCAGTTAAGCAGACACGGTGTTTTCTTGGTACGATCGTTTCTCCGCATAACGGAAGTAATGGCAACCTACCGTACTGCACATGTGCCAAGAAACTTATAACAGCAAAATAGGTTGGCAGTTGCAATCTATTTATTGTAAATTGCGATAACTACCAAGCGTTGTTTTAAATAAATTAGGGAAGACTATTTTGGCTTTGTCTATGTTGAGTTAGCTAAAAATGTCATAGCCGTTCTCTAGATGATCAATCGGTAATCAGCGTTTCTTCCTTTCTACTTCTTCGAATGTTCTTCCTGACGGTTGCCAATGCCCTTTGCCCCCAAAGAACGACGGCATTCACTAAAGTGTAATTAATCACCAGTTCGGTTCAGGTCAGTTATCATTGCTTGAGCACGTAAGCAATCGTTCTATTCTAAATCACATTCACATGTGGGCCTAATATAGGTTATGATCTTACTGTAATAGTAATATAATTATTTAAATATGAGTAAATATTCGCTTGATTACATTACAAATATACACCAGTTGTATCATATATATTAAGTTTCGTTTATGATGTATCTTATGATCGTACAAATAGTGGCATTATTAACGAATAGTTATATTCACCAAAAGATGACCTTGTATCTTATGATCGTACAACTATTGGCATTATTAACGAATGGTTAAATTCACCAAAAGATGACCTTGTATCTTATGATCGTACAACTAGTGGCATTATTAACGAATGGTTATATTCACCAAAAGATGACCTTGTATCTTATGATCGTACAAATAGTGGCATTATTAACGAATAGTTATATTCACCAAAAGATGACCTTGTATCTTATGATCGTACAACTATTGGCATTATTAACGAATGGTTAAATTCACCAAAAGATGACCTTGTATCTTATGATCGTACAACTAGTGGCATTATTAACGAATGGTTATATTCACCAAAAGATGACCTTGTATCTTATGATCGTACAAATAATGGCATTATTAACGAATGGTTATATTCACCAAAAGATGACCTTGTATCTTATGATCGTACAACTAGTGGCATTACTAACGAATGGATATATTCACCAAAAGATGACCTTGAAGCTCTAGAAATAATCAGCTTCTTTGGCGCTCGTTTTAGAAGTCCCGCCACTAATCCCTGAAAAGGGCTTTGCAATTAGCAAGATCTTATCCCGAGTACGGAACGCGTTGTGTCGTAGTTTACAGCTTGACTGCGATATTTGCACCTTTCGGTCCGACTTCGACACACAATAGAGTTCCATCTTCTTTGATCTTCATTTGCCACTTTGTCCTTGTCTGAATACTTCTTAAATGATCATATTCCTTGTCTTAGTCGACCTGTATTTCTACATGAGCAGTTGTACGATCTGTGGCAGGGACTGTCACTCGCGGGTCGACCTTTACAGCCATAGCAGACAGTGTCGAAATACAGGAGACAGAGCTGGACAAAACTTACAGGGCGACACTCGCAAGATATAAATATATATATATATATCTGCGCCATATTTGCTGCCTTTTAATTATGTTCACATAATGTACAGAGAACATCTTACTAATATGTGTGTTTGTTTGGGGGGGGGGGGGGGGGCAAAGGGTCTTTCTGCAAAGGATGTTCATTAGTACATGCTTGCCGTGAAGTTATATTGATGCTTAGGAATGCAATTCGAAGAAGAAGAAAAAAACAAACGCCCAGGCCTGCTGAGAATAGAGATACTGCTCCATCATGGCATGTCAGATTATACACGGCTCGATTTAAACAGGAGAATTAACTAACTAGGATGGCAAAGCTCTAAACATCCACCGTACAGCACCGACTTAGCCCCGATCGGTTTCTATTTGTGTAGTGCACTGAAAAATGGGATGTTGAACGGGAAGTGTAAATGTGGCTGGCAGAGCAGACCAAAGACTTCTATGATTCAGGTTTGGTGCACTGATAAACCGATGGGACGTGGCTGACAGAGCAGACCAAAGACTTCTATGATTCAGGTTTAGTGCACTGATAAAGCGATGGGACACGTGTATCGATGTTGGTGGAAATTATATTGAGAAATAAAGTACAATGTAAGTGAATAGTTACGGGTTTCAAGTTCGTATCTCATTTAATTTTGTTTTTAAAATAGCCATTTATGACCTATTAACTGACTTGCCCATGTACATTCTTCTTCTTTATCATCTTCTTCGTCCGTTCGTTCTAAAACTCCTCTACTAAGCCCTGAAAAGGGCTTTGTAAGTAGCAGGATGTAGTCCGGAGAACGGAATGCGTTGTGTCATAGTTTACACACAAGTTATATACAAAAATGAATGTATCGGAGACCAAAGTGTTGCGCAATCGTTTCGCCTTTAGTTATCCAGTCTACCTTGGCCAGGTACGATTAGAAGATGTCAACGAGTAATTGTCTTTTGGGCGCCTTGTCAATATGAATAATAATCTGGAGCCTGAACTGACAAGACGTCGTCTCGCGAGCTGGGCAGTTTTTTCGTCCATTAACGTGGTCCTAGACGGTTGCCAAGACCAGAACCTAGGCGCCTCTCTCTTCAATTCCACTGTCCTCCATGCGATGTGATAAGGTCTTGAGATGTAGAAACTCCCAGAATAAATGGAGGACAAATTGAGAGTGACCCAGACCTCTCTCTCGATGCGCTTGGTCGGAATCACTTTCCGGAACTAACGTATACAAAAGGTCTACAATTCCGACATATGACGATTGTCCTTGGGGAATGATGCGGTAATCTATGCACACAAGACAAAACAAAAATCGTCAACGGAGCCATAAGACGGCGGTCTGATACCCCTGATAAAGAAAGATCGCGGAGAAGACCTCCGATGCGTTGGTCAGACAAACTTGATGTACGCTATAACATCCGAGAATGATCTGAGGAGGGCTTAACCTGCACTCGACTTATGTGGCCTAAGACAGGGTCCTCTGGAGACGAAGTTGGGACCCACAGCTACGCCGCGGAACGGGTAATCAAGATCAAGATATACAAAGATAATGATCTGCAAGTTCGGACTTAGAACAACAATATCGAAGTTATCGATTGGTGCCAGTTATATATCTTCTTATTTTATCCTTCTTTTGTCTGTATGCCTTGCGACGATGCAGAGGGGAGGTAAGCGCAGACTTCTGGCTTGAGCTAGGCGTGATGCTTGTGCTGCGAACATGTTGAATTTTTGGAGTGTTTAAAAAAAATCCTCTTTATCCATCGTCGCACGGTATGCCTCTTCATGGTGTTTCTTAAACCTTCAATGTAGTATGACTTCGCGGTAGGTTGTTCAAACTGCATCCTTGTCAAATGTTCAATTCACTTTATATTCTGTACTTGGAATCAAAATGCTGAGCAGCGCATGAGCTGCAGCGGTCAGCGACCCATAGCTAACTGCTAGCGTCAGGGCCAGTGAACCATAGCTGCCAAGACCATTATACACCTCCACGCGGTGATCCTGGATAACAGGCTGCAGTAGGGTAGACTGGCTAAGGAGAAGGGATCGAAGAGGGAATTCTAACCCGGTACTAAAAAATGCTTGCTGAAGTCGGATGTGTTGGACCGCAAGGTGCAAATATCGCAGTCAAGCTGTAAACTATGACACAACGCATTCCGTTCTCTGGACTACATTTTGCTACTTAAACCCTTTCAGGGTTTGGTAGCGGGAGATTGAGAACGAACAAAGCCAAGCCATTTTCTGTACTTAACAAAGTAAGAAGCGTCTATATGTTGTGGGTTGTCAAATGGTTTCGATGCCTGTCTGTCGGCAAGGAGGGCAGAGAATCGAATCCCCGGTAATGCATATGTTGTTATTCTGCTGTATGTGAAATAAACAACAATTTCTAGCACAGGACGTTGCGACATTAGCGGCGAATCGGCAAGTTGTACGAAGAGAAAAGGAATCTAGTAATTAACAGATTAAAGTCTTCCCAATTTCCCTCAGCGTGTTGTTGGGAAACTTGTCGCGAATTGTCTTCCATTGCACTTCGTACCTAACGCATCTCACAAGGTATCGATTTAGCGTTTGTGTCCATCTAATAGGGCCCTAGTTTGACACTGATAACATAACAGTTGTATAATAAATTAAATTCCCGCAAGTTTCGGTCCAAATACTTCATGATCTCACACTGTACTGTGTCTTACTTTTAAACATATCGTAATAGGTTATTCACTAAGGGATGCAATCTCCGCTCTATATATAATAAATCGTCCGTAACAGTAACTAAAGTTTGATTACTTGTGCAATGGAAACATGTGTAAGAGATTATATTCAAGTAGGTTTCTGCCTCATATACCTTACACTGTACATTGCCTTACTTTAATACTAACGTAGTGGCTTATTCACTAAATCATGTCCCGCCACTCCATAGATCAATCACCCGAAATCAGTATCGGAGTCGGCTCCCCTTCCTCTCTTTTCTCGCCTCACTATGTTTCATTTGACTCTATCCTACAGTCACACCCTTGCACAACTTTCACACGCGCCCTCGTGGTGAGGCCCTTCCATTGCATTTTGGTTGGGCTAGCTTCCGAGGGCGCACAAACCTAGCATAGGTACATACAGATGCACACATGCATCCAAGCACTGGGTTATGCGTCCTGATATCGCCAGACTACGGTCTGGGGTTGAAAATGGCGCGCCTCCGCCAGTAGAAACTAGTGAGGCAAACGTCTAAGCAAAAAAAAAAAAAAACAATTAAATAGTGTAACTTCCATAGTGTTCCACCGGGGTTTTTGTGTATGACAAGAACAAAACCACTGCCCCATAGAGAGTATGCCGTAAGAGACGACTAACTTTGCGACATGGCATAACATCGGCCATGGTTAGATGGTTAAGAGCAACATAGATGACGTCTAACAAGTTGCTGATCTACTTTACTCTGGTGTTTGAGTCTATTAAGATTAATTCACACATTGGTTAACCACCCTCCGCGGCACTTGTTCCATCGCAGTGGAGTAATAAGCTGCTCGAGCCTAGCCCATTAAGCTGGAAAACCTTTCTCCTGCTACATCCAGCTCATGTCAGAGCTGGGACCTGTACAGGGGCATTCGCTCATGTAGAAGTACAGGTCGACTAAGACCAAGACTTGATACATAATCTAACAAACCCCAGTGTGCTTCGACTATACTTATTTACGCTGAAGGGACTTCTTTCTTGAATCTTCTTCTTCTTCTCCTGCGTTCGTCCTGCAAAGAACGCTGAGCCATTCTGTCGAAGTTTACAGCAAGACTACCTTAGCTGCATCTTTCGGCACGACACATCCGATTTCAGCTGGCTATTTTGAGTACCGGGTTTGCCTTCCCACTGCGATCCCTTTTCTACATTAATGCATTCTGTTTCCACTTCCGCCGCTTGGAGGTAGAATAGGTCCTTGGCCATCTCTGGTTTGCTGACATTGATTCAAGCAGCCAGCTATGAGTCGCTATCTGCTGTTAGCGCATTCACTATGCTGTTTCTTCAGTCACGAATCCTAATATTTAATTAAACGCAGTGTCTGATGTCGGGTGGGCAAAACCCGTTTGATTAATTCGTGCCTTTCCGTTACCATTGGATACTGTGACAGTTCAAGGTCGTGACGTAGTTCATCTCTCTCACGCTGGCGCGTGCCCGCATGAATGTTTGCAGGTGTACGGCCACCTTTTATGTTTTTAAAAATTGCTGTTGAATGCCCACATTGAGTAGGGTTTCTCTTTTGTGCGCCCTAAAAAGGACGTTAAGCGCCGGGTTGTCTTAGCTTTCCTTCCATCCCAAACGTGCTGATGAAGGTGGACCTGGGGACCTCCAGGTGGTATTCTATGCTTGGCTTCATCTGCGTGTCACTCACTACTACGGGGATCATGTAGCAGAGTCCAGGTTTCACTGGGGATTAGCTATCTAGAATGTTACAACATACATCCACATCATTCACGGTTAGACACAGCAAATAACATGGCAAACGCCAGGCAATAGTCTGTATTAATAATATCAATAAAACCAAACAAAACAGAACAATCATACCAACAATAATCATTATATAAATTAATATAAATATTAACTACTTCGGAGGTTGTAAGCACAAGCTTTTGAATATTGTTTCCAACTAATATAACCCAGTTCTAGCCGCTAAACTCCCCTCCTCTTATCTGCACCCTCAACACACTAAAAAACTCGTCTTCACGATCGTATTCTGTGCATTCACTCACACTCAAATCTCTTCAGGCAGGTGATCTTAACATTACATATTCAATTCTGTTCAACGTATACTCACATGTGGTCACTCAATCGATCTGCGTATACACATACTCCGGAGCATATATCGTTCCCTCCGTGTTCTGCACACACATTCAGATCTCTCCTAGTCTCCTACACACACCATATAGCGCGACTGTTCAAGGCGAATGCTGGTTCAGTCACTCTGCAACTCATTCCATCTCTCACACATTCGTAAAATAGCCAATCAATCGCTCTTCTAGAAAGTCGGTGATCTACACTCTCATTCCTTTCGGAAACAGTCTCCTAGCTAAATTCTCTCTCTCTCTCTCTCTCTCTCTCTCTCTCTCTCTCTCTCTCTCTCTCTCTCTGGGCAGTCTGCTTGAGTTAAACTTTGCCAAGTATTATATAGTCTCAAGCAGTATTAGGGATGTCCAGTGGTCTACTGTGGGTTGTCTGACTCAGCCATCACTTTAGTTTGGATCTACCTCCAATTAGTTGTTATTGGAACGAATCACTTCGAATTCCTGTCAATCTAAAAATGTCACAGCAAGACCTGATGGCCTCTGTCTGTCACTAATCCCTCACCCCCACTACCCAAATCGAAACGCCAGAATGGTCAGCTCCTAAGCCCTACCTGTACCAGACACATTCTTCCTCTCAACCCCCAATTTTCCTTTGTCGACTTAGTGTCGAGACGGTGAGTGACCTTGGCACACATTCAGGTACCTTTGTTCCCAGAGTTGCCGGCCCCATCACCCCTGCCCTTAACACATAAGCTTCGACTGGAACTGTTACAATCACATCGATCCCTCACCTCGTTAGCCAGGCTGCCATGAAAACAGCCCGTTTCCAGGGAGGGCTACTAGGAAGCCCAGGTGAGGGTTTTGGCCAGTATGTTTTGCCTGACCCTGACTAACATGTCTGATCAGTATATTTTGCCGGACCAGACGTTAGCCTTCCTCCCCGTCGAAGTAGAAAATACACAAACACAAGGCATAGGGGCACACTGACTTCTCGTGCTTTCCCTATCAACTGGGTTAATGTGTGTCAGTAGTTGCTGTACACAGCAAATTACTTTAAACTGTAAGGAGGCATTCACTAATAGATGTCCCCACCATTATACATACAATCAATCACCGGAAACGATCATCTAAGTTTGATTGCACTAGCAACAATCAGACCTACGTTACTATTTTCATATATAGGTCACGGCTACTTCTGTAGCAGACGCCATGTCCGTACTTTGGGCGGGCGTAAAGAGATTTTGCAATTTAGCATATGTGGACACAGACAACAAGGAAACATGTCCATACTGCACAACCTTACAATTATTCGACCAAGTCGGTGTCCTTGTCATGCAAATGTGATTTCTCTTCTGATATGTGTGCGTTCCTGTCACGAAGCTGTCAAGTCTGTGTGTTGTATGCATTATACTGTGTGCCACTGTTGTCCGGGCGGACGCGCTTCATTGAAGATCTTTATCTTCGGGTTAGATAAAATAAAAAGGCTAAAAATTCGCTAGGGAGATAATTGATCGTCTGTTTGATATATATTTATTTGGGATTTGGTTTCAGTCAAGTGTGCAATCATGCGTGAAGTGTCACAGGCCAAATTAATCTGCTTTATATAGAATATGATTTATTTGGGCAAATCATGTAAGGTAGCGTGATTTCTACTTAAGTACCTGTCTGGTATTCTTAAAGCTAATTATTGAAAACTCCAACATATATATTAATATTAGGTAAATATAAATGTTTACATTATATACGTATACCATACTACTACAATCTTATATGATATCATGCTAAAACATAATCTCAGTTCAAATGATAGAGTAACTTAGTGAATATCTCAAGGTGTTTATTTTAAGTGTTTACACGTTAGTCATTGAAGCTTCCAGCATACATGATGTTAGTATGCAAACATCAAAGTCACATTACATACTAATATTACAATACTACATATAAAATAATCCTAATTCCTCTGATTAACTTTGTAAACATCAGTTAACTTAAAAAGTTATGTTTGCAAGTCTAATATTGAAGTCTCCAGCATACATGATGTTAGTAGATAAACATAAAAGTCACTTTACATACTAATATTACATTATTACATATAAAATAATCCTAATTCCTTTGATTAACTTTGTAAACATCTGTTAACTTAAAAAATGATTATTGTTTTCAAGTCATATATTGAAGCCTCCAGGGTTAACTGTTTACAAATCAATTATTGAAGACTGCATGATATTTATTATGTAAATAGAAATGTTTATATTATATAAGTATATCACAACCCTACATATGTCTTATATATATATATGTCATGTTAATGCCTAATCATAATTCCCATGATATAGTAAACTTATTGAAGACTCCATCATACATGATGTCTTAATCGACCTGTACTTCTACAGGAGCAGATGTCCCCTTGCAGGTCCCAACTCTGGCGTGAGCTGGATGTAGTTGGGAGGGCGAGATCCTGCTTAGCGAGTTAGACTCAATCAGTTTTTTACTCCGCTACATTTGGACAAGTGCTGCAGAGGGTGGTTAACCGATGTGTGTGTCCATCTTAATAGACTCAAACACTATAGCAATGTCACACAGTTAGTCACCTTTTATGATATGTTCTCTGTGGGGCAGGGATGCTATTCTTGTCCTTGCCATACCCAAAGACCACGGTAGACCACTTGAGAAATACATGATGTTAGTAGATAAACATAAAAGTTCACATTACATACTATTATTCCATTATTACATGTGGTAAATTCTAATTCAACAACCCTGGTCTAAACCGATTTTTATTTCTATTAATGGGGATTTTTAAAAAAAATGAAGCTTTCTTAATCTGACCCAAATAAATTCTCGTCTTGGAACTTAGATATGAACAAAATTCTATAGTTTTTAAACAAAATGTGTTCTTTGTGGGGGCTTTTCTCTTCATTACTTGCATTTGTGGGTTCCAGTCCAATGCTACTCTAGAGTAATATTAATTATTTGTCCACTGGGATATGTCACCAACACGTAATTATTTCCTGATATTTCTTCCTTTATTTAACATTTGTCCTTGATGTTTTCTCATAGTTTTCAGCAAACATATCTGCACCTTCTGGCTTAACACATCAAGCTTCATGTTTGGGTACTGGGTTTGCCTTCCCTCTTCAACCCCTATTCTTTTAAACAGAATATGTTTGTGTACCCTGATGCACGCAGCCAGCTTAGAGTCTTCAGCTGCTGTCAGCTCATTCGCTGCCGCATCTTCAGCCTCATACAAATGTGTCGGACCAAAAGTTGCAAATGCTGTAGCCAAGCTGTAAAATGCGACAACGCATCCTGTTCTCCGGACAACATCCTGCTACTTCCAAAGCCCTTATTAGGATTTGGTAGTGGGAAATTGAGAACAAACAAAGAAGAAGATCTCTGAGTTCTGAAGTTTATTTTCCAAAGTCTTATTTTTAAAATCTAAAAACATGACATACATTTTTTTGTCTCTTACAGCTGGCCGAAGTGTATTCCATCTGAGGAAGTAATAAAAATCCGACCACAAACAAGAATAAAGAAAGCTGTTTCATCATGGCTAAAGTATTGTTTGTCATAAATGTACCTGTACAGGAAAAGGTCAAACTGGCAAAAATAGAGAACAATAGTGATAAAGAGAAGGACAGTGAAGATAAGGACCAAAAGAGTAGCAAGATAGAGAATACAGGTAATGAGTTTATAACACTTGGTAATAATTTAAGTAAATTTTCTATCTGTTATTATTGCTAATGTTGTTTGTGCTCTTGATGACTTTCTTTGGTGGTGAGTTACAGTGGCTCTCCTCTCATCCCAAGGCATACAGTAGAAGGTGGACTGCTTTATGTGCAGGCCACTTGCCATGATGAAGTCTGTAATCTTCACCAGGTCGGAGTGGCTGCCCCACCCCTTTTGTCTCAGCTCCGCACCCTCTGGCCAGGTCTGGTAAATCATTTCACTATAAGATGGACATTCCTGTAGATTTGTTCAAGATTCTGACTTCCCTGTTCCACGTGGGCATTTATTGGTGTGTGAGATCTTTAGTTGGTATAGATGTTCTAGTAGTCTGCAGTGACCAGTTCTCGGGTGAAATAAGATAGTTTGTTGGTTTCTTTTGAGTTGGTGAATTGGGTCTGGTCTACTACTTATGTTCATGTCTTCTCTCCATTGGTGTATATACTGATTTCTTATGGTGTTCTTGATCTCTCTGTATGGTACTCAATGATTAAATTGTGCTTTTTTACTGCCATCATTTGCTAAAGAGTTAGCTCTCTCGTTTCCTGTGATTCCGCAGTGGGAGGGCAGCCATTTGAGGTCTATTGTTGCGAATCTCTGAAGTTTTCCTAGTTTTGCTCTGATTTCTGATAACATTGGTTCAATGTTAGATGTATGTATTGTCTATATTAGATATCTGCAATCTATAGGGATAACTATTTTATTTGGTAGTTGCATTTCTGTGTCAAGTATTCTCAGTGCTAGCAGGAGGCCATAGATTCTGCTCTGAAGTTTGCATCCCCTTAAACCAGGTGGATGATCAGGTAGCATGCTGGTCTTCTGACCTAGGACACAGTTCATGTTGTACGGTTTTTTGTGCCTCAAGGCCCAGTGCTTGCTACTTCAGCGCACGTTTCAAAAAATGGGTTTACTTGCCATTTTATGAAACCGAACAAACATCACGTTAGAGTCAAGAGCCATGCTGCTGTCTAGCTATCTACTTTGCTGCACGGGGAATTTAAATAACTCTTCTACCATGAGGTTTAGAGCTCTTCTTTTCTTGATTTTTATTGTTTATAGTTTCAGGGGCTCAGTGGTCTTGAGGTAAGGTGTTCGTCTGAAATACCGGAGACCGCCGGTTTGAATTACTGTGAGACTGGAATTGTTTCACGTGGAACTTCTGATAAAAATTCCCCTGATCTCTGGATAGTGAGATCGCACTCCAGCGTTCAGTGTCAAGCACGTTAAAAATCCCTTGGCAGTGAAAAATTGAAAAAAATAGGCTTATTGGCCACTGCCCAGACAAAATAAAAATATTCTAGTAAAAAATCTACCCAATTTATTTTTGTATCTTCCCTCAGGCCTAGTAAGCCGCAGGAAGTTGTAAAATACCTACTACGTAAAGCTGAAGCATTCGACTACTTGGCAACAGACATTAACATGCCTGTTTGAATACCAATTATTCCAAGTATAAGTTTCTACAGGATCGAGGAAGATAACCTTCCTTAGTTGCCTCCTATGACCTGTCCGACAGTTTCATCATCATCATTAATCTGTCTGGTTCCCCTTGAAACATAGGGTCACAACAGATGCTTTACATCTGTTACTATTCATTGCCATCTTCTTCCACCCCTGCGACCCCGATTGAAATGACTTCATCCTTGACCGTTTACCAGGTTGACTGTCCCAAACAGTTTATATTGTTACTATTCTTTGCTCACCTTACAGTCACTGGTAACATACAAGCATAAAGTAAATTCATTCAGTCATGCTGCATCATCCCTTTTGTTGAAGCCTAGGTCCAACACTGAATTTGGCTCACTTTAACCAGCTTTTCAGTTCAGTTCATTCCGTAACCCATCAGGTCGTTGGGGTACACTTGAAGACACTCCCAAAATCACATGCCATTTTTCTCTGTCTGCCGCCGCCTGTCGTATCTCACCGGGACGAAGGCTTGACCACTCAGTGATGTTGTCTACTCATCTCTTCCTTGGACGTCCTTGCCTTCTCTCTCCCGGTACGGAACCAATGAGTATCGAGTTGATAATTCCGTTGGACCTCGCGAAGTGCTCGCACCAGGCCATCTTTCGTCTTTTCATTGTTGTGAACAGATCTTCAAAAGGGCCAATAGCGTTTTCAACTCTCTGTCGTATTTCTACGTTTGTGACACGATCTTTATTTATAACATTTAGGAGTTTTCTATAGTACCTCATTTCCATTGCATGTATTCTGACCTGGATATCTGCTGTAATGGTCCAGGTCTCAAGGAGCCGCTTGTCTTGCCATATAGGTTTCAGCCGAGTCAGCGCCGCTGTTGTTTGTGCTATTCTTGCAATTACCTCTGGCTGCGATCCCTCTTTACTGATCAATGATCCCAGATATTTGAAACGTTTTACCACCTCAAGTTCCTGCTCATTTGCCTCTATTACAGATTTAAACCCCTCTATGTTTTTAGTCATGAGCTTTGTTTTATCTGCATTTATTTCCATACCAAAACTCTGGGCCACTCTATCCAATCTACCAATCAACTCCTCTCCTGGAGTTCCCTTTCTGTGCCTGCTTTTAGAAATTGCAAGTTCCAGTCATTTGCAGTGTGATTTCGTTGCAATGGTTTTTACATGCATCTTCCTATGGCAACCTATGGATGTGAAACATGGACGATTACACAAGTATTAAGAGCAAAGATCAGTATTTTTGAGACACAGTGGCACAGAGTCGAGAAAATCCTGTGGACAAAGAAAAGACCTGAATGTGGAGGAGAATTGGCTTATAAATGATGTAACGACTCAAAAACTGAGGTTTTTTTGATGCGTCGAACATCACAACGGACTAGAAAGAGTGGTTAAGAAGGACATAGGCACTGGAGAAGACAATGGACTCAGGACCTGATGGATTTGACCTTGGAGCAGGCAGGAAGACTGCAGGAAAACAGGTTTCCAACAGACACGCTGTCATGCTCATGAAAGCGATGTTCTTCTAAGGACATGCTACATGATGATGGTTTTTACATTATGAAGTTGCTAGCTCTACACATAATGGCTATTAGTCACTTCTTGTGATATATGAGGAAGGAAACAGTAGTGTTATTATGGTTGCCCCAGGAACTTACAAATTACCACATGTTTGTTGTCTGTCCTAGGAAATCTGTTTTACTGGACCATCAAAAATGCCTTGCCTGATGTGTGATATAAATCCCATTTGTGCACATATTTTATATACAATAATCAGTTAAAAAAGGATGCACAGATTATGACACATGCGAATGTGACACAATCCTGGACCCAGACCACCTGATACCTGCCCAAATTTCTAGGAAACGTGCCATAGGTGCCACATGCTGGGAGCAAATGTCAGGGCAATCCATGCATACTGAATGCACGCTGTGGACTGGACCCATGCATACACCGACGGTTCTGTAACAAACACAACACAGAACGGAGGGGCAGGAGCATTTCTGAACCTACCAAATGGCAGAAAAAAAACAGTCATTCGCTACTGGAAAATACACAAGCAATTTCAGAGCGGAGGCAGAGGCACTGAGAGCGGCAGTGGAAGAAATGGTGACAGGTAAAAGGAATGAAAGCCATATAGTCCTGCTTACAGATGCTCTGGCCATAGTCACAGCACTAAAATCCAGAAAAATACTGAACTTAAAGATTTAAGAGCAGTACTCTGTCAACTATGCCAGCAGTTCACACCAAAAAGGGTTGTGGGTTCCATCCCACTGCAACATCCAAGGCAACGAGGAGGCAGACAGACTGGCAAAAGAAGGTGCAAAACTACCACAACCAGATACTAGTATGACATACGAAGAGTCAAAACGGCTTATTAGAGCTAGATACATGACCAAATACTGGCTAAACAAAAAATGTGACCATCACCAGTGCCAACACTAGACAAGCTCTATGACAGTGTCGACAGCCTCAGGATGACCACTGCTTTTTTCGAAAAAATAATGGTTGCTGTCTGACTGCGTACGATGAAGAAGAAGAAGAAGAATGCATGCTGTTTGACGTGTTTGGGCACGAAAACACAGTTAACATAGTGCCTTGTTGTTTAATGCCCACACTGAATAAGTTTACTCTTTGTGCGCCCTGAAAAGGACGTTACGTGGCTGGTTGTAGTAGCTTTCCTCACATCCTGAGCATGCTGATAAAGGTGTATCGGGGTCCTCCAGGTGGCTTGAACTCATCTGCGTGACGCTCACCAATAATACAGGGATCACATTTCGTCAGCCAGGCTACCTTGAAAACAGCCTGTCTCCAGGGAACGCTTACTTGGAAGATAGATTGTGGTCTTAGTCAGTATGTTGTGCCTGACCCTGACGCGGCGTCCTAGTCAGTATGTTGTGCCTGACCCTGACGCGATGTCCTAGTCAGTATGTTGTGCCTGACTGGACTAGCGTCCTATAGCATATTCTGTTATCTGAGGTGGTAAGGGGACAGCGTGGGCTAGTGGTTAAGTGACACGGCTCACAACCGAAGGTGCTGGGTTTGATCCCCATCACAGCACTAGTTGTTACCCCGGAGAAGCATGTGCATAAAATGCATGCTGAAGTCGGATACACTGGGCCGATAGGTGCAAAATAAAAACCACAGTGCAGCGCATATCGCCTTGGGAAATACAGAAATAAGGCGAGCATTAAAAAAAAAAATCTGATGTGATGAATGCCACTGTGCATGAGGCACACAGTCATGCTCGTTCAAGAGATCTCTTCATAATCTGGTGCTGAAAGACAAAACATAAAAAAACAAAAAGAAGAAAAAGTAGATTACAATTTTTTTTTTTTTTACTTCATATTGTATATTATAGCCTCTCTTGATTTATAAATAACATATTTTTTCTAATTAAACCAGGTGATGGTGTAGATGTTGACCTGAAAGAGAAGCAACTTCAGAAAGCTGAAACCTGGAATTTTTCCCAGAAGTCGACCCCTGTTTCACTTGAACCTGATCCAAAAGCATCCAAAGCACCAGATTCAGGCTCTGATGTTAGTGATATCAACTGCAAAACTGGAGATCATGCAGTTAAAATCACAGATACCGGACAGGAGTCATCAAAGAGAATCAGTTTTGTGGATGTAGCTGGCAACAAGACAGAAGTAGACAAAGCTATAAGCAGATCCAGTTCTGACAGCTCCAGCAAATTATCAACATTAAAGAAATCAGACGAAATCAATATAAAAAATACAAGCAGCTATAAGAAAAAAGAACGATCAAATAAAAACAAGCCAGATGCGCAGGATAATAGAAATGTGGAGGCTCAAAATGGTGATATGAATAAAATAGACAAAATAGATGGAAATGACAAGACTAACAAGAGGAAAAATAGTCTCCAGAATAATGGAAAAAAAGTCAGCATTGACGAAGATCATGACCATGACACAGAATATGTCAACTTTTTCTCAGACAATTTGACACTTTTAGAGGTATGTAAAGAAGCATTTGAATAATTTATATATATATGTATACACGAGGCATGTTCAAATGAGACCGGACCAGACTGCACCAATGAACATATGAATGATGCGCATGATGATGTCATTTCTGGTGTAAACAGCACATATCAACCGTCAAGTTTGCAAAATTTCATTATTCTCTGACTCATAGTTTCCTCAGCAGACCGTTGAAAACATGGCGGGTGTGATACGGAATCCGTCCAGAGTTGATCAGCGAGCAGTGATTCAGTTTCTAACAGCTGAATGATGTTAACCAGTTGACATTTTTCGCAGAATGCAGGCAGTGTATGGTGACAAAAGTGTGTTGAAGACAACAGTGAAGAACTGCACAACGATGTTTAAAGAAGGCGAATTTATGCAACATTTATGCACCTGATCTGGTCTCGGAAGATCTTTAGTTAACTTTAAACATCGTTGTCCAGTTCTTCACTGTTGTCTTCAACACACTTTTGTCACCATACACTGCCTGCATATAGCGATGGATGTCAACTGGTTGACATCCTTCAACTGTTAGAAACCGAATCACCGTTCGCTTATCAACTCTGGACGGATTCCGTATCACACACGCCGTGTTTTCAACGGTCTTCTGAAGAAACTATGAGTCTGATGATAATGAAATTTTGCAAACTTAGCGGTTGGTATGTGCTGTTTACACCAGCAGTGACGTCATCATGCTCATTGTATGTATGTTCACTTGTTGCAGTTTGGTCCGGTTTCATTTGAACACGCCTCGTAAATAAAACATGTCTGTGTATGTATAAATAAATAAATGTGCAAGTCGACCATTTTGTGTGACAATAAAAATGATGATGATGATGATTTTCAAGATCTGTACGGCTAAATGATAAGGCCATTCATGTGTTAGTTGTGCCTGATAAGGGAACAAATAGTTCATTCACTGTAACCTGTCAGGCAACCTGTGAGTTGGATATGGGTCTATCATACTATAAAGATTAATCCACAATAAAAAGAAGTCCAATACAACTTGTGGCATTTTGCCAACTACCAGTAAGTTATAAAGGTCACTTGCAGCTACAGTTCACAAAGTGAATACTGTTTTTTTTTTCCTGATATATACAAAAACTTAGGCTATACCAGGACTTGAACTTGTCTTCAGACTAAGAGCCCAATACTCTAACCACCCAACCATCCACTCCTTATTGGCTTACAACAATAAAAGAAAAAGTGAAGGCTATACCAGGACTTGAACTTGTCTTCAGAATAAGAGCCCAATACTCTAACCACCCAACCATCCACTCCTTATTGGCTTACAACAATAAAAGAAAAAGTGTAGGCTATACCAGGACTTGAACTTGTCTTCAGAATAAGAGCCCAATACCCTAACCACTCAGCCACCCGCTCCTTATTGGCGTACAATAATACCCCATAAGTGTGTGAAAAGCTAAGATAACATGTGGCTAGGCGACTTGCGTCTGAGAAGCATACTTGTACACAGATGGTGCATAGAAAGTCGGTTAGCTGGAACAATAGCTGTATGTATGCTGGCAAACTTTACCAGTTGTTGATCTATTAATGTGGGGAAATGCCACATGTGGGGTCCTGTAGTGAGATGGAAGAGTATCTATACAAGAGTGTAAAAAAACATATATAGCTATGGTCAGATAGCGTGCTAAGACGAAAACAGAAATGGAACATGTTTCTGCCTAAAAGTCTTCATCAGAGACAACAAACAATAAAATTATGAGTTCATAAATCAGAAAGAAGAAATTAATACATAAAATTGAGATCATCATCATCTGGTTGATCAGTCCTAACACTGGTTGTAAGGTTGTCTGAGCATGTCTCTCCATTTGACCTTATCCTCTGGTTGATCAGTCTTAAGGCTGGTTGTAAGGTCTGAGCACGTCTCTCCATTTGACCTTATCCTCTGGTTGATCAGTCTTAAGGCTGGTTGTAAGGTCTGAGCACGTCTCTCCATTTGACCTTATCCTCTGGTTGATTAGTCTTAAGGCTGGTTGTAAGGTCTGAGCATGTCTCTCCATTTGACCTTATCCTCTGGTTGATCAGTCTTAAGGCTGGTTGTAAGGTCTGAGCATGTCTCTCCATTTGACCCTATCCTCTGGTTTATCAATCTTGAGGCTGACTGTAAGGTTGTCTCAGTATATCTCTCCATTTGACACTATCCTCTGCATATTTTTTCATTTCAGCATAAGTTTGTAATGTTCCTGCATGCCTGAGATGTAAAGGTGAGCCTTTGTGACTCTGGTCCTCTCTTCCACTGCATCTTGTCCTCTAGAATCTTCTGTAGAAGACTTTCATGTCTCATATTATGATACAGCCAACTCAACCAACGTGTTTATATCATTGACAATATTTGTCTTTGTGCGCTCACATCAGTGAGTACATTGTCATTGGATCTTCCTTCTGTCCAACTCACTCTTTCCAATCTATGGTAGCACTGCATTTCAAACGCTTCCAAGCTTTTTTCATTCTTCTAAAGTCCACGTTTCAGCCCCATGCAGTGCAATTGGCATATATGAGTGGTATATGATATATAATAGAGATATGAACGTAAGAAACGGTACGTAGTTGAATAGCATATAAGAACGCATCACTGGTCTCCTCTCTAGTGGACTCTTTTAGCATACCTCACTGCTTTTCCAACTCTAAATTAATCCAGGCAGCCATTTAAAGCTGGGTTGACCGGAACGTGTCAATAACTAAAGATCAAACCTACTACCTTCTGATGGGGTTACTCAGGGCGCGTGTGTAAAAACATGAACGTCTTTGGTAGTGTTGATTTTGGTAGCACTTAGTTTTACATGATAAAGCTGTTAGTCTAGTGCAGACCCCATATTAGACACCACATGTGAAATTTACGATTAAGGAAAAACAAGTAAATGGAGGATTGAATTGTGTTTAGAATCAAGATACTGAGCAGTGCATGAGCTGCAGTGGCCAGTGACTCGTAGCTGACTCCTAGCGTCAGGGCAAGTGAACCAGAGCTGCCAAGATCCTTTTACACCTCCAAGCATTGGTTGATGCTGGATAACAGGCTGCAACAGGCAGACTGGCTAATGAGAAGGGATTGAAGAGGGAAGGCTAACACGGTACCAACTGGCTAATGAGAAGGGATTGAAGAGGGAAGGCTAACCCGGTACCCAGACTGGCTAATGAGAAGAGATTGAAGAGGGAAGGCTAACCTCGTACTAAAAAATGCCATACTGAAGCCAGATGTGTCGAACTGAAAGGTGCAAATGGGAAACCAAACATACTGGATACACAAAAAACGATGCCTATTACCAGTTGAACAGAAGAGAGCAGGTCATGGTCTTCAGACTTCGCACTGGCCACAATAGACTGAGGTACCACCTATTCAACAAATTGAAGATAGGTGGCACTGACGAATGCCCGTGTGGTACCGGGAAAATGAACGCCGAACATTTGCTGCAAAACTGCCCGACATACGAGGACCAGAGAGAGCAGATGTGGCCATCACCAGTGGCAACACTAGTCAAGCTCTATGCCAGTGTTGACAGCCTCAGGATGACCGCTGCTTTTTTCGAAAAAATAAAGGTTGACGTTTGACTGCGTACGAAGAAGAAGAAGAAGAACTGAAAGGTGCAAATATCAGAGTCGAGTTGTAAACTATGACACAACCCATTCCGTTCTCCTGACAGGGTTTGGTAGTAGGAAATTAAGAACGAGTGAAGAAATAGAAGAAGAATTGTGTTCTCAGATTTGTCTTCTTTTTTTTTTCCTTATCTTACCTAACAGTAAACCGGGTGCTGCATGTTGTTACTGAGAAGCGAACCCATCTCCTTTAAAATGAGAAGCCACTGCTGTAAGACTCAGATGATAGATACATTGACATATGAATGCATTATTTCTCAAGTGACCTTTCTTTATTTGTTTCCAATGTCAGAGAGTGAAGGCGACCCTTGACCTACTTGACATACCAGCTGTTAAGTGGAGCCATACCAAGGACAATGTCTATGTCGTAAGTTTGGCAGGACATGTTGACTTGTTTACGTCTCAGAAATTCTAACCTCATGTCTGCACCTGTTGTTCAGATACATTTGAATGTTTATACATAAAGTTCTCACGCTTTCATTGAGAGCATGTACAATGCTTGGCTGTTCCATATTTGTATGTTTGTTTTTCGTTATGTTGAACATCACAGTAGTAGAATGGTAGAGCTCTTGCTTCCCGTGGTAAAGATGTTAAGTTTGATCCCTGTTATTGACATGCTCCAGTCAACCCAGCTGGAAATGGGTCTTTATTTTTATTGTCCTGTTATGCCTTTCAGAGTCAGGTGAATGGGTATCTGGTTTATAATATGGCAATGAAAGACAATGAGGAAGGAAGAGAGCCACTCCACTTCCTAAAAAGCGGAGGCCTAGTACGACTAAGACTCTCACTTCCTCTCCTACAGCAGTGCCTGTTATGGGACTTACTTTACTGTTTTTATTTTGTTTTGCAATGTCCGGTGTCCCCGGAAAACCTTGTGGGGGCAAAGATTTAGCAGTGAGTGAACTGACAACAGCCAGCTTCCAGTTGAAACTCATGTGTAAACAACATTTGGAAGTCATTGCATTACAGCACAAACACCAAACTAAAAATAAGTGAGTTGTGTGCTTTCTGTGTTTCTGTAGGATGCAAAGTGATGGAGAGAAATGGAAAGAGAAAGTTCAAAGTTGTCATATTTGTATACAACCTGCCTAAGAAAGATTCATAAAACTTTCTAGCCAAACATCACCACCGACCAAGAGGTGCTTGCCTGGAATGATTACGAAGACATGAACACCATCATAACTGGCCAATGCTGGATTTGGATAAGTGATGTGCTAAGGAAAGAATTGGACACTATCACCAGAATTGCCTTTGTGGGGACCTCAGAGGGAGAACGAAAGGAGCCATTGTTTTCAGTCGCTGCCTAAGGAGCTAGGAAGAATAATAGATGCTGTCAATGGGACTTTGTCACTTATATGAATAAAATCACCCAGGAGGCAAATACAAAACAGGAAAGTACCAACAAATTGCTCTTTGAAGACGACCAATGTTTGATCCACTCCAAATGAACAAAACCTACCTCATATTGACTCACTCTACTTAAACTGTCAAAAGTACGATATGAATATCAATACATCAAAAACAGAGGCAATGAATATAGGTAAAAAGCACACCACATTTGATATTCATATGAATTAAACAAATAAATCAGGTACAAGAATTTAGGTACTCAGGAACTGTTTTTAATGAGGATTGCAGACTCAAGAGATAAAGAAAGAGATGAGAGTGCAAAGCGCAAAAGCTGTCACCTTCTGGCTGTCTCCACTACTAAAACACCCCAAGATTTCCCTCAAAGAAAAAAAGCAGATGATAAATAGTATCTTAATCCCAAGCCTGTGCTACCCAAGCCAGTGCTAGACATGGACATTGAATAAGCCCAGGAACGAAAGTTTGGTACCTGCGAAATGTGCCTACGAAAGGTCACTAACAGCACCAGAAGAGACAGAATCACAAATATGAGTATTCGGGAGAAGGTTGGAACAATTCCCTGCCTACAGTACATCATTGTGAGAATGCAACCAGACCACATTGTTCAAGAGCTCTTCTACAAGAGAACATCAGGAAGATCAGCGAGACATTGACCGGGGAAAAGGAGGACAGACCGCATAAACAAGACCTGCCATAAAATGTGTAAAATGGTTACACGAGAGGCGAAAGACAAATACATACCATGACAGTGGGCTACAACCCGGTAGAAAGTGAGACAACAAAAGAAGAAGAATGGGACAGTACAGAAAGTAAAGATCCCATTAACACGCCAGTGTAACATATTGGTAATATGGTGTCAGACCCATATTGTTCTTAACCAATGGCACACTAGGGATGATGGCCTTTACTTGCCTAGACTATTCTGGTATCTGTTTTTTAGGTTAGGAGGTCTTTTGCGATTGGAAAAATTCCTCACCAACTGGCAACCGAACCTCGATTGCTTAGCTCGGACTACTGAAAACCACTCAGATAATATTTCTCTAAAAGTCTTTTCTTTACACATCTTCTACTTCTTTGTATGTTTGAAAACATCTTAAGGATATCAAAGAAAGCAGTGTTCAGCCAGAAAAGTGAGCAGTTGACAACAGAACAAATAGTTCACACTCTGCTTTCGCTTAAGAAACAATATGCTAGCAACTCCTAAAGATGTGTGTACACAGATGGATCGACCATGAAAAGTACAAAAGGGAAGGCAGCGAAATCTACACCACACACCCCAATATTAACTCACAGAAAATCACTCCATACCAGCAGGTGAGATCTGTACCAATTTCAGAGCTGAAGCAATAGCTGTACACACAGATTATTATCAGTCAAAACACAACTACAAGAAAAATGGTCATTCTAACAGACTCCATGAGCGTATTCCAAGTCATATCAAGCCCTAAACAAGATAGACTTTCACATTAAATAAAATATAACATTAAGTTGCTGCTGAAAAAAAAACAGATCTAGTTCTACAGTGGAAATCCAGCCCACTGTGTGATCCTTGGAAACGAGAAAGCAGATTCGCTCGCAAAAGCTGTAAGTGGTGGCACGCAGATTTGCCATCCACATAGCTATAATGAAGCAAAGACACTCATAAAACGAGAATAGAAGGGAAAGACTAGCACAAAGAAAATGACAGCATAGACAAACTTGGCAGTGATGGACAGACAAAGATCTTCAGACTCAGAATGGGGACATTTCAGACTCAAGGCCCACCTTCACAGAATGGGTCTTAGAGCCGCCACCACCATATGTGATTGCGGAGTACTCAGAAGTACATATAGACAGTCTGGTCCGGAAGAGCAACCAGGCTTAAAGCTGTGGGGAACCAGCACAAACCTGAAGTGCAGTCTCATTCGTGAACTTCATCAGGCCATAAGAATGGCTTCAGTTTGAAGAAGAGAAAGAAGACTGGATAGGAGGAAGAAGAAGAAGAACAAGCAATCAATCACGCTGGTGGGAAAGCTATTGGAAGTGGTTAATGCATTTACTTATTTAGGCAGCACAATTGACATGTCAGAGGGAACAGATGCAGATGTACAGACCAGAATTGAAAAGGCAAGAGTGGCATTCCTGAAACTAAACAGCATATATCCAGATTAGTCAAGGTTCAAACCAAAATGCCAGTGTCAAGTTGGTGCTGATGTATGGAGATGAAACATGGACAATGACCAAACTTATACAATATAAGACTCCATCGTTAAAATATGCCTATGTAGGATAATGGGTATAAAGTGGCAGGGCAGGGTAAAGAATGAAGACCTGTGGGAAAGGAGATAACAACATCCAGCAGGAAAAACAAATTAAGAGAAGAAAATTGGGTTGGATAGGACATTCCACGAGGAAGGCACCATCCAGCATAGTTAGGCAGGCTCTCGCATGGAATCCGCAGGGGAATAGAAAGGAAGGTAGACATATAAAAATACATGGAGAAGAGAACCTAAGAGAGAACTATGATTAAATGGTTACACCGGGAGAGATGCAGAAAGAGTAGTCCAGGACAGTGAATGCTGGCAATATGTGGTCTGTGTACCGCGAGGGATTTTGATTGATAGCACTAGTGCAGAAATATTGGCTATATTTGCCTTCTGTATTCCTTATTTGTTGCCACAACTGGCATTAAATAAATGTCACAGATTTTTGTCTGTCTTGATGTATTATTGTTGTTGAATGCCCACAATGAGTAAGTTTACGCTTTTGTGCGCCCTGAAAAGGGCGTTAAGTGGCGGATTGTAGTAGCTTCCCCCACATCCCGAGCATGCAGATGAAGGTGGTCCAGGCGATTGACGTCATCTGTGTGACACTCACTACTACAGGGATCACATCGAACCACATCTCATCAACCAGACTGCCTTGAAAACAGCCTGTTTCCAGGGAGCGCTACATGGAAGAGAGATTGTGGTCTTGGTCAGTGTATTGACCCTGACACGACATTCTGGTCAGTATGTTGTGCCTGGCTGGACTAGCATCTCAGATCCCCACCCTGATTATCTATAATTAATTCCATTGATTTACAGATTGCAGCAGCAGATATACTTTAGGAAGCCAGAACTTACATTAGTTAAGCCAGGAGAAGCATAGTGACCCAGACCTAATCTCTTGTTCGTGCTGCTCTCCTGGAATCAGAATATGTTACAGAAATCAGGCCATCGTAAAGGGAATTGCCATAATTGTAAATCTGCAAAGAACTCTCACATTGTATTACAATGAGGACCCAGGTAGAACTTTCTTAGAATGTCTTGGGATTTATGAAGAGCCACTGAAACCGGCGTTCAAAGAAACATCATCAATAAAGAAGAACTTAGCACGAGTATCTTCGAAGATGACACAAGGAATGTTTTGTTTATTTTCAGGGAATGTTCATTGCTGGAGATGGTGTTCGATGTGAGGAAATTCTCGATAAATTAACCTACCTGGATATTGGTGTTGTCCCTGGTAGTTCCATCAGGTAAATATCATCCGTAATAATCTATCTATCTTTAGTCCACTATTTTTAGTCCACTGATGACTTGCCAGGTCAATCCCAGCATCTGTTAGCCCCTGCAATATACCTATTTTTGAGACTGGTGGAGATGGAAGCGTAAATTATAGCAAAGTAGATCAGCAGCCTGTCAGGCGTCATCTAAGCTGCTCCTCTAACCACATAAGACCTGAAGTTATAGCCACCCTGTCCCCTTTTTTGCGACATATTATCTGTGGGGCGAATATCCCTAGAATAATCTGAGTTGATTTTTAACTTGAATTTTGCCTGAGCAGCGGCTGTTAGGCCTACTCTTTTCGATTTGCAACTGCTAAGGGATTTTTAATGTACACGCCACTGCACAAAGGTGTCTAATCACACTACTCAGAGATCAGGGGAAATATTTACTGGATGAAAAAATCCTGGTCTCCTCCATAATTTAACCCGCGACCTCCAGAACCCGAGGCAAACACCTTACCTCGAGACCACTGGTCCCCCTGGATTTGTTGTAATTGCCTCCAGAAATCATAAATGCAGAGATTTAGACAGCATCCCAGAAATAAGCTCTAAATTCAACAGTGTAACAATACAATAAACACTCTCACACTGCAAGATAAATGGAAATGATGGGGCAGATTACCGGAGGGAACAAGAGAACCCCAAACTTCAGATGATGGAACATTAAAATAAAAAAACTGGCAATAACAAACAGCCTTAACCCTTTGAACCCTGTCTACCCAGTCCGTAAAACCCCATTTTTCTGTGCTCCTGAGAAAATACGCACAATGTAGACATTTTAGTAAAGCTATTTACCATGACAAAACTATGTGCTCTAATTAAGTTATTCTATCTAAAATTGACTGACTTGCTAATCTCCAATGTTCCTACTTGAGTAGAGTGTGGAATATATTAATCAAATTTACTTGATACATTATGTGTGGACTCCCCCACCCGACCGCAGTCTGCTCCTCCAAGAAATAGATCTAACTTGATCCTACTAATCAATGGGTGAATGGTAATCTGAATCACGTAAACGTTGTCTTAGTCTTAGTTGACCTGTACTTCTACAGGGGCATAAGCTCCTGTGCAGGTCCCATCTCTGATGTGAGCTGGATGTAGCCAGGAGTAGGATTTCCTGCTGGGCGGGTTAGGCTTGAGCAGCTTGTTACTACACTATGGAGGGTAGTTAACTGATTTGCGAATCCATCTTAATAGACTAAATAGACTAATAAACACTAAAGCAAAGTAGATCCGCAGCCTGTTAGGCACCATCTATGCTACTTGTAACATGACCATCTAACCATGGCCAGTGTCATGCCATGTCACACAGTTCGTCGCCTCTTACGACATGTTCTCTGTGGGTCAGTGGTACTATTCTTGTCATTGACATACACAAATACCCCGGATATGTCGGGCCTGGCAAACATGTGGCACTAGTCACTAGTCTAGTCTGGTCAAGGGATATACCCCGGATATGTCGGGCCTGGCAAACATGTGGCACTAGTCACTAGTCTAGTCTGGTCAAGGGAAATACCCCGGATATGTCGGGCCTGGCAAACATGTGGCACTAGTCACTAGTCTAGTCTGGTCAAGGGATATACCCCGGATATGTCGGGCCTGGCAAACATGTGGCACTAGTCATTAGTCTAGTTAGTCTAGTCTGGTCAAGGGAAATACCCCGGATATGTCGGGCCTGGCAAACATGTGGCATTAGTCACTAGTCTAGTCTGGTCAAGGGATATACCCCGGATATGTCGGGCCTGGCAAACATGTGGCACTAGTCACTAGTCTAGTCTGGTCAAGGGATATACCCCGGATATGTCGGGCCTGGCAAACATGTGGCACTAGTCTAGTCTGGTCAAGGGAAATACCCCGGATATGTCGGGCCTGGCAAACATGTGGCACTAGTCACTAGTCTAGTCTGGTCAAGGGATATACCCCGGATATGTCGGGCCTGGCAAACATGTGGCACTAGTCACTAGTCTAGTCTGGTCAAGGGAAATACCCCGGATATGTCGGGCCTGGCAAACATGTGGCACTAGTCACTAGTCTAGTCTGGTCAAGGGATATACCCCGGATATGTCGGGCCTGGCAAACATGTGGCACTAGTCACTAGTCTAGTCTGGTCAAGGGATATACCCCGGATATGTCGGGCCTGGCAAACATGTGGCACTAGTCACTAGTCTAGTCTGGTCAAGGGATATACCCCGGATATGTCGGGCCTGGCAAACATGTGGCACTAGTCACTAGTCTAGTCTGGTCAAGGGATATACTCCGGATATGTCGGGCCTGGCAAACATGTGGCACTAGTCACTAGTCTAGTCTGGTCAAGGGATAGGGATTGCAGTGGGAAGGCAAACCTGGTACTCAAAATAGCCAGCTGAAATCAAAAGGTGCTGATATCACAGCCTCGCTGTAAACTATGTCACAATGTCCTTTTCAGGGTGAATTCTGAAGAAGAACAAGTGTGGAAATGTCATGTCCTGTTCATTCTTTGATGCTATAAACCAAAGACTTTTATTGGCCCTCTTGCTTCCTTCCGCATGTGGAATATCAATGTGAAATATAATCTGTTCAACAGACTAAAATTCAGAGACATGTTTCTGGGGAAAAGGCAAACAAACTGTAATGCACATTGTTTAAGTCTATCAGCTCCACATGAAGAGCATGGTGCTCCGCAACCAATTTTTGAAGATGATAGGTCTGAGAGAAATAAATTTAGATATTTTAAGAGTCAAAAATGATAAAATCAGTATTGAATAATTTATGTTGTTTGTCCATCGTTTCCGAAGAGGACCACATTGTCATCTGTCAATCCTGGAGATGTGATGAGATGGCAATATGACTTACGCATGAATTGGATTTACATGTGGGGAAGTTACGCACCATTAGCCTCACTCTCTCGTCCTGATTCCATTTGATCCAGTGGAATGATATGATCAAGATGACTGGAACAGGCTTCTTCTTCTGCATTCATTCTCAATCTCCCGCTACCAAGCTCTAAACAGGGCTTTGCAAGGAGCAGGATGTTGTTCTGAGAACAGATTTGTGTTGTATTGCTAGTTTATCTGGGGTAGTTGTCTCGCCGCAGCGACTCAATTTCAACCAGTGTTCGTAAAGCGATCTCAGTCCCGCCAGGCGGAGCGATAGCGCGGGCTTGCGGAAAACGCTCGCCTGCCTTTCCCCGTAGAGCGAATTGGGTGCGGTTTGTTGCAGCGGCTCCTCCACCGAGGTGCGCTGGTCTGGTCCGTATCAGGAAACGTCCGTCCGTGGTGATTTATCTAAGGCTTATAGCAGAGCTCGACAGTACGTCTCGCTGGTGGTCCGACTCTCGCAAAGAGCTTGTGACCGGCAAATGGAAAGCAGGAATCGTTGCCTCGAGGCCCTGCGTTCTCCTACGGAGAAGGGCAGGCCGGCAGGCCAAATTGTCTCTAGTCCCAGTGAAATTCATCGCCGAGGTCGTTGGGATCCGTTCTGCACAGAGCGCTGCCATCCCTCCTCGAGCGAGCCCGGTCGGTCGGTCGTCTGGTGCGTGTGGGAGGCCCCTGTCAGGCGGTCCTAGGTCGACGGAGTGAGGGACGGGTGGAACAAACCGTCCGTCCCGTCAGTCGGTCCCTGCGGCCGTCGTCCCAGCGAGGCTTTTTACACACCCTTCCTCCGCCGACCGGTGTGTGCTGTACGTACGTCTCCGACAGATATCTGGTTGATCCTGCCAGTAGTCATATGCTTGTCTCAAAGATTAAGCCATGCATGTCTAAGTTCACACTGTCTCACAGTGAAACCGCGAATGGCTCATTAAATCAGTCGAGGTTCCTTAGATGACACGATCCTACTTGGATAACTGTGGCAATTCTAGAGCTAATTCATGCTTACCAAGCTCCGACCCTCGCGGAAAGAGCGCTTTTATTAGTTCAAAACCAATCGTCGTTTCCCCTCGCGGGGTTGCGGCGTCCCCACTGGTGACTCTGGATAACTTTGTGCTGATCGCATGGCCTCATGTGCCGGTGACGCATCTTTCAAATGTCTGCCCTATCAAATGTCGATGGTACGTGACATGCCTACCATGTTTGTAACGGGTAACGGGGAATCAGGGTTCGATTCCGGAGAGGGAGCATGAGAAACGGCTACCACATCCACGGAAGGCAGCAGGCGAGCAACTTACCCACTCCCGGCACGGGGAGGTAGTGACGAAAAATAACAATACGGGACTCTTTCGAGGCCCCGTAATTGGAATGAGTACACTTTAAACCCTTTAACGAGGATCTATTGGAGGGCAAGTCTGGTGCCAGCAGCCGCGGTAATTCCAGCTCCAATAGCGTATATTAAAGTTGTTGCAGTTAAAAAGCTCGTAGTTGGATCTCAGGCGCAGGCGGGCGGTCCGGCTCGCGCCGGTTCACTGCCCGTTGTCTCCTGCCCTACCGTCTGCCGGCTCTCTCCCACGGGTGCTCTTCGCTGAGCGTCCTGGGTGGCCGGCGCGTTTACTTTGAAAAAATTAGAGTGTTCAAAGCAAGCCTCGGCTGCCTGAATAATGGTGCATGGAATAATGGAATAGGACCTCGGTTCTATTTTGTTGGTTTTCGGAACTGGAGGTAATGATTAACAGGGACAAACGGGGGCATTCGTATTGCGGCGTTAGAGGTGAAATTCTTGGATCGCCGCAAGACGAGCTACTGCGAAAGCATTTGTCAAGAATGTTTTCATTAATCAAGAACGAAAGTCAGAGGCGCGAAGACGATCAGATACCGTCGTAGTTCTGACCATAAACGATGCCGACTAGCGATCCGCAGGAGTTGCTTCGATGACTCTGCGGGCAGCTTCCGGGAAACCAAAGTGTTTGGGTTCCGGGGGAAGTATGGTTGCAAAGCTGAAACTTAAAGGAATTGACGGAAGGGCACCACCAGGAGTGGAGCCTGTGGCTTAATTTGACTCAACACGGCCAACACTGAAATAACTGACATGCCGAGACCACTTCTCTGGGGTCTAATATGGAACTGGTGCTGGATTTAGACCCTCAGAAATCTGGGGTTATGCCCTCTGAGGCTCGGTTGGTCTGCATACAGTGTTTGATAAAGGAATTGACGGAAGAGCACTATCAGGAGTGGAGCCCGAGGCTAAAATTGACTAAACACGCCAATAGTGTAGAATGACAGTCAAAAGAGAGCACCTTCGGGGGGTCTAATAGTGAACATGTGCTGGAATTAGACCCTCGAAAATCTGGGGCCACCCTCTAAGTAACTTGATTGTCTCGCTAAAGGAATTGACGGAAGGGCACCACCAGGAGTGGAACCTGCGGCTTTATTTGACTGAACACGCCTAATACTGTAGAACGACTGACAAATCGAGAGCACTACCGTCTGGGTCTAATAATGAACGTACGCTGGTATTAGACTCACGGAAGACAAGTCAGCACTCAAACACTCTAATGAAAGAACGCCACGGAAATCGTGTTTAACCCCGCAGAAACCGCAGATTCCAAATACCTGGTCATTGACAAACAAAAGCCCTCAATAAATTCGTCTGACCAAATAGTGAACGGGTGCTGGAAATAGACCATCTGAAGACAGGTCAGTTTTACCCTACTAATGACAGGGTGTTGCTACGGAAAACCAGCTCATATCGAGTGGAGCCGCAGACACTTTGGTTCACGTACCAGGCTGATAAGCCAATGGCGCGAGGCTACCATGTGGGGGATTACGGCCGAACCCTTGTAAGCCGCAATCCCGCCCAAAATCTCAGCACCACTGCAATGGGAGGCTCCTACATGCTCGATACCTGGGGCTTGCGCCCCAGCCATATCCGGTAGAGCCGCAGCAAGAGGTCCTTGCCGTCCGCCGATCAAAGCGGGCGGACAACTGCTAGATACTCACCTTATACGGCAATGGGGTGCGAAACCACCAACTAAAGACTTAGTACCTGGTCGGGTGTCGAAAACAGTAGAGCAGCCACCACACTGTGAACTGTCGAGACTCAACCAATGACCATGAGAGCTGTCCGCACACCAGGCGAACAACATCTCTGTGACATTACCAGGCTTGTCCTCTGGCTAAATGCACGTCGGCTACGATATCTACCTCTGTACGTTATCAGCCATATAACTATCATGCTGGACGCAGAAGAGATGCAGACCAGCGGACATTGCACACCTGCCCCACTGTGTCAACACCCCAGGTGGGGGGGAATGCTAGGCGTACCATCCCTGCATAGAAGCCAAGAAAATAAAGGGAAAAAGAGATACCCCACTCACATGCAAATGCTACGTTTCTGGCAGGACGTGACGATCCTGGGATACAGACACACTGGACTGCCTCTCTTCCGGGTAAACCAGCCCATCTCATTTATATATCATCTCACATATCATCATTGCACCCTATAGACACGAGTAGTGAAGACTCGATAGTCTAGTAAGACAACTTCCATAAGAGAGACAACTCTGATCATAAACAACTGCTGCCTTGCAGATAGGCTGGGGACAGCCAAAGGCTAAGGAGGGCATCCCTACAGAAACGTCTGTTAAAATCGGATGCACGGGGCCGCAAACCTAACAAAACAGTGCAACGTAAATCGCAGTATGATGGCAGTACAACCTATTAGAAAAACGCATGGCGCTCATCCTGCGGAGTCCCGCCAGGCAGCGATAGTGCCGGGCCCCACGCCTCGAAGGGGCCCACCCTTGACTACTGGTGGTCACCCACCCATGTGTCGTGGAGTCAAGCCACATGGCTATGGGGCAACTTCTATTGGCCAAAACCTCAAGACCCTCAAAATACTACAGTGGAATGCGGAGGGAGTCATTAACAAAAAACTTTCCCTAACACACCACCTGCATGAAGGTAAGATTGACGTGGCATGTATCCAGGAAACGCACCTCAACAATAACCATAAATTCTCAATCAGAGGATATCAGACCTTCCGTCTAGATAGAGAAGGCCACAAAGGAGGGGTCCTGATACTGACCAGAAACTGCATACCGAGTAGCGCGGTATCTGTCAATCACACCGGACAAGCAGAAATTGTAGGAGTTGACATAATGACTCAAGAGACGAAGCTCCGCATTTTCAATCTGTACGGACCACCAAATAGAGACCTATCGCTCTCGAGTATGGAGGTCAGAGACTCCAACTGCATAGTAGTTGGAGATTTCAACAGCCACTCGGAGAGATGGGGATACTCTGACACAGACAGCAGAGGTGACGAAGTGGAAGATTGGGAGATAGATGCAAATCTCTCCCTAATCAATAGGCCGGAGGATAGCCCTAGCTTCTATTCAAGAACATGGCATACCACCTCGACTCCAGATTTGGCCTTCTCCACACAGGACATACACCATAAAATAGACCGCCAGGTGCTAAACCAACTGGCAGGTAGCGACCACAGGCCGATCAGACTAACCATTGACATGGAAGTAGGCCCACAGGAAACAAAACCGCTCCCACGTTGGAATTACAAACGAGCCGACTGGGACAGATTTGCAATCCTGACAGATGGGCTGTGTGAAACCATCAACACACGAAACACAAAAATGAAGCCCATGGTAGAGAGCCTAAGCAAGGCAATAATGCAAGCCGCCACTGAAACCATCCCAAGAGGAGCTAGGAAAAACTATAAGCCCTACTGGAATGATGAGTTGCAGAAAGTGGAAGATGCAGTAACAAATGCTAGGAACATGGCAGAGCGAGAAAAATCCATGGAGGCAAACATCGCCCTCAAAGCCGCCGCGGCAAAGTACAAACACACTCTCAAGCAAACAGCAAGAGAAAGCTGGAAAAATAAAACGGAAAGTCTAAACCTGGACAAAGACGGGAACAAGCTATGGAAGCTAGTCAGAGCCATGAACAACGAAACCCCGTCAAATAAACAGATTACTATCAAGCAGGGCAAGAACTTGATCACAGGTAAGAGAGCCGCAAACGCCTTTGTCGATCACTATGCCAGAGCAAACCACATCGAGGTCCCTGCAGATAAGCATACAGACATTAGCGAAGAGCTAAAGGGACACGAAAATACAAATACGGCTCCTGAAGAGCACATGATGGCCAAACTAACAAGGCGCGAAATGGAAGAGGCTATGAGAACACTAAAGAAAAGGAAATCTCCCGGAAAAGACGGGATAACAAACGAAATGCTGATGGGGCTGGGCCAAACAGCGAAGAAGAAACTGCTATCGGTCCTGAACCAAAGCTGGAAAAGGGGAATTGTACCACAGGCATGGAAAGATGCAATACTGGTACCAGTACCAAAAACAGGAAAGGACAAAACAGATCCAAATGGATACAGGCCCATAAGCCTACTGAGCTGTGTCGGCAAGCTGATGGAACGGATGATAAACACCAGACTGATGTGGCATCTGAAAGAAAAACGAATACTAATTCCACAGCAAGCCGGCTTTAGACAGCACAGATCCACAGAGGACCAGGTCATCCTCATAGCCCAGGAGATAGAAGATGCCTACCAGGCACAGAAACACACAGTAGCTGTTTGGGTGGATCTGGAAAAGGCATTTGACAAAGTCTGGAAGGATGGACTTAGAGTCAAACTAAGAAGAAGTGATGTCTGTGGGAAGATGTACAAGTGGATCAACCACTACCTCAAACAAAGAACGGCCAGAGTCCAAGTACAAGGGCAGATGAGCAAAAAGGTGACACTCGAGCAGGGAGTACCCCAAGGGGGAGTATTGTCACCCACACTCTTCCTGGTATATATAAATTATTACAGAGAATATACCAAGAAGAGTCCATAGATCAATGTTTGCAGACGATCTGGCTATGTGGACCTCTGAAAAGAATCTCACCATAGCAAGAAATCGGATGCAGACGGCCCTAACATCGCTGGAAGAGTGGGCGAACTCATGGCTGGTCAAAATAAACGAGGAGAAAACCACATGCACAATATTCTCGCTTTCATTAAAACCCCAAAGTACCAAATTAAGTCTAAATGGCAAAATCCTGCAGCCAAACGACAACCCAACCTATCTGGGAGTCACATTTGATCGGCGCATGACATGGAAAAGTCAGATTGAGAGAAACCGAATGAAAGCCAGAGAAAGAATGGCAATCATGAGGAAACTTGCTGGCACAAGCTGGGGAGCAGACGAAGGCATACTAAAGAAACTGTATACTGGAAGAGTGAGACCAGTTCTCGAGTATGGCATTGCGGCATGGACAACAGCAGCGAAGGCGAACTTCGATAAAGTTAACAAACTTCAAAACCAAGCCATGAGAATTATAACAGGTGGCATGAAGTCAACGCCAATTGTAGAACTTGAAAAGATTACAAAACTGCAATCCATGACCGATAGAAGAGACTGCAGAGCCCAGCTGCAGTCAGAGAAACTCCGAAGACTGACGGACCATCCAATGCACCAGAGACTAAACAATTTGGGAAATGGGAAACTAAAGCGAAGAAACTTTGCAGAAATAGCCAAAGCAAAGATGCACGAAGATCCCATAAACGCACTAACAACACCAAAACCCATCACTACTGTACGAAAACCTACCTGGAGGCAGGATATATTTCCAGAGGTGGTAGAAAATATACCAGGTATTGCAAACAAAAACTGCCAGACTGAAAAAGAAAGGAGAGATACTACCCTAAGCTTCATAACGAAAAGCTACCCAAGCATGGACTGGACCCATGCATACACCGACGGTTCTGTAACAGACACTACACAGAACGGAGGGGCAGGAGCATTCCTGAACCTACCAAATGGCAGAAAAATAACACTGTCATTCGCTACTGGTAAGTACACAAGCAATTTCAGAGCGGAGGCAGAGGCACTGAGGGCGGCAGTGGAAGAAATGGTGACACACAGTGAAAATGAGAGCCATATAGTCCTGCTGACAGATGCTCTCGCCGTAGTCACAGCGCTAAAAAGCCAGAAAAACACTGAGCTTAATGACTTAAGAGCAGCACTCTGCAAACTGCCAGCAGTCCGCACCAAAAAGGGTAGTGGTACAGTGGGTTCCGTCACACTGCAACATCCAAGGCAACGAGGAGGCAGACAGACTGGCAAAAGAAGGTGCAAGACTACCACAAACAGATACCAGTATGACGTACGAAGAGTCAAAACGGCTTATCAAAGCCAGATACATGACCAAATGGGAAACCGAACATACTGGTTACACCAAAAACGATGCCTATTACCAGTTGAACCGAAGAGAGCAGGTCGTTGTCTTCAGACTTCGCACTGGCCACAACAGACTGAGGTACCACCTATTCAACAAATTGAAGATAGGGTGTACCGACGAATGCCCGTGCGGTACTGGTAAAATGACCGCTGAACATCTGCTGCAGAACTGCCCGACATACGAGGATCAGAGAGAGCAGATGTGGCCATTACCAGTGGAACTGCAAGACAAGCTCTATGGCAGTGGCGAGAGCCTCAGGATGACCGCCGCTTTTTTCGAAAAAATAATGGTTACTGTCTGACTGCGTACGAAGAAGAAGAAGAAGAAGTATTGCTAGTTTACAGTTTGACTGTGATATTTGCACCTTTCTGTCCGACACATCCGTCTTCGGCAGGGACTGGAACAGTAATCCAGATGCAGCGGGTGACCAAGGGGATCTTCTGTGTCTAGCCTTGCTTCAAACACTCCACAGCGAGCTGCTGGTAGACGCTTTACGACTATCATGATAGTTGACTAGTCAGTGGTTCTTCCGTACAGTCTGCCGAATCCAGTCTTTACATGCTTAGGTAGACAAGCCCTATATCACCATGGATTTATTAGACCCATCGACGACCCTCACTTGGTTTAGCTGTCATGTTGAGACCTGGGGTGTGGCTGCTGCCATTATTCCATATTTATTTTATATGAAATCAGAAAGGAAATTGCTCTGTGTTAATGCATTATTATATTCTACGTGTGGACAGCTCATCAGCCCTTCTTTTGTCTATATTATTTGCTGTTCCAGTAGGAAAGTGAGGGCACTTCTACAACTTTGACCTACTTGCATGGAAATTTAAATACAGTACAGACCCCTTTTACACACTATCTGGCATGTCGGGAATATGGTGTTAGGCCCATTTTTTTTAACCAACAGCACACAAGAGGTGATATGGGCAGTATCTCACAGGCCACCTTTACTTCCCAGACTTGCTCTGGTAGCCAATTTTTTTTTAAAGAGTTGACTTTACAGCTGTTTGCGATCAAAGTGGGGACTCAGTGGTCTCGATGTAAGGTCACTGCAGTTGACCCCTTTACAGGAAGCGTGTATCCGAGCATTTGCAGTTTTTACAGATTTTAGTGATAAATCAGGGGACTCAGTTGTCTCGAGGCAAGCGATTATACAAGCGAATACCGGAGGTCGTGTGTTCGAATCAAGGTAGAGACTGAAATTTTTTTCATGTGGATCTTCTGGCAAAAATTCCTCTGATCTCTGGGTAGTGAGATCAGACTCCCGTGTTCAGGTTCGAGCACGTTAAAAATCCCTTGGCAGTTGGAAATTGAAAATAGTAGGCTTAATGGCCGCTGCCCAGACAGAATTCAAATAAAAAATCTACCCAAGTTATTAGTACCTTTCCCCATGTGGTTTGTTAAGAGCAGCCATAGATGGCGCCTAACTGGCTTTGGCTTGGTTCTAGTTTTTTAGTCTTTTAAGATGGACTCGCACAATGGTAAAAACCACCCTCCAAGAAACTGGTTGTTTACAGACTCTGTAGAGTCTTCTAAACCAGTATAAAGATGTTAAGTTAAAAACTTTGAATTGAACCTTAATCACTCAACTGTACAGCTAGTGAGCTAACCACGGTGCTGCCACGACATCAACATAGAAATGTGCATTAAAGTATTTATGTTCTGTTGCAAGGATTTAAAAAAAAAACAGTGAGTCCTGAAAGGGACAAAAGTAGATCCTGGTCAGGCTGTCCTGAAAAGAATGGACAAAATGGTATGTTAGCTAGTGAGCAAGATCTCACAGGCTTGGAACAATCGACAGAGCAGACACACAGCAAGAACTTAACTTAACAACTTCATTATACTGGCTTAGAAGGCTCTACAGAGTCTGTACCAGTTTATTTCCCTCCATGGATACCGAAAATACTGTGAGTATCCAATCCATTTTTGAATGCATTAACTGACTCTGCTTCCACTACATCCGGCGGCAATGCAATCCAAAAATTAAGACTCTCTGACTAAAAAATATTTCCTAATATCTAATTTAAACCTGTCTTTAAACAATTTGTAGCTGTGCCCTCTTGTTCTTGTAGCCATTTGTACTTTGTAAAACTTGGTAGTCTTCTTCTTCGTACGCAGTCAGACAGTAACCATTATTTTTTCGAAAAAAGCGGCGGTCATCCTGAGGCTACTTGGTAGTCTAATTTATCCTTTCCATTTATTAATTTATACACTTGTTTTAAGTCACCTCAAATTGTTCTTTGTTCGAGACACTGAAGACCAGTTTAAAAAAATCTTTCCTCATAACTATAACTCTTTGATAATTTCTGTAGCTCTTCTTTGTACCCTTTCCAGCATGTTTATATCCACTCTGTTACATGGACTCCACACCTGAACACGGTTCTCCAATTTAGGTCTCACTAATGATTTATATAACTTGACTATTACTTCCTTGCTCTTATGTGAAGTGTTTCTTTTTATCATGCACAACATGGCATTAGCCTTTTTCACTACCACCTGGACTTGCTCCCGCACCTTTCCTGTATGATCTATTATAACTCCTAGGTCTCTTTTCTTTTTATTTTAACCTGATATTGTTCTCTCATATCATGTAATTATATTCATTATTGGATCTTCCCATGTGGATGACTGTACATTTTTCGACATTTGCCAGGTCTCAGATCATTTTTTAATTGTATGTAAATCTGATCTCAATAGATCCGCCTCTTCCTGAGAAGAGAACCCCCCCCCCCCCCCCCCCCCCTTTTTAGTTCATCCATTACTTCTTGCATTTAGTTTTCCTGCAGCCCTCATATTTACTTAAACACCAGAGTTACAGAGGACTAGTTTAATTTATTTGCAAATCATTGTCATTAGAATCTTACAGTCGACTCTGCTATCATTTCTCATCAGTGTTTTCCCAGCTTCCATAAGTGTTGCAAGTGTTGCCAGGGAAGACCAAGCAGAGAAAATGAACTTGGAATTAGAGAAGTAATATACTCATTATTTGTCTGTTGTCTTCTTGTCATGATATTTATCTTGTATGTACAAAATAGCACTGCTTTAACTTATCTTATCTTTCATCTTATCTTATCTTATCTTAACAACTTAATTTAAGGAAGAAATACTAACGTCTGGCCAGGCAAAATATACTAATCAAGAATCTCACCTTGGCTTCCTCGTAGCCCTCTTTGGAAATGGGCTGTTTTCATGGCAGCCTGACTACCAAGGTGAGGGATTGACGTGATCCACACAGTAGTGAGCAACACACAGATAAAGCCACACATAGCACAATCTCCTGGAGGACTGCAGTCCACATTCATCAACATGCTCGGGATGTGAGGAAAGCTACTGCAACCCGTCACTTAACGTCCTTTTCAGGGCGCACGAAAACCTACTCATTATGGGTATATGAAACAACTTCCTTTGTATGATAACTGTTTTTGTATTTTCTATATTTATTTTCATTTCGTAAGCTTTTGCTGTTTTGCTGATTTAATTGAGCAGTGTTTGTAGATCTTTTTCTGTCTCTGCTATGATGGCTATAAGCCCTGTAGAAAATATACACCACAAAAACTTAGCAGTTATGGACAGGACAAGCAGAACTTGGCATGCATTTGTTGAAGACCTGTGCTCTGCAAGGAGATGAAAGGTTTGATGATGAGAATTAATGTTCAATGAATCAATAATTCTTTAACCCCATGGGTGTCATGATGGAAGCATCAACACACAAAAGTCCTCTATCCTCAGCCCTGCGAACAAGTGTGACCATTCTTTGATGTTATCAACCCAGGACTTTCTTCGTCCTCCTGTTCCACCTTGTAATATTAATTTTGAGAGGGAGACGTCTCGTTACATGCCCAAACCATGTCACTTTTCAACGTTCCACAACTGACAGAAGTGGTTCCTGGGGGCCTGTTCAGGAAGTTATTTTATCTCTTACATAATCATTTGCTGTATGTTTTTTATTAGAGATGTGCAAAATTTTCCTGTAGCATTTATATTCAAAATCTATCCCTCTTTCCATATCAGCAGTTAGTATCCAGCTCTCACATCCGTACAAAAGAAAACATGATTTATAAATACTTACTTACTTTCCGTGTACAAGCACCACATTATACAATATGCATCCGGTATCCAGGGACATGGATCGCCTTGTTATTTGCCTCCAGCATGTCACACCTATTGCATGTTTCCTGGAGGTTGGGGCAGGTCATCCAGTGGTCTTGAGTCCTGTATTGCGCTGGAGTCACATGTTTCATCATCTGTGTATCCCCATCATTTCATATTCCTCTAGCACTGTGATACACCAGTTTGGAGTCTGTTCCGCGACTTCCATGTTACATATGGTAGATGATATCCAGGGGCAGGTTCCTCCTGAAGTTCCAGCTCTGGGGCCTCCATCAATTCATACCATCTCTCTATACAATGACTTTCAGGGTTTGTCTGTATGATCTGTGTTGATTTTAGAAAGCTATGTCTGGATTTAAGTCTTGTGCTCTGTACCTGATGTCCAAACATTGGGTGTCTTGGGTCGTGCTCCAGTTTATTTTGTTTTATTTCTGCTGCGATGCTTCTTTGAATCTTGGGTCGTTCCATGCCAATTATGCGGTATATTTTATTGGGGGGGGGGTTAGGCACCCTGATACTATCTGACCCACCTCGTTTATTGCCGTATCAACAAGTTTGGCAGAGGAGTTTTTCCAGACTGGCACAGTGTATTCAACTACGGAAAAACACAAGGCAAGTGCGGATGTCCGAAGGACTGATGACTGTGCCCCCCCCCCTCCCCCCCCCCCCCCCCCCCCCCCCCCCCATGTTGTGCCGGTCAGTTTTCGGATGATATTATTTCTTGCCTGTATCTTACGCTTTGTTTCCTGGCAGTGTATGTATGACAATGTGCGGTCTCATTTCACGCCTAGATATTTGGAAGCCGTGCAGTGTTCAAGCTCCTGCCCTTGCCACCTAATCTGAAGTCTTCTTTTTGCCTTTCTGTTTCTGGTTTATAAATGGTAAATGGTTTATATAACCTGACTGACTGCTGGGCTGATGTTGCTTTTTTAGATCACATTCACTCTTACATGGTGGCTGCAGCCATATTAAGTGTGGTCTTTATTTATTAGATCTTCCATCACTACATAAGCAGCACCCTAGACATTTAAAGGAATTAACTTCTTCTAGTTTTTGGTCATTGATCATGATGTTTGTAGAAGCCTGGTTCTGATGTCCTTTCATAAGTATCTTGCTTTTTTCTGTGTTATTTCCCACATAAAAATGAGTGTGCTTTAACTTGTTTATTCTTGAAATTCTTAAATTTGTTTCAGAAATACAAGTAAATTTAATTTTTACCATTGTCTGTTTCTTATTTGGTTGATTGTATATTTCTTTGCACTGACATGGAATGATCTCATATAATCGACAGGGAAGACAAACTTGCAGAAAAAGTCAGTGAATTCAAGAAGTCCATAAAGTCACGACTTGTGGTTGCTCAGGTAATGTGTACCCCCTATGAGTATGTACATTGGTTGGGAAATTGTATACTCTGCCATTTTTGTGGATCGCCTAGCCCTGGGCACAGAGTCAGGAGGTGGCAGACTGATTCCTCGTGGTCGTGACAGAATCTGTAATTTGATTCACCTAGTGGACCTATTCTGTCCAGATTTTTATCAAACTATGGTCTCTTTGCTTCAAATTCTTGACTGGGCTCTGGGAATCTGGTTTTGCTTGGTTAATGATATATGTTTGACCTGTCTGGGATGCTGCTCACTGATTAAACATTTCTGTCTATAGTTGTGGAGATAATAACCAATGTTTTCCTTAGTTATATCAAAGGCAACAGAAAATGAGGGTGAGGGGTATTCCTGAGCCTAGAAAATGGTAGAAAGATAACACTGTCAGTTGCAACTGGAACATTCTCAAGCAATTTCAGAGCAGAGGCATTGAAAGCTGTAATATAAGCAATGCTGACAGATGAAAACAATGAAAGCAGATAACTTGTTTTTTTACAGATGCCATGTCCGTGGTTGCAGCACTAACAAGCCAGAAAAATACAGAATTAAATGATTTAAGATCAGTACTCTGTCAACTATGTCAGCAGTCTACACCCAAAGGAGTCGTGGTACAGTGGGTTTCATCCCATTGTAACATTCAAGGCAACGAGGAGGCAGACAGACTGACAACAGAAGGTTGAAGGTTACCACAACCAGATTCAAGTGTGACCTATGAAGAGACAAAAAGGTTTATTAGGGTCAGATACATGGATAAATGGAAAACAGAGCATACTGTCTACACACAAAATGATGCTTATTACCAGTTGATCAGAAGAGAACTAGTGGTGATACTCAGACTCCGCACAGGCCACAACAGACTTAGGTACCATCTATTCAATAAACTGAAGATAGATGCTACTGACGAATGTATCTGTGGTACAGGGAAAATGACCCCTGAACATATGCTGCAAAATTACCCGACATACGAGGACCAAAGAAAGCACATGTGGCCATCACCAGTGGCAACACTAGATAAGCTCTATGGCAGTGTCGACAGCCTCAGGATGACCGCTGCTTTTTTTGGAACAAATTCAAGTTGACAGCGTACGACGACGAAGAAGAAGTCTCCTTAGTTATAATATTCTTCTTCCTCTTCATCAGAAGTAAACTGCCAAAACAAACAAACTTTTTTTGTGTCTACTTGTAGTGGTGGTTTATGTAGCAATGTTTTTTTACATTGTAAGATTGGTGGTCCCAGTCACAATTTTCTTTAGTCACCTTGCTTAGAAAGCTGGAGTAGACTATTCTTTGCTTTACAGTATCCAGTTGTGTCGAGGTAATGACACTTGTATCTTAAAAAATGAAGTGTGAAACAGTGGGGTTTTTAATCCCACAAGTGTCAAGTGTTCCCTTATCTCAAGGGAGGTGAGACCAGCATGTAGCCTTGTTGGAGATTGATGAAAAACACATAATAAATCCAGTGTTTATGCTGTGCACAAAAAAAAGAAACCTTTTTTTCGATCATCCTGTCATGCCTTTCAGTGTCAGGTTATGAAGAAATCTCTAGAACGAGCCTGCCCGTGTGCCTCACCTCATACACAGAGGCATTGAGATATTTTTGTTAGCCACCTTTTTCGTGGTCTGCCGCCTTTGGCCTTGAATTCGTTGTATCTATATAGGATTACTTGTTTGTTTATTTTGTGTTTTGGGGGGGGGGGGGGGGGGGGTGCTGTGTGGTGGTAGTCTTGTTAGGTGGCCAAACCATTTTAGTTGCTGTCTTTTGATGTGGTCTAATACTGGTGTGGGGGATCAAGATGCTGAGTAGCGCATGAGCTGCTAGCGTCAGCGCCAGCGAACCGGAGCTGCCAAGATCGTTCTACACCTCCATGCGGTGATCCTGGATAACAAGCTGCAACAGAGCAGAAGACTGGATAAGGAGAAGGGATCGAAGAGGGAATGCTTGCTGAAGTCGGATGTGTTAGACCAAAAGGTGCAAATGTCACAGTCAAGCTGTAAACTACGACACAACGCATTGAAATGTTTAGAAAATAGAGACCAATATTCCTTTTGTTTGATCTTGCAGGTAGTTGACTCTGTGAAAAGTGACGCAATATTTACTTTTGATTATCTGATGCTTCTTATACTAGCCAGGTAATTGTTGTAGTACTTTATAACTTTTACTGGTCATGTAAATGTAGTACTTGATAACTTTTACTGGTCAGATAAATATAGTACTTGATAGCTTGTACTGGTCATGTAAATGTAGTACTTGATAACTTGTACTGGTCAGGTAATTGTAATATTTGATAGCTTTTACCATCAGGTAATTGTAGTACTTGATAACTTTTATCAATCAGGTAATTGTAGTACTTGATAAACGTTTACCAATCAGGTCACTGTAGTACTTAATTAATAACTTGTTCAAATCATGTAAATATAGTACTTGATACCTTTTACTGGTGATGTAAATGTAGTACTTGATAACTTTTACTGGTCAGTACTTGATAACTTGTACTGGTCAGTACTGGATAACTTTTACTGGTCAGCAGTTGATAACTTTTACTGGTCAGTATTTGATAACTTTTACTGGTCAGCACTTGATAACTTAATGACCTGATGATGATAGATGATATTACAGATGTGCAACAAAAGCACAGGTTGACATCAGCCAACACAACACACTTGTCTACCTGTGTAGCCACCAATATTTGTGTATCATAAATGCACATTTCCTGTACATGTATTATCTTGTATCTGCATAACATACTTATCATGCATGTTTCTTCTTTTTATCATATCAGTCTGGTTGCAATAATGGGCTTGTTGGAGGCAAGTTCAGTGACTCTCGTTGCAAGTATGCTCATCTCTCCACTTATGGTAAGCCTTAGTTCTTTATCCTGACCTTGATCTCTTCTTTATTATTCAGTATTTGGCAGTGGTCAGCGACCCATAGCTGACTGCTAGCGTCAGAGCCAGTGAACCAAAGCTGCCAAGACCCTTCTACACCTCCACGTGGTGATCCTGGATAACAGGCTGCAGCAGGGCAGACTGGCTAAGGAGAAGGGATCAAAGACCGAATGCTAACCCGGTACTACAAAAATGCTTGCTGAAGTCGGATGTGTTGGACCGAAAGGTGCAAATATTGCAGTCAAGCTGTAAAATACGACACATCGCATTCCGTTCTCTGGACTACATTCTGCTACTTTAGCCCTTTCAGGGCTTGGTAGCGGGAGATTGAGAATGAACGAAGCCAAGCCAAGCCATTCAGTATTCATCCTGAAAAGGACATTGTGATGTTGTGTTGTAATTTACAGCGAGGCTGCGATATCTGCACCTTTCGACCTGACACATCCGATTTCAGCGGCCTTTTTTGGGCACAGGATTTGCCTTTACATTGCGATCCGTATTCTCTTAGCCAGGCTACACTAGTGCTGCCTGTTTCCAGGGCCGCTGCATGGATTTGGAATAGGGTCTTCATCAGCTGTGGTTTGCTGACCCTGATGCAAACAGCCAGCTATAAGTCGCTGGCTGCTGTCAGCTCAGTTATTGCACTGCATCTTCAGCCCCGTAATATATTTTTCTGATTCTTGCTTTTCTGCACCTGTATTTTAAATGGAGTTGTAAGCTAGAGGCTGAGAGGTTTGGATACCTGCCTTGAGACCAAAACGCTTCATATTCAAAACCCAGGCAGGACAGGTTTATTTTTTTCCAGTGTGAACAAGGAAGTGATAGTCAAACTGTATAAAGCTTTAGTTAGACCTAGATTGGAGAACTGTGTTCAGGTGTGAAGTCCTCACTGTAGAGGGGATATAAACATGCTGGAAAGGATACAAAGAAGATCAACAAAATTGACAGTGTGATTCCAGAATTACTGTTACAAGGAAAGACACAGAAAAACCAGCCTACAGTGACTAGAAATGAGAAGAATTCAAGGTGAATTAATACAGGTTTATAAGACAATCAACGATAGGATTAATTAGACTAAAACAAGTTTTTCAAAATCCAACCACCTACAAGAGCTAGAGGGCACAGCTACAAATTAACTAAAGAAAGGTCCAGATTAGATATTATGAAATATATTTTTAGTCATGGAGCGGTGAATGCTTGAAATGCATTGCCCCAGGAAGTAGTGGAGGTAGGATTAATTAATGCATTCAAGAATAGATTTGATGCACATAAGTTTTTTTTAGATCAAGTTGATGTAAAAGGAACTGGTTGTATACAGACTCTGCAGAGTCTTCTATACCAGTATAAAAGCAGTACAAAAAAAAGATGGGAAGACAACATGAGAAAGTGGATTGGGATGGTCCATAGCTAGAACAAATATCCTGACACAAAACCGGATGAAGTGGCGGGAACTGGTCCACCAAACTGCAGTATTGGTGCCTCATTGACCTTTCAGGTTATGGAACTGATGATACCAAATTGAAATATTGTGACAGATAATTGAAATATTGTGACAGATAATTGCAATATTGTGACAGATAATGAAAGCTCCACTGCAACTAATTGTCTTGACAGACTGGTTATCAGTTGATAACAGCTTTGTTAAATTTGTTTACTGTACATGCTAATCCGAGTTTTTGTTTGACCAACAGGGTCCTATAATAGCCTTTGTGTTTGGTGCTGTTATCAGAAACAGAGAACTTTTAAAAGTTGGTATCACTTCTGAGACAAAGGGATTGACATTGTGCATATTAGTGGGTAAGTTGTTCCTGTCCCTGTGTTTTATTATATTCTTTTTGGGTGGATAATATAATAATAAACTGTTAATTCAGTTATTAAGTCGTCAGTGCCATTGATGAAAACTTCCACACATCATCATCAGATTTTGGCTGGAAAATCTGTCATGCCTCCTTATGGTCTCAGGCAAGTCAAAATAAGCATTGTGTGTTCGTCACTTTGGTGGTAGCTTTGATTTTTCACTCTGTGACAACACTTTGTGTGTATCTAGAACATTCTTGATACAGCTTTCTGTGACATAAGAATTGTGTGGATTTGATGGTTGTCTACTGTAATGCTGTTTGCATTGTTTGTGATACATGTGTAATCCTTATATCGTGTGACATGTGACATTTTATAGTCAAGGTGGTGCAAGTGGAATACCAGATTGACTAGATTTTGGTTGTAAGTGCCGTGGTATCAACTTGAATACCAGCAAAGATTGACTAGATTTTGGTTGTAAGTGCCGTGGTATCAACTTGAATACCAGCAAAGATTGACTAGATTTTTGTTGTAAGTGCCGTGGTATCAACTTGAATACCAGCAAAGATTGACTAGATTTTTGTTGTAAGTGCCGTGGTATCAACTTGAATACCAGCAAAGATTGACTAGATTTTGGTTGTAAGTGCCGTGGTATCAACTTGAATACCAGCAAAGATTGACTAGATTTTTGTTGTAAGTGCCGTGGTATCAACTTGAATACCAGCAAAGATTGACTAGATTTTGGTTGTAAGTGCCGTGGTATCAACTTGCAACTTTAGTTTGCATACATCATCACATTATGTCTGGATTTTCTAGTAAACTGCGTAACACGGTGGTTAGCGAGCTGGCTTCGCATCTGAGTGGTCCTGGATTCATTCCCCAGTTGAGGCGGAAATGTTTTTTCAGATTGCATCGGCTCCCAGGTCGACCCAACCTTAAATGGGTACCAGTTCAGTTCGTGTAGTAAAAGTGGTCAGGGAGAGGAGATGGGTACCGCCCTCATAAAGCTGAGCCTTTGAAATGTGAAATTGCTAACACAGTAATGCTATGTGTTACTTAACTTTTTTTATCTAGTAAACTCGAAAATTGCAAAAGCATGTGTAACATTTGGAAAACTAAGATCCTCAGTTTGGAACCGGAGAGAAATTAAGCTTACAAACAAATTGAAGGTTTATGCTGCAGTCATTTAACCAGCTCTTCTGTAAGCCTGTCAAACTTGGACTGTGTACAGTCTACATGCGAAAAGGCTTGACCACTTTCATCTGGGCTGTCCAAGGAAACTGCTGAACATAAAATGGCAAGAAAGGATCACAGATGGGGAAGTTCTTTTGCGGGCTGGCATGACACGCATCCACACACCTCTGTGCAAATCATAGCTTAGATGGACTGGCCATGTTGTCCGCATGTCAGATGATTGGCCTCCAAATAAAATATTCTATGGTAAGCTTGAGTCAGGCAAGCGAGCTTGCGGGGGCCAAATAAAACATTACAAAGACACTCTGAAAGCCTCACTGAAGAACTGCGACTTTGACCCTGATAATTGGGAGAACATTGCTGCTGAGCGCTCTACCTGGCGTAGTAAAATCTCTTCTTGCACGACACACATGGAGCAGACAAGAATAAATGAAGCTGCATGGAGGCAAGCGACACAAAATGCAAGAAATGAGTTGCTTCCAAAGATCTATGTGCTTGCTTGCTGATTGTCCATGATTCACTGCCATATGTCAGAACTGATTTCACGTATCATCCAAGGACTCTCTTTCTCAGTTCCAGTGACAAGGTTTTGTTGCACAATATTCCTTTTATGGTCTGGAAGTTTGCTTGAGCTATTGTGCATTCTATTTTGTAATTGCATCTGATGTTATGTATGTGCCAAGGACAAACAGCATCTAAAATGGATCACAAATATAGTCAATGGGGATAAACAACACAGTGAGAGAAAATTGAGGTGCGTGTTCACCAATGGCTACTAACAGGGCACTGGATGATGATTACAATAATAGGAAAGTATCTCTTCTGTCATTGTTGTGAAGCTGGCTTGAGGTTGTTGAGTATTCAATCTAAGTAGCCTACATTGCGTTGATGGAACATAAACTTTGCAAATAGATACTGAAAGTACATGGGTAGATGGCAGCACAGAAACACAGCACAGGCTTTCTGTGACAGGGGGAGGCTACAGCTGAAAGGAAGGAACTTATCTCACATGAAACCTATGAACTAATGGTGGTTGTTTTTTTCTTCGTCTTCTTTGTCGTTCGCTCTCAATCTACCGCTACCAATCCCTGAAAAGTGCTTTGCAAGTAGCAGGATGTTGTGAATCGTTGTGTCATAGTTTACAGATTTACTGCGATATTTGCACCATTTGGTCTGGCACATCTGACTTCTGCAGCTTGTATGGTCAGAAAATGGCGTTATCTGGCAGGTTGCAGTAGCTTTCCTCCCATCCCAAACACACTGATGAAGGTAGACCAGGGTTATCAGTTGGTTGTGCTATGCTTGGCTTTATGTGCATGTCACCCACTACTACGATGATCATGTCGATCCTCACGACGTTAGCCAGAATGTCATTGAAAAATATGTTTCCAGGGAGAACAACATGGAAGTGAGATTGGATCTTGGTCAGTATATTTTACCTGACCCTGACTAACATTGTCTGATCAGTATATGTTACCCAACCCTGACTAACTTTGTCAGATCAATATATTTTACCCAACCCTGACTAACTTTGTCTGATTAGTACATTTTACCAGACTCTGGCTAACATTGTATGATCAGTATATTTTACCCAACCCTGACTAACTTTGTCTGATCAGTATATTTTACCTGACCCTGACTAACTTTGTCTGGTTAGTACATTTTATCAGACTTTGGCTAACATTGACTGATCAATATATTTTACCAGACTCTGGCTAACATTGTCTAATCAGTATATTTTACCTGACCCTGACTAACTTTCTCTGATCAGTATATTTTACCTGACCCTGACTAACATTGTCTGATCAGTATATTTTACCTGACCCTGACTAACATTGTCTGATCAGTATGTTTTACCTCACCCCCATGTCACCTCTATCCATTGTCAATGCCTCCACTGTGAGCGTCCCTGAGGCCAGGAGCATTCCTGAAACCCCAGCATGGCCAAGACAGTAGATTCACACACGTTTCCGGATGTTCAAGGCCACTATCCACTCCTGCCACAGCTAATCTTGCTGTGCCTTCTGAAGATATACTTAAGTTGATTCTATGCTGTGTTTACATTTAGTTCATAACGTACATGACTTGTTTTGTCTCCAGGTTTTATATCAGGGTTTATTCCTGCTTTCCTTGAAAGCGCTGGTAGACCATGGAGATCTTCAGACAGTTGGCCAACAGCAGAGATGTCATCTAGGTGAGAATGTCTTAATGTTTCATAACGCATTTATTTTGTAAAGTGCACCCAGCTGTATTTGGTTACCTGAGTCACAGTTAGAGAAAACAAGGCGGTAAGGAAGAGATTTATTGACCAATGGACAAGCAGCTTGTTTGATATAGGGTTACAGATTATGTTGTTAACGGTAGACAGATACAACTGTCGGTCACAACGGGAAAATTCTCAAGGGAAAATTCTAAAGCGATTTCAGAGTAGAGACAAGAGGCATTGAAAGCTGCAGTTGAAGCAATGCTGACAGTCGAAAGCAATGGAAGCCACATAGTCTTTGTTACAGATGCCTTGTCCATTGTTACGGCACTAAAAAGCCAGAAAAATACAGAACTAAATGATTTAAGATCAGTACTTTGTCAACTATGTCAGAAGTCTACACCCAAAAGTGTTGTGATACAGTGGGTTCCATCCCGCTGTAACATTCATGGCAACTGGGAGGCAAAAGAAGGTGAAAGGTTACCACAACCAGATTTGTCTAAAAGATTTATTGAGGCCAGATATTTTTGTTTGTTTTTGCGTTTGCCTTATTTCTCTATTCCCCAAGGCGGTGTGCGTTGCACTGTGGTTTTTATTTTGCGCCTGTCGGCCCAGTGCATCCGACTTCAGCACGCATTTTTATGTAAGGGTCTGCTTCCTCCTGCATTTTCTAAGGGTTTGCTTCCCCGGGGTAACGGCCGGTGCTGTGATGGGGATCGAACCCAGCACCTTCGGGTCATGAGCCATGCCACTTAACCACTAGGCCATGCCGTCCCCTGAGGCCAGATATGAAGCATGTTCAAATGAAACCGGACCTAACTGCACCATTTGTACATACGTACGATGCGCATGATGTCACTTCTGATGTAAACAGCACATACCAACTGTCAAGTTTACAAAATTTCATTATTCTCCAACTCATAGTTTCTGCAGCAGATCATTGAAAACATGACGGGTGTGATACAGAATCCATCCTGAGTTAATCAACCAGCAGTGATTCAGTTTCTAACAGTGGTAGGATGTCGACCAGTTGACATTCATTGCAGAATGCTTTTAGTGTATGGAGACAAAAAGTGTGGCAAACGTAAGCTCTGGCAATGGTCAACCTGAAATGCTGCATCAATTTTGGAGATGGCATCTTCTGATGCAACAATATGCGCCTGACCCTTTCTCAGATCTTTCGATAACTCATGTCCTTCTTTAAACATAGTTGTCCAGTTCTTCACTGTTGTCTTTGACACACTTTTGTCACCATACACTGCCTGTATTCTGTGATGAATGTCAGCTAGTCAACATCCTTCAGCTGTTAGAAACCGAATCACTCCTCGCTGATCAAATCTGGACGGATTCCGTATCACACCTGCCATGATTTCAACGGTTGGCTGAGGAAACTACGAGTCGGAGGATAATCAGGAGTGACGTCATCATGCGCATCGTACGTATGTTGCAATTAGGTCCGGTTTCATTTGAACACACCTCATACATAGACAACTGAGAAACAGAGCATACTGGCTACACAAAAAATGATGTTTATTATCAGTTGAACAAAAAGAGAGCAGGTGGTGGTCTTCAGACTGCACAGGCCACAATAGACTGAGGTACCATCTATTCAATAAACTGAAAATAGTTGCTACTGACGAATGCATCTGTGGTTCAGGAACTGAGACCCCTAAACATCTGCTGCAAAATTCCCCGACATACGAGGATCGAAGAAATCACATAGGGCTATAACCAGTGCCAACACTAGACAAGCTCTATGGCAGTGTCGGCGGCCTCAGGATGACCATTGCTTTCTTTGACCAAATTCAAGTTGAAGTCTGGCAACATACGAAGAAAAAGAAGAAGGTAGTGTAGTTCCTCTTTAGCTAGTCCTGCAAACATTACTGTACAGAACCAGCATCTTCAAGCAGTCGATGGTTTCACCTACCTGGGTAGTACCCTCACTAGAGTGGTGAACATCGACAGTGAGGTATATAACAGTGCTAAGACGATCTATGCGTTGGGAAGGCTCCAAGTAAACGTCTGCAATCAACAAGGTGACAAGATAAAAGTGCATCGTGCTGTATCCGAGTGTATCCACTCTGCTGCATGGCTGTGAGACATGGACAGTGTATAGCAGACATGCCAGACAGCTTTTCACAAGAGCTGTCTGCATAGGCTGCTCAGGATCAAATGGTAGGGCAAAGTGCTCTGAAATTCTTAGCCATACTTACATCCATACACTTCTGAAATTGTTTCAGCTACGATGGACGGGACATGTTTGTTTGAATGCCAGATAAACTCATCCTCTAGTAGCTGTTATACAGTGAGCTCAAAACATGCAGACACTCACCAGGAGGTCAAAAGAAACGTTAGTCTTCTTGAAAGTCTCACTGGAAGGCTTCAATATTGATGTCAACTCCTGGGAGATGCTTACATAAGATCGTATCTCCTGGCAAGCTGGTTTCACCGCAGGTGCTCAGATCACAGAGAGAGTAGCCATCAGGGAGGCTCAGCAAAAGTGTGCTGCCCGAAATAACACCTACAGCGATTCACGAGTTTTCTGCCGGGGTCTTTGTGTATGACAAGGTCAGGAATAGCACAACTGTCTCACAGAGAGTATGTCGTAAGAGGCGACCAACTGTGTGACACGGCTTAACGCCGGCCATGGGGCTAGATGGTTTGTTTAGAGCAGCATAGATGGGGTCTAACAAGCTGTGTGTCTACTTTGCTCTAGTGTTCGAGTCTATTAAGATGGACTCGCACATCGGTTAACCACCCTCCGTAAGCGCTTATTCCCTAGCCCGCTAAGAAGGAAACCCTTTTCCCAGCTACATCCTGCTCATACCAAAGCTGGGACCTGCACAGGGGCATCTGCCCCTGTAGAAGTACAGGTTGACTTGGAACAATGATTCCCCACATGTATGCCCTGAATGTGGCAGGGTGTGCTGTTCCAGGATTGATCTTTACAGCCATCAGAGAACACATATTTCGCAGCATAAGTCTGATGCTGTTACCATCTTTGCTTGCGATGGGCAACTATTTGTTATTAGCCAGTCCTGTCATTGTGTAGGAGGCCGTACACTCGGCCTTTTCACATGGCTTCTATAGTATTCCAGCGCTCGTAATTTCTTCTCATAGTATGGCCAGCCAATTCAGTGGTTTATATACTATAAAATGTCTTTGACTTGTGATCAAATTGATCTTGATAAAATTGTATAAGTTTGTCACTGTTTAATGTTAATATATAATAACTTCATATCCTTGTCTCATTCACTAGGGGATCTGTAAGGTCTCTTCCAGTTGGTGTTTTAATAGCTCTTCCATCTGGGGCTGGAGTTGCGCTGTCCATCTTGGGAGGTAAAGTAGGATCTTTGGTGGGTGTGGCCATCTCTGCTTCTCTGCTGCCGCCCGCTGTGAATGCGGTAAGCACATACATAATTATGCACAGAATGAGATCATGTTTTTGCTGAAACAAACCATTTAATTATGAAAATTGAGCCTCTGAAGAACAGTTTTACAATCTGCTTGAATTACTTGGTGCTTCATATTATAACCATAATGACAGTTAAATAATTACAGCAACGGTGGCGTCGGTAGGTCAATGGACTGAGCCGACATCCTAAATGCCATTAGGGAAATCAAATAAAAAAGAAGATTCAGATGTTGATCAACTGGTCAAATTAGGGGTGAAATGTGGGGTGATTAGGTATGAACAGACGGGGATCAGACGTCTTGTTAACCAGCGCTGAACCGGAACTGTCAGTCATCATGTACTGGCGAAGATGCTGAGAAGGAGATCTGAGTGTTTATGGACTTGTTCTACAAACAATGAAGATGATCTGATGACTAACTAACATAATATTACGTGGCGTGTTCAAATTAAACCAGTCCTAACTGCACCAAGTGAACATGTGTACGATGTACATGATGTCATCGCTTCTGATGTAAACAGCACATACCAACCATCAAGTTTGCACCATTTCATTATCCTCGACTCATAGTTTCCTCAGCAGACAGTTGTAAACATGGCGGATGTGATACGGATTCTGTCCAGAGTTGATCAGCGAGCAGTGATTCAGTTTCTAACAGCTGAAGGATGTCGACTAGTGGACATTCATCTGCAGAATGCAGACAGTGTATGGTGACAAAAGTGTGTCGAAGATGCCATTCGCCAAAATTGATGCAGCAATTTGGGTGGACCATGCTGGAGCTTACTTTCACCACACTTTTGTCATCATACACTGCCTGCATTCAGCGATGAATGTCAACTGGTCGACATCCTTCAGCAGTTAGAAACTGAATCACCGCTCGCTGATCAACTCTGGACGGATTCCGTATCACACCCGCCATGTTTTCAATGGTTTGCCGAGGAAACTATGTAGAAGGATAATGAAATTTTACAAACTTAGCGGTTGGTATGTGCTATATACACCAGAAGTGACATTATCATGCGCATCATACGTATGTTCACTTGGTGAAGTTAGGTCCGGTTTCATTTGAACACACCTCGTATAATACTAATTCTGAAATGTTAGGCGTCACAGCAGCATTTCATGTTGACCTAGAGCCCGGGATGGGTCATGTCTTGAGCTAGCCCCATGCAAAACCCTCTTTGGGAACCTATTGCAATATTATTGGTAGGTTACATTAAGCATATCTCTCCTCTCTAGGCATCCTGTTTTGTGTATTAATTTTGAGGATATTTTGAATGTAATGTTTTTTATTTTATTTTAGGGTTTATTATGGGCAAATGCTATTGTAGTGGGCATCTCACCACCTCATGCTATTGGAAACTACAAGGTAATTTATCAATTTATCTTGCATCTAATATGTGATCTTTTGATGATGTCTTGTCTTTACTTTAATTTTTACTATTGCAACTACTAGATTCAATTCTATGTTTTCACAGTTATTTTATGGAATTGGCCTATTACGGCTACTGGACGTGTATCTATGTTTTCACAGTTATTTTATGGAATTGGCCTATTACGGCTACTGGACGTGTATCTATGTTTTCACAGTTATTTTATGGAATTGGCCTATTACGGCTACTGGACGTGTATCTATGTTTTCACCTATATAAGTTATTGTATGTGTAGCAGATCTTAGCTGTATAGACATATTATAGGTAGGAGTTTAGGTTAACATTTAACAGTTGGCAGGAAGTTAGAAAGTGTGTAAACAACCATTTTTCTTTTTCTTGGGATTTATCTAAAGGACCGAATCAGAGCAGCTGAACTCATTCCTGCCAGATTTTAGTAACCAAAACGTACACTTTGTCTCGAACCACATAAGTGGGAGTTCAGGTAAAATGATGTAAGTTACAGGTAATGCCAGACATGTGTCGAGGCACACGTGACCGATAGTGGTGGTAGCCAGATAGAACAGGTAGATTTGCCGTCGACAAACCCGCGTCATCTCAAAACCGCGCGATAAGTATGGGAGAAAATGGAAGGCAAGTGGACTAAACGTGCGCCGTTTGGAAATCACGCAATCTGGGGATGCAAATCCAATATAAGTCTCAGGGCTAATACCTAACAAAACACTCACTTCAGAGACAGAGGTACATTTGAAAGAGATAGGCAGCTTTGATTCGCTGACCCTGGCGATAGCAGTCAATTTTGAGTCGCTGACCGTTGCAGCTCATGCACTGCTCAGCATCTTGATCTCTCAGTAGATCAACTTGTCTGATGTTGTGTAAGTGGCTCATGGCAGTTATTGTGTTAACAACCTCAGCACATTATATTGATGTAGTGGCAGAGCTCTCACTTTTCATGGCAAAGCTATGGGGTTCAACACCTGCAACCGTCACGCACAATTCGACCCAGCTGTAAATGGGTACCCAACACTGTTAGGGAAAGAAAAAGCAGCAAGGAAGGGAACTGCCCACCTCACCTCACACAAGCTGTGGATTAGTACACTGAAGTCTAACACTTCAACCCCGACCAGCAGCTAAGTCTGTTGATAGACACACTTCCCCTTACATGTAAACATTTTGATTTTTCTTCAGGATGCGCTACAGAACTCATCAGTTTCCACAACTGCCGAGACTCTCTATGAGTCTGATTTAAGATGTCCCGATTTGCTGGACAATCACCACACCCATATCTACTCATGCAACATGGCTGTTGAAAACGTGGTACTCGGTGTGATCAGTCTTCTACTTACGCTTGTAAATATAGTCTGCATTATCGTCATGGGCATCGCTGTTCTTAAGGTAATTTGTCCTCTAGAATGTCCTCTAGAAACTGTTAACTCACTTATTCTATGCTTGAGGTAATTTGTCCTCTAGAAACTGTTAACTCACTTATTCTATGCTTGAGGTAATTTGTCCTCAAGAAACTGTTAACTCACTTATTCTATGCTTGAGGTAATTTGTCCTCTAGAAACCGTTAACTCACTTATTCTATGTTAACCTTTTGCTTTCCAGTTTACAAAATTACGTCTATTTCCTGTATCTGCATTATTTTTCGGTACGTCATGCCCTGACGTGGTTGTTGATTTTGAGAATCTCTAATCTTTTTTTTAACATTTTTTTGTTCTCCCTGTGTGTCTAGAGACATATATTAATAAAGAACTTGTTGTTGTTATTGTTGTAGTTGAGTGTATGTTAGTTTTTGAGATACAAGAAGATGAAGGTGATATTGGTGAAAAATAGCACAAACATATAGACTCACCCATTTGCAGAGTTCCTTGGTTAAAAAAAATTCTTCTTCGAAAGCATACTGTTACTACTATCGATGTTTACCATAATGGCTATGTCTGTCACTTCGACTATAAACATAATTATTGTATCTCCATAAACAAACTAAATAGATCTATCTCATTAATGGGTGAATTTTCAAATCCAACCAAAAAAACAGAAGAAATCCTTTCCGAAATCTAACAAAATTTAAAAAATCAGCATTGTTTTTGTCTAACTGTACATGACGGAAGTTGGAACTCTCTACAATCAAAAGAGCAGTATGTTCAGCCATTTCTATGACATTAACCCAATAGTTTATATACGATTAAGCGAGGACCCTAGAGCTGGCGGCTTGAACGCCAGTGGAGCGGAGCCAAATCGCAGTAATCCGTTGTAACGAAAAGGTTAATATACTGCTTAGTGATGAGATGTTTTCGAAGACTTCTAAACATTACATACAAAGATCAAATTACAAAATTACAAATGAGGAAATATGAGAAATAATTACAACAGCAATAGAGCTTTTTGAAGACCTTTTGGCAACTGTCAAAAGAAGGAAACTCGCTTGGTACGGGAACATATCAAGATCAAACAGTCTTGCAAATACGATCCTGCATGAAAAGGTGTAAGGAAGATGATGAAAAGGTCATCCAAAAAAGAGATGGAGGAGATTATGAAAGAATAGACCGATCTCCGATCAGAGGAGTCATAGACAGCGGTTCCTGAAAAAGAGAGGGATGGCGTGGGGTTGTGGGGAGCCACTGGAATGAGATCAATATTTTGAAACCATCCGCCTTAGGGGCCAACACTCTGGGTTTTCTATCTGGGTTTACTCCTGTAGCCTTACTCTCTCCCGGGTTTTTCACAAGGCAGTGGAGTCGTTGCCCATGAATGTTAGCTAATCGAGGCATTCGATGGTACTATCATCGTCCCAGGATTAGCCAGCACTCCCTGGCACTTGTGGGTCTAAAATCAGAGTTTGCCCACTTCTAGGTGAACTGCCTGATCAGGCTAACGAGCTTCGTCTACCTTGGTTTAGAGTCCGAGTTTACCTTTTCTAAGATTGGCTCCCAACCAAGGCTAACGAGCCCAATTTGCCTGCCCTGTTATACCACCGGGTACTCTTTGACACCCCACAGCAGGCTCTGTAAGAAACAGAAAGCCCATTATGAAGGTGCTGCTGGAGTCATAGTAATGCAGGAGAGGCCATTGACAAGGAAACTCCTGTACTGCAACAGTGAATCCAAACAATGAATCCAGCGGTGATCACTACAACTGGAAAGGAGAGTTATAACAGGCGTTTCAGTTTCCTTTAATGAGCGGGACAAACCCAGACCTCGCTACCCCCCGTGGTATTATACTCTTATTATGTTAACTTATACACAACTAGAAGATGAGGCATCTAGTTTTTATGAAGAGCCGCCAATCTGTTCGGGACATGTGTTGCGCAGGCGACCCTGGGTTTACCTCTTTGTAGGACAAGGTATTTTTTTCACTTTTGGCTTGGCTTTTTTCATTCTCATTCTCCCGCTACCAAACCCTAAAAAGGCTTTAAGTAGCAGAATGTAGTCCAGAGAACAGAATGCGTTGTGTTGTAGTTTACAGCTTGACTGCGATATTTGCACCTTTCGGTCCAACACGTCAGACTTCAGCAATTTTTCACTTTTGATTTCAATATCCATGTGCTGCTATTTACTAATATACTTTTGGAGCCATACCTGTAGTAATGCAGGAGTGGGGAACTAAATAGTATGCTGGCCATCTTATACATCTAGGAAGTGACTGCCTCTCACCGTGAGGTGCTATCCCTTACACACTCCTGCCCTACTCCCCCAAAGAGTTGAATTGATGAACTTAGTAACAATAATAATGTTTGCATAGACATCTAAGGCCTGTTGCGTTGAAAGACCACTGCTGAGGCTTGTTCAAGCATACTGTGTGTCGACCGAAATCACTACAGACTCCCCAGGTGGAGCCGAGTACGCTGCTGTCTCGAGATGAGTGCACCGAGGAGTGTGTGTTGGACCAATGTTTGTGTCAGACTTTCTTTGTCAGTATTTGACTCCTTGTTTTTTGCGTTCCGCCCCTGAGTCCTCTGGATTGTGTCTTCCTTCGGGTCAGTGTGACCCTTACTGTGCTGAGAATACTAAGTTGGGAAAGGTATCGTGTGACCTCCGATGGATTGGGCAGGAGGAAGGTGACTTCATTCTAAGCAGGAAGGTCTTTTGAGTAATGATAACCTGGGCTGAATTCTGGGGTGCAGTTAACCGGAACGTTGAACGCCATCATGGACTGGTTTTTGCCACAGCTTAAGCCAGGCACAGCCGCAGGAAGATGCAGCATAACAAACAGGACAACCAATTGAAAGCACATAAATTCCTCAATAAAGTCCTTCATACCATCTGGTGAAGGAGAGGAGTTACGATAAACTTAAACCTAGTGTTTTATTTCTTTGTGACGTTCACAAATTCTTGTTCTGTCATCTTTGAACTGTAGATCAAAGAGGTTGCTCCCATAAGATCTGCTCCAGGTGCGGAGAAAGACTTTTTTGCTAAAGATCTCAAAGTAAGTAGTGTGTTAAGTTGTTATTGGCATAATTCAGTACATGTGACATATTTTGTGACTCCCAGTTGTATGAAAACTGACACATATATTGTCATTTGCTCAACTATTACTCGCATAATAATGATTATTATTACTATTATTTATATAATTATGATTATTATTACCATTATTATTACTAATTAGCGACAGGGCTCACAATCCGAAGGTGCTGGGTTCACTCCCTATCACGGCACCAGCCATTACCTTGGGGAAGCAAACCTTTAGAAAATACAGGAGGAAGCAGACACTTATATAAAATACATACCAAAGTCAGATGCACTGGGCTGATAGGCGCAAAATAAATACATAGTGTAATACACACTGCCTTAGGGAATAGAGATATAAGGTGAATGCAAAAAAAAACAAAAAAGTGGTATTTATGTGGAGCAATCTACTACCATTTTTGTTCTCTTGTATGGCTTGGCTTTGTTTGTTCTCATTCTCCCGCTACCAAACCCTAAAAGGGCTTAAGTAGCAGAATGTAGTCCAGAGAACTGAATGCGTTGTGTTGTTTACAGCTTGATTGCGATATTTGCACCTTTCGGTCCAACACATCTGACTTCAGCAAGCATGTTTTTAGTACTGAGTTAACATTCCCTCTTCGATCCCTTCTCCTTAGCCAGTCTGCCCTGCTGCAGCCTGTTCATTCTCTTGTAAATTTCTGCTTATTGAAGAAATAATTAATTTATTCATTCCTACACTGTGTTTCCAAAAGTCAATCTTAGTCCTTACTAGAAACACACTAGAGTTAGATCCAAAGCAGTTGGATGGGCTGTGTGAGAAGTGCATTTGGAAAGACAATTCATGACCGAATCAACAACACCACTTTGAGGCAAATAGTGGGGAGAAACCCACTTTAGTGCTTACATCAATGCCAAAAAAATTAAGTGGTTTGGTCAGTAAATGCTGCGTACGATGTAGAAGCAGAAGCAGAAGGTCATTAAATGCTGCGTACGATGAAGAAGAAGAAGAAGAAGGTCATTAAATGCATTATGACCAGTCTGCATTGAGAGCATATCATATGCAAGTCTCTGGTCCACGAGCAAGGTCCCGACCTCGAGGTCTGTGGATCAAGGGTGTCTTTGACACTCAGGCAGTTACACCTAACAACAGTAGGATCCTCCCATGTGGTGATAACAAGAAATCTATGCATCCCACCACTTTGCGATGCCTCATGGCAAGAGCAGTAGGAAAAAGATGAGAAAAAGATTTAATTTATAACCTAGAAAAGTCTCCCAGCATTGTAAGCAATTTGTTGTCCATATGCACATAAGAGGAGCAGGGAATAGTAGCACTACAACCTGCTGGTATCTTGTAAGAGGCAATTGAGGAAGGTTGTGCATGGGACTGACTATCCCATCCTGTATAAGCTATATGCGGGGGGGGGAGAGAGAAAATTTTTGGCAAATTAAAAAAAAAAAGTTTTTTTTAAACGTTCGCCTTATTTCTCCATTCCCCAAGGCGGTGTGCATTGCACTGTGGTTTTTATTTTGCGCCTGTTGGCCAAGTGCATTTTTATGTAAGGGTCTGCTTCTTCCTGCATTTTCTAAGTGTTTGCTTCCCCGGGGTAACGGCCGGTGCTGTGATGCGGATCGAACCCAGCACATTCTGGTTGTGAGCCGTTTCACTTAACCACTAGTCATCGCCGTCCTCTGAAAAAATATCATTAATATGGCAATAAGAAGTTAATAATACATTAAAGGTTACTTCTTGTATAAGCTACAAAAGCTGTAACGAATATGGACAAGTCAACAAACTTAGAATGTTCTGATTTAAGACCTATACTCAACATGTTGCTAAATGACTTTGACTGATTGATTGTTAATTAATATGTATTTATATAATCTATCTAGGTTGCAAGGGAGTCATATGAAACTACCAAGGGCCCAAATTCTGCTATTCTAGGAAAGAAATTTTTGCAAGAATACAAGGTATAGCTAACAGTTGATTTGCATTAGTGATCTGAGATTCAATGTGGGATTAAGACACTGCTCAGTGCATGAGCTGCAGCGTTCAATGACCCATAGCTCTCGCTATGCAAGATGATTGAAATGATACATGATCTATATAGATGCAGCTTAGTTTCCAAGCTCTCTTTCAATTCAAGCTCTCTTTTCCAGGCGTGCCGTGACCTGCATCTTGCCACGAGGAACCAAAAACAGAGAGTGTATTGTAATGCTATTAGGTGGACATCTTACACCTGATTACGTAGTCACTGATAATCCCAAAACACCTTGAGCAGTCCCTATTCGTACATCGTCCTGATATTTTAGCAACGGAGCTTGTACATGTGCCTCGAAAAATGCCCCTTTACAGCATGTGTCACATCACAGCCCATGATCTGTAACAGTGGACTTCACGAGGATGGTATTGGTTCAATTTGTCATTAATATTTTCTTGGAAGATTTATTGGCTGAACAACAAATAAACAAATAATACAACATTGGGCAACAGTTACAATCTCTCTAAAGTTTTTCCTAGCAGCCCTTGTGGTATAAACATAGACAGAGAAACGTTTACTTATGTCAGGTTCTCTGATGAAATAGTAATCCTCATCCACAGCATGAAAGAAATGGAGAAAAGCCTGAATGAGCTCAGCAGAGCAAGCTTTGCATTTGGCCTGCAAATCATTAGAAAGAAAACCGAGTTCATGCTTAACAACTTCTGCCCAAAAGGAGATATGCATCTTGGAGCTGGTCCTGTTGTAAACATCAATTCATATATCTACTTGAGCCAAGAGATCATGAACTCCCTTTCAATAAATTTGGAGATCTGGCTCAGCTTCAACTGTATTAAAATCATACTGCAACAGATGTGAAACACCAGTAATAGAGCTCACGCCTTCAGCAGCTTCGTTACTCCAGCCATGGTATATGGCTACTGGGTGTAGTGGGTATAGAACCTACGGAAAGCTGATGCAGAGCTAGCGAAGAGCATTGGAGATCTACCTTTGAGATGAAATCCACAACATAGAAATCAGACATTGAACTTCCTTCACTGACATCATAAATTTTGCTCTATTATGAAAATACAGATGGGTTGGCCATGTGGTGCGTATGCCGGATAACAGATGGACACGCAGAGTGACGTCCTGGTGGCCCTACAACTTTCTCATGGGCAACCGAGGCTGAGGAAGAGAGATGACCCGAAGGAGGCTCTGGGTTCAACATGATACACCAAGGCAAAAATATTGAAATGAGTTTACGCAGCAATTGGCTACCTGGCATCAGACACACGTGCCTGATTTAATACCTGGATTGAGAGATTTTAGAGATAAGCGGGACAACAGTCCGTAACAAGGTATAACAAAATGACAGCGGTGACCTTTTTTTTAACCGTTCATTCTGATTTCTTAAGAACAATTTGTTGACATTATAAGAAGTTCTTTCTCATCTCTTTTTCAGAAATTTAAACAAGAAATTGGCGTTGAGGATAGTAAGAACACAGACACTGAGCTGAATGAAATACTGGAGGTGAGTTTATGTTTTCTTACATCTAAATAATCCCCCTCTTCTACAATGAAGTGTATAAGTTAGCCATATATAGTCCTCCAGAGCCATAGATAGTTATTCAGCGCCATAGATAGTTCCCCAAAGCTATAGATAGTCCTCCAGAGCCATAGATAGTCCTCCAGAGCCATAGATAGTCCTCCAGAGCCATAGATAGTCCTCCAGAGCCATAGATAGTCCTCCAGAGCCATAGATAGTCCTCCAGAGCCATAGATAGTCCTCCAGATCCATAGATAGTTCCTCAAAGCTATAGATAGTCCTCCAGAGCCATAGATAGTCCTCCAGAGCCATAGATAGTCCTCCAGAGCCATAGATAGTCCTCCAGAGCCATAGATAGTCCTCCAGAGCCATAGATAGTTCCTCAAAGCTATAGATAGTCCTCCAGAGCCATAGATAGTTATTCAGAGCCATAGATAGTTCCCCAAAGCTATAGATAGTCCTCCAGAGCCATAGATAGTCCTCCAGAGTCATAGACAGTCCTCCAGAGCCATAGATAGTTCATCAGAGCCATAGATAGTTCGTCAGAGCCATAGATAGTTCTTCAGAGCCATAGATAGTTCTTCGGAGCCATAGATAGTTCATCAGAGCCATAGATAGTTCATCAGAGCCATAGATAGTTCTTCAGAGGTATAAATAGTCCTCCAGAGGTATAAATAGTCCTCCAGAGGTATAAATAGTCCTCCAGAGGTATAAATAGTCCTCCAGAGCCGTAAACAGTACGTTGCACATGATGACATCACTTCTGATGTAAACAGCACATACCTACCATCATTTTTGTAAAATGTCATCCTCCGACTCATAGTTTTCTCTGCAGACCATTGAAAACATGGCGGATGTGATACGGAATCCGTCCAGAGTTGATCAGCATGCGGTGATTCGGTTTCTAACGGCTGATGGACGTCGACCAGTTGACATTCATCGCAGAATGCAGGCAGTGTATGGTGACAAAAGTGTGGCAAACGTAAGCTCCGGCAACGACCCACTCGAAATGCTGCATCAATTTTGACAATGGCATTTTCTGATACAACAATATGCGCCTGAACTGGTCTCGGAAGATCTTTTGTTAACTCAGATCCTTCTTTAAACATCGTTGTCCAGTTCTTCACTGTTGTCTTCTACACACTTTTGTCACCATATACTGTCTGTATTCTGCGATGAATGTCAACTGGTCGACATCCTTCAGCTGTTAGAAACCGAATCACTGCTCGCTGATCTTCTTCTTCTTCTTCTTCTGCGTACACAGTCAGACAGTAACCATTATTTTTTCCAAAAAAAGCGGCGGTCATCCTGAGGCTCTCGCTACTGCCATAGAGCTTGTCTTGCAGTTCCACTGGTAATGGCCACATCTGCTCTCTCTGATCCTCGTATGTCGGGCAGTTCTGCAGCAGATGTTCAGTGGTCATTTTACCAGTACCGCACGGGCATTCGTCGGTACTCCCTATCTTCAATTTGTTGAATAGGTGGTACCTCAGTCTGTTGTGGCCAGTGCGAAGTCTGAAGACAACGACCTGCTCTCTTCGGTTCAACTGGTAATAGGCATCGTTTTTGGTGTAACCAGTATGTTCGGTTTCCCATTTGGTCATGTATCTGGCTTTGATAAGCCGTTTTGACTCTTCGTACGTCATACTGGTATCTGTTTGTGGTAGTCTTGCACCTTCTTTTGCCAGTCTGTCTGCCTCCTCGTTGCCTTGGATGTTGCAGTGTGCCGGGACCCACTGTACCACTACCCTTTTTGGTGCGGACTGCTGGCACAGTTCGCAGAGTGCTGCTCTTAAGTCATTAAGCTCAGTGTTTTTCTGGCTTTTTAGCGCTGTGACTACGGCGAGAGCATCTGTCAGCAGGACTATATGGCTCTCATTTTCACTGTGTGTCACCATTTCTTCCACTGCCACCCTCAGTGCCTCTGTCTCTGCTCTGAAATTGCTTGTGTACTTACCAGTAGCGAATGACAGAGTTATTTTTCTGCCATTTGGTAGGTTCAGGAATGCTCCTGCCCCTCCGTTCTGTGTAGTGTTTGTTACAGAACCGTCGGTGTATGCATGGGTCCAGTCCATGCTTGGGTAGCTTTTCGTTATGAAGCTTAGGGTAGTGTCTCTCCTTTCTTTTTCAGTCTGGCAGTTTTTGTTTGCAATACCTGGTATATTTTCTACCGCCTCTGGAAATATATCCTGCCTCCAAGTAGGTTTGCGTACAGTGGTGATGGGTTTTGGTGTTGTTAGTGCGTTTATGGGATCTTCGTGCATCTTTGCTTTGGCTATTTCTGCAAAGTTTCTCCGCTTTAGTTTCCCATTTCCCAAATTGTTTAGTCTTTGGTACATTGGGTGGTCCGTCAGTCTTCGGAGTTTCTCTGACTGCAGCTGGGCTCTGCAGTCTCTTCTATCGGTCATGGATTGCAGTTTTGTAATCTTTTCAAGTTCTACAATTGGCGTTGACTTCATGCCACCTGTTATAATTCTCATGGCTTGGTTTTGAAGTTTGTTAACTTTATCGAAGTTCGCCTTCGCTGCTGTTGTCCATGCCGCAATGCCATACTCGAGAACTGGTCTCACTCTTCCAGTGTACAGTTTCTTTAGTATGCCTTCGTCTGCTCCCCAGCTTGTGCCAGCAAGTTTCCTCATGATTGCCATTCTTTCTCTGGCTTTCATTCGGTTTCTCTCAATCTGACTTTTCCATGTCATGCGCCGATCAAATGTGACTCCCAGATAGGTTGGGTTGTCGTTTGGCTGCAGGATTTTGCCATTTAGACTTAATTTGGTACTTTGGGGTTTTAATGAAAGCGAGAATATTGTGCACGTGGTTTTCTCCTCGTTTATTTTGACCAGCCATGAGTTCGCCCACTCTTCCAGCGATGTTAGGGCCGTCTGCATCCGATTTCTTGCTATGGTGAGATTCTTTTCAGAGGTCCACATAGCCAGATGGTCTGCAAACATTGAGCTATGGACTCTTCTTGGTATATTCTCTGTAATATCGTTTATATATACCAGGAAGAGTGTGGGTGACAGTACTCCCCCTTGGGGTACTCCCTGCTCGAGTGTCACCTTTTTGTACATCTGCCCTTGTACTTGGACTCTGGCCGTTCTTTGTTTGAGGTAGTGGCTGATCCACTTGTACATTTTCCCACAAACATCACTTCTTCTTAGCTTGACCCTAAGTCCATCTTTCCAGACTTTGTCAAATGCCTTTTCCAGATCCACCCAAACAGCTACTGTGTGTTTCTGTGCCTGGTAGGCATCTTCTATCTCCTGGGCTATGAGGATGACCTGGTCCTCAGTGGATCTGTGCTGTCTAAAGCCGGCTTGCTGTGGAATTAGTATTCGTTTTTCTTCCAGATGCCACATCAGTCTGGTGTTTATCATCCGTTCCATCAGCTTGCCGACACAGCTCAGTAGGCTGATGGGCCTGTATCCATTTGGATCTGTTTTATCCTTTCCTGTTTTTGGTACTGGTACCAGTATTGCATCTTTCCATGGCTCGCTGATCAACTCTGGACGGATTCCGTATCACACCTGCCATGTTTTCAACGGTCTGTCGAGGAAACTCTTAGCCGGAGGATAATGACATTTTGTAAACTTGACGGTATGTGTTTTTTACATCATAAGTGACGTAATTATGAGCATCGTACGTATGTTCACTTGGTGCAGTTAGGTCTAGTTTAGGTTAGATATGTTGTTAGGACTATGCAGTTAGGTCCGGTTTAGGTTAGATATGTTGTTAGGACTATGCAGTTAGGTATGTTGTGCTTTGAGAAAAAAGGATGTAACTGCAGTCCATAATGATAATGAATATGACTCGTAAGACCAATCCGAGCAGAAACGCGTCTTCAACAGTATGTGAAGGAAAATCAGGACTGTTTGCATCATTGCATGGTGTAGCATGTCTTCTCAAATGCTGAGTCCTTAGCCTACCTCAGTATCTCCATTGTCTGTATTCTATGCTTATTCCTGCCCTCCATGTAACACTATCCACGGGTGTCCTGTTCCCATGATTCCAAATTGATGTTTGCATCACTCAAATCCTGCTTGCACACATCCTTGTACCGAAATAGTGGCCGACCTTGAGACATTTTCTCTAACCAGATTATAATCCTTCTTTGCCGTTATTTGCATATTTCTTCTGGCAAACTCATTATCGTTCTTCTTCTTTGCCTATAAAATCTTTTGGATACATAGACCCTCAAACAATCCTGTTTTGTGTAGTTTCTTGCAGTTTTATTTTAACTTTTCCCCATTTTCCTTTTACCGGCCTCAAGGAAGGTCATCTTCTTCTTCTATGTTCATTCTCAATCTCCCACTACCAAGATCTGAACTGGGCTTTGCAAGTAGCAGGATGTAGCCCGAAGAACGGAATGCGATATTTGTACCTTTCGACCCTACACATCCGTCTTCGGCAGCAGGCATTTTTTTAGTACCAGGTTAGCCTTTCTTTCTCCTTAGCCAGCCTGCTTTGTTGCTCATGATTCACCGTATGGAGGTGTAGAAGGGTTTTGGCAGCTCTGGTTCACTGGCCCTAAAGCTTGCCTGCGATGTTTGCACCTTTTGGTCTGACACATCCGACTTCGGCAGAATCAGAAGATCAATACTCCACATGTTCTATCACCTTCATCTGCCACATTGCCTTTTTTGGAATGCCAAGGGTCTTAGTCTTAGTCGACCTGTACTTCTACAGCAGTAGATGCCCTTGTGTAGGTCCCAGCTCTAGCGGGAGCTTGATGTAGCTGGGACTGGGATTTTCTGCAAAGGGAGGCTCGGGCAGCTTAATACTCGACTGCGTTGGGACAAGCCCTTACGGAGGGTAGTTAACCGATGTGCGAGTCCATCTTAATAGACTCAAACACGACAGCAAAGTAGACCCGCAGCCTAGTAGGCACCATCTATGCTGCTCTCAACAAACCACCTAACCATGACCGGTGTTATGCCATGTCACACAGTTAGTCACCTCTTACGACATGCTCTCTGGGAGGCAGTGGTGCTATTCTTGTACTTGTCAAACTTTTACATTTCCTTATCTGGAAACTCAAATTACATTTTTCCTTCTTAGAATCTTCTGTGTTTTTAAAGATGTATTGTCTGTTTGTCTGCCTCTTTAGTCAGATTATTCCCCAGTTGGAGGCCATAATGTGAATACCATATCAATATCTTACAACACCGATTGGCTCTTCAGGATGGACGAATGTCACTTTCACAAATTTTATAAAAGGCAGCAAAAGAGGGTTGTCCATGAGGCTAGCAACATCATGTAAAACAAAGTGCTATAAAAACTACCACTGCATACAGTCATTTATAAAGGCGGGCTTAGGGTGGTCAGCTGCAGGGGTCACCATATCCTACATGTGTAACGGACAGGATAATAGTTACCTTACTTAATCCTATCCTGATTGTGTTTTTCCTCTAGGATGTTGAAGGAGGGGAGGATGTTAAAGAGATCTTAGACAAACTGCCTCACAGACCTAAGCGATGGGTAAATATATGTTATTTTATTGTCGCTTTGTCAACTGAATGTATTAGCTTAACTTAATTTAACCTCATTATACTGGTTTAGAAGACTCTGCAGAGTCTTTATACAACCAGTTTTTGTCTTGTTTTTCCTGTAACAGCAAGAGGTCACAGCACTCAGTCTGAGTGTGATGTGTCTTAGACAGCTTGCTAACTGGGCAGGGTCCAATCTCTCCCAGGCGACGTGCTTTAGTCCATTATTGAACCGTGTGTACATTTCATAGCCACACCAAAACTGACACTATCTGCAAATACAATACAGTGTAACCGAAATACTATTACATATAGCTGATGACCATGCCAGAACAATCAGAGGTAAAATGAATTAACTCAAGTGTAAGTTGTCGACTAGTGTGAATGCCAGTCAAATCCGTGGCCTGGCCGCATCTATAATGAACTATAACACGAGAGTAAAGTTGGACCAATGGCCTGTTTTTTTACTGCTCTCTTTAACGAGATAACCAAATCAGTGCTGTCTAAATGGAATGTGTGTTGTAATTTGAAAACAGTTGCAATTTGCTAATCAGTAGAACTTCTATTATCAGTCAAAGTATTGTGGTACTGAGACCAAGATTGGTAAGCGAAACCAGGTAGCTGTGAAAAATTTTTAATCAATGCTGGGTATGTTTACAAATAAACATTACATGTAGGAGCAAGGAAGTGATAATCAAGCTGTATACAGCATTAGTGAGACTTAATTTGAAGTACTGTGTTCAGGTGGAGTTCTATTCATAGAGTGGATATTTACATGCTAGAAAGTATGCAAAGAAGAGCTACTAAATTAATGGGATTCCAAAATTATAGTTATGAGAAAATACTCAGACAAACTTGTCTAGTGTCTAGAACAGAGAAGAAATTGAAGTGACAATATAAATTTATAAGATAATCAATGGAAAGGATAATTTATACCAAGTTACAAGGACCGGCTACAAGAACAAGAGGGCACAGCTTAAAATTCTTTAAAGACAGGTCAGATTAAATATTAGGAAATATTATTTTTAACCCTATAAGGTCACACAGCGTGTTAGCAATGCATCTTGAGTATGTTGCTAACCAAGCAGGGTCCACTTGACATGCTTGTAAACAATATCAAACTTAAACACGCAAAAGAGCTCATATATCTGGGAAGAACTTTTACAAAAGATGGAAGGCTTGATAGAGAGATTGAAACTTGATGTCAGAAAGCCTTGACTTGACCGATCAACTATCAATACACACTTACAATACAAGAAGATCTGACTACCTGGCATGAGTAATTTTGTCATGGAGCAGATGGATAGGTGACATAATAAAAGAAAACCTACAAAAATAATGGCTTACAATGCAACACACTTGGCCCAAAAAAGCAAATATGGTGCTCAACGTCACAAGGGGATGGAAAAGAAAGTAAGTAAGATGGTCATTAGGGCGACAGATAATTGAAGTTCTACTGTACCTTTGACTATTTATTTGCAATGCTTTGAAAGCACATTTTATTTGTAATTTTGTTTGCTTGTTTAAGAATACAGAAAATGCTAATTCATGTTGAATTGTGTTGTTGATATTAATACTAATTTTGATGAAATGTAGCTGAAAGGAAACACATCATTTGTTGTTGATTATGTGAATTCAGTTTGTTGACTATGTTTCCACATGTCTCTAGAACCAAGTGTCTTCGTCTGTAAGTACTCAGTAGAATGAAACATTAGTTTTACTTGAGTGTGCTTTTTGTTTTTCATTTTGTGTTAAGTTTTTTATATTTTCTTAAAAATTAAAGAGATTTTATATTTCGTCGCTTCACTAATAAGAATTAGACGGGGTGAGCATTAAAATGTATTTAAAAAATTTCAGAAGATAAGAAAACAGTTTTTGTACATTGAAACCAATGTCCCTTATAAAACCTTGCAATCGTCTACCAGTGCATTCAGCCATACACATCGTATTCGAATCACGGTGAATACCGGGATTTTTTTTCACGTGGATCCTCTGGGTAATGAGATGGGACTCCCGAGTTCAGTGTAGAGCACGTTAAAAATTCCTTGACATTTGGAAATCGAAAAGAGTAGGCTCAACAGCAGCTGCCCGGACAAAATTTAAATTAAAAATCGACCCTTGTTATTTATACCTATCCCAGGTAGTTTGTTAAGAGCAGCTATAGATGGCACCTAACTGGCTGCTGGTCTACTTAGCTCTAGTGTTTGAGTCTATTAAGATGGACACGCACATTGGTAAAAACCACCCTCCAAGAAACTGGTTATATACAGACTCTGCAGAGTCTTCTAAATCAGTATAAAGATGTTAAGTTAAATCTTATTGTTATTAATCAGATTTCCTGATCAGCTCTTGAGGATTCTAGTTAATAGTGCTGGGAGTCCTGTGGATGTCTTTCACACCCTGGTCAGGAACCAGAAATGTATTTGGATCCTTCCTGATCACAGAGGGGAGCATGTTGCATTAGACGATGTGCAATGTCCAGTGCAGATCTAGAACAATTCTGAGCAGCCCTTGACGGGCTTACCATTTCCACCATCATATAGGGCCTCGAGAGGAGTCTCCTTTCTGTCAGTTCAGTTTCAGTGAGACAGCCAATCGAGATGGCAGTACTGTCTGCCTTTAGTGCACCAGGTGGACTGACAGCTTCTCGATACTGTTTGCAGACACATACCACAACAGTACCACAAAATGTAGTCTTACTCACTTGCTGGGAGGCGTGGCTTGGGGCAAGCCCAGCGCTCGATCCGCCATGCGAGATGCAGATTACTGTTCAAATACTGGTAGTGCGTCACGCGATTTTTGAGAGGAGAGATCCAGATGATAATTTTGTATCCCATTTTTATAATGAAATTAGAAAAGAGTGTATTGTTATGACCATGGCGTTACTACTAATATGATAAAGGAGGCAAGGTACAAGTCTCTGATGCCCTAAAACCTGAATGCTCTAGGTAGATGAAAGTCCATAAGGATGAATTAGACTATAACAAATGTTTCAAAATACAGCCGCTTACAAGAACAAGAAAGCACAGGTCCAGATAAGATAGTGGGGTACCAGGAAATATTTTTATTCTCTTCTAGTGGTGAATGCTTGGAATGTATTGTCATAGCAGATAGTGAAGGGAAGGTCTTCTTTCTTTTTCTTCTTCGTACGCAGTCAGACAGTAACCATTATTTTTTTAAAAAAAGCAGCCGTCATCCTGAGGCTGTCGACACTGCCATAGAGCTTGTCTAGTGTTGCCACTGGTGATGGCCACATCTGCTCTCTCTGATTCTCGTATGTCAGGCAGTTTTGCAGCAAATGCTCAGCGGTCATTTTCCCGGTACCACACGGGCATTCGTCGGTGCCACCTATCTTAAATTTGTTGAATAGGTGGTACCTCAGTCTGTTGTGGCCAGTGCGAAGTCTGAAGACAACGACCTGCTCTCTTCTGTTCAACTGGTAATAGACATCGTTTTTGGTGTAGCCAGTATGTTCGGTTTCCCATTTGGTCATGTATCTAGCTCTAATAAGCCGTTTTGATTCTTCGAATGTCATACTAGTATCTGGTTGTGGTAGTTTTGCACCTTCTTTTGCCAGTCTGTCTGCCTCCTCGTTGCCTTGGATGTTGCAGTGAGATGGAACCCACTGCACCACTACCCTTTTTAGTGCGGCCTGCTGGCATAGTTGACAGAGTACTGCTCTTAAATCATTAAGTTCAGTATTTTTCTGGCTTTTTAGTTCTGTTACTATGGCCAGAGCATCTGTAAGCAGGACTATGTGGCTTTCATTCCTTTTACCTGTCACCATTTCTTCCACTGCCGCCCTCAGTGCCTCTGCTCTGAAATTGCTTGTGTATTTTCCAGTAGCAAATGACAGTGTTATTTTTCTGGAAGGGAAGGTCAACTAATGCATTCAAGAATAGATTGGATGCGCATAGTTATTTTTAGATCAAGTAAATGTAAAAGAAACTGGTTGTGTACAAAGTCTTCTAAACCAGTATAACGACGCTATGTTCAATTAATTTTGCATTGGGGGGTTATCTATCTAGGAGAAAGAAATCATTGGCTGTCTTGTAGGTAGTCAAGTGGTTACCCGAAGACAAAAAAGGGGGACTTGCTGAAAGTGGATGTGCCCCCATTAGAGAAAGGCACATAAATAGCACAGTCAAATGTACAATGCACAAAATACATCGTACACAAAAAAAAAAAATATTTAGATGATACTAATGTATGTTATTAATAATATTTATAATATAGATTTAATCTTATTAATATTAATCTCTTTTTAGGTGCTTCATTTTTTTTACTGCCATTTTGTCAGGTTTATAATTATTTACTGCGCGATATTTATAATAACATTTTTTTTAAAGTAATCGTATAATTGTTTTACTGCCATTTTTTAAGGTTTTCAATTATTTGCTGCACACAGCTGCTCACAATTGTTGACATTGCAATATTCTGCGTGTACAGACAGAAAATTTAGCACACAAGCCACCGACTAATAAGAAACACTAGCAGAGACATGTCTTGAAATAATGCGAACAGATTTTTTAAATGTCTGAAAGCTATAGCACATATTTTTTTTAAAGAACTGTTTAACAAGTTTGAAAATGTTTATCTGCATGGCCAATGTAGAAAATAATCTAGGTTTAGAATTGCATGTATAATATAACATCCATTATCTCTTTCCTGTATTTATATTATCACACCAAAATGTGTCCACCCATATTGATAAAAACCCCTAGTCAGCGTGATTTGTGAAAGAAATTTGTTACCACAGCCAACTTTATGTTTGTTTTACCATTACAAGCCAACTCTTCTTCAAAAATAATTTCATGGATCTCAGATTAGTAAAAGTCTGGCATGATGTTTGGCATGTGTTTTGAAACTATAGAAAACCTATATTTCCTGTTCTGATATTCTAAATATATCTTCATAGTTCCCGTATGCAAAATGATTATTTCATGCAGTTTCAGAAAAAAACACAATGCTGCAAAGCCATTGGTTGATAAACTGCTAGAGCTTAAGAAAGCCTTGGGTGAACTAAAAGGCAAAAGAAAGGTAGTGGTACAGTGGATACCATCACACTGTGGCATACCAGGAAATGAGGCGGCAGAGGAGGGAGCAACACGAGAACAAAACGAACAAACAATCACCTTCCAAGAAAAGAAGACACTTAGCCAAGCAATAAGGAAAGTTGACCAAACGAAAGACAACTATCACTGTCTTGATCAAGCAGATCAAATGATCCTGTTCCGCTTGAGAATGGGACATAACAGATTGAAACGCCATTTACACCGGCTAAAATTGGCTCCATCGCCAATGTGTATGTGCGGACAGGCAGCACAGACATCCGAACAAATCCTGCAAGACTGTTATATGCTGAGACAATTGTGTACTGAGCACAGGCCCACGGAGATGAATCTCCACACAAAGCTGTTTGGAAGCCCCTTAAGAACTCCACTATAGCAACCTTTATCCAGAGAACTGGAATTCACACGTAGATGTAACAAGAAAAAACTCGGCGAACGAGAAGTTGAAGCCATTGATGCAGATTGTCACTTACTAGGAGCAATCAAAACAGACGTCAATACTTCAACAAAGATATTACACAAATTACATCACCCATTTCATTAGTCACCAAATGATATGAGCATAACACATGTCCCATACGCCACATGGTGTTTTTTTTTCTTTTTCGTTCAGAATATTTCTCTATTCCTTCCAGCTCAGTACATCCGACTTCAGCATACATTTTATGTAAGGGTCTGCTTTCTCCTGAATTTTCTAAGGGTTTGCTTCCCCAGGGTAACAGTCAGTGCTGTGAGGGGGGAGCAAACCCAGGACTTTTGAGTTGTGAGCCGTGTCACTTAACCACTAGCTCACGCCATCCCCACCACATGGTGTGAAACGGGATCTTTACTTTTTACTAAAGTGTGGTTTGAATTGTGGTATATTACCGGGTAATGTTGTGTTGTTTTTGTTGTCTGTAGGTAATCATACTGAGGCATTCACTTTTGACTAATATTCTCTAGTAGCAGGTTGTAATGACTAATCTTACATCTCAGGGTCTATTGAAGAAGGTACTCTTGGGTGTTCCTGACTGTAGTGCAATATATCTCAACAGTATCACCATTATATTAAAAACCACTAATCTAAAATAATACTTGAAATAAGTTAAAATTAATACAGTGCATGACATTAGGTTTTTTTTTCTGTTTTGAGTGAAACACTATTTTTTTGCACATCTTTAACTGTGCATTTACTTACTTCCTGGTATCCAAACAGGCAGGTGTATCCCTGCTGCCAGGTAGCCGAAGGATAGCTGTAGTATTGTTTTTGGGATTTTACTTTCTACAGCTTATTATGTCTGGGGGAACTGCGTTTGCACTGTAACAAATATTAACGGTGGTAATAGCATATGCCTTTTATTATTGAATGGTCACTGCGAGTTTTTGAGACTAAGCCTGAACTGTGAGACTGATTCCGAAGCAGATGATCAACATCTTCACCATTGAATGTACTGCTGATCATCACACAGTGCGTGGTTTGTAGAGCCATTGTTTCTTTCTGGCATGTTGTAAGATGTGACTAGGGAATGTTGTGTATGGAGCTAGCAACATCACCGTGTAAACACCATTGCCACTTAAACTGCACTGCAAAAAATTGATTCAAGATTTTCTTATTCTTCGTCTGCGTTCATTCACAATCTTCCACTACCAAGCCCTGAACAGGACTTTGCAAGTAGCAGGATGTAGTTAGGAGAATGGAATGCATTGTCGCTAGTTTACAGCTTGGATACGATATTTGCACCTTACGGTCCGACACATCCGTCTTTGGCAGCAAAGGAAATGCGATGTTGGACCTATACTTCTATCATGTGTAGTAAAAAGAAAAGAAATTATGTTAAAGATGGTGTGTTATAGGACTGATTATGTCGTCATAAGTGACCCTAATACCATCACCAGAACTGCCCCACTGGCCCCAGAAGATGATATCAGTACTAGAGCTGCGCCCAATAAGAACATTAGCAGATTAATGCATACAGTGGTCCTGTCAATATTCCTCTATGCTTGTGAGACATGGACAATTACAGCTGATCTTCAGCAAAGGATACAGGCCTTGGAGATCAGATGTTTTTGAAGACTTGTAAACGTCACGTACAAAGATTGACTTACAAATGAGGAAATACGAGATAGAATTACAACAGCAATAGGGCCTTTTGAAGACCTCTTGGCAACTGTCAAAAGAAGGAAACTCACTTGGTAAGGTCATATATCGAGATCAAATGGTCTTGCGAATATGATCCTCCACGGAAAGGTGCAAGGCAGATGACGAAGAGGCCTACCCAAAAAGAGGTGGGAGGACAACATAAAAGAAGGAACATTTCTCCGACCAGAAGAGGCACAGGCAGCAGCCGTTGACAGAGAGGGATGGCGTGGAGTTGTGAGGATGTCTTCATGTGTGCCCCAACGACCTCACCGGTTACGGGATGACCTGACCTGATATAACAACACCAATATACTTTTCCTAGAAGGTGCATGTATAGAATGACGTTTAAATCAAACATTTTGTGTGCATTAAATCTTACGTTGTTAGATTAATTCTGGGATTTTTATATTTGCTTCTCCAAGTCAATCCAGCTGTAAATGGGTAAAATTTCAGAGCCACGGCAGGAGCTGTAGAGTTTGTACTCTAGGTCGTCTGCACTTTCAGTAATAAAAGGGACTGAGCACAGATGGGGGTCGTCCAGGTGCAATGAAGTCATTTCTATGAGCCATTTTCCAAATTTTGTTTTCTACGTTACTTACAATGGCTTGCCTAATCTAGTTATAACATTTAACGTACTGTAACTTCTCATGTGCAACACACACATTTTTTTTCTCACTTTGACCTGCTAAAACTTAGTTGCGCATTATACACGAGTACCGTTACTAAAAAAATATGTAATTTCATAAACCAAAAGTAACCTACATTCAAAAGTTTGTTGTAGTTTCAGTGAAAATGGTGTGAAATTGTATGGGCCATGTGTTTTCATGTCATTACTCATTTTAAATTTTCATAAATTAAAATCTTTAAAAATCATGGCGCGTATTATACCCAAATTTTCATTTTACCAAAGATCATTGGGCTAAATCTAGCATGTGTACTATGCATGAGTGCGTATTCAATGTGAGATTTTATGGTAGTTATGATTTAGTTATTAGTTGACCTGTACTTCTACAGGGGCAAATGCCTCTGTGCAGGTCCCAGCTTTGGTATGAGCTGGATGTAGTCGGGAGAAGGGTTCCTGCTTAGCGGGCTATGCTCAAGCAGCTTAATACTCCGCTGCGTTGGGGCAAGCAATTACGGAAGGTGGTTAACCAATGTGCGAGTCCATCTTAATAGACTCAAACACTAGAGCAAAGTAGACCCACAACCATCTAATACAAAGTTTGCTGTACATACATCTGTTGATCAAATTCTGCTTGATGTTGATGATATAATCCCTTTAGCTGTGAGGTGGCAGCTCTTGATAGCCCAATGCTTCCCGGACAAAAGCACACATACTCCTCAATTGTTGATATGATGTCCAATCTTGTATAAAGTCTGTTGTCTTAGAGACATCATGATTGCGAAGGGGGATTATGGATGCATCTTTCTAGTATCCCTGAAGGGAGGCAGGATTGTCACGTCCTGCCATATTCATTTGGAACGGCTACCTTATCATTCTTCCGTCAGTTTTGCCAGCCCGTCTGTAGTGATGGTATGTGTGGCGTTCCCCGCCACCTGGAAAATCATCACAAAGGGGCAGAGGTGCAATGTCCGCTGGTCTTCATCTCTTTGTCATCCATGAGGATAAATGAGGACAAAAAGTAAAGAACGGTGGATGTGGGAATGGATTGGTGCAGCCCAGAGCATGTACCACTCGCTGGTGGTTTCTGCAGCTACACCTACATGGCTCCATCTGCTCCTCAGCCCTTTTGTCTGGCCCCTCTCCAAGGACCTGTCCGTCTTGGGTGACCTGTCAGGAGTAAAACTCTCGCTGACATAGTTCCTTGGATCATTGGAGCGCGGCAAGGAAGGTTTACGTATGGAGAGATTTTGCTAGATAGAATTTAAGATTAAGAGAATACTGATATGTAGTGTATCCTTTTTTTCAGAGCTCGTATGTGGAAAACAGTGAAGCGATGGCTGGCAATCCATACCACACATTTCACGGTGCAACTTTCAAACCTTCAAGTCCAGAAACAGCTTTTGGTATCAGGAAACGAGGCTCTGCCTATTTGTCATTCTCACCTTCCAGGGTTGATGATGACGAGAGGCACAACTCTGTATATTTCACCACAACTCATCGCTTTGTTCCTGCCATGGATGCCTACCACAGTCCAAGAATCTCTCACAGATCTCCGGGAAGATTTTTCAGCAAAAAGCCGAAAGGTCGGTTTCACGTGGCAAAAGTTGAAGAGGATGGACATGACGTTCCAAAAGGACTTGCTGCATCTAGCTCTCCCTCTAAGGTGGAGATAATGCCTGCAATAACAGAACGGGAGTATGTTCCACTATTAGACACGTCTTCCAAGGAAATATAACTCTTTGCAGATAATATTGGCCGTCTTGAATGGATTCGCCAGCCTTCTCACATATTCACTTATTGGTGTTGTAACATAAAATTGTTAATTAATGAATAGTTTGCTAATTTTTTAGAAGTATAATTATTTGTAGAAAAATTTTATTTGATCTGTTACAGATTCTCCATAATTATCATGTCTTCCTTGTAACATTATATAATTACTATTGTCTTCTTGTATTGTAACTGTTCACCATTGTCTTCCTCTTCTGTAACATAAAAATGTTTACTTTTCAAGAACAGTGCCTTTACTTTTTCACAGAATGATTTGCAATTTTTGATAAGTGTAAGAGTTGGTAGATGTGTGTGATTCAACCTTTGCAAACTCATCAGTGTTCTCACATATTATCTTCCTTGTTAGTTACTTTGTTTCCATTCCACTTTTGCCTTCGTGCCTTGTGGGGAGCTTACGTTTTCTGCCCTGTGCCAAGTGCTTTGCATCAGTCATTTTGAGTCCTTGTCATTCCACGATTACTCTGTTATTTATCCACCTACCTCATAGCCACACTCTTGCCATGTAACCAGATCTACTAGCATTGTAGATCTACCACTGAAATTGATGGGGGTGCATTCTCATGAGATGACAGAACCAGCGCTTCTTTTGTCTGGAAATGCACTCTGCACTTTGAATGTCTTTGTTTCCAGCACTTTGCCTGGTGACACCAATGATGCGTTTTACAAGTTGAAATTCTGCTCTCATGCGCCTCGTACTGGGACCATGTTTGACACTGGTAGCACAGAGTTGGCATAAATATACTGTTTATCAGCTGTTGCTCTGTTGCCAAACTAATCCTTGGGTCCCTAAGCAGTGGTGACAGCTGACAAGTCACTGCAGATGTTTATGACACCTAATCTCGATTTCCCAGTCGATCGTATCATCTGCTGAAAAAAATATGGTCTAAATACCTGAACTCATGGGCCTGTTGAAGAGCAAGTTACACTTATGTTGAGTGGCCCAACTGTTCTGCTGATCCTCATAGTTTCTGTCTTTATCTTGTCATTCTCATGTTGTATTTCACACAGCATGTGACAACGTAGCTTCCTTATGCTGTAACATAAAATTGTATGAATAGCTTCTGCCATTTGTTGAACATCATAGATTGATTTGCCGTTCTTATTGTTGATTAAAGATTCTAGATGACATTTTAAGATTCTCTGTTATTCTTACATATTGTGTTCCTTGTGTAGAAATGTCTTGCTTTTCTCAGCATTGTTGACTGGATTACCATTCTTCAGAAGGAATTGTAGATTAAAATTGACTTTTACAGATCTACCATTAGTCTCTCATATTGTCTTCCTTCTACAGCAACATTAAAATTGTTTACCATCATCTTGTCTTCTTTTTGTGGCTACATAAAATTGTTGACCATTGTCTCGTCTGTCTTCTATGGCTACATAAAATTGTTGACCATTGTCTCGTCTGTCTTCTATGGCTACATAAAATTGTTGACCATTGTCTCGTCTGTCTTCTATGGCTACATAAAATTGTTGACCATTGTCTCGTCTGTCTTCTATGGCTACATAAAATTGTTGACCATTGTCTCGTCTGTCTTCTATGGCTACATAAAATTGTTGACCATTGTCTCGTCTGTCTTCTATGGCTACATAAAATTGTTGACCATTGTCTCGTCTGTCTTCTATGGCTACATAAAATTGTTGACCATTGTCTTGTCTTTCTTTTGTTAACTACATAAAACTGTCCCCCGTTATCTTTATTTTCTACAGCAATATAAAATCGTTCACCACTGTCTTTCTTCTATGGTAGTGTAAAATTGTTCACCATTGTCTTTCTTCTGTGTCTACATAAAATTGGGCATGAATTTTTCCATAGCTTCGAGTGACTGCCCATGAGAATCATGTGTTAGTAAACTTGACATTTGCGGATTCAATATTACCCTCGTGTTTTGTCTTATGATTAATCATTGTTATTACTTTTCTATAAAAGTAAAGTAAAAGTCAGCCGTCTTGGTTGAATGGTGCCTTAATACTGTGTATTTTTGACATTTATATTTCATTAAAACAACTGTATAAAGTATTAGTGAGACCTAAATTGGAGTATTGTATTCAGGTCTGCTGAACATCTGCTGCAGAACTGCCCGACATACGAGGATCAGAGAGAGCAGATGTGGCCATCACCAGTGGACCTGCAAGACAAGTTCTATGGCAGTGGCGACAGCCTCAGGATGACCGCCGCTTTTTTCGAAAAAATAATGGTTACTGTCTGACTGTGTACGAAGAAGAAGAAGAAGAAGTATTCAGGTGTGGAGCCCTTATCATAAAGTGCTTATAAACATGCTAGGAAGGATAGAGCGAGCTATAAAACTGATCATGAGATTCTAGAATTAAAGTTATGAGGAAAGACTCAGAAAAACTGGTCTACAATGTTTAGAACAAAGACCTCAAACAAAGAACGGCCAGAGTCCAAGTACAAGGGCAGATGAGCAAAAAGGTGACACTCGAGCAGGGAGTACCCCAAGGGGGAGTACTGTCACCCACACTCTTCCTGGTATATATAAACGATATTACAAAGAATATACCAAGAAGAGTCCATAGCTCAATGTTTGCAGACGATCTGGCTATGTGGACCTCTGAAAAGAATCTCACTATAGCAAGAAATCGGATGCAAACGGCCCTAACATCGCTGGAAGAGTGGGCGAACTCATGGCTGGTCAAAATAAACGAGGAGAAAACCACGTGCACAATATTCTCGCTCTCATTAAAACCCCAAAGTACCAAATTAAGCCTAAATGGCAACCCAACCTATCTGGGAGTCACATTTGATCGGCGCATGACATGGAAAAGTCAGATTGAGAGAAACCGAATGAAAGCCAGAGAAAGAATGGCGATCATGAGGAAACTTGCTGGCACAAGCTGGGGAGCAGACGAAGGCATACTAAAGAAACTGTACACTGGAAGAGTGAGACCAGTTCTCGAGTATGGCATCGCGGCATGGACAACAGCAGCGAAGGCGAACTTCGATAAAGTTAACAAACTTCAAAACCAAGCCATGAGAATTATAACAGGTGGCATGAAGTCAACGCCAATTGTAGAACTTGAAAAGATTACAAAACTGCAATCCATGACCGACAGAAGAGACTGCAGAGCCCAGCTGCAGTCAGAGAAACTCCGAAGACTGACGGACCATCCAATGTACCAGAGACTAAACAATTTGGGAACTGGGAAACTAAAGCGGAGAAACTTTGCAGAAATAGCCAAAGCAAAGATGCACGAAGATCCCATAAACGCACTAACAACACCAAAACCCATCACTACTGTACGAAAACCTACTTGGAGGCAGGATATATTTCCAGAGGTGGTAGAAAATATACCAGGTATTGCAAACAAAAACTGCCAGACCGAAAAAGAAAGGAGAGACACTACCCTAAGCTTCATAATGAAAAGCTACCCAAGCATGGACTGGACCCATGCATACACCGACGGTTCTGTAACAAACGCTACACAGAACGGAGGGGCAGGAGCATTCCTGAACCTACCAAATGGCAGAAAAATAACACTGTCACTCGCTACTGGTAAGTACACAAGCAATTTCAGAGCGGAGGCAGAGGCACTGAGGGCGGCAGTGGAAGAAATGGCAACACACAGTGAAAACGAGAGCCACATAGTCTTGCTGACAGATGCTCTCGCCGTAGTCACAGCGCTAAAAAGCCAGAAAAACACTGAGCTTAATGACTTAAGAGCAGCACTCTGCAAACTGTGCCAGCTGTCCGCACCAAAAAGGGTAGTGGTACAGTGGGTTCCGTCACACTGCAACATCCAAGGCAACGAGGAGGCAGACAGACTGGCAAAAGAAGGTGCAAGGCTACCACAAACAGATACCAGTATAACGTACGAAGAGTCAAAACGGCTTATCAAAGCCAGGTACATGACTAAATGGGAAACCGAACATACTGGTTACACCAAAAACGATGCCTATTACCAGTTGAACCGAAGAGAGCAGGTCGTTGTCTTCAGACTTCGCACTGGCCACAATAGACTGAGGTACCACCTATTCAACAAATTGAAGATAGGGTGTACCGACGAATGCCCGTGCGGTACTGGTAAAATGACCACTGAACATCTGCTGCAGAACTGCCCGACATACGAGGATCAGAGAGAGCAGATGTGGCCATTGCCAGTGGAACTGCAAGACAAGCTCTATGGTAGTGGCGAGAGTCTCAGGATGACCGCCGCTTTTTTCGAGAAAATAATGGTTACTGTCTGACTGTGTACGCAGAAGAAGAAGAAGAAGAAAACGAGAGCCACATAGTCTTGCTGACAGATGCTCTCGCCGTAGTCACAGCGCTAAAAAGCCAGAAAAACACTGAGCTTAATGACTTAAGAGCAGCACTCTGCAAACTGTGCCAGCTGTCCGCACCAAAAAGGGTAGTGGTACAGTGGGTTCCGTCACACTGCAACATCCAAGGCAACGAGGAGGCAGACAGACTGGCAAAAGAAGGTGCAAGGCTACCACAAACAGATACCAGTATAACGTACGAAGAGTCAAAACGGCTTATCAAAGCCAGGTACATGACTAAATGGGAAACCGAACATACTGGTTACACCAAAAACGATGCCTATTACCAGTTGAACCGAAGAGAGCAGGTCGTTGTCTTCAGACTTCGCACTGGCCACAATAGACTGAGGTACCACCTATTCAACAAATTGAAGATAGGGTGTACCGACGAATGCCCGTGCGGTACTGGTAAAATGACCACTGAACATCTGCTGCAGAACTGCCCGACATACGAGGATCAGAGAGAGCAGATGTGGCCATTGCCAGTGGAACTGCAAGACAAGCTCTATGGTAGTGGCGAGAGTCTCAGGATGACCGCCGCTTTTTTCGAGAAAATAATGGTTACTGTCTGACTGTGTACGCAGAAGAAGAAGAAGAAGAAGTTTAGAACAGAGACTAATTTGAGGTGACTTAATACAAGTTTATAAGATGATCAGAGGAATTGATAAATTAGACTATGCCAAGTTTTTCAAAATACAAACAACCGGCTACAAGAACAAGAGGGTACAGTTTCAAATTCTTTAAAGACGGGTCCAGATTAGATATTAGGAAATTATTTTTTAGGCAAAGAGTGGTGAATGCTTGTTGCCACAGGATGTGGTGAGGCAGGGTCAGTTATTGCATTCAAAAATAAATTGGATGTTCACAATTATTTTTAGTATTAGTATCGGTGGAGTGGAATAAACTGATTGTATACAGACTCCGTAGAGCCTTCTGAACTAGTATAATGAGGTCAAGTTAAAACGATAACTGAAAAGGTTATTTACAAAGATGTTTGTGTCAAAAATAATATAAGTGTAATTTTCATTGCTAAGGTATGTCTGACTTTTTATATACTTAGTCATTTTGTATATGCTTGCAATCAAGTGTTAGATAAATAGGTGATTGGTTTGATTTGCTTTTGCATTATGAATTGGGTTCTAAGATCAGTACAATGCCAGCAGTCAAAAACCAGAAGAGTCGTAATACAGTGGGTCACATTCCAGGCAATGAGGAGGCAGACAAACTGGTGAAAGAAGGTGAAAGGTTACCATTACCAGATATAAGTGTGTCGTATGAAAAGTCCAAAAGGTTTATTAGGGCCAGATACATGGACAAATGGGAAAGAGAACATACTGGCTGCACAAAAAATACTTATTACCACTTGAACAGAAGAGAGCAGTTGGTGGTCTTCAGACTCCGCACAGACCACAACAGTCTTTATTCAATAAACTGAAGATAGGCCCTACAAACGAGTACTGGGAAAATCGACTCCTGAAAATCTGCCGCAAAATTTCCCAACAAAGAAAGCACATATGGCCATCACCAGTGCCAACACTAGACAAACTCTATGGCAGTGTTGACAGCCTCAGGATGACCGCTGCTTTCTTCAAACAAATTCAAGTTGACGTCTGACAGCGTGTGAATTGGGTAGGAGTTTCATGACTTTTGTAATTTTTTTGTGGAGTTTGCTTTTCTAAAATTGTCAACTGCCAAAATGTTAGGGACCTCCAAGTTTATCGTTCATCTCCAATAGAACTTGACACTGATCTCATCTCTATGAGACTAGAAGATACTTGAAACTTGCAGGATTGAAACCATTCATCATCTTTTGCCTTCATATGTTCGTTCGTTCATTCATTTAGAGTGAAACGAGTGCCTTAATTCTCAGCTATAGCGATTCCCAGAAACTAAAGCTAAAATAGTTATTTTTCATAAATTTTGGTAGGAAAACGACTGCTGAAGACGGATGTGTTGGACTGAAAGGTGCAAATATTGCAGTCAAACTGTAAACTAGCGACACATTGCATTCCGTTCTTTGGAATACATTCTGCTACTTACAAAGGCATTCCCATTGCTGATTTATGCCTGGCTTTTTTTTAAAGCTGAGAAATTAAGAGCCTTTGCTCTGCACAATGTGCAGATTAGGTTTTTTAATTTCACCTGCAATAGAGCAAAACTTTGGCCATACCAGGGTTTGAATCTGTGTCCTGTTATTGCGAGGCTGATTCACTAACCGCCTGGTAACAAACTTCTCATTATTTAAAGTAAAGTAAAGTATCCCATAGCATTACTGCCGTAGGGGTGTGAGGTGTTAGCTATCTCATATTTCAAAGTCTCGGCTACATGAGGGCGGTAGCCATCTCCTCTCCCTCGCCGCTTTTACTTCCCGGACTGAACCGGTACCAATTTAAGGCTGGGTCGACCCGGGAGCCATTGCGGTCTAAAAAAAAACATTACCGCCTCAACTGGGGAATGAACCCAGGACCACTCAGATGCGACGCCAGCGCGCTAACCACTGCGCTACGCGGCTCCCTCTCATTGTTTAGAAAATGAAATATCCTCATCGTGTAGCATGTCGTTTGCCGAATGTCGCTCTCACATCAGCTGATCTGTAAGACTCCGTCTCTGGCCAGAACTCCCACCTCTGTCGCTGTCATCTTCAAGACCTTCGTGATGTCTTGTGTCCACATTCTCCTCAGTCTGTCTCTAACCTGCTTACCCTCGAGTACCGTTCTCTCCAGCCCATTTGATGTGACCAAAATATTTTCTAGATAAGATATTGTTTACTAGCCAATTTTCCTCTATATCCAGTTACTTTCCTGTACCTAGTTCAAAAGACCATATCCTCAAGTAACGTTCTCTCTAAGCCATTATGGCGCTTGATGTAGCAAAAATATTTCAGTTTTTTAGACAAGATATTTTCCTCGATGTCCAGTTTTTTAAGATGCTCTGCATTTTTCTTGTTCGCTGTCAGTGGTATTTTGAGCGTTTTCCTGGTGTCTCAAGATTCCATCTTTTTCTTAAGTGTTTGTGTGGTGGTCCACATTTCACATTCGTACGTTGCCACTGGGACGATGCAAGTTCACAGGATTTTTATTTTCGTCATTTTATTAGTGTTCTGCCACATGTTTCTCATTTTATTCAACTTCTGCACTGCCATAGCCATTCTCCTTCTGACTTCCTTCAGACAATTCCTTGAGCCGAGGTACTCAAAACTTGTGACTTTCTCAAATGAAACAATAAAGAATATACATTATATAGCCACAAGGCATGGCCACAGTATGACTGATTAGCTGACAAACCTCCAGGGACATTTATACTGTCTTATCTATGCTTGGATTCATTGCAACGTAAGAAAGAACCGGCAGGATGGTTTTTTAAGAGGAAATTCACATGCATAAGGTTTACGAGGCAAACAGAATAGGACCACTGTTTCTTTCCTTGCATGTTCTATAAGAGTGTTGTGCATATGGCTGGTAATGTCATCATGTAAAACCATTCCTATAAAACCTCACTTCATATGACTGGAATTGGTCTTTCCTAAAAGCTGGTATGGCTGATCCAAATGCAATGTTGAATCTATGCTTCAACAAGTAACTGGAATCAGGCTTTCCTAAGAGGGGGTTATGGTAAGCTAAAACTTGTATCTGGCTTTCATAAAAGCTGGTATAGGTAATCCAAATGGTTTGTTGGATCTATGCTACAACAAATGACTGGAATTGGGCTTTCCTAAAAGCCAGCACAGTAAATAGCATGTCATTTGCAGAACGTCGCTTCTTACAACCGCCACTTATTTGGCTGTTTCTTGGCAGGTATACAGTATGGTAGGTTGCCATTACTTTCCGTGCCTCAGAGAAACGAACACACCCATAAAAATCTTGTGCCTGCCAAACTGGACTCGATGGGATTCGAACTGGGTGTGTTGGAATTGTGAAACAGACATTTCACCCCTAGGCCACTCAGACCTAATAAAAGCCAAATGCAATGTTGAATCTATGCTACAACAAATTGAGTTTCTGGAAGTATATTTAAAAATAATATAATCAATTAATCATGTGGATAAAGGGCCATATTGAAATCAGTCAAAAGCCTCCTATTAGATGATGAAACAATGAAGTTGTGGTTTTTTTGTCGTATTATGATCGTTCTCCCATTTGATGCATATGAAAGTGGGTATTTGATGAAGTTGGGTGACAATTTTTGAGCCACTGTGGGAGCTACAAAGTTCACGATCTGTTACCAACACTTTCATCAATGAAAAGAACTGAGTGTATATAGGGGTACCCAGTTGCAATGAAGTGTCATTCTAACAGATTCCAGAAGCGTGCTCCAAGCCATCTCAAGGCCCAATCAAGATAGACTCTTACATGAAATCAAATATAACATCTGGTTGCTGTCCATAAAAAACAGATTTAGTCCTACAGTGGATTCCGGCCCGCTGCGAGATCCTTGGAAACAAGAAGGAAGATAAGCTTGCAAAAGTGGCACAGTCGTCATCCACAGAGCTATAAAGATGCAAAGACACTTATCAAACGATCCATGAGGACGGAATGGAGAGACCAGCACAAAGAATACAAACCAGAAAATGACGTCATAGACAAACCTGGCAGTGATGGGCAAAGATCTGCAGACTCAGAACGGGACATTGCAGTCTCAAGGTCCACCTCCAAAGAATGGGTCTTAGAGACACCACCACATGTGATTGCAGAACACCCAAGCAAACATCAGGATGTATCCTGCAGGACTGCCCTACTTATGCAGACCAACCAAAGAGATTCAGTCTGGCTAGGCAAGCGACCATACTAAAAAAACTGGGGGAACACGCAAAAACCTGAGATGCAGTCTCTTTCGTGAACCTCACCGGGCTAGAAGCATAGCATCAGTTGATTGAAGAAGAGGAAGAAGAAAGAAGATGTGTAGACTTTCAAAGATTATAACACACGCAAATGTACACCAAATGTAGGAAATAACCTTAAAATTTCAACCATCATAAAGAGCCGTAATAAGTATGTAATTCTACAAACTAAATCACAAAATGCAAACTTAACTTAATGTTTTTATACTAGTTTAGAAGACTCATCAGTCTGTATACCATCAGTTACATTTGCATTACTCTGCTCTAAAAGTTATGCGCATCCAATCTATTCTTAAATGCATTAACTGTCCCTGCCTCCACTACCTTCTGGGGCAATGCATTTCAATGCATCTCAGACTAAACAAATATTTCCTAATATCCAATCTGGACTTTTCTTTAGTTAATTTGTATTTGCGCCCTCTTGTTCTCGTTGGTGGTTGCATTTAGAAAAATTTGTCTAATTTAACCTTTCTTGTGGTTATCTTATAAACCTGTATTACTTCACCTATAATTCTTCTCTTTCCTAGACATTGTAGGCCAGTTTTTCTGATTCTTTCCTCATAACTGTAATTCTGCAATCCATCAGTTTTATCGCTCTTCTTTGTATCCTTTCCAGCATGTTTATATCTCCTCTATGATAAGTACACAGTACTCCAATCTAGGTCTAACCAATGCTTTATACAGTTTGATAATCACTTCCTTACACCTATGTTTAATATTTCTTTTTTTCATATCTTACATTGCTTTTGCTTTATTCACTGCTACCTGGACTTGCTCACTCACTTTACTTGTATGCTCTATTATAACCCCTAGGTCCATTTCCATATCTATAAATCTAATATTGTTCTCGCCAATTTTGTAATTATGTTTCATATTGGATCTACCCATGTAGATGACTGTACATTTATCTTTGTTAAACTCCATTTACCATCTCACAGACCATTCTTGAATTTTATCTAAATCCGACCTCAATATATCCACTTATGCTATACGAGACACTCCTACATAGTTTTTTAATCATGTATCCTATATCAATGTCCAAATTGTTTATATATATATCAAGAACAATATTGGTCCCAAAACTGAGCCCCGTGGCACTCCACTTTTTACTTTACACCACCCAGAGTACTCTTAATTTATACCCACTTTCTGCCTTCTTCTCGTTAACCAACTTTCAATCAATTTGGCAACTTCCCCACCTATTCCATGTGATTTTACCTGAAAAATATTTCAGGTCGGTTTTGGTCACAGCGAGCCCCAATTTTCAGCAGCCAATTTCAGTACCTTCAGGCTGGAAGTGGTTAATACACAACTGTTATATTCATCATTAGTCCCTTAACCTGAAAGGTCATTCGGGCACCAATACTGCAGTTTGTTGTGTTGGACCAGTTCCCGCGACTCAACTCAGTTTTGTGCGAGGATATTTGTTGAAGCTATGGACCTTCCCCATCCACTCTCTGATGTTGTCTTCCCATCTCTTTTTCTGCCTCCCTCTCTTACGCTTCCCAGGCACAATACCTTGCAGGACCGTCTTGGTCAACCCAGACGATCTTGAATCATGACCATACCATGTGAGCTTGCATGTCTTTTTATACAATTTTTAAAAATAAAACTGTGTTGTGGTCTTAGAAAAAATATTATATTTGTCATAAATTACCATATTTATAAATAATATTATACATGTTTGTCATATGTTACCATATTTATAAATAATATTATATATGTTTGTCATGTTACCATATTTATAAATAATGTTATATATGTTTGTAATATTTTACCTAATTTATAAATAATGTTATATATGTCTGTCATGTTATCATATTTATAAATAATATGTTATATATGATTTGGAGGTTTGAGATATATGTTTGTCATATGTTACCATATTTTATAAATAATATACTTATATATGTTTGTAATATTTTACCATATTTATAAATAATGTTATATATGTCTGTCATGTTATCATATTTATAAATAATATGTTATATATGATTTGGAGGTTTGAGATATATGTTTGTCATATGTTACCATATTTTATAAATAATATACTTATATATGTTTGTTATATTTTACCATATTTATAAATAATATGATATTTAGTTTACCTGAGTGGTACACCAGTTGAAAAGAATAGGCCACTGTTACCTTATAAGATGTTGTAAAAGTAATTTAAAGAGGGTTGTGTATGGATTTTTTTTTTTTTTTTTTTTTTTTTTTGGTATGGAGTTAACAGCTTCGTCATGTAAAAACCATTGTTATTGAGAACTGCTGTTGTGTTACAGGCTCACTATAACCACTTAACTTTCATTTTTAAAACTATCATCCCTTAACAGACGACCCTAATTAAAACACTAACAGTTATTTTAACTGCAGCAAAAGCAAATGAATGCTTATTATTACACAAAAATCATAACAATAAACTAGGCTCGTGAATCATATTATATTATCCAACAACCATTAAACTAACTATAATGTCTCTCAAGAGTTTTGTGCAAATAGCATAGGTATTTTCTTAACAACAGGTCCTATCACTTGATCATTTATAGCTAATGTTCCATTCACAGTCCTAACTCACTCTGAGTTGATACAATAATGTCTAGCTAACTAGTTCTCTGCCAATTTTCTGGTCCTCGCTTGTCTGGTGGCCTTGTTCTTTCTCTAAGCTTCTGGGTCTTAAAAGCCTCTTGTCTCGTCTTCAAGTCAGGAAGACGATTTCAGCGATTAGATCTTCAGGTTCTATTCGTCTAGTTAGGAACTATGCGACGACTACAGCGGTTTTTGCACCGAGGTGGCTCTCCAACTCAGGAATAACACCTTTGATGACAGCGGTTCTCGTGTTGACGACAGTGGTTCTGTCACTGTAAGTCTAAGTTTAAGAGTAACACCTTTGTTACGACGTGATGATAGCTTTGTGTTTAAGGAAACATGTCTCCATCTGACGAGTATGCATTCGAATGCCACTCCAGGAACTTATAATAAGCCAGTGTCACTTGTGACAAGGTGTCAGCGTCGAATCTAACAGGACAACATAAATCTTTCAAGTGCTCGGTCAAGATCCTACCTCTCAGTGACTAGAGTCTGCTTCAGTGACTTCTCTGTTGTACGAGAGTTATTCTATCTCTCTGTTCTAGTTACTCAACTTCAGTCAATGTTTCTCATTCTGGCCACCCTAGCCTAGTACACACAGGTGCTGGTAGAAATGGCGGATGACCGACCTTGTCAACATTACATCTGAATGTAGCAACTGGAAAAAAACTAGGTATCGAGCTAAGGGACCAAGGCTGGTGAGTCGCCAGAATAACATTTAGAAAGCAACAACAAACTACTGAATGAAAAATTGCAAAGAAACGCATGTTAGTTTAGTTAGTTTTCTTTCCACTAGTGCCGTTTGGTGTCGTGGGGAGCTGAAGTCATCTATCCTACGCCAAGTGCGTCGACTCGGTCAATGTGAGTCCTTGTTGCTGCACAATCACTTTGTCATCTATCCACCTACCTCGTGGCCGCCCCCTTGCTCTGTAGCCAGATCTACCAGCGTTGTAAGCCATCAGTGGAAGAGGGTGCATTCTCATGAGATGACCAAACCAACTCTTTTCTGCCTGGAAATGTATTCGACACAAGACATAGTGCAAACCATACTTTGAATGTCATCGTTCCGCATTCTGTCTCTCCTGTTAACACTGATGACTTTCCTCAAACACTTCATGTCACAAGTTGAAATTCTGCTCTCGTGCGTCCTTGACAGAGGCCATGTTTGGCACTGGTAGCACAAAATCGGCATAAATATAAGAAATGCACGACAGTCGATAATACGGACTGTGAAGGGAGTAGCGTTCTATAAAGGACATGTTACATGATAATGGTTGCTTTTTCGAATGCACATAATGAGCAGGTTTACTCTTTTGGGCGCCCTGAAAAGGACGTTAAGTGGCAGGTTGCAATAGCTTTCCTCACATTTCAAGCATGCTGATGAAGGTGGACTGGGGTCCTCCAGGCAGTTGTGTTATGCTTGGCTTCATCTGTGTGTTGCTCACTACTACAGGGATGACATTGATCCCTCACCTTGTTAGCCAGACTGCCACGAAAACAGCTAGTTTCCAGGGAGGGCTACGAGGAAGCGGAGCTGAGGGTCTTCGCCAGTATGTTGTGCCTGACCAGACGTTAGTCTTCTTTCCCAGACCTGCTAGAAAATCCATTGGCTATATTATGTTCTCAATCACTTGCAAAAGGGATTGTAGTAAGGTAATATTTTACAATGGTTTGTTAGGAAATCAGACACCTTCCGTAAAGGAATGGTGGCTCAGGACGTGACAATCACTTTGCATTGTACTTTTGGTTTTATTCCTAAAGCCTCAGGGGGGTCTGGCATCAGCAGGCAATTGATGGCGTGGGAAGGAGTGCAGCAAATCCTACCTTGGCTACACTACATAGGAACAGAACATAGTCCCTAACGTACGTCTCATGCTGACTGACAGTCCTTTTTTGGTTTCAGACCTGGGTGGGTAGGACCAGTAACAGGATGTCAGCCCAACAAACTAGAATCCAAAACGAACTCGGACGATGCCTCAGTTATCAGGCAGTGGGAGACCAGGCTGCTCTGTGCGAAAAATGGGCTACTGGAAAACATCACATTAATGAGAAAGCAAACAAAACCCTCTTTAGTCACCTTTTATGACATGTAGGTGCACTGGTCCTATTATTCTCTCCTCAGCAAGGAGCCCTTGTCCCCACACAGGGGGGATTTGGGCCATTACCATACTAATATTTATTTGTGTGTGTTCATAATTTGTTCTTGTGCGTTATTTATTTATACATACCTCTTTTTCGTCGTTCATCATGAAATTATGTTTTGTTACATTGTGTCATAGCTTACAGCGAGGCTGCAATATCTGCACATTTCAGGATGATATGTGCAGATATTGCAGCCAAGTTTGCATTCCGCCGTCAATCCCTATTCTCTCAACCAGACTGCACGGTTGCAGCCTGTTTCAGACTCGCCACTTCAAGACGGAATCGAGTCTTGGACAGATCTGATTTGCTATGAGTTGCTGTGATAATGGAGGCAGGATCAATTAATGCATTCAAGAATAAATTGTATGCAAATAGTTTTTAGATCAAGTAAATGTAAAATAAACTGGTTGTATAGACTTTGCTGAGTCTTGTAAACCAGTATAAAGACGTTAAGTCTTTATGTGTTAATCATTCATACCTATAGAAGTCTTTATTTGTTAATCATTCATACCTATAGAAGTCTTTATTTGTTAATCATTCATACCTATAGGTCTTTATTTGTTAATCATTTATACCTATATATGTTGCATGTATTTATTTTTTATACTTATATAAATCTGTAAATTGTTCATACCTATCTATGAGTTGTATGTATTATTAATTTATACCTGTATAAGTTTGTATATTTTAATCATTTATACTTTTGTATATAACAATGCCAAAGAATGTACATTTACATAATTATCAGTTATATTTTGTGTTGTTCATCGAATGAAATTGCCCTTGTATTTGTTTTCAATTATGTAAATTGGTATTCTTGCTTAGTTCCTATTGGCCTGGGTACTATGTCAGACATCATGAGCTGCTCCAGCAGGCTGTAGGGGCGAGTTACACGAAGAAGCTGTGCTCATCCTGGAGACATCCTTGCAACACCTGGCTAAAACAGATCGCCACCATCCCAACAGAACTACAGGCCGCCTGAGAAGCGGCCACCAACAAGGTCATTTGACGCGACGGGGCCCTGGTCGCCTAAGCATACTATTGTATTGTGTTGTATACTGTACTGTATCTTTCTCAGCATTATTAATCTGTAAAATTTATATTGTATTTTAAAATAACGCAATGGCAAATGTTTTTCTATATTGTGTGTTTCACTGAAATTTATAATTATTTGCACTGCTTTGTTCAACAAAATAAAGTTCCAGTATTCATGTATAATTTATTTTACTTGTTTTTAAAAAATTATATTGTACAGGGTGGCCATTACAAATTTGCATTTTAATTTAAATCCGAGGTGTGTTCAAAAAGTATCAGACCGGAATTTTTTTCAGGGATAATCAAATGAAGAATGGGTGTTATCCTTCGACAGGGAGGAATAGAATATCATCATGCACATGTGTGAATTTTTTACCGCATCAGTCAGCCTTTCAGTGTTCAGCACCTGCTGGGTTTTTATTCATACGGTGTGCAGCAATGTCAAAGTCAAGTTGATCATTTTATTTGACTCCCGTGGGATTGTGCATCACGATGCGCACAAGGTTAAAAATCTATAAAAGAGTAGTACCTGGAGGTCATCTGTTGCCTTCGTGATGCAAACAACAGTGCCTGTGGACAACTGGAGCTTGGCAGCTCCATCATGACAACGCACCCACCAGTTCTTCGCATCTGATTCAGACTTTCACGACCAAACACAACATTCCTCTGATTCGCCAGGCTCCATATTCTCTCCTTACCAATTTTTGGCTGTTCCCAAACTGAAAGACTGCCTTTTTTGCTGAAAAACATCCAATGTGAGCCACGAACGACATTATGCGACTACCCATCTGCATGCCATTCCCAAGTAGGCCTTCCTGCAATGTTTCCAACAATGGCGAGACCGCTGGGAGAAGTGTGTGGAAAGTACTTTTAATGGGATTAGGGTTTCAAACACCCCCCCCCCCCCCCCCCCCCCGATGGGATCAAAATGCTGAGCAGCGCATGAGCTGCAGTGGTCAGCGACCCATAGCTGACTGCTAGCCTCAGGGCCAGCGAAAAAGAATTGCCAAGACCCTTCTACACCTCCACGCGGTGATCCTGGATAACAGGCTGCAGCAGGGCAGACTGGCTAAGGAGAAGGGATCGAAGTGGGAATGCTAACCCGGTACTAAAAAAATGCTTGCTGAAGTCGGATGTGTTGGACCGAAAGGTGCAAATATCAGTCACGCTGTAAACTACAACACAACGCATTCCATTCTCTGGACTACATTCTGCTACTTAAGCCCTTTTAGGGTTTGGTAGCGGGAGATTGAGAACGAACGAAGCCAAGCCAACACCCCCCCCCCCCCCCCCCCCCCCCAACATTTGTTTCACTCAGACAGATTTGTACATATTTTGCACATTTTAATAATCAATAAGAGTTCTCAATGAAAGGATAACAGTCTCAGCTGATTTAATTATTATTTATTCAATAACTATTGAAACAATTTTGACCACAAAGAAAACTAGTACATGCTGTTGAACACATAATTCAAATATCACACACACGCATTTACGCAAATTTCTAACAATACATACAATTCAGCTCATTCAGGTGTACAAAAACAGACCCGCTTTAACCTTCCTAGCATGGTGTCAGGCCGTCAGAAAACACATAAAGACATCCCCTCCTCTCTGTCAGCGGTCACTGCCTGTGGTCAGAGGATTGGTCCTTATTCTTCTCAATCTTCCGCTACCAAGCCCTTTGCAAGTAGCAGAATGTAGTCCTGAGAGCGGAATGCATTGTCACTAGTTTACAACTTGACTGTGATATTTGCACCTTTCGGTCCGACACATCCGCCTTCGACAGGGGAGATTGGTTCATTCTTTTATGTTGTTCTCCCACCACTTTTTGGGACGACCTCTTCGTCATCCGCCTTGCACCTTTCTGTGCAGAATTGTATTTGCAAGACCGTTTGATCTCAAAATGTGGCTGTACCAAGCAAGTTTCCGTCTTTTCCAACTTGTTATTCAGAGTATCGAAGCATTTGAAAAATGGGCATATAATATATTGGGTCGCATTTCTTGGAAAGAGAAGAAAATAAATGTGGACGTATTGAAAAAGTTGGTGGTGAAAAGAGAATTAATGATCGAAATCAAGATACTAGAGGTTAGGGTAAAAAGCAGTCGCCCAAGAGACAGACAGATGTTATAAGTGGGTGGATAACATCAGGAGATGGACTGAAACTTGTCAGATTGCACCAAGAGATATGAGAGTACACTGAAGATCCATTGCAGCCAACCTTTGTTGCGGAGACGGCGCTTGAAATGAACTGAATTAATAGCCACATTTTTTACTTTCATCTGCCTTTATGGTTCAAAATGCTGTCATAATAACGAGAAGTACAACTGAGTATGTAATAACGAGAAGTACAACTGAGTATGTAATAACGAGAAGTACAACTGAGTATGTAATAACGAGAAGTACAACTGAGAATGAGCTCAATGGCCCCTTGATAGGGAGAATGTACTTAACCCTTTAAAGTCCAACCTAATTTACAAGATGTTAGTCTTGACGTTCAAGACAAGAACAATCATTGTATGTTTCATGGTTAACAGGAAAAGAAATAATTGAAACTAAAATGATTATTTTTTAATTTAACGATACAGTTTTTGTTTATAAATTAAATTCAGTCAAATAACAAGGTATGGTTGATTTGCATCATGTTGTTTAAGATAAATTGGACTGGTGATACTCTAGTTGACCCCAATGGGCAATTCGAACTGTAAAGGGTTAACAGTTTGAATTGTCTATTAAGATCCTGCTCACAATTTAGCTCAGAACACTCAAGTGCTTGTCAATCCCAGATCTTGTGCGGTATCACATAGCAATGAAATGTTGTTTCTTAGAAATGCCTTAATTATGTAGGGACTTCATTTAATGAAGAGTTCTCGGCAATCCACCAGTATATACATCTTTCGGCAAATTTTTTAAAGCTGTGGCTTTCCAAGCAATGGAATTTGGTGTCTTAAAGATTCGAGAGATTACAGTATTTGATCAGGATGATGATCCTGGATATTGAATAAAAGTCTGATTTCCATTCTGACAGGGAAACAGACAAGTGTGAAAATATTATTACTTTTGATTGTGACAATGACAACGTTTGAACATGCATAAAGTATAAACTGGAATTTTCCCTTTCATCGTCATGTTCTTTACTCATCACAGCCTGACCGCAAGATTCTCGATACTGTGCTAGTTTACCAGCCTCTCCCAAAGCCATCTTTGCCTTGACCGACCTCTACTATGCCTGCCAGTTACACTCTCCATTAATTCCCTCTATATATTAATTATAGTTGATACATTACACCAATATATATTTTTATTAGGAATTAGTAAGCGGGTGGTCTACGGCAATGTTTCCCAACCTCTGGCCCTCAGAAATATCCTGCCGGTCTGAGAAAAAGGTATTACGATTCAAGCCCTTAACCCTACCAGACCGCTGTCCCCATTTTTCGATAATTTCCTTAACTGCCGCTAAACCGCTGGACCTAATTTTCGGTAATTTGGATAGTACGTCATAAAATGCGTCAGAATCTAAAATAACCAACCAATCGTGGTCAATCCTCGTGATTAGTCATTGCAAATGGCTGCCCCCATGTTTGAATTGACTTTGTGGGGTTTAACGTGAACAAATTTGTAAAATTGACAATGAAACGAACGGCTGATGAACCAAGCACTTCAACAGGAAAGCAAAGTAAGTCTAGGCTTATGACAGTCCAACAGGTGATCAATAATTTGGTTGATTCAGACTGTTTAAGTGAAACAGAAAGTGAGAGCTCGAGTGATGAGATGAAGGCTTTTCTTGGACTGAGGATCTATATGGAATACTCATGTATAAAGTCCACCTATCAGGATTATTGGACAAATGAGGGCTCTTTGTTGTGTTTACTCCCAGATTTCGAAATGTTTTATGACTCGAGATAGATTCTTTGCCTTTTGCTGGGTGGATTGGCACACAAAGGTGGAATATTGACGCTAGATGAAAGGTAAACCTATTTTCTACAATGTCTCCAAGTTACATCTTATTCTAACCACTTGTTTGCATGTAACATTTTTCTATGTCATGTTGGTTTTTTTCTCATTAATGCTCAGGAGCCCAGGTATAGGGGGCAGTTAGGTTAAGGGCCTTAGGTCTGGTAGGGTTAACTACGGAGTTCGCCTTGAGGTGAACAAAGTTCTATTAAATTGTTGATAGTATTGCGACTACTGATTTGGCATGAGAAAACATTTTTAACTCTGTCAGTGATCAAAACCAAACAGAGAAACCGAATGGAAGTCAATGCTGCGCTTCATTTCTCAGAAACAGTGCTGAAGCCATGGCTATCAAATATTATTAGCAAAGAAGCAGTGGGCAGATTTTGTACTAACTTTATTTGAATGAAATACTGAAATTAACACAAGGCAGCCATATCAAACGCCACAATGGCTTAGAAGGAATGATACTGGAGGGTATGGTACCTGACAAAAGAGGCAGACTGAGGAGAAGATGGACAAAGGACATTACAGAGGCTCTGGGGCTGACAGTGGGAGAGCTGGTCAGGGATTGGGTATCTTACTAATCGGCTGTCATGAGAGTGACGTCCTGCAAAGGACATGAAACATGATGATTGCTTTCTCAAAAGTTCAAGACGTTCTATTATTAGCATTTTCATTTACTGCTTGGTTTCTGGTTATTTAAAATAACTATACAATTTTCCTAGACTGAAAAGAGTTAATATTAATATATTTTATTTTGAAGAAAAAAAAATTATTTGACATACAGATTTGCTGTGGACACAAATCGTCAAAATTAGACTGGACTAGAAAGAGTTCAAGGTATGGCGTGGCTGTCAGAGTGCGAGAAAATGCTTGTGGCCCATGGATAACAAATGCGATGTCAGATCAAATCTGTTGACAGGTCAGTTTTACCCTACAAATGACAGGGCGTTGCTACGGAAAACCAGCTCAAATCGAGAGGCTGATAAGCCAAGGGCGCGAGGCTACCATGTGGAGGATTACGTCCGAACCCTTGAAAGCCGCAATCCCGCCCAAAATCTCAGCACCACTGCAATGGGAGGCTCCTACATGCTCGGGACCTGGGGCTTGCGCCCCAGCCCTATCAGGTAGAGCCACAGTAAGAGGTCCTTGCCGCCCGCAAATCAAAGCGGGCGGAAAACTGCCTGATACTCACCCTATACGGCGATGGGGTGCGAAAAACACCAACCAAAGACTTAGAACCTGGTCGGGGTGTCGAAAACAGTAGAGCAGCCACCACACTGTGAACTGTCAAGACTCAACCACTGACCATGAGAGTTGTCCGCACACCAGGCGATCAACATCTCTGTGACATTACCAGGCTTGTCCTCTGGCTAAATGCACTCCGGTTACGATATCTACCTCTGTACGTTATCAGCCATAACTATCATGCTGGACGCAGAAGAGATGCAGACCAGCGGACATTGCACACCTGCCCCACTGTGTCAACACCCCAGGTGGCGGGGAATGCTAGGCGTACCATCCCTGCATAGAAGCCAAGAAAATAAAGGGAAAAAGAGATACCCCACTCACATGCAAATGCTACGTTTCTGGCAGGACGTGACGATCCTGGGATACAGACACACTGGACTGCCTCTCTTCCGGGTAAACCAGTCCATCTCATATATCACATACCATCATTGCACCCTATAGACACGAGTAGTGAAGACTCGATAGTCTGGTAAGACAACTTCCATAGGAGAGAAAACTCTGATCGTAAACAACTGCTGCCTTGCAGATAGGCTGGGGACAGCCAAAGGCTAAGGAGGGCATCCCTACAGAAACGCCTGTTGAAATCGGATGCACGGGGCCGCAAGCCTAACAAAACAGTGCAACGTAAATCACAGTATGATGGCAGCACAACCTATTCGAAAAACGTATGGCGCTCATCCTGAGGAGACCCGCCAGGCAGCGATAGCGCCGGGCCCCACGCCTCGAAGGGGCCCACCCTTGGCTACTGGTGGTCACCCACCCATGTGTCGTGGAGTCAAGGCACATGGCTATGGGGAAACGACTATTGGCCAAAACTTCAAGACCCTCAGAATATTACAGTGGAATGCGGAGGGAGTCATTAACAAAAAACTTTCCCTAACACATCACCTGCATGAAGGTAAGATTGACGTGGCATGTATCCAGGAAACGCACCTCAACAATAACCATAAATTCTCAATCAGAGGATACCAGACTTTCCGTCTAGATAGAGAAGGCCACAAAGGAGGGGTCCTGATACTGACCAGAAACAGCATACCGAGTAGCGCGGTACCTGTCAATCACACCGGACAAGCAGAAATTGTAGGAGTTGACATAATGGCTCAAGAGACGAAGCTCCGCATTTTCAATCTGTACGGACCACCAAACAGAGACCTATCGCTCTCGAGTATGGAGGTCAGAGACTCCAACTGCATAGTGGTTGGAGATTTCAACAGCCACTCGGAGAGATGGGGATACTCTGACACAGACAGCAGAGGTGACGAAGTGGAAGATTGGGAGATAGATGCAAATCTCTCCCTAATCAATAGGCCGGAGGATAGCCCTAGCTTCTATTCAAGAACATGGCATACCACCTCGACTCCAGATTTGGCCTTCTCCACACAGGACATACACTATAAAATAGACCGCCAGGTGCTAAACCAACTGGCAGGTAGCGACCACAGGCCGATCAGGCTAACCATTGACATGGAAGTAGGCCCACAGGAAACAAAACCGCTCCCACGTTGGAATTACAAACGAGCCGACTGGGACAGATTTGCAATCCTGACAGATGGGCTGTGTGAAACCATCAACACACGAAACACCAAAATGAAGCCCATGGTAGAGAGCCTAAGCAAGGCAATAATGCAAGCCGCCACTGAAACCATCCCAAGAGGAGCTAGGAAAAACTATAAGCCCTACTGGAATGATGAGTTACAGAAAGTGGAAGATGCAGTAACAAATGCTAGAAACATGGCAGAACGAGAAAAATCCGTGGAGGCAAACATCGCCCTCAAAGCCGCCGCGGCGAAGTACAAACACACTCTCAAGCAAACAGCAAGAGAAAGTTGGAAAAATAAAACGGAAAGTTTAAACCTGGACAAAGAAGGGAACAAGCTATGGAAGCTAGTCAGAGCCATGAACGACGAAACCCCGTCAAATAAACAAATTACTATCAAGCAAGGCGAGAACTTGATCACAGGTAAGAAAGCCGCAAACGCCTTTGTCGATCACTATGCCAGAGCAAACCACATCGAGGTCCCTGCAGATAAGCATACAGACATTAGCGAAGAGCTAAAGGGGCACGAAAACAAAAATACGGCTCCTGAAGAGCACATGATGGCCAAACTAACAATGCGCGAAATGGAAGAGGCTATGAGAACACTAAAGAGAAGGAAATCTCCCGGAAAAGACGGGATAACAAACGAAATGCTGATGGGGCTGGGCCAAACAGCGAAGAAAAAACTACTGTCAGTCCTGAACCAAAGCTGGAAAAGGGGTATTGTACCCCAGGCATGGAAAGATGCAATACTGGTACCAGTACCAAAAACAGGAAAGGACAAAACAAATCCGAATGGATACAGGCCCATAAGCCTACTGAGCTGTGTCGGCAAGCTGATGGAACGGATGATAAACACCAGACTGATGTGGCATCTGGAAGAAAAACGAATACTAATTCCACAGCAAGCCGGCTTTAGACAGCACAGATCCACTGAGGACCAGGTCATCCTCATAGCCCAGGAGATAGAAGATGCCTACCAGGCACAGAAACACACAGTAGCTGTTTGGGTGGATCTGGAAAAGGCATTTGACAAAGTCTGGAAGGATGGACTTAGAGTCAAGCTAAGAAGAAGTGATGTTTGTGGGAAGATGTACAAGTGGATCAACCACTACCTCAAACAAAGAACGGCCAGAGTCCAAGTACAAGGGCAGATGAGCAAAAAGGTGACACTCGAGCAGGGAGTACCCCAAGGGGGAGTACTGTCACCCACACTCTTCCTGGTATATATAAACGATATTACAGAGAATATACCAAGAAGAGTCCATAGCTCAATGTTTGCAGACGATCTGGCTATGTGGACCTCTGAAAAGAATCTCACCATAGCAAGAAATCGGATGCAAACGGCCCTAACATCGCTGGAAGAGTGGGCGAACTCATGGCTGGTCAAAATAAACGAGGAGAAAACCACGTGCACAATATTCTCGCTCTCATTAAAACCCCAAAGTACCAAACTAAGCCTAAATGGCAAAATCCTGCAGCCAAACGACAACCCAACCTATCTGGGAGTCACATTTGATCGGCGCATGACATGGAAAAGTCAGATTGAGAGAAACCGAATGAAAGCCAGAGAAAGAATGGCGATCATGAGGAAACTTGCTGGCACAAACTGGGGAGCAGACGAAGGCATACTAAAGAAACTGTACACTGGAAGAGTGAGACCAGTTCTCGAGTATGGCATCGCGGCTTGGACAACAGCAGCGAAGGCGAACTTCGATAAAGTTAACAAACTTCAAAACCAAGCTATGAGAATCATAACTGGTGGCATGAAGTCAACGCCAATTGTAGAACTTGAAAAGATTACAAAACTGCAATCCATGACCGACAGAAGAGACTGCAGAGCCCAGCTGCAGTCAGAGAAACTCCGAAGACTGACGGACCATCCAATGTACCAGAGGCTAAACAATCTGGGAACTGGGAAACTAAAGCGGAGAAACTTTGCAGAAATAGCCAAAGCAAAGATGCACGAAGATCCCATAAACGCACTAACAACACCAAAACCCATCACTACTGTACGAAAACCTACTTGGAGGCAGGATATATTTCCAGAGGTGGTAGAAAATATACCAGGTATTGCAAACAAAAACTGCCAGACCGAAAAAGAAAGGAGAGATACTACCCTAAGCTTCATAACGAAAAGCTACCCAAGCATGGACTGGACCCATGCATACACCGACGGCTCTGTAACAAACACTACACAGAACGGAGGGGCAGGAGCATTCCTGAACCTACCAAATGGCAGAAAAATAACACTGTCATTCGCTACTGGTAAGTACACGAGCAATTTCAGAGCAGAGGCAGAGGCACTGAGGGCGGCAGTGGAAGAAATGGTAACACACAGTGAAAATGAGAGCCATATAGTCCTGCTGACAGATGCTCTCGAAGTAGTCACAGCGCTAAAAAGCCAGAAAAACACTGAGCTTAATGACTTAAGAGCAGCACTCTGCAAACTGTGCCAGCAGTCCGCACCAAAAAGGGTAGTGGTACAGTGGATTCCGTCACACTGCAACATCCAAGGCAACGAGGAGGCAGACAGACTGGCAAAAGAAGGTGCAAGGCTACCACAAATAGATACCAGTATGACGTACGAAGAGTCAAAACGGCTTATCAAAGCCAGATACATGTCCAAATGGGAAACCGAACATACTGGTTACACCAAAAACGATGCCTATTACCAGTTGAACCGAAGAGAGCAGGTCGTTGTCTTCAGACTTCGCACTGGCCACAACAGACTGAGGTACCACCTCTTCAACAAATTGAAGATAGGGTGTACCGACGAATGCCCGTGCGGTACTGGTAAAATGACCACTGAACATCTGCTGCAGAACTGCCCGACATACGAGGATCAGAGAGAGCAGATGTGGCCATTGCCAGTGGAACTGCAAGACAAGCTCTATGGTAGTGGCGAGAGTCTCAGGATGACCGCCGCTTTTTTCGAGAAAATAATGGTTACTGTCTGACTGTGTACGCAGAAGAAGAAGAAGAAGATCAAATCTGTTGTGACAAACTTAAAGAAACACTTAGAAAACGATGCCTACCACCAACTCTTCAGGTGATTCCTCTCCTGCTACGCACAGGACACAACAGACTGAGATATCTGTTTACATTCAAGATTGGCACTACATACCTTTGTGCCTGCAGCACAGCCCCTATGATAGCAGAACATATTTTGCAGTCCTGTCCACTGTATACCGACAAAAGAAGCAGCATTTGGCAACAGACCGTGTCCTTCCATGAGAACCTGTACAGAAGTGCACGGAGCCTTGAGTTGACTGCTGCCTTCGTTAGAGTCATTGAAGTTGAGGTCTGAAGACGAACGACGAAGAAAAAAAAACTATGGCCGCCACAGTAAATAACTGCTTCAGCCAATAATAACTAATAATAAACAAAATAAGACAAATATTACATACACAAATATTCACAAAGAGAATGTGAATTATGAATGGGGAGAGAAGTTTCTCCTGATTTAACACTAAACGAAGCATGCTTGATATCAAATAAAGCTGTCACTGTTGTACTATTGCTGGCTGTTCCTCCACAGGCTTACAGTGTACTTGGTTAAACAGTCGATCCTTGATGACCTGGGACATGAGTCCATGAAGCACCTCCATTGTCGTTTTACATCTATGTGATGAAGAAGGAAAATAATAGTCAGTCAAATTGTGAATATTTTGGAAGCTTAAGAGGAAAAAACAGATAAGAAAATATATACTGATATAACCAAAAGAACTGTATGGTTTTTCTTCTTCTTTTGTCCTACTGCCATTGGCAAAGCGGTATCGCATGTAGATTTCTTGTAATCGTGAAATGGGAGGCTTTTGCTGTTATTAGGTGAAACTTCCTGAGTGTGTCAGAGACACCCTCGATCCACCGACGCCTAGGTTGGCCCCTTGCATGTGGACTGGAGACCTGTAGACCATACTGCATTCTGACTAAATGACCAAACCACTTGTTTTTCTTTGGGCACTAATGTAGCCATTATCTGCCTCAGCAGATTTGATCATGGATTGTCCTTTCGGCTGCACTTCTCACAGCTCTGGGTCTTTCTTTATGTATGAATGTGTTCAAATGAAACTATAGGCATTCAGAAAGGCACCCCACTGATTGGGTAGATGTCGGATACGAGCTAAATATAAGTATTGAAAAGGCATGATAAAATCTCCAATATGTAACTATTGGACAAGTATGATAAGATGACTAATATGGAACTATTGAACTGATATGATAAGATGACTAATATGGAACTATTGGACGTACAGGTATGATAAGATGACTAATATGGAACTATTGAACTGATATGATAAGATGACTAATATGGAACTATTGGACGTACAGGTATGATAAGATGACTAATATGGAACTATTGAACTGATATGATAAGATGACTAATATGGAACTATTGAACTGATATGATAAGATCACTAATATGGAACTATTGGACTGATATGATAAGATGACTAATATGGAACTATTGAACTGATATGATAAGATGACTAATATGGAACTATTGAACTGATATGATAAGATCACTAATATGGAACTATTGGACTGATATGATAAGATGACTAATATGGAACTATTGAACTGATATGATAAGATGACTAATATGGAACTATTGAACTGATATGATAAGATGACTAATATGGAACTATTGAACTGATATGATAAGATGACTAATATGGAACTATTGGACTGATATGATAAGATGACTAATATGGAACTATTGGACGTACAGGTATGATAAGATGACTAATATGGAACTATTGGACAAGTATGATAAGACCACTAATATGGAACTATTGAACTGATATGATAAGATGACTAATATGGAACTATTGAACTGATATGATAAGATGACTAATATGGAACTATTGAACTGATATGATAAGATGACTAATATGGAACTATTGGACAAGTATGATAAGACCACTAATATGGAACTATTGAACTGATATGATAAGATGACTAATATGGAACTATTGAACTGATATGATAAGATGACTAATATGGAACTATTGGACGTACAGGTATGATAAGATGACTAATATGGAACTATTGGACAAGTATGATAAGACCACTAATATGGAACTATTGAACTGATATGATAAGACCACTAATATGGAACTATTGAACTGATATGATAAGATGACTAATATGGAACTATTGGACGTACAGGTATGATAAGATGACTAATATGGAACTATTGAACTGATATGATAAGATGACTAATATGGAACTATTGAACTGATATGATAAGATGACTAATATGGAACTATTGGACGTACAGGTATGATAAGATGACTAATATGGAACTATTGAACTGATATGATAAGATGACTAATATGGAACTATTGAACTGATATGATAAGATGACTAATATGGAACTATTGGACGTACAGGTATGATAAGATGACTAATATGGAACTATTGAACTGATATGATAAGATGACTAATATGGAACTATTGAACTGATATGATAAGATGACTAATATGGAACTATTGAACTGATATGATAAGATGACTAATATGGAACTATTGAACTGATATGATAAGATGACTAATATGGAACTATTGAACTGATATGATAAGATCACTAATATGGAACTATTGGACTGATATGATAAGATGACTAATATGGAACTATTGAACTGATTTGATAAGATCACTAATATGGAACTATTGAACTGATATGATAAGATGACTAATATGGAACTATTGGACGTACAGGTATGATAAGATGACTAATATGGAACTATTGAACTGATATGATAAGATCACTAATATGGAACTATTGGACTGATATGATAAGATGACTAATATGGAACTATTGAACTGATATGATAAGATGACTAATATGGAACTATTGAACTGATATGATAAGATGACTAATATGGAACTATTGGACGTACAGGTATGATAAGATGACTAATATGGAACTATTGAACTGATATGATAAGATGACTAATATGGAACTATTGGACGTACAGGTATGATAAGATGACTAATATGGAACTATTGAACTGATATGATAAGATCACTAATATGGAACTATTGAACTGATATGATAAGATGACTAATATGGAACTATTGGACGTACAGGTATGATAAGATGACTAATATGGAACTATTGAACTGATATGATAAGATGACTAATATGGAACTATTGAACTGATATGATAAGATGACTAATATGGAACTATTGAACTGATATGATAAGATGACTAATATGGAACTATTGAACTGATATGATAAGATGACTAATATGGAACTATTGAACTGATATGATAAGATCACTAATATGGAACTATTGGACTGATATGATAAGATGACTAATATGGAACTATTGAACTGATATGATAAGATCACTAATATGGAACTATTGAACTGATATGATAAGATGACTAATATGGAACTATTGGACGTACAGGTATGATAAGATGACTAATATGGAACTATTGAACTGATATGATAAGATGACTAATATGGAACTATTGAACTGATATGATAAGATGACTAATATGGAACTATTGGACGTACAGGTATGATAAGATGACTAATATGGAACTATTGAACTGATATGATAAGATGACTAATATGGAACTATTGAACTGATATGATAAGATGACTAATATGGAACTATTGAACTGATATGATAAGATGACTAATATGGAACTATTGGACGTACAGGTATGATAAGATGACTAATATGGAACTATTGAACTGATATGATAAGATGACTAATATGGAACTATTGAACTGATATGATAAGATCACTAATATGGAACTATTGGACTGATATGATAAGATGACTAATATGGAACTATTGGACGTACAGGTATGATAAGATGACTAATATGGAACTATTGAACTGATATGATAAGATGACTAATATGGAACTATTGAACTGATATGATAAGATGACTAATATGGAACTATTGAACTGATATGATAAGATGACTAATATGGAACTATTGAACTGATATGATAAGATGACTAATATGGAACTATTGAACTGATATGATAAGATGACTAATATGGAACTATTGGACGTACAGGTATGATAAGATGACTAATATGGAACTATTGAACTGATATGATAAGATGACTAATATGGAACTATTGAACTGATATGATAAGATCACTAATATGGAACTATTGAACTGATATGATAAGATGACTAATATGGAACTATTGAACTGATATGATAAGATGACTAATATGGAACTATTGAACTGATATGATAAGATGACTAATATGGAACTATTGAACTGATATGATAAGATGACTAATATGGAACTATTGAACTGATATGATAAGATCACTAATATGGAACTATTGAACTGATATGATAAGATGACTAATATGGAACTATTGAACTGATATGATAAGATCACTAATATGGAACTATTGGACGTACAGGTATGATAAGATGACTAATATGGAACTATTGAACTGATATGATAAGATGACTAATATGGAACTATTGAACTGATATGATAAGATGACTAATATGGAACTATTGAACTGATATGATAAGATCACTAATATGGAACTATTGAACTGATATGATAAGATCACTAATATGGAACTATTGAACTGATATGATAAGATGACTAATATGGAACTATTGAACTGATATGATAAGATGACTAATATGGAACTATTGAACTGATATGATAAGATTAATATGGAACTATTGAACTGATATGATAAGATGACTAATATGGAACTATTGAACTGATATGATAAGATGACTAATATGGAACTATTGAACTGATATGATAAGATGACTAATATGGAACTATTGAACTGATATGATAAGATCACTAATATGGAACTATTGAACTGATATGATAAGATGACTAATATGGAACTATTGAACTGATATGATAAGATGACTAATATGGAACTATTGGACGTACAGGTATGATAAGATGACTAATATGGAACTATTGAACTGATATGATAAGATCACTAATATGGAACTATTGAACTGATATGATAAGATCACTAATATGGAACTATTGAACTGATATGATAAGATGACTAATATGGAAAGAACGAGACAGACAACAGTGAAACAGGATAGGATATACATTACGGAAACCAACAATAACATTACAACACATACTTTATATCCTTGAAACACAAGGGGAAGAGAAATAAAAGACCAAAACAGATGGATAAGATTAGCTGGAGAGATATGAAATGTACAAGGAAGACAGTAAGAGAGCTAATACAGAAGGCTCAAGACAAAAGGACCTCATGTGCATTTTTGAAGGAATATGCTTCACTGGGAGCTGAACAGTTTTGAGTGACTGAATTTGCACAACATAACCAGAAGGCCTCCGATCTATGGTTGAGTGAGGATGCATTCACAAAAGAAGCCTTAGCCTTTACCGCAATGGAGCGTTCCCACGTCCACCATACTTGGACATCACTTTTTTTTATCCATGAACGACCAAGCACGGAGACCCTACCAATAGACATTCTTTACTGCCGAATACATCATGTCTATCTACACCTGTTTATTTGCAGGTAAAAATTATGTGTTAGATTACAAATGTATTTTGAACGATCTATCTTCTTATGATGCGAATTGGAGCCAGCCTATTTATTTAGAAAGGTTAAGTAGGTTGCTCTAAAAGATCTTTTTGAGGTAGATTTGTTTATTTGGTTTATAATAAATATGTTGTTGGTTATTTAGTTTATAATAAATATATTTGAAGTGGAAACTAACAGTTGTGCCGATATTATAAACACAGATTCGATAATTTGGTGTGGTTTCCATGGATTTATAGTGCAGCGACTAGACCTAGCGGTTAAGTTCAAATTTTTGTGGGTTTTTAAAATAAATTTTCACCTTGTATTTCAGAAACTAACACACACACAACAAAAACAATAGCACAAACACGTTCTTTATTCATTTATGTCTCTACACACAACAAAATCATATATAATGACTAACAAATAGAAAGGTTGCAGGTTCTCAAAGTGGACAACCATTGTAAAATATGAAATTATGAAAAATTATTGCGGTGTGGTAAAGGTTAAGCAAGAGCAGTAGCTGATTTGACTATACTATCGTGTTAGCTATGTGACATACTGTTGATGCACCACAAGACAGTTTACTTCAGCAAGATCTATAAGAACAATGAAAGAAACAGCCCGACAATATTATGGATATTGCCGCACCAAGCCTGTCATTGATAATGGCCAAATTATGAGCGGAAACTCACCCATCTTTGGTAGCTTTGGTTAGCTTGTCTTCTGTCTTTTTGTCTTGTGTGTCTGACCCCATGAGACCACCCCGTCCTAGCTGTGACTCGGACTGTTCCAGTTTGTCTGACAGATCAAACACCATACCTGTTGTGTAGTCAGCATTCTGGGACAAAAATCAAGAGGATTTTAGACAACGAAACAGAACGACAAAATACAATAGGATGAGAGACAAAGAAATAAAGAAGACACACACAAAACAAAGTTTTAGACACTGAAACAAAAAGACAAGAAACTACAAGCTTTTAGACATTGAAATAAGGAAATAACAAAACAGAGTTTTAGACTATGAAACAGAACAGACAAAATACAACAGGATGAGAGACAAGGAAATGAGGAACACACACAAAACATTAGACAATGAAACAGGAAGACACTTGCAAGTCAAGTCACCCTGTAACTTGTGGGGAAATTGAGGAACACATGAAAACACCCACGAGCCACCCCTCTTTGCCAGCGACTGCTGCCTGTGCCTCCTCTGGTCGGAGATTGGTCCATTCTTTAATGTTGTCCTTCTATCTCTTTTTGGGACGGCCTCTTCGTCGTCCACTTTGCACCTTTTCGTGCAGGATCGTATTTGCAAGACCGTTTGATCTTCATTGGTAATGTTAGATCTGCAGGCCCATCATCAGGACGAGGTATCTTCCAGGTCATAGTATCTGACCCCCACAGCTTATGCATCAGCTTATGCATCAGCTTTGTACCCCTGGCCAGATATGACATCATAGATCATTATGGGCTGGACAGTTGCGAAAGATATGTTAAGGCGCTGAATGCCTGATTATCACATGGGCATTACATTATGAGATATCTGGAGATGATAGAGAAGCCTTGGTAGTCACCAACCCAATAATTCTTTGATGTTCAGTTAATGCGTCAAGAAAGAGTTTTACTTACAGTGAGAAGACTTGATGAGCTGAGGGTGTTAACCCAGTATTTATTCCACAGAGATTCCAGAAGTCGTCTGTCCATAGCCGATTTGAAGTACGACATATCCAGAGGATAATATCTGTAAAAAAAAACAAACGAGTTTACATTCCGGTGTGGCATATTGGGATTATGGTGTCAGGTCCATATTATCGTGGCCAACGGCACACTAGGGTCAATGTTCCAGTGGCCACCTTTACTTCCCAGATTGTTCTGGCACCCAACTGGGAACACCAAACTCAGGTCGCTAGCTGAGTAGCAAGTGCACTAACCACTATGCTAACTTTAGACAGACATTTACAACAAAGTGGTCAAACTAGTCCCAAAGCAGACACTGCTGTCAGGGATGAAGTGTTAGAGATTTCATTGTATGAGGCTTGGCAGCGACAACAAATTCTCTACTGGAATCACAATTCTGCCAAATAAAACAACAATGAAATCACTTAAAAGTACAGAATTGTGGTTCCAGTAGAGATTTTGTTGTGTGTTTGCCTTATTTCTCTATTTTCTAAGGCGGTGTGTGTTGCACTGTGGTTTTTATTTTGCGCCCATCGGCCCAGTGCATCTGACTTCAGCATACATTTTTATGTAAGGGTCTTTTTTTTTTTTTAAATTTTATTTGCGTTCGCCTTATTTATCTATTCCCCAAGGCGTGTGTGCGTTACACTGTGGTTTTTATTTTGCGCCTGTCGGCCCAGTGTATCCGACTTCAGCATGCATTTTATGTAAGGGCCTGCTTCCTCCTGCATTTTCTAAGGGTTTGCTTCCCCGGGGTAACGGCCGGTGCTGTGATGGGGATCGAACCCAGCACCTTCTGGTTGTGAGCCGTGCCACTTAACCACTAGGCCACGCCGTCCCCTAGTAGAGAATGTAATGTACACCAGTCATCTTCTTCTGAATCGTCCGTTCTCACCCGCTACCTAGCCCTGAAAAGGGCTGCGCAAGTAGCAGTATGTAATTTGGAGAACGAAATGTGATCTGTCGTAGTTTACAGCTTGACTGCGATATTTGCACCTTTCGGCCAGGCGCATCTGTATTCAGCAGACATTTTTGGGTATTAGATTAGCCTTCCCTATCCAATCCCTTCTCTTTGGCCAGTCTGCTCTGTTGCAGCCTGTTATCCAGGATCATTGCATGCAGATATAGAAGGGGCTTGGCAGCTCTGGTTTGCTGGCCCTGACGCTAGCAGTCAGCTATGCGCTGCTGAGCATCTTAATCCCGTACCAGTGCCAATACTGGACAAGCTCTATAGCAGTGTCGACAGCCTCAGGATGACTGCAGCTTTCTTAGAACAAATTCAAGTTGACGTCTGACAGCGTACGAAGAAGATCCCGTACGGAGGGTTTGAAATGGGATGATGTTGTTGTTGTTGAATGCCCATGAGTGCACTCCAAAAAGGCGGCAGGTTGCACTAGCTTTCTCCACATCCTGAGCGTGCTGGTGAAGGAGGACTGGAATCCTCCAGACTGTTGGGCAATGCTTGGCTTTATTTGCATGAAACAGCCTGTTTCCAGGGAGAACTGCATGGATGTAAGGTGGGGCCTTGGTCAGTATATTGTACCTGACCCTGGCTAACATTGTCTAATGTAGACTTATGGCGGGGAATAGAACAGATATTAATGGCTCTTTATGTGACAAGAAGGCGATAGCGTTCAGTCAGTATACATTATCGAAGCCTGCTGATAGTATTACCAGACGGTCACTATTCTGGAACCCCCAAGGCAGACAAAGTAGAGACAGACCCCGCCACACATGAAAAAGAGAGCCCATGGCGAATTTGAAAGAAACTCCAGCTTTTAAAATGCAAGATGTCTGGCTCAGTAACAAAGGAAATGATATTCAGAAATGATGTGATGATAAGGCACTGTCATTCGGTCAGCAAACATTGCGGAAGCCAACTGACAGCATTACCAGACAGTTTATTCTGGAAAACCAAGAACTGGAGCAGATTTGTGAATTTTTGTTGAAAAGAATGTTTCGCAGGGAGCTGACATGTTTTGGATAATTGATTTGAAACTTTGTAGTAATTTGCCAGAGGTAATGATAATTACAGACTTGTGACTAATAACATGACTTCATTCCATAGAGATGGAGGTTAGGGAGAAAATGAAGACATGTATCGCACCTTCAGAAAGAAACCTGAAAGTGTAATCAGACATGTGCTGGATTGGAAACCCATAAAGGAAGAAATAAAAGGCAGAAGACAATGTCAGGACAGCTGGGGTGACCTGGACCCGTATCACCATAAATCTTGAAACAGAAACAGATTCCAATCATGTCTCAATCATATACTATTTGTTTTATATATGAGATTTCAATGATGTTTAATTCTGAACTTTTACTGAACTATTGGCAAAAAATGTTGCTTAGGGCATTGTCTCTGTATACTCGCCAGTGTATTCATTGTGTTGACACTGATTTTGGTATATAAACAGCTGGATCAAAAATGAGGTCATTTCCGCCCGCCCAGATAATAAATTTAATGGCTATTTTGAATTTAGATCATTTTTAAAGATGTTTGTTTCCGTTTCATGTGAATTTGGAAGGTTATTCCATTATTGATTGTGATGAAGTTAACTTGTTGCAACATATTAGTCTGAGGTAACTCTGTTTAGTTTGTTTCTGTAAATGTTTTAATACGTTTGTAGTGGAAACTAACAGATATGCCAATCTGGTTAGGAACACTATCAGTGTTTGTTGTTTGCGAATGCCCACAATGAGTAGGTTTACTCTTTTGTGCGCCCTGAATAGGACGTTTAGTGGCGGGTTGCAGTAGCTTTCCTCACATCCCGAGCGTGCTGATCAAGGTGGACTATGGTCCTCCAGGCGGTTGTGCTATGCTTGGCTTCATCTGCGTGTCACTCTCTACTACGGGGATCATATCGTTCCCTCACCCCGTTAGCCAGACTGCCATGAAAACAACCCGTTTCCAGGGAGCGCTACTAGGAAGCTGGGGTGAGGGTCTTGACCAATATGTTTTGCATGACCCCGACTAACATGTCTGATCAGCATATTTTGCCTGACCAGACGTTAGTCTTCCTCCCCGTGCTTTGAGGTAATTTCATGGAATTACAAGACAACTGGTGTACCAAAAATTGGCATGTCTAAATATTTGTGACTCAATTTTTTTAAATGTGGAAACTAGAAAGTCAAAAAGTGAAAAGTTGCACAGAACATAATAATAGTTGCGGGTTTTTGTCAAAATATATTGAGCACATTTAGGGGGTAATGGGTTAGGAATGGATAGTGAGTGATTGGCATCCTGCCAGTCTCAAGTGACAATGGACTTCACGCTAGAGAGGGGGCACCCAGTTGTTGCCCCGACTTTCGCAGCGCGCGTTTGGAGTCTGCATCTTCACGCATCTTGTCTTCCCTGCCTGCAGACCAACACACAAAGCCTGCCTCCAGCCAGGCCTGTCTTTAGCAAGTTCCTCCCAGTTGTAAGTGTTCATATACAACGCTTTCAGGTCACACTTGCAAACACCTTTGTAGCGAAGGAAGGGTCTGCCTCTGTTTCGTTTGCCCGTGGTCAGCTCTCCGTATAGAATATCATTTGATATTCATCCCATCCTCCTTTCTGTACACGTGCCCAAGCCACTGCAAGTGTTGCTGGTGGAGGATCGTAACTAGACAGTAAAGCATTTAGCCTTTTTTCATGTGAGGCATACAGAGTTCATGCTTCGCTGGCATAGAAACTATGGATCACACAGCAATCTTTTTGGAGATGGTCAGCATGTTGTTATCCCACACTCTCTGTGAGAGCCTGGCAAGTGCTGATGAGGCCATTCCTAATCACTTTTGCAGCGACAAAACTTATACTGGGATTCAAGAATTTTGAGGAAAGACTAAGAAAAACAGGCCTACAGTGTCTAGAAAAGAGAAGAATTCTTGGTGACTTATTGCAGGTTTATAGGATAATCAATGGAAAGGATAAATTAGACTATAACAAGTTTTTCAAAATGCAATCACCAACAAGAGGGCTCAACTACAAACTTAATTAAAGAAAGTTTAGATTAGATATTAGGAAATATTTTTTTGTCAGAGAGTGGTAAATGCTTGGAATACATTGCCACAGGAAATAGTGGAGGTAGGATCAATTAATGCGTTCAAGAATAGATTGGATGTGCATAAGTATTTTTTAGATCAAGTGAATGTAAAAGAAACTGGCTGTAGACAGATTCTGTCTTCAGAGTCTTCTAAACCAGTGATTCTGTCTTCAGAGTCTTCTAAACCAGTATAAAGACGTTGAGTTATGATGATAGCTAAAGAAAGAAATCGGAGCAGAGCATTGGTGCTACAGTATAGCTGCGTAGTGAGCATCCACACACTATCGCAGAAGACCCAGATTAGGTGGCAGTCAATCGCATCTCCAAACAATTAATATATAACAAGCTGAAAGAGGACATGTGTCTGGACAGTGGGCAAAAGGAGAGCTTCTAAAAGACCAACTCAAAATATCTTTGACACAATTCAACGTCAATGTAAGCTCACTGCAGTACCCGGCACAGGAACACCAGGCATGTTGTAGAACCATCACCAGAGGCACTTTCAATGCCAAGAAATGCTGAGATTTCGAGGCTCAGAGAAAAGATTCTGAGTGGAAAGACAAAACGGCCGCCACTCACATGTCAAACCCTGACCTTAAATGCTGCATATGTGGAAAGAGTTTCTGTGCCAGATTTGGACTATACAGTCATCTCCGGGCAACATAACATGCATGACTGCTGTTGTCATTGGTTGCGATGGATCACTATTAACCTTCTAGCTCCATCCTTTTTTTATATTATGTCACAAACATTTAGACTTACCAATTTTTGGGTACGCCAGTTGTCTTGTAAATCCATGAAATTGCAACAAAGCACTGATAGTGTTCCTAACCAGATTGGCATATCTGTTAGTTTCCACTATAAATGTATTTATAACATCTACATAAACAAACCTACCTCCAAAAGAATCCATTGCAACAACTTAACTTCATCACAATCAATAATGGAATAACCTTCCAAATCCACGTGAAACAGAGACAAAAATCGTTTAACGTCAATCTAGCCATCTTGTTGATTTCAAGAAAGGAGGAAGTGGCCTCGTTTTTTGATTCAGCCGTTTCTATAGTAAAAACAGGTGTTAACAACGAATACACAGAGACAATGTCCCAGACAAATTTGTTCGTCAATCGTTCAGTAAAAGTCAATTAGAGCTGCACATTCCAACACAAGTTAGAAAGATTACGTCAAGTAATAAGAGATCATTGGATGCTTTTCATGACTGATCTTTAATATTAAAATGTTGATATTTTGACGGAAGCAAACTTAGGGCTGAAGATGTATCCATTCAGTAAGGAAGCCGTTGTCCGCAATTAATCATGCTGTGTTCTTCACACTGATAGCAGGTTACAGTGGCTCATCTTATATCCATATACGCACCAAAGAAGGTAGGCTTGTGTACTGCTGACTGTTGTGCAATGTTAAGCTTCTCACCACTATGGAAATCATAATCTGGATCCCCACCTCACTGGTGCAGCTGCTGTAACACAGCCTGCTTCAAGCAGAACAATGTGGATGTGAGGTAGGGTATTGGTCAGTATATTTTACCTGACCCTAACGCTCTAAGGGAGCAGTGAAGCGCGCTAGCTTTGCATCTGAGTGGTCCTTGGTTCATTCCCCAGTTGAGGCGGAAATGTTTTTTCAGACCGCAAATGCTCCCGGGTCGACCCAACCTTAAATGGGTACCGGTTCAGTCCGGAAAGTAAAAGCGGCGAGGGAGAGGAGATGGCTACCGCCCTCATATAGCCGAGCCTTTGAAATGTGAGAGCGCTAACACCTCACACCCCTACGGCAGTAATGCTATAGTTTACTTTACTAGCGCTCTCAGTTAGGCAGATAAACGATATTACTCACGCCTTGCAATGAACTCCAAAGTCTTCTATCTTGTTAAGTGGAATGGACTGGTACTCTGACGGGTGTTCATCTGGTGGTTTATAGCCCTGTAGAAAATCGTATCCAGTTAGCATTCAAACTTAGAAAAATGGTCAGAATTATATTCCAGTAGTGCAGATCTTAGAATTAAAAATAATCACTCAGAAACAAGCAGCTTGGGAAAAAACAAATATCAAATTTTAAGTTTGTATAGCTGTAAAAATGGGGTACCAGACTCTACTCTGAGTTAAGCATGACAAGACAGACATGATGTTCACATGTCATCTCACTCATAAGGTTACAGACAAATTATATCAGTCTCCAGAATTTAAGGAACTTATTAAGGAACTATCTGCTATAGAAGTATCATTATTTGTTTGTATCTTTAGAATAACAACTTAGGAAACACATTTATCTTCAATTGATATTCAAAACCTGACTACAATGACACTGACTGACCCGGACTTAAGTAGATTCTATATACACAGATTCAGACATGCACAGTAAAATGTATTACTATTTTTATATAAATATTATATAAAGTACAGCATTATTATTATTTTATACAGTCCAGCGTTATAATATTTTTTTTGTGTGCGTTCACCTTATTTCTCCATTCTCTAAGATGGTGTGCGCTGCACTACGGTTTTTATTTTGCTCTGGTTGGCCCAGTGCATCCGACTTTGGCATGCATTTTATGTAAGTGTTAAGTGTCTGCTTCTTCCTGTATTTTCTAAGGGTTTGCTTCCTTGGGGTAACGGCTGGTGCTGTGATGGGATCAAACCCAGCACCTTCTGCGAGTTGTGAGCCGTGTCACTTAACCATTAGTCCACGCCATCCCCTTTATCATTATATTAAATACAGCATTTTTATTATCTTATACAATCCAGTATCAATATTTAAAGTACAGCCTATTATCTTATACAATCCAGTATCAATATATAAAGTACAGCCTATTATCTTATACAATCCAGTATCACTATATAAAGTACAGCCATATTTTCTTATACAATCCAGTATCATTATATAACGTACAGCCATATTTTCTTATACAATCCAGTATCACTATATAAAGTACAGCCATATTTTCTTATACAATCCAGTATCACTATATAAAGTACAGCCATATTATCTTATACAATCCAGTATCACTATATAAAGTACAGCCATATTATCTTATACAATCCAGTATCACTATATAAAGTACAGCCATATTATCTTATACAATCCAGTATCATTATATAAAGTACAGCCTTATTATCTTATTCAATCCAGTATCATTATATAAAAAAAGAAAAAAACTTGTACAACAATTTTCCCTTTGTAATCAATACAGTGAGGTCATTGATGTACAAAACAAAATGTGTTTCTGTCTGTCTGAAGTCAAGACAAACCAACACTAGACACTTCCTTTGTGAAACTTAATTTTCAATTGGCAAGGTGGTCTAGGGTTGCGATCATCGACTAGCGTGCTGCAGGTTTGTGACACAAATCCTAAATGAGTTCTACAATTTTTTTCCTTTTCGGGGAGATGGAGATGTGTGCAAAAAGGGAGAACCTTTAATTGTAATTTTGTTGTTGTTTCTGCCAAGTAGCACAGCTTGATTGGCGGGTAGATGTGATAACCGTGTCCGCTAGTTACTTATATATTACAAAATCACTAAAATTTGTATTATTAATTTAGCGCTATGAGTGTCAACTGCTATGTATATCCAGCATTCTTGTAGAAGGGTGGTCTGAAACGGGAAGGATAAAGTCTTGTGTGTCCCACTGACAAGATAGGCTGTCTATGCCTGATCTACAAATTGATCGTCATCATCAGCTACTTGCCGAAGACGGATGTGTCGGACCGAAAGGTGCAAATATCGCAGTCATAACTATAAACTAGCGACACAACGCATTCCGTTCTCCAGACTAGATCCTGCTACTCGCAAAGCCCTGTTCAGGACTTAGTAGCGGGACATTGAGAATGAACGCAGAAAAAAAACAATATCAGCTACACCAATGAAGATGGCAGACACTTCACGAACACATTTACCTTAGGATATGTTCTAAATGCTCCAATATTCACTTTCCCAGCTGATATTGTGCGCACTGGATCAATCTGTAGAAGTAAACATGGAAGTAATTTGTTTTGATATAACTAGAATTTAATTTGTAATAATAGTTGATCATCGCAAGCAGGAGATGGCAATAGCATCAGAATATTGCTGTGAAATGTGTTCTCTTGTGGTTGTAAGGACCAATCCTGGAACGGCATACCCTGCCACATTCAGTGCACACATGTGGGGGGATCAGACTGTGGAATCGTCATGGTTTTTTTTTCTTTTCTGGCCTGGCAGCACTTTCGCTGAATTTCTGTGATGGCTACTCTCTGCAATCTGAGCACCTTCAGTGATACTATCACGCCAGGTGGTATGGTTCTGTACAAGTATTTCCCAGGAGGTGATTTAAATTTTGAAGCTTTTTAGAGACGCTTTCAGGGAGTCTCTGGAATGTTTCATCTACCCCCTCTGGTGAGTGTCAGTCTATTGTGATCTCACCATATACCAACTGCTTGGAGATGCGCTTATCCTGCATGCAAACAACATGTCCCATACATCGTTTCGTGGAGCTATTTGCAAAAGTGTATGGATGCTCAACATATTAATTTTGCTTAGAAATTTCTACATATAAAAAAAGCCAAAGGCCGCCGTCCATCGTAAACGATGATGGCATAATTAATTTTGCTAGCGCTATTTTTAGTGGCAAGTCAAGGACAAGACAACTAGGGGGTGATTACGAGATGCAGGGACTCCGCATCAAGCACCCGCGAAAAAGATGACGGAGTCCGGAGTCGAACCCACACCATCTGATCATGATGCTGACGGCTTAACCACTTCGCCACAGAAATTTCTCCATATAATAATAACAATTATGATGGAATATTTGCAACAAAAATAAGGTGGAGTCATTTGTGTAATCACACCTCTTACATCAATCATTTCAAAGATGCAGCATAGTGAATGAGTTGACAGCAGACTGTGTGCATTAGAGTCAGTAAACCAAAGGTGAGCAATACCCTATCCCACTTCCAAGTGGCGGCCCTGGGAACAGGCTGCACTAATATTATCTGGCTAAGAGTAGTGATTGCAGTAGGAAGCCAAACCCGGTACCCAAAAAAGTAAGTTGAAATGCAGACATGACAGTTTAGCTGTAAACTACAGAATGTTCTTTTCTGGATGAGCTCCGAAAAAAATGCATCAATCAAGCTTGTATCAGGGTCAGTGACCAATAACTGACAAAGACCCTATTCTGCTTCCAAATGATACAGCCTGACTAAGAGATTAGTGGTCGAAGAGGGATCGAAAACCTAGTCCCAAAAATGCCCTGCTGAAATCGGATGGGTCATTCTGAAAGGTGTAGATATAGCAGTCTCGCTGTAAACTATGCCACAATGTCACATTCAGGAATAACACTGAAGAAGATACATTAATTATAAACTCTTTCAGTTCCCTGTGGAGCATAGGTTTCTAATAAATACATGCCAAGCACTTCTCTCTTGGAGCGACCTAACTAGCTTTGTGATTGTCTCCTTCTCACTTCATGTATGCTTTTGTCTGCCTCGATGTCTCCTGTCTGGTTCCTCCCAAAAGCTCCACATTCGTGATCTTATCATACCATTTCAATTCCTCTATTCTGCACAGACACCCATTTATAAAAGTATGTAGCTTTTTCATTGCTGGATTTGTTGTTCTCCATGTTTCAGAGCCATACAACAAAGTGGATGTACCATTCTTGGAGTTGAAGATTGATATTTTTTTGTATGACTTAATATCTCTTGATATCCATTCGCATATTGTATTCTTTATTTTATATCGTTACCTGGACCTTCCAACATACCTATATTGCTACCTTCTTTTTGTTTCTCAATCTTCCGCTTACAAGCCCTGACAAGGGCTTTGAGAGTAGCACGATGTAGTTCGGAGAACGGAATGCATTGTGTTATAGTTTACAGCTTGACTGCGATATTTGCATCTTTCGGTCTGACACATCTGACTTCAGCAAGCAATTTTGAGAACCGGGTTGCCTTTCCTATTCGATACCTTCTACTTTGCCGGTCTGCTCTATTGCAGTCTGCTATCCAGGATCACTGCGAGGAGGTGTAGAAGAGTCTTGGCAGCTCTGGTTTGCAGGCCCTGACGCTAGCAGTCAGCTACAAGTCGCTGACCGCTGCAGCTCATGCGCTGCTCAGCGTCCTAATCCCTATATTGGTACCAACAATTCACACTGTGTAGAAGTGCATTTTCCAACACAATCTGATTGTCAGCAGTAGTATTTATTCTCCTAATTTTTGTCTTCTCTGCATATTCTCCGTCCCAATATATTTGACATCTCATTAAGTATCGCTATTTTATTTTGCACGTGGAGTCAACAAACTTTGAGAACAGAACATTAACTACAGAATTCTATTTACCACAATGGCCACAAATGGCTCCTGAAACTGCTGGTTCAACATTTGTGTGGAGACATCAATACCAGATAGCCAACACCCATAGCCTGGATGACTATGATACCAGCCTATTGCATTCTCAAGCCTCTTCACCTGTGAAGATTGTAATGAATGTTTTAAAGTAAAGATCTCATTAGCATGCCATTGCAGCATATTGGGAATAGGGCATTAGGTCCATATTATTCTTGACCAATGGCACACTAAGGTGAATTTAGTTTAGTTTAAGAATCAATGTCACTGCACACGATTTAACCCTACCAGACCTAAGGCCCTGAACCCAACTGTCCCCCATTCCTGGGTTCCAGAGCATTAAAGAGAAAAAACAAACATGATATAGAAAAATGTTAGTTACATGCAAACAAGTGGTTAGAATAAGATGTAACTTGGAGACATTGTAGAAAATAGGTTTACCTTTCATCTAGCGTCAATATTCCACCTTTGTGTGCCAATCCACCCAGCAAAAGGCAAAGAATCTGTCTCGAGTCATAAAACATTTCGAAATCCGGGAGTAAACACAACAAAGAGCCCTCATTTGTCCAATAATCCTGATAGGTGGGCTTTATACATGAGTATTCCATATAGATCCTCAGTCCAAGAAAAGCCTTCATCTCATCACTCGAGCTCTCACTGTCTGTTTCACTTGAACAGAGTCTGAATCAACCAAATTATTGATCACCTGTTGGACTGTCATAAGCCTAGACTTACTTTGCTTTCCTGTTGAAGTGCTTGGTTCATCAGCCGTTCGTTTCATTGTCAATTTTCCGAATTTGTTCACGTTAAACCCCACAAAATCAATTCAAACATGGGGGCAGCCATTTGCAATGACTAATCACGAGGATTGACCACGATTGGTTAGTTATTTTTAGATTCTGACGCATTTTATGACGTACTATCCATATTACCGAAAATTAGGTCCAGCGGTTTAGCGGCAGTTTAGGAAATTACAGAAAAATGGGGACAGCGGTCTGGTAGGGTTAACCCATAAATGATCTGCTCTTCTCCATATTTTTAGGAGAATCTCAGCACCATGCACGAACTCTCTAGCACCGCTAGGATCTCGTAATTGAATGGGAAGATTGTTAACAATTTTGAATTTTGTCCGAACAGCAGCCGTTAAGCTTACTCTTTTTAATTTCAAACTGCCTAGGGATTTTTAACGGGAGCAACACTGCACACGGGTGTCCTATCTCTACTACCCAGAGAACCGGGGAAATGCCAGAAAGTACATGCGAAAAAATCCCGGCTTCACTGTGACTTGAGCCCGCGATCGCAAGCACCCGAGGCAGATATCTTACCTCGAGACCACATCTATAGGGTGATGTAGTTAACATTAGACCAGCTGCCTTTACTTTCCCAGATTGTTCAGATACCCAACTTTTAAGACTGGATCAACCCCAGTAGCTCTTTTGCAATCAGATATATTCCATAATCTTACTATCTACTCATGCTGTAGCCAGGCCTATTTTACCTTGAGATGAGCAGCAAAGATGGTGCCATACCGACCGCGAGTCTAACATTGCTCTGGTGTTTTAGTTCATTATAGATGCTGCAAGGCCACGGATTTCCCAGAAATTCACACTAGTAGGTGACTTACACTTGTATTCACTGAAATGTGTTGTCGTATTCAATTTGGACTAGTTAATTCATTCATTTTTGTGTGATTTCTCCTTCGATTATCCTGGCATAGACATCAGCTATATGAATTAGTACTAGTTATACATGTGTCGTATTTTCACGATCTAGTGCACACGGCTGAGCTTCATGAGATTGGTGCCTTTTTCCTAGCTGCAGACAGTGTCGGTTTTGGTGTGACTGAAAATTAGACATGTGGCTATAATGGACTAGAACACATCGCCCAAGAGAGATACCCAACACATCTACTCACACACTGAGTGATGACCCTACGCATCTTTCAGTTATGAGAAAGGCAAGACACACAACGATAGATGTCATCTCCTCCCCTGCCTTGCAGGATACCTGTTTACAGGAAAGGCTTCAGGAGTAAGCCCTGAGGAAAAATCTGCATCCTGTGCTATCTCCAGTCGTCTCGATAATGTCTTGCTACTGGCCAAAGGTAGCTCAGGACGAGAGAGTGAGGTTGTCAAAAGGCACAGTTTCTTCCTCACTTTAATCCAAATCACAGCAAGAGAAACGACTGTCCAAGATAGATGTCATCTCCTCTGCTGCCTTGCAGGATACCTGTTTACAGGAAAGGCTTCGGGAGTAAACCCTGAGGAAAAATCTGCATCCTGTGCTATCTCCAGTCGTCTCGATGATGCGTTCCCACTGGCCAAAGGTAGCTCATGATGAGAGTGAGGTTGCCAAATGCACAATTTCTTCCTCACTTTAATCCAAATCACGAGGACGGCGTGGCCTAGTGGTTAAGTGGCATGGCTCATAACCCGAAGGTGCTGGATTCGATCCCCATCACAGCACCGGCCGTTACCACCGGGGAAGCAAACCCTTAGAAAATGCAGGAGGAAGCAAACCCTTACATAAAATGCATGCTGAAGTTGGATGCACTGGGCCGACAGGCGCAAAATAAAAACCACAGTGCAATGCACACCGCCTTGGGGATAAGAGAAATAAGGCAAACGCACACACACAAAAAAAAAATCAAAATCACAGCGCAAGTCACCCATTTCAGCAGACACAGCAAGAGAAAAGACTGTCCACACGTCTGAACAGAGAGAGAGTGGTCTTCATCACATGTGATGGACGAGCATCACCCCGCGATTCCAATATACCTTCTTGGACAATTTAACAGTACAAACAACACAAACTGCACGTCTCCACAACATACCTGTTTTGCTGCCTCTGTATATGCAGCCATGTACTCATACGCCTGAGCCTGTGCATTAACCCTAGTCTCCGTTCCCTCAACAGGCAGAGCCACCCCATCCATAACGATCATAGTGTTGCCATCCACCTTCCCCAGAAGTAGGCCCATCACCTCCAGGTTTCCCCCTGATCGAGCATGCATGACCATTTTCAGCAAAGCCAAGGCTGAAACTTTGATGTGTTTGAAGTAATGAGGACTGTTGATGAGAATATAAAATACATCTATTAAGTATCAATCAATCAATCAATACTTTTCAACTTCATGTGCAGCACAGTCTTCAACAACTACATGAGCAAGTTCTATCACAAGTCATCTAGCTTGTTACATATCTCCCTTTCTTATAACTGTCCTGAGATCTATTCTACGACATAGTTACTCCTCTTGATAGAGGACCGTGTCCTATTTTGAATCAATGTTGTTCTTGTTGTTATCCCATAGCTGCTGAGCAAGCCTGCTTTTAGCAGTCCAATGCCATTCTTATACAGATACAGGTCTTCTTCAGTTGTTTCACTGCTCCGTATACTGTGTTGGCAATTGGAAGTGCTTGTTAGGATTTTTTCCTTATGTCGGCAAGCGTCTTGCACTCAATGAGTAGGTGTCTAACTGTTTCATCAGGATCTGCACAAGGGCAGGTGCTGTGAATTGATCAGGTTTAAGTGGCTATTGACTCTGGTGTGTCCTGCTCGGAACTGAAAAACGAGAACTTGATCTCTTCTAAGTAGTTTATTTATGTCAACATTACATTTCGCTAAATACACCGCGACCTTTTGTTCCCGTGGCCCACCTATTCATCCAGATTTCCTTGTTATTATTCTTAATAATACGTTTTACTGTGTGGTTAGTGCAGGGTCTATCCATTTGTTGTTTGGAGGCTCCAGTTTTTGCCAGTATGTCAGTCATCTCATTTCCTGGTGGCCTGTTGTGTCCATGGATCTATTATTGCAAGGTGACACTAATCCTGTGGGCAGTGATAATGTGATTGATCATCCTCAACACGAAGAATATCTCCTTTTTGTTGTATAGGGGAGCACAGGTCTTCTTCAACAACTACATGATTCATGAGTAAGTTATATCACAAGTCATCCAGCTTGTGACATATCTCCCTTTCTTATATTTCCCTTGAGCTCTCTTCTACTGCATAGTTAGCTCTCTTAACAGAGGACCTTCTTCTCTCTTGGATTAATCAATCAATAAAAAACATTTAGCTACCTGTGGAGTAAATCCTTCAAATCCCACGCCTTTCAGCTATCTCCACGTCTTCTATATCCCTTTCATGTGCCTCAACGTTTTCGTAGCTTAGTTTCTATAGAATGGTGTAGCTGACTCTATGCCCAACCCTCCTTACTCATCTCTTACCCCATGCCTGATAGATCTTCCTCATCTATTATCCCATGCCTGATAGATCTTCCTCATCTCTTACCCCATGCCTGATAGATCTTCCTCATCTCTTAACCCATGACTGATAGATCTTACTCATATCTTACCCCATGCCTGATAGATCTTCCTCATCTCTTAACCCATGACTGATAGATCTTACTCATATCTTACCCCATGCCTTACAATGAGTAATTTTATTCTTTGTTTCCATTTTAGGCTTCAGTAATACATCACAGAAATGTAATGAGTAGTCTGTCAATTATCTCAACCACCCATATGGGTGGGCATGGCAAAGTGGTGCGGCTCACAACCCAAACATGTATAAGTTCAGATCCAGCAAGCTTACTGAAGTTGATTGAAACGGGCTACTACTACTCCAATGTACTTTGGAGAACGCTTCCATCAGAGACTAACTGTAGTGGTGCCTTATGCATCTAATGAAGAAAAATATAGAAGAATTATCTTAATGGAGGTATTGGTCCTAAGTGCTGTCAAATCTCAGGGTGGAGAAAAGGGTACATTCTCTAATTCCAATCAAATGCTTCCAATGTGCATGTCTCATATTATCCCATAATAGCAAAGTCCAACTTCTGGTCTTTAGGTTGACAGACCTGTTTCTATTAACAGAAGTAGGGACAATGGTGAGTCTCTGTAGCCCTAAATTCAGATAGATACTTTGGGTAGATGAGACTCATCAACCTGCAAATATTGCTCATCTAGGAGTTTAGCTTGAGAGACATACAGACAAAACCAGGAATATCAATTGGAGGACTAAATATAAATGATCTACGATATGCTGAATTGATAGCCCAGAATTAAACCGACCTGCGGAAAATGTTACACATGGTAGTTCAACAAGACCTAAGCTTAAATTTGTTTAAATGATGTGTCAAAGTGAAATATGGACTGTTTACGACATTGCATGGTGTGGCGTGTCTTTTCAAATGCTGAGTCCTTAGCCTATCCGCAATCAGTATCTGCTTTGTCTATCTGATGCTTAATCCTGCCCTTCCGTGCAACACGATCCATGGCGTCCTGTTCCCATTACTCCAAATCGATGCGGCACCATTCACATCCCGCTTATATACATCCTTGAACCGAAGTAGTGGCCTAATTCTAAACCTTTTCTAGTCATCGAAGCCTTTAAAGACTAAGCACGGAAAAGATTGTGACAGTGCCTGTTCTCTCCAACACTTCTACGTTGGTGATCTTGTCTTGCTACCCAACCCCAAGGATTCTGCGAAGGCACCTCATGTGATAGGTGTTTAGTCGCCTCTCCTGGTGCATGTAGGTAGACCATGTCTCACTGCCATAAAGATGGGCGCTGAGGACACAGGCCTGGTGAACAAGTGTTTCTGTTTTAACAGTGAGCTTTTTGTTCTCCCAGACTCTTTTTGTTAATCTGCTCATTGTTGTTGTTGTCTTGCCTATCTTGATATTAATCTTTTCTTGAAGTGAAGGAAATCCCATAAGCGTGGTGAGAGTCGAAAACTGTCTTGCTATACGAGAAAGGAAACAAAGAGGACCTGGGTAACTAATGCCTTTTCACCCGCCTCTCGGTACTGTACAAACTATTCATCAGATGCCTCATGGCGAGGATCCGCAACACCCTTGAGGAAGCTCAACCCAGAGAACAGGCTGAGTTCAGGCTCACCTACAGCATGTTGGACCACATAAACATGTGCTGCCATTTGATTGAGGCAGCAATAGAGCACTACACACTGTTAGTGTTGACATTCATCAACTACAAAAAGGCAATCAAACCAAAATATGTGTGGAAAGCTCTGGAAGAGCAGGGAAGCTAGCTACACAGACATGTTGAAATGATGCTATAAAGGATGCACCATAGATGGGCGGTTACTCGACCATCTAAGATTTACCGATGATATCACACCCATTACAGAGACACCCACCAAAGCATCAAAGATGCTAGCATTGCTGGAAGTGGAGGGCAAGAAAGTAGGTTTCACCATAAATATAGAAAAAGTGAAAGTTATGTGCAACTGCTTTGTGGATCCCAGCACTATGCTCCTAAATAAAACACCCCTAGAGGATGTTGACAAATATCTGCTCCAACATGGAAAAAAAACCTGAGGCCTGAAATTGCCTGGCTCAGACAAATGGGCAGGGACACTTTGACCTTGATCAAGATAGCAACAGATGCCACGAAAGACACCAGACTACGAGCACACCTATTCGATTGAGTGGTCCTACCAGCGCTGTGCTATGGAAGTGAAACCTGGTCTCTGACAATAGCTATAGAGAATCTGCTATGGACAACACATGCCTCGCTTAAGTGTCATCTTGTGGGTCTATCAATTAGACAACAGTGACACCCAGACAATATCACATTTCAAGGATGCCCTACAGCATGTTAACAACTCCAAGCAAGACTGGGCTGGCCATGTAGTTAGAAGTAAACATGAATGCTGGAGATCAAGCAACCACTGTATTATCCACGCTGCAAATAGAGACCTCCTGGAAGATTGCCCTCCTCAGGTGGCAAGATTCCCTTGATCTGGACAACAAGACACGTGACATTGAAATGAACAAGTCAACCATCCACTGGACAACCCATGCCCAAAGACAGAATCGATTGGAAACTGAGCTGGTATCCACACAAGACAAAAAAAATTGCAATACTGCTCTAGCCCAGCCCGCTAAGCAAAGAAATGCACCTACCATCCATTCACACAAGAGTTGGATCCTGCATTACGGCAGTCACCCTTGCAGAAGTACAGGTCAACTAAGACTAAGTATGATAACTTCGTCTTTTCTGGACATTTGGTAGTATCCATCATCTGCATGGTATTTGGGGTATTCTTACTGCCTCTTTACATTGCATTATCCTTTTATAATATCATTTGTTTCTTCATAGTTGACCAGGTATTCTTCCTGTATCTGTTTCACTAACACTTTTGCTAGACTGTCGGCCTCCTTGTTTACTTTGATGTTACAGTGCGGTAGTAACCCCTGTATCCCTGCTTTCTGGAATCTGTGAGACATTTTCATCAAGGTTGCATCCAATTCATTCATTTGATTGGTTGATGCCAGTCTTTGCAGACAAGTAGTGCCGAAAGAAGAATGCAGCAAAAGGTGACTAAAGACGACATGTACAGGGCTAGTAAATTCATTATTTAAAATCAAGATAATTGCTACAGAAAACTATCACTAGACAGACAACATGAGAAGTTATGAAAGTGATACAGACTTCCTGATAGAGAGCCAGCAGTAAGGAACCCTATGATTCACATTGACTAGTGAAAATGTTTACAAAATGAGACAAGTCTGCTCAGTGAGTGCTCATTTAAAGTAAAAGTTACTATGTTCACTGATCTGTTATTGTTAAGAATCAACAACAGCGTCACTACAATGAAGTGATCAGTCACTTTCAGAAAATGGCAAAGAGTGGAACTGTACTGCGTATATTCAGAATCAGATACTTACTGACTCCATAGCTCGAGCCGTTAGTACTTCTTTAACTGTAGCTTAGTTGTTCACACTCACACTGAATCACACTTGACAAATCAACAAATGGTGACAATCACAACTTAACTTAACGTCTTTATACTGGTTTAGAAGACCCAGCAGAGTCTGTATACAACCAGTTTCATTTACATCACCTTGCTCTAAAAGCTATGCGCATCCAATCTATTCTTAAATGCATTAACTGTCCCTGCCTCCACTACCTCCCCTGGCAATGAATTCCAAGCATTCACCACTTTCTGGCTAAAAAAATATTTCCTAATAATATTTTTATTAATATCTGATCTGGACCTACTTGACAAGTACTACTACTAGTAGTAGCTACTTCGCTGTCCTCTTATGCGCCCAAGTTTGGTTTCAAAATGATACAATATCAATATGTGTATTGTCAGTTCAGTTCTATCATCACCGTGGAGAAACTTAGTTTCTTACTCAACTGTCCCATGTCCACTCTGGAGTAACAAACTCAATTAACTGTGAGGTACTGAAAACAAAAACAGTCAACTAGTAAATTCATAAGGGAATAACACAAAAACATAACTTACTCCTTTTCCCAAGGCTTTGCTGTGAGTATGTCTTGCTGCTGCTTGGAGTCATAGCGATAAATTTCATCTACGCTGGACACAATCTCGACGCTATTTGACAGCTCCCAAGACTTTTTCGCCACTTTGGAATCCATCTTGTTTTACTAGCTAGCAAATCTGGCACGGCACAGATGCTTGCCAGATATTTTATTATAGTGCAGACTAAATTGGTATCCGGGATGTCACCTTTCTTAGTTTCTATCATTGTCGTAAAGGCGGCTAAAGTAGGTTGTGCTTGATGCTAGCAACATCATCACGTAAAAGATGAAAAAAAAAACTCAACCCATTACCATTAGATTCACCAACAACAAAACTTAGATACATGTTTTCTGTAATTTGCAGCAAATGTAAGATGCATAGTAAATAAATGATAAGAATTGGAACGGAATGTAGAAGAAGAAAACCAGATATAATAAGGTTCATGGACATATGTGGACATTGCAGATAGTGAACTTGAAATAGAGGGATATACAATGTTAAGGAAAGATAGGGTAGTTGGAGACAAGGCTAAGGGATGTGGCGTTTTATTATACTGTACAAATTCAGTTAATATAACTATCAAAGATGATTTATCATGTTGTAACAAACCTTTATGAGCAGGCGACAAGCGCAGTCTCGGTAGAGGGAGCGCTAGGCGATTGGTTCCGCACGACGGTGGGTGTGAGACAGGGCTGTATACTCTCCCCAACACTCTTCAATATATTCTTGGAGAGAATAATGGAGACGACCTTAAAAGGACATGTTGGCACGGTTAAAATAGGTGACAGGCTTATCACAAACTTCCGATTTGCAGATGATATTGATGTATTGGCAGGAACAGAAATGGAAATCCGGGAGTTGATTGGTAGCTTGGATAGAGCGGCCCTGAGTTTTGGTATGGAAATAAATGCAGATAAAACAAAGCTCATGACTAATAACATAGAAGCGTTTAAATCTGCAATAAAGGCAAATGGTCAGAAACTTGAGGTGGTAAAACGTTTCAAATATCTGGGATCGTTGATCAGTGAAGAGGGATCGCAGCCAGAGGTAATTGCAAGAATAGCAAACAACAGCGGCGCTGACTAGGCTGAAACCTATATGGTAAGACAAGCGGCTCGCTCTCGGCATAAAAGTTAGACTAATGCGCTCTTTGGTGCTCTCAGTATTTCTGTATGCCTGCGAGACCTTAACTTAACTTAACTTAACTTAACGTCTTTATACTGGTTTAGAAGACCCTGCAGAGTCTGTATACAACCAGTTACATTTACATCACCTTGCTCTAAAAGCTATGCGCATCCAGTTTATTCTTAAATGCATTAACTGTCCCTGCCCCCATTACCTGCCCTGGCAATGCATTCCAAGCACACACCACTCTCTGACTAAAAAATATTTCCTAATATCTAATCTGGACCTCTCGTTAGTCAGCTTGTAGCTATGCCCTCGTGGTATTGTGGGTGGCTGTATTTTAAAAAAAACTTGTTATAGTCTAATTTATCGATTCCTCTGATCATCTTATAAACCTGTATTAAGTCACCACGAATTCTTCTCTCTTCGAGACACTGTGGGCCGGTTTTTCGGAGTCGTTCCTCATAACTTGTAGATGTGAATCAGTTAATCGTGATCGTACTTTGTTCTCGAGGTATTTCATAAGTAAGAACGTTTTTTTTTTACACAAGTAGGTCATTCCGAACATAGCCAGACATTTGAGTGAAATACTCTATAGTATTTGAAGCCTTTTTTGTATCTTCTGCTCAAAAAGTAATGAATTTCTAATTTTCAAACAAATATTTCAGCGCTAAGCAGGGCTAGAGATCTAGCAATTCAAGTACGTATGATGCAACACAGCAGGTCAAAATATTTTAGAACATTAGCGGTAATTACGTTCACTGACAGCAAACTCACAACTTAACAATTTCAGATCATCTAAAATATAATGGATGGATAGCAACATTATTTGTTTGGGTTTGCAAAACAAAGTTTGCATTAAAAAATGGGCCTTGTGACCGTGAGCATTTTTTCTTTTACTTGCGTGACGTGAGCACCAAGTGTTACTAGAAGAGCACCGTGGTGCTCGCGAGCATCAGGTTAAACACGCCTGATGTAGATATTGAACAGCAGAAGGGAAAGCACTCCCACCTGTCTCACACCGGTATTGATTTCAAAAGCATGTTTCACAATCAGTCGTTCTTACGAAGTTTATACTCGCGCGATACAATGTACAACGTACCATAGTTACTTTCAGTTTCCAATTCTGGGGAGATGTTCAAACTATGAGGTAGAAATAACAGCGCTAGAAGTAGCTCTGTACCACTTGAGGGCAGTATGTGATGCTTTCCCGTCAAAAGCCCAAAGCATCGCATTATCTGCTCTTCAAGCTCTAGAAGATAGTAGTCATTGTAAGCCTGAACTTACCCAAATATCTCTAGAAGCCAATCAACTTATCACATCCCATGAAGACTGAATAGTTTTGCAATGAATCTCTGGTCAATCAAATACACCTGGCAATGACAAGACAGACAGACTGGCTAAGAAGGGATCAAGTCAAGAACAATACACATTAACAACCCAACACACAGTCAGACAACTAATGAAGACTGCGAACAAACAGGCTTGGCTGAATAGATGGGCAATGGGGAATAATGGGAGAAAAATCTACAAACATATGGGCATCCCAAATCCCAAAGATAACATCAATCTCCTGAAAAAAAAAGAGATCAAAGCACCATTTTCAGACTTCGTAATCGACACATACAACTTAACAGTCACTTGAACAGAATCCAGCCAATACATACTCTAGAGTGTGGGTTGCACACACACATCCCTATTAAACTGTTGGACACCATCTTTTTGTTAGCATGGCGCTTGCCAGTGTTAATAAAAAGTTTCTTACTCCAAGGCCAGACAAATTAATCACTTTGTACGGAACAAATCAACAGCTTAAAAACACTTACAGATACCACTGTATGAGATTAGGCCAAAGGACAGAAGTCCACATACCGCTGGATCAATAAACAACCAACCAACCTGGGTCCTAGTATACACAGATGGGTCAGCACAAAATGCAGTAATGAATGAAGGAGTAGGACTGTGCATAGAATACCTAAACAATATTAGGGAAACGGTCAGAGAGCAAGAGGGAAATTCTGTCATACTTGTGAGACATAAATTCAGACAATCAAGATGACAAATGAGAAACTGTAGTATTTCTGACAGATGTAAAATCAGCACTCCGTGTACTGACGTCAGTGAAAATGGCAAGTCTATAGTCTCTGATGTCTGAGCTGAGTAACTGGTACACGATTGTCATGCACCAGCGGATACACCTTCTCATTGTAGGATTCCGGGAAATGAAAGAACAGATTGACTAACAAAGGAGCATGTAGCAGACAAGCAGTCGGATGTACCAGTTACAAATCAAAAGAAAACAATCATGATCAAATCAATCAAAGAGAAACCAATATAATCAAAAGACGATAAACAGACAAGAGTAAACTGTTATTTGTGCCTCACAACAGGACATATCCGACTACCACAGCTACATGTACACCAAATTTAAGATGGACAACTTCGCCAAATGTTCACGTGTGAAGGCACCGCATGCTACAGAGCACATACTACCGAACTGTCCCGAATATGATGTATAGATAAAAACCATATGACCCACATCAACAACACTGAAAGAGAAACTTTATGGACCTGCACTTGGACCACAAAAGACAGAAGTTTATACAAGACAACATTGCAGAAATAAATATTATATTTTCAAACGAACGAAAGAAGAGGGAGATCTGTCTCTTGCGTCATTAAGAAAAGTAATCTTTCTTGTGTCATATGTGCGGCCGTTGCAATTTTCAATCTATGCCTCTGCCGTGTTGTTTAAACACTACAAATCGATATTTTTCTTCCTCTTGCCCCGAAGCCCTGTTGTATAGCTATGTCGACATGTGGCGCATGTACGTTTGGAGACGCAATCTCATCATGTTCATAGTCGACCTGTACTTCTACAGGGTCAGATGCCCCAGCTCTGGTATGGATAAAGCCTGGAGAAGAATTTCCTGCATAGCGGGCTAGGCTTGAGCAGCTTAATACTCCGCTCGTTGGGTGGTTAACCGATGTGCGAGTTCATCTTAATAGACTCAAAACACTAGAGCAAAGTAGAACCGCAGCCTGTTATGCGCCATCTACGCTGCTCTAAACAAATCACCTAACCATGGTCGGTGTTATGCCATGTTATACAGTTAATTGACTATTACGTCATGCTCTATGTGAGGCTGTGGTGTTATTCTTGTACTTGTCATACACAAAGACCCCGGCAACCCCTCTCCATCTGTGTCTACCGTTAAATAGACTTCTTATAAACCTTGGTCCACATACTGGGCTTGACTTCGCGAAAAACTTGGTCTGTATGCCAATTGACTGTATGCCAAACTGGATCCATTAACTGTACTTCATGGAAACCTTGGTCCATTACCTGAGCGTCTCGTGCCTCCTGCTAACGACACAATGAGGACCATTTTGACGCCATTCTCAGCTGTCCGTCCGTCATCAGCGCACAGACCGTAGCTCGCATACCCCAAGCTACTATTAACCCGAGGCTTGACCTTGAGCCTACCGGGACAGAGATCATGAAGGCTATCAGCTGGATGTCCAAAGGCAAGGCTCACGGTTCTGATTCCATTTCAGCAGAGATATTAACTTACATAAACACTACCCTCACTAGAGAGACGAATATCGACAGAAAGGTCAATAACAGGATTGATAAGGCGATCTCTGCGTTTGGAAGACTCCAAGAAATGGTCTAGACTCGACAAGGCATCAGTATCGCCACCTAGTTTAAAATGTATCGTGCTGTGGTATTATCAATTCTGCTGCATGCCAGTGAGACATGGACAGTGTTTACCAGACATCTCAATCGTTTTCATGTGAATTGTCTGCGTATACTGCATAGGATAAGATGGCAGGACAAAGTGTATAACTCTTAGCAATACTAACATGCTGAGCAGTCATACACTTCAGAACTTGGCTCAGCTTGCATGGACGGGACATGTTGTTCGGATGCCAGATGAGCGCATCCCCATGCAGCAGTTATACGGTGAGTTCAAAGTAGGCAGATGCTCAACAGGAGGGCAGAAGAAACGCTACAGACTCCTTGACAGTATCTTCAATATTGGTGCCCCCTCTTGGGAGATGCTTGCAGCAGACCGTACCAACTGGCTTGCTAATATCACCGAAGGTGCTCAAATCGGAGAGGCTGTCCGAAAAAAAACCATTACAAAGATTTCACACCTCGCTCCCCACATGTGTCAGGGTGTGCCTTTCCAGAATTGGTCTTTACAGCCATCAGAGATCACATTTCGCAGCAATAGTCTAATGCTGTCGCCATCTTCGTTTGCGATGGGCAACTATTATTATTAACTGAGCCTCGTGCAAACATTGGTCAATTAACTAGACTTTACACACACCTTAGTCCATTAACTTCAGTCTACATAAACCTTGGTGCATTTACTAGACTCATGCAAACTTTGGTCTGGATTTCATGCAAACCATGTTAACCGTACTTCGTGCAAACTTAAAATGGTCCGATAATTGAACTGCATGCAAATCTCGTTCATTAACGAAAAATATGGTATATGGATAGACAATATTTTTTTTTAAAGTACGTTTCTAAAACATCATCTTAAAACCTTTGTCGATAACTAATGAAGCAGTCATTGAGCATTGCACCTAATTGCGTCTTTCAGGGGAGATGCAAACTCCCTCCACTTGGCTGGGCATACGGACATTCCTTAAATGGTGTTCTATTTCTAGTTTACGTTTTCATTTCGACGTCTATAGTTATCTGACAAGTTGTTTTAGGTCGTCTTCTCTTTCGTATTTCTTGTAGGGTACATAACAAATCAATTCTGGTGGTATTGTATGGGTATCTTTTGATCACTTGGCAAATCCTATTCTTACTATGATATTATTCATCTCCTTGATTATTCTGGGTAAGCAACTCTTATTTAGTGATGGTATGGTATTCGGCAAGAGTTGTACATGTATATTCTTTATCATCAGTTCTGATGGGAAATAATAATAATAATAATGTTCACGTAGGCGTCTGAGGCCCGTTCCGTAAGCGTAAAATCATCATTACAGCTGGCCCCCGTATATAAATGATATATATTCAAGAACTTGCAAATTTTGGATGCTGCAGCAATGGTTCTACATGATGAGGTTGTTAGCCCCATGCACAAAGCATCTTTTGTCACATTTTACGACATGCCTTGAAGATTTTATTGTTTCAACTTGGTAAATCACTAGAGTGCAGGTAAACATTACCTTTATACTGGTTTAGAAGACTACGCACAGTCTGTATACGTTCACTTGATCTAAAAATAATTATGCGCGTCCAATTTATTCTTGAATATATCAATTGACCGTGCTTCAATTATTTCCTATGCAATGCATTCCAAGCATTCACCACTATCTGACTAAAAAAATTATTCAAATACATAAATAACAATCAAGCATAAGCAAGACAAAATAGCATTCAAAAACAAACAATAACAATCTGGCTAGATAACAATACACTCACACAAAAACAATTCTAACTCAAACAAAACTAGGTGTACTTTGATCTTTTTAGTGAGGTACAACAGACTCAAAAATTTTAAAAACCAACTATTTATATTTATATATATACACACACACACGAGGTGCATTCAAGCCAAACAGGGACTCTTTTGTAAGGACAGTGCTTTTATTTTTTTTCAAGTAGTCAAAATGCCATTTATTTGTTGATAATCTCCTGCAACATTTATACACTAATCCCAGACAATTAGTAATGCTTAAAAAGCTTCAGCGTAGAAAGTTTTGTCAGTTTGTCTAAACCAATCCAGGACAGTCTGTTTCACTTCATCATCAGGGCTGAAATGCTGACCTCCCAGGAATTCTTTTAGGGGTCCAAAACAGGTGGAAATCGCTTGAGCAAGGTCTGGGCTATAAGATGGATCTGGCAATACCTCCCAGCCGAGTTGCTGCAGATGGCACATAGTGCGGTGAGCTGCATGAGGTACAGTAGGCTTGAACTCTCCTCTATTGGTCAAAAGTGGAAAGCTTTCTTAGCACTCAACGTTGACTAACCTTCAGAAAATGCAAATGTTCATGAATAATAGTGTTCAACATACCCAGAGAAAGACTCTTGGGCAATTTTGCAACAGGTTATGCGGTGATTTTTCAGGATAAGGCACTCTACAATCTGGATATTCACAGGAATGACTGTCGTGGGTGGAAAGTCACCTTCACTAAAACGTTTACACCATTCAAATGTCTTACTGCGGCTGAGTGTCTCATCACTGTATTGTGATTGCAGGCTTCTGTTTTGTACATTTCTGCAAGTTTCATACCTTTTTTTCACAAGAAACTTCATCACAAAACGCTATTTCATGCAAGCACTAACAGTGTTGTTCGCCATTAGTATTTATCTGTAACGTGACTGGCCCATGGCAAGTGGGTAACTGGCTGTAGTAGGACACAAGTGCCCCTAAGTAATGATAATAGTTCCAACACGGTATAATCCTTTCAGTTAGAACTAGAACAAACAGTCCCGGTTTGATTTGAACGTCTCTTATATAAATAATTGGGGGTCAAAATACAGCAGTCAATAAGTTGACAGCAGTCAGTGACTCATAACTGGCTGCTTGCATCAGGATAAGCAAATCAGCTGACCAAGACCCTATTCTGCCCACAAGTGGTGCCCCTGGAAACACACTGCATCCATGCTGCATACTTCCTGAGAGAATAGTGAACAAAGAGGGAAAGCAAACCTAGTCCAGAAAATGTTGTGCTGAAACCGAATACACCAGGTCAAAAGGCACATATATTGCAGCCTAATTGGAAACTTTGACACAATGCTCGTTCAGGACGAATATCGAAGAAGAACATAATAGTGAATCTAAATTTCTTATTCAAAGTTTTTTATATAATGAACAAAATATTAAAATATTATATACTATATCCTTCCAATTTCTTGTTCCCTGAATGATTTTAGAGCGTTTTGAAGCTTTTCGTTGCAGAATGTTGTAATCTCTTCAGTCATTCGTCTTCTTCTTCAGCATTCGTGCAAGAATGCTGTGTTATAATTTATAACAAGGCTGTGATATCTGTGTCTTTCTGCCCAACACATCCAATTTCAGCTGGATGTTTTTAGTACTGAGTTACCTTCCCACTGTGACCTCTATTTCTTGACTAGACTATACTAGTGCAGCCTGTTTCCAGAGCCGCAACGTGGAGACGGAACATGGTTCGCTGACCATGTTGCAAGCAGCGCCAACTCATGTATTGCTGGATCTTGGCCTCAGTCTCTTTATTCGAGTCTATCCTCTGCAGTTCTCTTCATTTCAGCATAGGTTCATACTTTAATGTCTCTGCCTGAGATGTGAGGTGAGTCTTGGTTGCCGCCTTCATATTTTCCCCTGGATCTTGTCCTCTAGTATCTTCTGTAGAAGACTTTTATGTTGTATATTGTGTCCCAGCCAAATCAATCTTCCTTTTTGTATCATTTTCAATACTTGTGTTTGTGTGTCTATCTCAGTGAGGACGTTGTCTTTGGATCTTCTTTCTGTCTAACACACTCGTCCAATTCTACAGCCACACATTTCAAACAGGGGACGGCGTGGCCTAGTGGTTAAGTGGCCCGGCTCACAATCCGAAGGTGCTGGGTTCGATCCCCATCACAGCACCGGACGTTACCACGGGGAAGCTAACCCTTAGAAAATGCACCAGGAAGCAGACCCTTACATAAAATGCATGCTGAAGACGGATGCACTGGGCCGATAGGCGCAAAATAAAAACCACAGTACAACGCACACCGCCTTGGGGATTAGAGAAATAAGGCGAACGCAAAAAAGAAACAAAAAAACAAATCAAAGCTTTTTTCATTCTTCTTTGCCAGAGTCCATGTTTCAGCCCCATATAGTGCAATGGGTCATACTTAAGTAGTGATTATTCTTTTCCTCAGTTTCATCTAGATATTCATGAAGGTTAGCAATTTCTGTTTTTCTCTGATGACCTTCCTTTGCCATTGCAATCCTTGTCTTAATTTTTGTCTCATTGCAGGCATCTTCTGTGACGGTTTGCCCTAAACATGTAAACTTCTGTATTTTCATTTGCCTATGTTACTTGATTATTACCATAGTTGTTACCATAGACTTTGTCTTCAATGTGTTTATTTTCATGCCATACATTTTGGTTCTGCTGTTAATTTTTTAAAGCTACTACTGATCCTCCCAATATGGCTTATCATTTGCATATTTTATGGCATTAACTTTCATCCCACTGACTTTAACATCCCTTTGGCAACTCCAAACAACCTTTTCCATCATCATTATCTCAGAATATGGGTAATAGAGAGGAGGTGAAAGCATGCAAACATGCCATACCCCCTGGTTTACAAAAACTGGATCTGTTAGTCCTTCTTTGAATGAAATTGTTGCCTCTAATTTTCATGCATTTTCTGGATTAACCAAAAGATTGACTCTCAATACCTATTTGTTGCAAAATCTGTAAAAGTTTATTCCAGGGGACTGGTTCAAAGGCTTTATCTGTGCACCTCTGGCCAAGTGAAATTGAAACTGATTATCTTTTAGCACCTCCTCTATCTTGGCATCGATTATCTTTCTAATTATTTTAAAGAGAATTTTAGATGTATGTGGTATTAAGCATATTGTTTGAGATTGACAACATTACAATACATTAACATTTTTTTGGCAAAGGAATTATTATTGTACTAGGTTATTTTCCACTGTTGTAAATATTAATATGCTTATATGTGTATTTTGTAATCTCTCCATCTATTTTGAGGATCTTGATAGGTATTTCATCTAATCTATCCCTGGTGCTTTGTTTTTTCTGGATATAGTAAAACACCCTAGTAAATTCCTCACTGGTTACAGTACCGGTTACATTATCAAAGATATGTCATTTAAGGGGTTTGTTAACCTGATACAGGCTACCAACCTCATACAGTTCCTCAACATATTCTCTCCATTTTTATTTTTTGCTCTCTGGGTCAGTTATTGGTTTCTTATTCTTGTCATCATCCATGATTGAATGCTCTTATTTTTACTAAAGGATTGTTTTCCTTTTGTTCTTCTTTTTGTACTTGTTCAAACTTCCCCTGTTCTTTCCAGGTTTTCAATTTCCTTGCATTGATCTATTCACCATTTTCTCATGCCATTTTACATTCTCGATCTTATTCATTCTTGATACTCTTATACTTAGCAATGTCTTGCTCTGTATTATAGTTCTTCCATGTGTGTCATTCCTCTATTTTGCTTAGCATTTATTTGTTACCCACGGTTTCCTGTTTTCCTCTAACTCAATGTTATTTCTACTACCGGCACTTCATTTATTTTCTGCCACTGTTGATTTATATTTTCAGTTACTTGTTTTTACCCCTAAGGCATAATTCACTGAGTTTAGGATGTTAGCTCTTTCCTCCAACTCATCACACCAAGCACAGCCAGATCCCCAGCAAAGAAACTGAAATGAAGAGGCCAGAGTTTGATCTTCAATCTGAGAACAGGCCATGCCCTTCTCAACAAACATCTGAATAGATTAGACCCACTATGTGAACCAAACTGCAGATTCTGCCACGACCACGAGGAGTCAGACGAGGAGTCAGTCGAGCATCTCCTGATTTTATGCACAGGGCTGGTCGATCTGCAAAACCTGCTGCTACCACCACATCCCAAAAGATACACAACACACTACACACATCACTAAACCAATTGAGGAGAACGTGTGCTTTTGTCCGGGAGGCATTTGACTGTCAAGAGTTGCCAGGTCATAGCTAAAGAGATTTTATCCTCATTGTCATCATCTCCAACTCATTAAAAAACACTGTGATTTCCCTGATTTCTTCAATCTTAGTTGGCGTTTCAGAATGAGGGAATTATGATCAGAGGCAGCCTCTGCACCCGGGTAAGCAATATATTTTTTTATTTGGTTTCTATATCTTGTTCTACCATGATGTAATATATTTAATATCTCCCCAGATTCCCTAGACTTTTCCATATGTATCTCCAGCTATTCGGGACTTGATTCCAGGTGTTTGTTACAATGTTGTTTTGCTGGCATTGCCATAACGAATGAGGCAGTCACCTCTCTCACTTCGGTCACGGTGTCTGCATCCCCCTGGAAAGCTCAGCCCATGAGATGCTATGTCAAGCTGTGGAGGCGAAAGATGGGAAAAGGCTGTGCTCATTCTGGAGACGCCCTCAGGGTTGCCCTCACAATATCTGGCTAAAACAGGTCGCTACCTCCCCAACAGAACTGCAAGCCACCTGGAATATAGCCATCAGACATGGTCATTCAACGCTAAGGGCCCCAGTCACCTAAGCATACTATTGCTATTGATTGAGTTTTGCAGATGGCAAAAGTCCACCAGCTTTTGTCCTCTTTCATTCCTAGTACCCAGCCCATTCTTCCCAACCATGTCCTCCTCAGAGCTCTCAATATGGCAGTTAATCTTGTCTAATTTCTTATCTGTGATACACAATCCAATCAGAAACCATTGCGGCTTACCTAAAAGAAAAATGAGTATATTTAGAACAAGAAACTGAAATAAAAGATAATAGGTGTTTTCCCAGTGAAAATGTTACTCTTGTGATACATGATTTTGCAAAGATTAGTGTAAAGATGCCAAACCTGCAACACACGTATTTAATTTTTTTTAAAACACAGATTCTTTTTTTTTCCAATAAACAAACCATGCAGACACAATTTAACGATTCTTTTGATTTCGTATCGAACCGCAATCGTCAAACTACTAGCCAAGACAGTTTCTAGTGTTATGCTGGTTTTTGCTTCCGCCAATGATGTATCTGTGTTACGTGTGTGTGGAAACATGGAATGATGGATGCTTACACATAAACTAATAAACTACATTTAGATTAATTAGTTTCATTTTGTAGATATTTCGCAATTTCAGCGGTAATGATGAGCAACGCAAAGGATACAATACATACATACACACACTTAATTATATATTGTGATAGTAATGTGCGGAACAAGTTTAATTAAAATGTAACCGTATACTCGGTATGTGCATAACTTTCATATAAATAAAAATGTAGGCTATTCTCGATCTCCATCGGCATTTTATCTTGTCACAAAATGTATGTCAAATGAAATGTCAGGAAGTTGTGCAATACAAATTATGCATCGACCTAGTTTCGAAGCTGATACGTTTGTAGCTTTATTTGAATATGTCTCTTTGTTAGCAGTAAAAACATGTAGAAGATGCTCGTGTTGTTAAAAAGTTGTGGTCAGTTCTTGTACTTACCACCAAACCGATATTGATATCTACCATTTTGTATACTTAGCGGACGACTGTATCTACAAAAGTTGTGTGTAATTTTCCAAAAATGTCAGAAACAATCTTTTGTGAACAAACAGCAGCGGTAAAGGCGCCGATTGAGGTGGAATTCTACCAGGAATATGATGTTAAAAATGAAGATAATTTAGACGATTATGATGCAGTGTTATTCACAGTATGTGATACGTTTGGAAGACCAAGAGGAAAGTTTGCCTTTGGTGAGAGTATACGAAGGTTTGCCAAAGACGGCATGGAGACTCCTCATAGTGAGTATTTATTCATGTTTGTTACTAGATTATATAACCCGGTTCACGACGGGCGTTGCGCTTGAAATTGAAACTGTCGCATGCTTTTTCTTTTTGCTATAGATGTATATGATTGGTGTTGGTGTATATGTGTATCCTTCCTGACATGTCGCAAGGCTGTGTATGAGGCTAGCAACCTCATCATGTAAAAACCATTGCTACTGAAACTGTACTTCACACAAAAATATATGGTACAGAAATAATGATGGATAAATATAAAAGTCTTATGAGAACACTTAAGAAAAAAAAGTTTAGAAAGATCACAATGATGGGCATTTTAGATAGAGCAGATGGGTCAGAATATCTAGATAGCAAAATAATAGGTATCAACCTTAGGTTACAGGTGATGTGTGCGGACATGGGAATGGAATTTATTGATGTTAAAGTAGACAAAAGTAAAATGTTAGACATGAGAGGTTTACATCTAAATGAGATAGGACAGCCTGTTGTAGCAAAGTATATGTTCAATCATTGTGTTAGAAATTTAAACTAGTAAGGCCTATGAAGTATGAGACTAAAGATAGGCCTACAATAGGGTGCTATAGAGGATGTAGTCAAATGGGAGAGTTGGTGTCAGGGAAGTGTGAAATACATAGTGGAAAAGCAAACACTAAAATGATAAAGCAGAAGCAAAAAGAGGAAAACCAACAACATTACAAACTAAAATGTTTTTATGCAAATGTGAGAAGCATAGCAAATAAAAGAGAAGAATTGGAACTGTATGTAGAAAAAGAAAAACCAGATATAATAGGATTAACAGAATCATGGACATATGAGGAGATTGCAGATAGTGAACTTGAAATTGAGGGATATACAATGTTAAGGAAAGAAAGGATAGTTGGAGACAAGACTAAGGGAGGTGGCGTTTTATTATACTGTATAAATTCTGTTAATATAATGATCAAAGATTATTTATCATGTGGTAACAAAAATGAAAGTGTATGGGGAGAAATAGAAAGTGGGGGTGAAAAAACAGTGATTGAAGTGTGCTATAGATGTCCATCAAGTCAAAAAGAGGAAGATGAGGAGCTGATTAGTAGCATAGCAAAGGCAAGTGAAGGGAAATTATTATTAATGGGAGATTTCAACTTTCCAGAAATAAAATGGGATATGGCAGAAGCACTTGTAGAGTCAAAACCTTTTGTTAAGTGCATAACTGACAATTTTTTAATTCAACATGTAGAAGCAGCCACCAGAGGCAAAAACATACTCGACCTAGTTTTTACTACAGAGGAAAATATGATTGAAAATGTTTCCTTTGGGGAACTGTTTGGCTCAAGTGACCATCAAATCATCCGTTGGGATCTTATTGCAGGGAAAGAAGTAAACATATACACGCGAACATACGACTACTCTAAGGCAGATGTTAAGAGGATGAAAGAGGCATCGAACCACATAATCTGGAAAGATGTTGTTGTAGGAACAGATGTTGAACAGGAGTGGGAAAGTTTTAAAACAGTTCTAGAAACGCTAAAAGAGGAATGTGTTCCATGTAGGGAGGTAAACCCCAAGCGTAAAAAGTGGATAACTAGATTTGTAGTGAAATGTAGAAGAGCAAAAAATAAAGCATGGAAAAAATATATAGAGGCAGGTAAATCAAAAGAAACATATGTAAAATATTTGGACAAGCAGAACATATATCAGAAAGCGAATAAAACAGCAACAATAGAATTTGAAAAAAAACTTGCTCAGAGGATCAAGACTGACAGTAAAAGCTTCTTCTCTTATGTTAGGAATAAACAAAGAACGAAAGACAAAGTAGGCCCTCTCATAGACAGTACATGGAAAATAATAAGTGAGAACAGGGAGGCAGCTAATCTGCTCAATCAGTACTTTGGCACAGTCTACACAAAAGAGGACTGCTCCAAGATCCCAGAGCCTATAGATATTTTTCAAAGAGACATGGATACAGCGGGATTAAGATCAATCTGTATTACAGAGGAAATGGTTTAAAAAAAAATTGGAGGGGTTGAAAGTGAATAAATGTCCAGGTCAAGATGGTATTCATCCAAAATTGCTGTATGAAATTAGAGACCAACTAGCAAAACCATTGGCTATATTATGTTCTCAATCACTTACAAAAAGGATTGTTCCACGGGATTGGAAAGATGCAGGAGTGATCCCCTTATTCAAAAAAGGCAAAAAAATCAGATCCAGCAAATTATAGACCGGTGAGTTTAACGAGCATAGTCTGTAAATTGTTAGAGTCAATAATCAAAGAAAACATTGTAATGCATTTAGACAAATTTAATCTAATTAGAAATAGTCAGCATGGGTTTACTAGAGGGAGATCATGCTTAACAAATCTATTAGAATTCATGGAGAAGGTTACTAAAATCATAGATAAAGGGGAGCCAGTGGATGTTATTTATCTGGACTTTGCAAAGGCCTTTGATAGAGTACCTCATCAAAGATTATTTCGAAAGTTAAAATCACATGGAATAGGTGGGGAAGTCGCCAAATGGATTGAAAATTGGTTAACGGGAAGAAGGCAGAGGGTGGGCATAAATAAGGAGTACTCTGAGTGGTGTGAAGTGAAAAGTGGTGTGCCACAGGGCTCGGTTTTGGGACCAATTTTGTTCTTGATATATATCAATGATTTGGACATTGATATGGGATCCATGATTGCAAAATTTGCTGATGATACAAAACTATGCAGTAGTGTCTCATCTAAAGCGGAAGTGGATATATTGATGTCGGATTTAGATAAAATTCGAGAAGGGTCTGTAAGCTGGCAAATGACGTTTAATGTAGATAAATGTACAGTCATCCACGTGTGTAGATCCAATATGGAACAAAATTACAGAATGGGAGAAAACAATATTAGAAAGATAGAATAGGAAAGGGACCTAGGGGTTATAATAGATCATACAGGAAAGGTGAGTGAGCAAGTTAAGGTAGCAGTGAAAAAGGCAAATGCAATGTTAGGTATGATAAAAAGAAATATTAAACATAGGAGCAAGGAAGTGATCGTCAAACTGTATAAAGCTTTAGTTAGACCTAGATTGGAGTACTGTGTACAGGTGTTGAGTCCTTATCATAGAGGAGACATAAACATGCTAGAAAGAATACAAAAAAGAGCGACAAAGATGATAGTTGGATTCCAGAATTACAGTTATGAGGAACGACTCAGAAAAACCGGCCTACAGTGTCTAGAAGAGAGAAGAATTCGTGGTGACTTAATACAGGTTTATAAGATGATCAGAGGAATCGATAAATTAGACTATAACAAGTTTTTTAAAATACAGCCACCTACAATAACACGAGGGCATAGCTACAAGCTGACTAAAGAGAGGTCCAGGTTAGATATTAGGAAATAATTTTTTTAGTCAGAGAGTGGTGTCTGCTTGGAATGCATTGCCAGGGGAGGTAGTGGAGGCAGGGACAGTTAATGCATTTAAGAATAAAATGGATGCGCATAGCTTTTAGGGCAAGGTGATGTAAATGTAACTTTTTGTATACAGACTCTGTAGGGTCTTCTAAACCAGTATAATGACGTTAAGTTAAGTTAAGTTAAAAGAATATAAAAAAACTTTAAAAATACTTCGACATGTAGAATGACATATATTAATGTAAAGTATCTTTCCATTCGTCTTTTTCTTCGTCGTTCGTACTGAAAATTACGTTTTATTTACAGTAGTTTACAACAGGCTGCGATATCTACGCCTTTCGGCTCGATATATTTAATTTTTGCGCGGCTTTTTGGGAACGGGTTTGCATTCCCTCTTCTCTTAGTCAGGCTGTACATATGCAGCCTGTTTCCAGGGCCGCCACTTGGAGGTGGAATATGGTCTTGAACAGCTCTTGTTTGCTGACCCTGATGCAAGATATGCGTCGCTAATTTCAGTTATCTAGCACCTTGTAGCTTTGGTCCCACGTGTAAATGATTTGATATGATGTAATTGGAAATGATATGTGATATATATATATATATATATATATATATGTACATACATACATACATAGAAACATACCTACCTATATACATACACACACATACATACAAACATACACGCACACATACATACGTACATACATCCATACACACAAACATACACACATCCATTCATACATACACACATGCTTACACACATCCATCCATCCATCCACACACCGACCTACCTACCTACCTACCTGTCTGTCTGCCTGTCTATCTGTCTGTCTATCTATGTATATATCTATCTCCGTTAATCCTCCTATATGTCTGTATGCCTGTCTATCGCTTCGACAATAAATATTCTTCATTCCCAGCAACATGTGTACTAGGCTTGCATTCTGATAGCCCAACTACACTATCTCGTTACAACACCCTTACAGACGTAACATATCGAATGTACCCTGATATCACAACACTGGCACCTCTAAGCTGGCTATGCAAAGGTGATACTAAGGTAATAGTAAAATGTATCAATGTTTGTTCCTGCTGTTTGATGATGCTTGTGCTGAAATAACTTAACTTAACGTCTTTATACTGGTTTAGAAGACACTGAAGTCTGTATACAACCAGTTTTATTTACATTTCCTTGCTATAAAAGCTATGCGCATTCAGTCTATTCTTGTAGCTTGTAACTTGTAACCAAGGTATTCAATCAGACATTGGATATCTGATGCCAGGTAGCCAAATGTCGTCTAAATACAAATATGTCCTTTGCCTTGAAGAACCACGCCGTACCAAGAACCTCTCGCAGGCCATCTCTGCATCTTATTGGTGGACGTCCTAGAGGCCGTCGAAAGTTGTAGGGCCATCGGTACATAACCCTATGTGTTCCTCGGTTGTCAGACAAGCGTATAACATGGTCCGCTCATCTGTATTTTCTTAAAAAGCGCTATATCCGCGACGTCATTGACAGAGGTCGCCGCCTAATTTCAGTGCTGCGTATGCCGTCTCGTAGTGAGAATGACAGTGTTCTTCGCTCCATTGCTGGTTGGGTCACTCGAAATCTGCCAGCGTCTGTTTTTCGGAGGGTCCAGACCTCACAGCCATATATCATGGCAGGAATTACCACGCTGTCAAATATATGAGAGCTCGATTTTTCATTTTTCATCTGCTGAAGGATGGGTTTGATTTGTTGAAAACTGAGCCAACCTGCTGCTATTTTCCTTGAAATCTCACGATTCAGTTGGTGAGAGTTCGTAATTTCCCGGTCCAGGTAGATGTCTGAATTTACGCTTTTGACGGGGACATTTTCTAGCATTAGTTCCTAATGAGGACAAAATGTTTTCAGCATGTACTGGTTTTTTGTCTGTTTAGTCTTACACCTACATCTAAGGGGACGGCGTGGGCTAGTGGTTAAGTGACACGGCTCACAACTCAAAGGTGCTGGGTTCGATCCCAATCACAGCATCTGTCGTTACCCCGGGGAAGCAGACCCTTATATAAAATGCATGCTGAAGTCTGATGCACTAGTCCGATAGGCACAACAATAAAATCCACAGTGCAACGCACACCGCCTTGGAGAATAGAGAAATAAGGCGAACGCAAAACAAAAACAAAAATATATAAAAAATGAAGACCTACAGCTATGCTAGCATTTAGGCACTTCTCAGCTTCTTTGGACGCCGTGGTTGAGGATGATTATGTCATCAGCAAACCGTAGATGATTAAGCATTTCGTCGTCTATTTTGATACCCATGTCCCCCCAATGGAGTTGGAAGACTTCCTCATGGGAAGCAGTGAAAAGTTCGGGAGAGATCGTGTATCGCCTTGCCGAACGCCACGATGAATCTGCACTTTTATCAGACGGTAGAAAAGCGTGATGTTGGTTGAGCAATCCGAATGAATCTCCCCTATCAGTTGGACATATTGATCATGAACAACACGGACAACAGCAGCGAAGGCGAACTTCGATAAAGTTAACAAACTTCAAAACCAAGCCATGAGAATTATAACAGGTGGCATGAAGTCAACGCCAATTCTAGAACTTGAAAAGATTACAAAACTGCAATCCATGACCGATAGAAGAGACTGCAGAGCCCAGCTGCAGTCAGAGAAGCTCCGAAGACTGACCGACCATCCAATGCACCAGAGACTAAACAATTTGGGAAATGGGAAACTAAAGCGGAGAAACTTTGCAGAAATAGCCAAAGCAAAGATGCACGAAGATCCCATAAACGCACTAACAACACCAAAACCCATCACTACTGTACGAAAACCTACCTGGTAGCAGGATATATTTCCAGAGGTGGTAGAAAATATACCAGGTATTGCAAACAAAAACTGCCAGACTGAAAAAGAAAGGAGAGATACTACCCTAAGCTTCATAACGAAAAGCTACCCAAGCAAGGACTGGACCCATGCATACACCGACGGTTCTGTAACAAACACTACACAGAACGGAGGGGCAGGAGCATTCCTGAACCTACCAAATGGCAGAAAAATAACACTGTCATTCGCTACTGGTAAGTACACAAGCAATTTCAGAGCGGAGGCAGAGGCACTGAGGGCGGCAGTGGAAGAAATGGTGACACACAGTGAAAATGAAAGCCATATAGTCCTGCTTACAGATGCTCTCGCCGTAGTCACAGCGCTAAAAAGCCAGAAAAACACTGAGCTTAATGACTTAAGAGCAGCACTCTGCAAACTGTGCCAGCAGTCCGCACCAAAAAGGGTAGTGGTACAGTGGGTCCCATCACACTGCAACATCCAAGGCAACGAGGAGGCAGACAGACTGGCAAAAGAAGGTGCAAGACTACCACAAACAGACACCAGTATGACGTACGAAGAGTCAAAACGGCTTATCAAAGCCAGATACATGACCAAATGGGAAACCGAAAATACTGGTTACACCAAAAACGATGCCTATTACCAGTTGAACCGAAGAGAGCAGGTCGTTGTCTTCAGACTTCGCACTGGCCACAATAGACTGAGGTACCACCTATTCAACAAATTGAAGATAGGGTGTACCGACGAATGCCCGTGCGGTACTGGTAAAATGACCGCTGAACATCTGCTGCAGAACTGCCCGACATACGAGGATCAGAGAGAGCAGATGTGGCCATCACCAGTGGAACTGCAAGACAAGCTCTATGGCAGTGGCGACAGCCTGAGGATAACCGCCGCTTTTTTCGAAAAAATAATGGTTACTGTCTGACTGCGTACGCAGAAGAAGAAGAAGAAGATCATGAACACTTTGATTTTTAAGGGCATTTGTAACTGCAGTCATTTCGATGCTATCAAACGCGTTTTTCAAACTTCATAACAACTAGACATAAAGGCATGTGTACTTCTTTAACCCGCTCTAGTATTTGATTGATGGTGAATGAGTGGTCATTAGTCAAATAGCTTTTTCTAAGCCAGAAAAATACTGAACTTAATGATTTAAGAGCAGTACTCTGTCAACTATGCCAGCAGTCCGCACCAAAAAGAGTAGTGGTACAGTGGGTTCCATCCCACTGTAACATCCAAGGCAAGGAGGAGGCAGACAGACTGGCAAAAGAAGGTGCAACCAGATTCTAGTGTGACCTACGAAGAGTTCAAAAGGTTTATTAGGGCCAGATACATGGCCAAATGGGAAACAGAGCATACTGGCTACACAAAAAACGATGCCTATTACCAGTTGAACATAAGAGAGCAGGTCGTGGTCTTCAGACTTCACACTGGCTACAATAGACTGAGGTACCACCTATTCTTCTTCTTCTGCGTACACAGTCAGACAGTAACCATTATTTTTTCGAAAAAAAGCGGCGGTCATCCTGAGGCTCTCGCTACTGCCATAGAGCTTGTCTTGCAGTTCCACTGGTAATGGCCACATCTGCTCTCTCTGATCCTCGTATGTCGGGCAGTTCTGCAGCAGATGTTCAGCGGTCATTTTACCAGTACCGCACGGGCATTCGTCGGTACACCCTATCTTCAATTTGTTGAATAGGTGGTACCTCAGTCTGTTGTGGCCAGTGTGAAGTCTGAAGACAACGACCTGCTCTCTTCGGTTCAACTGGTAATAGGCATCGTTTTTGGTGTAACCAGTATGTTCGGTTTCCCATTTGGTCATGTATCTGGCTTTGATAAGCCGTTTTGACTCTTCGTACGTCATACTGGTATCTGTTTGTGGTAGTCTTGCACCTTCTTTTGCCAGTCTGTCTGCCTCCTCGTTGCCTTGGATGTTGCAGTGTGACGGAACCCACTGTACCACTACCCTATTTGGTGCGGACTGCTGGCACAGTTTGCAGAGTGCTGCTCTTAAGTCATTAAGCTCAGTGTTTTTCTGGCTTTTTAGCGCTGTGACTACGGCGAGAGCATCTGTCAGCAGGACTATATGGCTCTCATTTTCACTGTGTGTCACCATCTCTTCCACTGCCGCCCTCAGTGCCTCTGCCTCCGCTCTGAAATTGCTTGTGTACTTACCAGTAGCGAATGACAGTGTTATTTTTCTGCCATTTGGTAGGTTCAGGAATGCTCCTGCCCCTCCGTTCTGTGTAGTGTTTGTTACAGAACCGTCGGTGTATGCATGGGTCCAGTCCATGCTTGGGTAGCTTTTCGTTATGAAGCTTAGGGTAGTGTCTCTCCTTTCTTTTTCAGTCTGGCAGTTTTTGTTTGCAATACCTGGTATATTTTCTACCACCTCTGGAAATATATCCTGCCTCCAGGTAGGTTTTCGTACAGTAGTGATGGGTTTTGGTGTTGTTAGTGTGTTTATGGGATCTTCGTGCAACTTTGCTTTGGCTATTTCTGCAAAGTTTCTCCGCTTTAGTTTCCCATTTCCCAAATTGTTTAGTCTCTGGTACATTGGATGGTCCGTCAGTCTTCGGAGTTTCTCTGACTGCAGCTGGGCTCTGCAGTCTCTTCTATCGGTCATGGATTGCAGTTTTGTAATCTTTTCAAGTTCTACAATTGGCGTTGACTTCATGCCACCTGTTATAATTCTCATGGCTTGGTTTTGAAGTTTGTTAACTTTATCGAAGTTCGCCTTCGCTGCTGTTGTCCATGCCGCAATGCCATACTCGAGAACTGGTCTCACTCTTCCAGTGTACAGTTTCTTTAGTATGCCTTCGTCTGCTCCCCAGCTTGTGCCAGCAAGTTTCCTCATGATTGCCATTCTTTCTCTGGCTTTCATTCGGTTTCTCTCAATCTGACTTTTCCATGTCATGCGCCGATCAAATGTGACTCCCAGATAGGTTGGGTTGTCGTTTGGCTGCATGATTTTGCCATTTAGACTTAATTTGGTACTTTGGGGTTTTAATGAAAGCGAGAATATTGTGCATGTGGTTTTCTCCTCGTTTATTTTGACCAGCCATGAGTTCGCCCACTCTTCCAGCGATGTTAGGGCCGTCTGCATCCGATTTCTTGCTATGGTGAGATTCTTTTCAGAGGTCCACATAGCCAGATCGTCTGCAAACATTGAGCTATGGACTCTTCTTGGTATATTCTCTGTAATATCGTTTATATATACCAGGAAGAGTGTGGGTGACAATACTCCCCCTTGGGGTACTCCCTGCTCGAGTGTCACCTTTTTGCTCATCTGCCCTTGTACTTGGACTCTGGCCGTTCTTTGTTTGAGGTAGTGGTTGATCCACTTGTACATCTTCCCACAGACATCACTTCTTCTTAGCTTGACTCTAAGTCCATCTTTCCAGACTTTGTCAAATGCCTTTTCCAGATCCACCCAAACAGCTACTATGTGTTTCTGTGCCTGGTAGGCATCTTCTATCTCTTGGGCTATGAGGATGACCTGGTCCTCAGTGGATCTGTGCTGTCTAAAGCCGGCTTGCTGTGGAATTAGTATTCGTTTTTCTTCCAGATGCCACATCAGTCTGGTGTTTATCATCCGTTCCATCAGCTTGCCGACACAGCTCAGTAGGCTTATGGGCCTGTATCCATTTGGATCTGTTTTGTCCTTTCCTGTTTTTGGTACTGTACCACCTATTCAATAAATCGAAGATAGGTGGCACTGACGAATGCACATGCGGTACTGGAAAAAAAATGACCGCTGAACATCTGCTGCAAAACTGCCCGACATACGAGGATCAGAGAAAGCAGATGTGGCCATCACCAGTGGCAACACTAGACAAGCTCTATGGCAGTGTCGACAGCCTCAGGAGGACGGCTGCTTTTTTCGAAAAAATAAAGGTTGACGTCTGACAGCGTACGAAGAAGAAGGAGAAGAAGAAGAAATAGCTTTTTCTGAAACCAACTTGATCTCGTGGTTCATTTTTATCTAGTTGCTTTTCTAATCTGTTCATGATCACCCTTCTAAAAAGCTTGTATATGGATGATAGCAGAGAAATAGGACGATAGTTGGCAAGGTCCTTCGTATCACATTTTTTATGGCTTACAGTTGTTTTGGACGTTTTCTATTGTTCTGGTATTTGTCTTTCTGTTAGGCAGTTGTTAAATAGTTTAGTTAGCTCGACTGCAAGTGTATCTCCTCCAGCTTGAATTATCTCTGCAGTGACTCCATCCAGCCCTGAGGCTTTTCCTGTCTTAAGGCCTTTGACCGCATGAAGCTTCTCATCTGTTAATGATTGTGGTACATGCTCCATTATGTCTGTGAGTGGCTGTGCTGAAAATGTAATCTTCGATGCGAATAGGTCGTTGTAGCAACACAACCATCCACCCACCCACTTACCTACCTACCTGCCTGACTACCTGCCTACCTACCTATCTACCTACCTACCTACCTACCTACCTACTCGCCTACCTACTCACCCGACCCGTCCGTCCGTCCGCCTGCCTGTCTGTCTGTCCGTTCCTGCCTCGTCTACCTTTGTGACAATGCATTCTAAGCATTCACCACTCTGTGACTAAAAAAAATATTTCCTAACATCTAATTTGGCCCCTTCTTTAATCAATTTGAAGCTGTGCCCTCTTGTTCTTGTAGGTGGTTGTATTTCTAAAAAAAGAAACAAAAAAAAACCCAACTTGTTATAGTCTAATTTATCGGTTACTTTGATTATCTTATAAGCCTGTATTATGTCACCTCGAATTCTTTCCTTTTCTAGACACCTAAGACCGGGTTTTCTGCGTCTTTCCTCATAACTGTAATTCTGGAATCCCACTATGAGATGTGTCGCTCTTTTTTGTATCCTTTCCGGCATGTTTATATCCACTCTACGATAATGATTTCACACCTGTACACAGTACCCCAATCTATGTCTAACTAATGCTTAATACAGATTGACTATCATTTCCTTGCTCCTATGTTTAATATTTATTTTTATCATATCTAACATTGTATTTGCCTTTTTCACTGATACCTGGACTTGCTCACTCATTTTACCTGTATGATCTATTATAACCCATATACCCCTTTCCTTTTCAATCATTGTAATATTGTTCTCGCCCATTCTGTAATTATGTTCCATACTTGTTTGTCTTGGTGACCAGTTGTTCTTCCTGTTTATTTTTCCTTCGTCTTTGTGATGTCTGCGATTTCTTTGATGTTACAGTGTGGTGGTATCCACTGAATCACCGCTTTCTGGTACCTTTGAGACATTAGCGCCAATGATGTCTTCAATTCGTTGTTGGGTACTTGCGTCTTCATTCACCCTAAACAGAGTTCCCTGGGTTCCCATCGTTCATATTTGACAGCTGATGCATGGCCATCTTTAGTTTAGTTTCTATTACAGTTGGCCATGGCTGATGACTGTAACGGGACATTCCATTTCTGGTTAACGGGAGGATATGTCGATATAATTTTATTTTAAATAAATACCAAAAGACTTACATAAAGATAGAAGTGTAGAAAAGATGGTTATATCTCGTTTTGCGAGGGTTTAGAGTTAGGGTTAGGATTATGGTTAGGGTTATGTTTAGTTAACATGGTTGTTATTACATCGTCTGACAGCACGGATAATTCCATGCTGCGGTAACAATTGGATGCTACTGTCCTTATCATGGACCAACGTTGACAGCGTGAAGACAATCATTGCTAAGACGCAGGAGTAAGAAGAAGCGAACGCAGACATTCTCGGCTATTCTCGCAGAATATTTGACAGCTCTAACAGTTAATAAGTGGGCTATTCTCTGACGTCACTACCTCAAATTCGGTGCTAAAAATATATATTTCTGTTGTTTAGGGTGAGTTATGACTCAAGTGCCCGTTGTTGTTAGTGAATGCCCACAGCGAGTAAGATTACTCTTCAGTGGCGGGTTGCAGTAGCTTTTCTAACATCGCGAGCGTGCTGATCAAGGTGGATGAGGACACCCCCCCCCCCCACCTCCCAGACGATTGTTTTATGCTTGGCTTCATCTGAGTGTCGCTCACGACTAGGTGATCTTCCACCTCGTTAGACAGGCTGCCATGCTAAAAATCCGGTCTCCAGGGAGACCTGCGTGGAAGTTAGGTGGCGGTCTTGGCCAGTATATTTTACTTGACCTTGACTAACATGTCTGATCAGTATGTTTTGTCTGACCCCAACTAACATGTCTGATCAGTATGTTTTGCCTGACCCCGACTAACATGTCTGATCAGTATATTTTGCCTGACCCTGACTAACATGTCTGATCAGTGTGTTTTGTCTGACCCCCGACTAACATGTCTGATCAGTATGTTTTGCCTGACCCTGACTAACATGTCTGATCAGTATGTTTTGCCTGACCCCGACTAACATTTCTGATCAATATGTTTTGCCTGACCCTGACTAATATACCTAATCAGTATGTTTTGCCTGACCCTGACTAATATATCTAATCAGTATGTTTTACCTGACCCTGACTAACGTGTCTGATCAGTATGTTTTGCCTGACTCTGACTAACATGTCTGATCAGTATGTTTTGGCTTACCCTGACTAACATGTCTGACCATATGTTTTACCTAACCCTGACTAACATGTCTTATCAGAATGTTTTGTCTGACCCTGTCTAACATGACTGATCAGTATGTTTTGGCTCACTCCGACTAATATATCTGATCAGTATGTTTTGCCTGACTCTGACTAACATGACTGATCAGTATGTTTTGGCTCACTCTGACTAATATATCTGATCAGTATGTTTTGTCTGACCCTGACTAACATGTCTGATCAGTATGTTTTGTCTGACCCTGACTAACATGCCTGATCAGTATGTTTTATCTAACCCCGACTAACATGTCTGATCAGCATGTTTTGTTTGACCCCGACTAACATGTCTGATCAGTATGTTTTGCCTGACCCTGACTAACATGTCTGATCAGTATGTTCTGTCTGACCCTGACTAACATGTCTGATCAGTATGTTTTGTCTGACCCCGACTAACATGTCTGATCAGTATGTTTTGTCTGACCCCGACTAACATGTCTGATCAGTATATTTTGCCTGACCCCGACTAACATGTCTGATCAGTATGTTTTGCCTGACCCTGACTAACATGTCTGATCAGCATGTTTTGCCTGACCCTGTCTAACATGACTGATCAGTATATTTTGCCTGACCCTGACTAACATGACTGAGCAGTATGTTTTGGCTCACTCCGACTAATATGTCTGATCGGTATGTTTTGGCTTATGCGCACTAACATGCATTATCAGTATGTTTTGCCTGACCTTGCTTAACATGACTGATCAGTATATTTTGCCTGACCCTGTCTAACATGACTGATCAGTATGTTTTGTCTGACCCTGACTAACATGACTGATCAGTATATTTTGCCTGACCCTGTCTAACATGACTGATCAGTATGTTTTGCCTGACCCTGACTAACATGACTGATCAGTATGTTTTGCCTGACCAGACTTCAATCTTCCTCCCCGAAGCAAAAGAATAAAAGAAGAAGAAGATAATGTTATTAAAATCTTTTCCCAGATTGGACATGTGCTGTGTGATCTCCATGATTTCCAAGGCCAACTGGATGTATGCACTCCACGATCCCAAGCTCTGAAGCAGCTGGACGTACTGAAGGACTTGGGCTATCAGATTATGTCATCCTTCGAGACAGAGTTCATGATATACATGAAGGGCACAATAGACGGATACGGCGGCACTGTAGGTAACCTTTCTCGCTTTATTATATTGAGATTTTCATTGCATGCCACGACCGGAATCTCCCCTCAGCCATAGGTTAATGGTCCCTCACCTGGACCTACAGATGTGGGCGCTGGTCAGCAGCAGCGTCTTCTAGTCTACGCGTGGGGGCTGCTGCTGTCGAGAGGTACGACATTTGCCTCTCATTTCATCAAGGAAACTGTGGACGTTCAACTCTAACAAGTTTCAAGTTTCACGGATTGTACGACCTGAATGTCTGCATCTTAAGCTACTTCCAGTCGTCTTGATTGTATGTCTTGCCACTGGTTCCTGGTAACTCAGGACGAGAGAGTGAGATTGATGTCCAGCACAGCTTCTTTCTCACTATATTTAATGCAAGTTACATCTTCAGGACGAGGACAGTCTGATGAAGTCGCCATCTTGGCTTGCGATGGGAAACTCACTGCTTCTGTTAATATTGCTATATCCTTGAATTATCGGTCTTTCGTATCTAGACCATGTCACGAATAAGGCACTTCGGGACACCGTTAGAGAGAGGTCAGCCAAAATAAAGACATATTGACTATGATAAAATCACGCAAACTCACATGGTATGGGCATATTTCAAGATCGTTTGGGTTGACAAAGACGATTCTGCAAGGTACTGTGCCTGGGAAGCGTAAGGGAGGGAGAGAGGCAGAAAAGGAGATGGGAAAACAATATCAGAGAGTGGACGGGAATAGCTAGAACAAATATCCTGGCACAAAACCGAGTGGAGTGGCGAGAACTGGTCCAACAATCTGCAGTATTGGTGCCCCAATGACCTTTCAGGTTCCGGGACTGATGATGATGATGATAATGATGATGCGGCTGATCCTTAGACCCGACAATGCATCAGGGAATCAGCTGATAGCAGCCATCGACTTATAGCTGAGATTGCATGTATCAGAGTCAGCGAACCATAGCTGACCAAGACCCTATTCCACCTACAAGTGGTGGCCCTATAAACAGGCTGCATTGGTGTAGTCTGGCTAAAAGACTTGCGGTGGGAAGGCAAACCCGGTATCCAAAAAATGCCGTGCTGAAACCGGATGGGTCGGACTGAAAGGCGCAGGTATCGAAGCCTCGCTGTAAACTACGTCACAGTGTCACAGCGTAATTTTCAGGACGAACGACAAAGAAGAAGATACAATCTTTTGTGTGGGCCACATGGCGTCTTAATTTGGGCACGAATAAACAGAGCCACTGCAACATATCTATCCATACATAAACTGTAATCATGATGTTTTTTCCCAAATTAATCGTCCACCAGGAGAGATTATAGGAGTGAGGAATAAATGCCGATGGCCTTGCAGTTGACACGCAATATATAGGCTAATAGGTATTTTGCTGTATCTCCAATAGATACAAAACAAACTATACTTCATTGAGGTTTTGAACCCATACCTCTTTGTTTAGAAGACTGGTGTCTAAACCTTCGTTAATCCGACATCCGCAGTTTACAGAAATGACGTTAAGCTCGCGCATGATGTGCGATGTTTGCGCGCCAGTCGTGCAAGTGTAAAAAGCATTTATTTGTATGTTCCGATACCATGCTAAGAGAGAAACCAAACCAAAATTACGACCTATTGATCTTGGTCCGGGCCTACAAAAACAAAATATGGGCTAACACATGATAGAGGAAGGAATGAATACTTAAAATAGAGATTTGAACAAATACGTGCGTAAGAATATGTACTTAGCTGGATAGCACGTAAGAACATGTTACATGCCTCCTCATTAATAGACTCGGTATAACTGCCAAAAAAAAACTGCATTGACAGATGACAGCGTTAGACTGTCATCTGTCATGCGACTTTTTCCCCATAAGGTAAAGGCCGCCGTCCATCTTACACGATGATGGCATAATTTATTTTGCTATCGCTATTTTTAGTAAGTATTAACTGCGCTACTTTTTATCCTCACTCTCTAGTCTCGAGCCGCCCGGCCCCAGTGGCAAGTCAAGGACATGACTACTAGGGGGCGACTATGAGATGCAGGGGATTCCGCATCAAGCACCCGTGAGTCCGGAGTAGAACCCACACCACCTAATCACGAGGCCAACGGCTTAACCACTTCATCACGGAATTCTTGCTGGGGTAGTCGAGGTGTTTTTAGACTGAGAACTACAGGCAGCTTCGGCTGTCGCAGCGTCGTTTGCTGGTTATGTTTGTTTCTTTCACCGCAACAAAAAAAAACAAGATATGCTAAAAGATATGCTAGACATCGAAACCATTCGACCACCCGTTGGGTATAACATGTGGGTGAAACAAATTAGTAGAAGTGACTAGCCAGGAAAGTGTAAGAGGTGGAAGAAGGCAGGATAAGCTGGTAGCTGCCAAGCGAGGAATGTCCAGATGATGATATGTATACACGTAAATCGCCTGAATGAAACAAGAAGAAAGACAGAAAGGAAAGGTGGGTGGAGATGAGGACTAGGTAAAGGTAAGGAAAAGGCTGATGCAATGCGGATGTAGGCAGTCCATCGGGGAAGAGTAGTTTATTCTCGTTTGAATTGATGATCGTCATCAGAGGAGCAACAGGCGATGCCTGGGATATTAACATCAACCTTAGTCCTGTACGAAGGACCATTGAAGTGGCTGGCGATAGGGGAACCTGTGTGTTTATAGATGTCATTGAAGTGTTACTGGAAGTCTCTCCGATGTTTGTCGTACTACAATGGCGACAAATAATAGAGTAGATAAGATTGCGAGATTTGCAAGAGAACCCCTCTCTAATGTCGAACTCAGCTTTAGAGTGTTTTTACGACTATGTATTTGTACAATCGCCTCACAAGAAGTGACGTCAATATTGAAACTATTCAGAAACATTTTTGAAGCATCTAACGTCTTTATAGTGTTTCTTCTGTACCCCAGATTTGCGTCTGCCTATTTGAGCTGACCAAGCAGCAGATGCTACTCGACGCACGTTGTTGTTCCTCCATTGCGTACTATTAAGAACACTATCCGTTCATCCGTTTGGAATATGTTTGGTCAAACGATGTATTCGAAGATGACTGAGAAGCTCCATGCGGGTCTGGTAAAATATTCGGCAGTGTTGGAAGGGAATATTCACATCATGTGAAGATTTCATTTAAGGGACTTTCTTGCCCCAAGAGGTGCATTTTGGGTATACGAACAACATGCTCTGTCCATTGCATCTGAGCTCTTTGTAGAAGCTTATCGACACTCACCCTCTTCGTGTTCCTTATATAGAGGTAATGAGGTCTGATCAACATGGCGATTATATGAAAGACATCGATTAGATGTCACTCCGAGGTATTTTAACCTGTCGCATCTGTCAATAGTGCATCTCTCAAATCTGATATCAGGAAGTTCAGCCATTACTATAAAGTTGTTCAAAGAGCACCATTTCATACAGGCCTTGCTCGGATTGATTTGGGAGCTGTAGTTTTTACACTATGGTGAGATAACCTGTAAGGTTTCCTGGATGTCGTTTACCAACACATAACAGTCTGAGCCAGACCTGTATGTCAGGATGTCATCTGCAAATGTTAGTGTTCACCCTGTCCCTGTGGGTTGAATGTTGCCACTTGTACTGTGTAGATGTTGAACAGCACCGGTGAGAGCAGAGACCCTTGAGGCAGTCCTGGACATATTAGCCTCGGTTCTGATGTCCACGATCCCACGCTTAGTTCAACTGTTCTTTCCACCAGGGCAGCTGATATCCAACTAACCAGCCACTACCCTGCTTCAGACATACCATTAAGGTCCCAAGATCTTCACGGTTTTATGCGTTTTTCAGGTCGAGTGCCACATGGACTGTTGTTTTTGGGCTTTGACTGGAAACTCTCATACACATCATACGCAAAGGTTCCAGTGTTACCCCAGGTCACCTTTTCTGTTCTATAGCTGCGGAGCGTATCGGACAGGTTGTGATCCCGTTCTAGGTATGCCATTATTTTCCTGGCCACTATCTTCTCGAGCAATGTGCCACATACATTATGTATGGTGATTATTCAATATCTGCTGAGAAGCGTGGAGTCCTTACTAGGTTTAGGCAGTGGACGCAGATAGCTATGAAGCCAGTCCTCATGCACAGATGACTTCTCTATTGCGTCATTGAACTTTTACCCCAATTTTATAATCTCTGTCTTATGAACACCTGTATGTGGCAATACTGTACTCTATAAGGTCCTGAGGTGGTGTTCTTGCAGGAACGTATACTGTTTGTTACCTCAACCTTAGTGAGGAGATCTACATAACTCTCTTCCCTGCTGGTCGGGTTTTAATCCTTTTTTCGAATTTCCTCACGGTTATCTCTGTTGCCTTTGTCCGTCTGGGTAACAACATATCGACTTAAAAACCAAAGCCAACCGCCTAGATCTATAGAAACAAAACTGGTTACAGACACATTGGTCAGGTCAGGTCAACCCGTAACCGGTGAGGTCGTTGGGGCATACATGAAGACATCCTCACAACCCCACGCCACTCTTCTCTGTCAGCGGTTGCTGCCTGTGCCTCTTCTGGTCGGAGATTGGTCCATTCTTTTATGTTGTCCTCCCACCTCTTTTGGGACGACTTCTTCGTCGTCTGCCTTGCACCTTTCCGTGGAGGATCATATTCGCAAGGCCATTTGACCTCGAAATGTGACCGTACCAAGCGAGTTTCCTTCTTTTGACAGTTGCCAAGAGGTCTTCAAAAGCCCCTATTGCTGTTGTAATTCTATCTCGTATTTCCTCATTTGTAACTCGATCTTTGTGTGTGACGTTTAAAAGTCTTTAGAAACATCTCACCCCCAAGGCCTGTATCCTTCGCTGAAGGTCAGCTGTAATTGTCCATGTCTCACAAGCATATAGGAATAGTGACAGGACCAGTGTACGCATTAATCTGATTTTTGTGCAAAGTGCTAACCGTTTATTTTGCCAGATTTTGTTTAGCCGTGCAAGCGCCGCTATTGTCTATGCTAATCTGGCCAACACCTCACATTTTGATCACATTTTGAGACACATTGACAACTAAACAAAAGCAAACGGTCTTGGAGAAAGAAGGACCACAGAATATGAAAAGTATCACGCATTGTCGTCAAAGCTGTAAGGAACCTGCATTGCTGACTAACCTTTGGAGTACCAAGAAACATAAGAAAATGAACCAGGTGTAATTTTAGGAGAAATGGCAGTTCAAGATCGACCTTGCTGAAGAAGGGGTGTCAGTGGCCTATGCTTCGAAAGAAACGATGAGCATTGATTGATTGATTCTCATGTGGTCCAAGTAAACAACATGACATGATGTTTGTCCATCTTGTGTGATGAAGGTCGCTCTCTATGTTCAGCCATCTGGAGAAACTTTTTGAATTGCTATGACTTATGAAATGGGTGACTTGCGCGGTGATTTGGATTAAAGTGAGGCAGATCACTGCAATATGTCAACCTCACTCTATCGTCTTGAGCTACTTTTGACCAGTGGCAAGACATTAATCGAGACGACAAGAGATAGCACAGGATGCAGGGTTTACTCCAGATGCCTTTCCTGCAAACAGATATCCCACAAGGCAGCGGGGCACAACATGACATAACAATCACATATCATACTACGTAAACAACATTAAAAGCGGATAATAGTTAGTGAGGGGGGGGGGGGGGGCGGAAATTCATGATTAATGAATTTGCGTTTGTTTTGTTTATTACCATTTCAGTACAAGGATGTGGTTAACATGGCCAGACTTGACACAGATGTTACCATCTTCTATGAAATCATGGTGGGTCTCCTGGCTTCAGGAATTCCTGTAGAGACACAAATGGAGGAGTGGTCTCCAGGACAGATAGAGGTAATATCATTGTATTATATTTGTACAATATCAGCGTCACTGCACTCCGGACAGATGCATAGGTGATCATCATCTCTCAGAAAATGACGGACGGTAGTGATAGTAATCGCCTGAGTGATCACTGTAGCCTTTCAAGCATGTCGTAAAAGACGACTAATGAGACCTGTTGATGGGGCTAGCAATCACATTTTCTAAAATCTTTGCTACCGAACTGCTACTTCAGACGATCAGATACATCTTTCATGTACATCGGCCAGATGTAGCGACGCTTCTCTTAGAGCGAAAATGCGAGTCTATCACAAGCAATTGTTGAAACTGCTGTCTCATGCAGCTCGCTGATTGTACACACTACTAATATGTCATTTCGGGTGGTTCTGTCGGTTCGGTTCTTGTGTGATGCCCAACCATCCTTGGATTGTCATTTCACAAATTTTTGTGTCCCTTTACTCATCACGTATAGATGTAAGAGGAAACCATTGAGAAGCAGATGCGTACTGCACTTTTGTATGTTTAATATTTGCACAGAACTTATTTTTCGACCATATTGGGGGGTGGGGGGTCTGTGAGGGCTCATTATCTATGGGCTATTAGTACATATTTTCATGTAGGCGGAGAACACACTTCTGCTAGCTAAAAGCAAATAAAAACTGCTGGGGTACTTACATCTTAATTCACCCCAAACAAAAGACATTTATATTTTTAGCATCGAATGTGACGTCACAGAATAGTTCCCTTTTTAACTTTTGGGGGCGTCAAATATTTTGCGAGAATAGACGAGAATTTCTGCTCCTGCAATTGCTTCTTCCTGTCGTCTTAGCAATGAATTTCTTGAATCTGACAGCTTCGGTCCATGATAGGGAGAATAGCATCCAGTTTCTACAGCAGCATTGCATTATCCGTGCGGTAAGACGATGTAACAACAACTGTTTTATCTAGCCCTAACCATAATTTAACCATAGCCCTAAACCTAATCCTAACCCTAACTCTAAACTTAACTATAACTCTTCGCAAAACTAAAAATAATAATCTTTTCTACACTTCTATCTTTATCTAAGTCTTCATTTATTTATGTATTAAAAATACAATTATATCGACCTGTCCTTCCCTTAACCCGAAATGGAATGTCCCATTACGTATGATGGGAACCTAGGGAACTCTGTTTGGGGTGCATTATGAAGCAAGTACCACTGCAAGAATTGATGATTGAAATGAAGAACAGAAGTCGCTGCCGAAGACGGATGTGTCGGATCGAAAGGTACAAATATCGCAGTCAAGCTGTAAACTAGCGACACAACGCATTCCGTTCTTCGGACTGCATCCTGCTATTTGTAAAGCCCTGTTCAGAGCTTGGTAGTGTGAGTTTTAAAACGAACGCAGAAGAAGAAGGGGTAGGAGAAGAAGACGAAGAAGAAGAAGATGAACAGAGGTCATATGTATTGGACATTAACACTGAAAACCAGCGGATAAAGACACAATCGCTGGTAACGCACCTCCGGATATAAGAAAACGTATCACATCTGAAGCTGAGAGACAAAAGCAGTCCTGTGACCAGAAACACCCTCTTTTTGGACATATGTCAAAAAGAACACATGTGGACTGTACAGCTCCCAGAACAGAACCATGAAACAAACCGCGCAGAAAAGAGGCGCCAAAGAACCATGAAGGTTGGATAAATATTAAAGAAGAACTTGAACCAGGACATGATTTGCCATATATTACATGGAGAGCTCTGAACAGGTTAAGAACAGGTGTGCCCAGATGTGGGTTTAATGTGGGATGTCGGATTCTGTGGCGAAGTGGTTAAGCATTCGGCTTCGTGATCAGGTGGTGTGGGTTCGACTCAGGACTCAGCCTTCTTTTTCAGGGGTGATTGATGCTGAGTCCCCTGCATCTCGTAGTCGCCCCCTAGTCGTTTTGTCCTTGACTTGCCACTAGGGATGGGCGACTCGAGACGAGAGAGTGAGGATACAAAAGGATACAAAAGTAGCGCAGTTAATCCTTACTAAAAATATTTAGAGCAAATTAATTATACCATCATCGTCTACGATGGACGGCGACCTTTGCCTTTGCCTTTGTTGGGTTTAATCTGAAAAAAGTCGGGATATGCAGACAATGAATATTGCGAATGTAGGCTCATATTTTGATGTATAAAAACGATTAGGGAAGAGACTAACGTCTGGTCAGGTAAAACATATTGATTGGACATGTTAGACAGGATCAGGTAAAATATGCTGGCCAAGACCCCAACCTTACTTCCATGTAGGTCTCCATGGAAACGCGCTGTATTCAAGGCATCCTAGCTAACGAGATGGGAATTCGACGTGATCCTCATAGTAGTGAGCGACATATAGATGAAGCAAAGTGTAGGACAACCGCCTTTATCAGCACGCTCGTGATGTCAGAAAATCAACTACAATCCGCCACTTAACGCCCTTTTGAGGGCGCACAAAAGAGTGAACTTACTCATTGGGCATTAAACAACATCATGTGTTCATATATCTTTTATATGGGGAACTGAGACGCTAGTCCAGTCAGGTACAACACGCTGACCAGGGTGTCAGCGCCAGGTCAGACACAATACACTAACCAAAACCACAATCTCTCTTCCATATAGCGTTCCCTGGAAACAGACTGTGTTCAAGGCAACTTGACTGACGAGATGTGGATCGATGTGAACCCCGTAGTATGAGCGAGCGTCACGCAGATGAAGCCAAGCATAGCACAACCGCCTGGAGGGCCACTGTCCACCATGAACATCCCGCTCGGGATGTGAGGCAAGCTACTACAACCAGCCACTGAACGTCCTTTTCAGGGCGCACAAAAAAGTTAACTTACTCATTGTGGGAGCCGCGTAGCGCAGTGGTTAGCGCGCTGGCTTCGCATTTGAGTGGTTTTAGGTTCATTCCCCAGTTGAGGCGGTAAGGTTTTTTTCAGACCGCAATGGCTCCTGGGTCAACCCAGCCTTAAATGGGTATCGGTTCAGTCCGGGAAGTAAAAGCGGCGAGGGAGAGGAGATGGCTACCGCCCTCATATAGCCGAGCCTTTGAAATGTGAGATCGCTAACACCTCACACCCCTACGGCAGCAATGCTATGGGATACTTTACTTTACTTTACTAGTCATTGTGGGCATATGTATTCATCTCTTACTCTATGATTTGTTACCCTCATATTTTTGTTAATTGTAGTCCCCGATGAAGACATTTAGGTCGTAATGTAGTTTTCGTTTCTGTCTTCGTCTTAGCGCGGTATCTGACCATACCTGTTTTGTTCTGTTTCTAAGAATCGACGTCACTGCATTCTGGGCATACCCATAGGTGCTCAGTCTCTCTCATTAAATGGCGTAAGGTATGGATGCTGATGGTCCCTGTAGCTAGCTGGTTGTACACTCTCCTGCTCCGTCCTCTCATGCGCCCCACTCGAACCTCGTTAAATGTCGAAACTTTGCAGTCTGTGGATTGCTGCTTCATCTATTGCGGTGTCCTCATCCAGCAGGCGGTCATTGGTTGATTTGAAAATGTCACTTCTATCCATAACTAATGTGCCCATGATGGGAGCTTGTGAGGCCATGGTGTCAGTTATTTCATTGCCCTGAACCCCGGCATCAGCAGGACATTAGATCCATGTCAACGCATGGAGGTTTGAGCCTCAACAGCTGCTATCCACTCGTACCTAAGCCACCCCTTTCCGGTTCGTTTGTATTGTGAAACAACGATATTCGCCCATGGACCATACTGGCTCATTGCTTGACGTTGGAGTCAAAAGATGATTGAATACACTAACCTTTGTTTCTTCTGACACCAATAGTACTCAATGAAGCCACAGTATGGAATCAAAATGGCAGATGCCATTCACCGCCTACGTTATGTTAGCAAGTCTTTATGCAATGGTAATGGCTTGGATGCGTCCTTCATGACTAGAGATAGTCAAGCTACAACCAGCAGTGGATTCCACTTGAATCACTCGTTGTGGACCATGGATGGCAAGTAGGTGTTCCTTTTTCTCTATATATTTATTGTCATTATCATCATTATTATCATTATATGTCTACTCATGGCGTTAGAAGAGGTAAGGTGTCGTAGTCATCTTTCATGTCTCATCAGCGCTGTTGTTTTCAATCCATGCCTCAGTAGTTTTTTTCCTTTTCTGTTGCGAATAGACGTAATTGCACTTTGGGCAGATACAGAGTAAAATTGATTCCTCTGAGTAAATGCTGAAGAGTATATACACTGATGCTTCCTGTAACTCGCTAGTAGTACACACTCCTGCTCCACCTTGGAGTATAAGGCAGCAACAAATGCTGTTCGCCCAATTAATATTTTGGGAAGTCTTCTTGAGCCACGTCCTCCATCTGACTAAACTTTTGGGCAGTCTTCTTGACTGCCATTCTATTTACCACCCGAATTGCTGCATCAATTTTGGCGATGGCCCTCTTCTGACTTAACATTTAGGCAGCCTTCTTTAGTCATGCCCACTTCTGACTCAACATTTAGGCAGCCTTCTTTAGTCATGCCCTATTCTGACTCAACATTTAGGCAGCCTTCTATAGTCATGCCCCTCTTCTGACTCAAAATTTAGGCAGTCTTCTATAGTCATGCCCTTCTTCTGACTCAACATTTAGGCAGTCTTCTATAGTCATGCCCTTCTTCTGACTCAACATTTTGGCAGTCTTCTATAGTCATGACCTTCTTCTGACTCAATAATTGATGAAGTTTCTTTAGTCATGCCCTTCTTCTGACTCAACAATTAGGGGGTTTCTTTAGTCATGCCCTTCTTCTGACTAAACAATTGGGGGGTTTCTTTAGTCATGCCCTTCTTCTGACTCAACAATTGGGGAGGTTTCTTAAGTCATGCCCTCTTCTGACTCAACATTTGGGGGGTTTCTTTAGTCATGCCCTTCTTCTGACTCAACAATTAGGGGGTTTCTTTAGTCATGCCCTTCTTCTGACTCAACAATTGGGGAGGTTTCTTTAGTCATGTCCTTCTTCTGACTCAACAATTGGGGGGTTTCTTTAGTCATGCCCTTCTTCTGACTCAACAATTGGGGGGTTTCTTTAGTCATGCCTTGCTCTGACTCAACAATTGGGGGGTTTCTTTAGTCATGCCCTTCTTCTGACTCAATAATTGGTTTTTTTTTAGTCATGCCCTTCTTCTGACTCAACAATTGGGGGGTTTCTTTAGTCATGCCCTTCTTCTGACTCAACAATTGGGGGGTTTCTTTAGTCATGCCCATCTTCTGACTCAACAATTAGGGGATTTCTTTAGTCATGCCTTGCTCTGACTCAACAATTGGGGGGTTTCTTTAGTCATGCCCTTCTTCTGACTCAATAATTTTTTTTTTTTTAGTCATGCCCTTCTTCTGACTCAACAATTGGGGGGGGGGGGGGGTTTCTTTAGCCATGTCCTTCTTCTGACTCAACAATTGGGGAGGTTTCTTAAGTCATGCCCTCTTCTGACTCAACATTTACGCAGTCTTTTTGAGCAGCCCCTCCCCCTCCCTACAATTCATATTTAAAAAGACTTCTTGTGCAACACCCCCTTCCAATTTATTATTGAAGCCATCTTGAGCACACCCCCCCCCCATTGCCCCCCCCCCCGATTCATATTTTAGACAGTCTTTTTTTAACTATTCCTTTCTCACCTCCCCCCCCCCCCCAATTCATATTATGGGTAGCCTTCTTGACCTCTGCCCCCTGAACCCCCCCCCCCCATTCATATTTAGAGCAGTCTTCTCGAGCTTTACCCCTCCTCCCCACCAAATGCCATCCAACGCTCTTCGGTAGGTGTTCTTCAGCTGTCCCACAATTCTCATCCCATGTGGTGTTCAATTCACGGTCTGTCTGGTTACATTGTTTTTTTCTCGATCCCAAGTTGTTTACATAATAATATTACGTTTTATCTTCATTTACCCAGAAATGTCTTCTATGACCCCGAAGATGTTCATAAAAGCTCAGACGTTATGTTTCATTGGATAGCCGGGCTTATTCACCATGGCAACGCCCTCACTGCTTTGATGTGTCCAACAGTAAACTGTTTTGAACGCCTGCATGACAGCTTTGCTCCCGGGGATAATGTTTGGAACTATAATGACAGGTACAACTTCTTACTGATAAATTCTTATTTTCGATTAAGATGCTGAGCAGCGCATGAGTTGTAGTGATCAGCAACTCATAGCTGACTGCTAGCGTCAGGGCCAGCGAACCATAGCTGTCAAGATCCTTCTACACCTCCACGTGGTGATCCTGTATAACAGGCTGCAACAGAGCAAACTGGCTAAGGAGAAGGGATCGAAGGGCAAATGCTAACCCGGTACTCAAAAAACGCTTGCTGAAGTCGGCTGTGTTGGACCGAAAGGTAGAAATATCGCAATCAAGCTGTAAACTACGACACAACCCACTCCGTTCTCTTGACTACATTCTGCTACTTATGCTCGTGTCAGGGTTTGGTAGCGGGAGATTGAGAACGAACGAAGCCAAGCCAAGTTCTTATTATTCCTCTTATACTTCGATGGGGCTTCAAGTGAAAACCTTAAAATAGGATAGAGATTATACAATCCTTGCCTTTGTATTGTAACTTGTTCTTCATCTTCTTCTTCTTCTTCTTCTTCTTCTTCTTCTTCGTTCGTTCTCGATGAGCTCAGAACTGGCAGGCGCTAATCAGTTGGACAGAAGAAACACTACACATAATACTTGAAAGTGTCCCTTTTAAAGCTTCAACATTGATGTCATCTCTTGGGAAATCGTTGCACAGATCCGTTCCACCTGACACACTAACACCACACAAGGTGCTCAGTTTGCGGAGTGAAACTTCATTGCTAAGGCTCAGAGAAAGCAAGCCAGCCAAAAGAACAGAATACACAATGACCCCTCACATCTGTTTGTCATAGTGCAGCAATCTGCAGGGCCAGGATTGAACTTTAGAGTCATTTGAGATGGCGTCTTGTAGCACAAGTCTGATGCTGTCACCACCTTTGCTTGCTATCAGTGGCTATTATTATTGATATCAGTAGTGAAGCATGATCATAATTTTAGGGTAAACCGAGTCATGAACATAAAGGGACATAATCGTTCTCCTGTTGTAAAAATTGAAATCCAATAAATTTAAAAGGTCGGTCTAATTTGTGACTATTGAGCTGTGAGAAAAAAAATTACGCGCTAATGATCGTCTCCTAGCTACCAATTGACCTGATTCCTGCACTGTGTTAGGCTGGAAGCAATCAGCTTTACAGCTTCTCGCGTTTGTCAACATACCACTACGCTTAAACAAAAATGGCCATTACAATTTCAATTTCTAATTTATTTCACACCTGTTTTAGGGAAAGGGATGTTTTCTCTAATTATTCACAAAACTATTGAGATAGCTCAGCCTATCCCGTCTATTCTAAGGCGTCGCTGCTGATTATTAATATTATTATTATCACGTCTTTTGAGACCTTTTTTCTAATCAACGAGGCAGTCAGTAATGAAACGTTTGAGATCCTTTTGCATCAACCAATCATTCAATCAAAGCCCGTCGCTCCTCTCGGTGCATAGACCAGCGTACACGGTCCTGGGCTGCTCTTTCTGCCTCTCCCCAGGTCTAATTTTTTAATTTGAGCTTCTTATCACATTCTCTTATCCACGTATTTGTGGGTCTACCGCTATCTTTCTTCCCCTGAGGATTCCATGTAAGAGCATGTCTGGCTATGTTAGACTGTGCTTTCCGCAGGGTATATCCTATCCAGCACTAATTTCTTCACTTAATTTGTTGTTCCAATGGCTGTTGTTGGCTCCTTTCTCACAAGTCCTTATTCCTTACCATGCCTTGCCACTTTATGCCCATTATCTTTGGTAGGCATCTGTTAACGAAGGATTGGAGTTATCGTTGTATGAGCTTGGTTGTTCTCAGTGTCTCCGCTTCAAATAGCGTGGTAGTAAACTTATTTTTTCCTCCCTCGAAAGGAAACTCAGTCCTATTCTTTCATCTCTAGTTTGGGCCCTGGGATTCACACATGCATTTTTAGTTATGTCGTACTGTCGAAGACGGATGTGTCTGACCGAAAGGTGCAAATATCAAAACCAAACTGTAAACTATCGACACAACGCATTCCGTCTTCCAGACTACATCCTGCTACTTGCAAAGCCCTGTTCATGGTTTGGTAAAGGAAGAATGAGAACAGACGCAGAAGAAGAAGACGTTATGTCGTTTGTGTATGTGCTCTAGCTAGTTGTGACATATTGAGTGTATGGAGACATTATGCACATCTGCTTATTTTGTTGCAACGCGTACTGCGCATATTATAAAAACAGTAGATGAACAAAGGAGACAGACAGGAAGTCTTCATAACAGGCGTACATTCCCTGCTCACACTATCCGAGATCTTTCCAGACATACAATGGGGTTCTTGGGCAACTTGAAATGCATAGACTGACTCAACAGATTCTGAAAGAACAAACAAAGAGAGTGGTCTTCATCACCCGTGACGGACGGACGAACAACACTCACTGCAAATGTACGATTATCTGGTTCTGATGTATTTCGCATTTGCTTATTTTAATGGTGACGTACTGCGCATATGCTTATCTTAGTTGTAACGTACTGCGCATATGCTTATCTTAGTTGTAACGTACTGCGCATATGCTTATCTTAGTTGTAACGTACTGCGCATATGCTTATCTTAGTTGTAACGTACTGCGCATATGCTTATCTTAGTTGTAACGTACTGCGCATATGCTTATCTTAGTTGTAACGTACTGTGCATATGCTTATCTTAGTTGTAACGTACTGTGCATATGCTTATCTTAGTTGTAACGTACTGCGCATATGCTTATCTTAGTTGTAACGTACTGCGCATATGCTTATCTTAGTTGTAACGTACTGTGCATATGCTTATCTTAGTTGTAACGTACTGTGCATATGCTTATCTTAGTTGTAACGTACTGCGCATATGCTTATCTTAGTTGTAACATACTGCGCATACGCTTATCTTAGTTGTAACGTACTGTGCATATGCGTATATAGTTGCAACATTCAATCACTCGATACCTATTCAGCTCCCTGGGGACCACATATCTTTAACAAACACTTCTTCTTCTTCGTTCGTTCTCAAACTCCCACTACCAAGCCCTGAAATGGATTTAGCAAGTAGCAGGATGTTGCCCGGAAAACGGAATGCGTTATGTCGTAGTTTACAGCTTGACTGCGATATTTGCATCTTTCGGTCCGACACATCCGACTTCAGCAGCACATTTCTGGACACCATGCTAGCCTTCCGTCTTCGATCCCTTCTCCTTAACCAGTCTGCTCTGTTGCAGTCTGTTATCCAGGATCACCGCGTGGAGGTGTAAAAGGGTCTTGGCAGCTCCGGTCCGCTGGCCCTGGCGCTAGCAGTCAGCTTTGGTACGCTGACCGCTGTAGCTCATGCACTACTCAGCACTTCGATCCTCAACAAACACAAGTCAAATGAAACATTGACCGGTCTATATCTATTTGACGTTTTTAACATATTATCATCATCATCATCAAGAGCCATCTCCGCAACGGAGGTTGTCGGTAATGGAGATCCATCTGTCTCTGTCTCGTGGCAGGCTAGTACACGCAATCAAACTGTGCCTCGACCACATCCTGATACTGTCTGTCCATCTGTATATCTGCCACCCTTTGCCTTTCTTGCCCTCTACTCTGCCCGCCAAAATAACCTTTAGCAGACTGTCATGGCGCTTGAAACGACAAAGATATTTTATATTTCTGCTTTTTATTTCATGCAGAAGTATCTTTTCCGCCTGGAGTTGTTCCAGGACCTCATTATTTAGTTTCCGACCTTTCCAAGAAACTCGTCCAAGTCTTCTGAATACCCACATTTCAAAGTTCTCAATACGCTTCTCCATTTTCTTTGTCAGGTTCCAGGTTTCTACTCCATACAATAAGACTGAATGGACATACCAATTACTGATTCTAATTGTAAATATCTGAGATATCTGTTTTGACAGATGTGTATCTCTCATGCTGTTAAATGTATTTTTGGCCATATACGAGGCATGTTCAAATGAAACCGGACCAAACTGCAACAAGTGAACATAAATACGATGTGCATGTGGACGTAACTTCTGGTGTAAACAGCATATAACACTGTCAACTTTGCAAAATTTCATTATCCTCCGACTCAAAGTTTCCGCAGCAGACTTGAAAATATGGCTGGTGTGATACCGGATCCGTCCAGAGTTGATCAGTGAGCGGTGATTCGGTTTCTAACAGTTGAAGGATGTCGACCAGTTGACATTCATCGCAGAATGCTGGCAGTGTATGGTGACAAAAGTGTGATGAAGACCACAGTGAAGAACTAGCCAACGATGTTTAAAGAAGGACGTGAGTTAACGCAACAATATGCCGCTGACCTGGTCTCGGGAGATCTTTCGTTAACTCACGCCCTCCTTTAAACATCATTGTCCAGTTCTTCACTATTGTCTTCACCACACTTTTGTCACCATACACTGTCTGCATTCTGCGATGAATGTCAACTGGTCGATATCCTTCAGCTGTTAGAAACCGAATCACCGTTCGCTGATCAACTCTGGACGGATTCCGTATCACACCCGCCATATTTTCAACAGTCTGCTGAGGAAACTATGTATCGGAAGATAATACAATTTTGCAAACTTGACAGTTGGTATGTGCTATTTACATCAGAAGTGACGTCTTCATGCGCATCGTACTTATGTTCAGTTGTTGCAGTTTGGTTCGGTTTAATTTTAACACGCCTCGTATTATGCAATTGCTAAATCAAGTTGTGATTTGTGATCAAGGCATGCTCGTCTTCGAGTCAAGAACAAAGGAACTAACATCCATATTGAGGAGAGAACTCCGTCGTCTGCATGTAACCCGTATCTTAGCCTAGCTGGACTGATAGCGGCTGGTGTAGACGGTATTAGAAGACAATTGGAAGCCCCTCCACCACAAATCTTCAGGTCAGAAATAATGTTATACAGATCATATTTGTGTTTACATGAGATTGTTAAATCCTTATACTTAGTCACTCCACTTCTACCTTGAGGTGTTGAGTCTTCTACCTTACCTACTTAGCCATTTCATTTCTACCCTGGGGTGTAGAGTCCTATACCTTACTTACTAGCTCCACTTCTACCTTTCGATGTAGTCTTCTGCATTACTCCACTTCGTCATTGGGGTCTAGAGTCTTCTACGTTACTTAGTCTCTCCATTTCTACCTTGAGGCGTAGTCTTCTATGTTACTTAGTAACTCCATTTCTACCTTGAGGCGTAGTCTTCTACATTACTTAGTCTCTCCATTTCTACCTTGGGGCGTAATCTTCTATGTTACTTAGTCACTCCATTTCTACCTTGAGGCGTAGTCTTCTATGTTACTTAGTCACTCTATTTCTACCTTGGGGCGTAGTCTTCTATGTTACTTAGTCACTCTATTTCTACCTTGGGGCGTAGTCTTCTATGTTACTTAGTCTCTCCATTTCTACCTTGAGGCGTAGTCTTCTATGTTTCTTAGTCTCTCCATTTCTACCTTGGGGCGTAGTCTTCTATGTTACTTAGTCACTCCATTTTACCTTGGGGCGTAGTCTTCTATGTTACTTAGTCTCTCCATTTCTACCTTGGGGCGTATAGAGTCTTCTACGTTACTTAGTCACTCCATCAACCAACCCTCTCTCTTCACATGTACCACCCGAGAGCTGCTTGCCCAGAGCAATCAAGTAGACATGAACACCATCGTAATCGGTCGACCCTGGAATTGTAGAGGACATGTCCTAAGCAACGAACCAGAACTGGCTGGGAGACAGGGTGAGATGGGGGAGAGTTATAGCTTCCTAACAGCGGTCACCAACAACTTCGTCAGTCTGATCCTGGAACTGAGATGCTATATCTTAGTCTTGGTCGACTTGTACTTCTACAGGGGCAGGCAGATGCCCTTGTGCAGGTCCAAGCTCTGGTATGAGCTGGATGTAGCCGGGAGAAGGGGTTCTTGCTTAGCTCCCCTGCGTTGGGACAGGCGCTTACGGAGGGTGGTTAACCGATGTGCGAGTCCATCTTAATAGACTCAAACACTAGAGCAAAGTAGACCCGCAGCCTGTTGGGCGTCATCTATGCTGCTCTAAACAAACCACCTAACCATGGCGGGTGTTATGCCATGTCACACAGTTAGTCGCCTCTTACGACATGCTCTGTGAGGCAGTGGTACTTTTCTTGTCCACGTCATACACAAAGATCCCAGCAGACCCCTCGGTCTACAAGGGAAATAATATAAGCAACGCGTGCATAGGGACATTTTAATTGTTAGCTCCCATATCCTAAGTTTTGTAATGTAGGATTAAAGGAAAGACATGTCTGTGACGTGCGAGGTACAGTTAGAAAGCAATTTTAATATTATTGCAAGAATTCCGTCACTGTTATTTATTAAATTGTATCGCAGTCACACTACTGGATGAGAAGGGGTTAAAAGATAACAGAATACTTTTTATGTGTGACTGCATGGAAATTTTGCTGGCCACACAAAGAGAACCACGAGATAGTAAGGAAAGGGAACTGAAATACCAGCTAAATAAACTCTCAGACCACAATAAAATCACCCTCCAGTGGATTCCAGCTCACTGCGGCATACCTGGGAATGAATGGACGGATAGACTGGCCAGGGAGGGAAGACAAATATAAGAATTCACCCACCCAGTGTCACTGCCAGAAATCAAGGCACACTTTAAAAAAATATATATAAACAACAGTGGATCGAGAGAACAAATAGCACATACTCACAGGACCCAATCAATAGACTGAATATGAAACAGTATACCATAATTTTCCGCCCTAGAACAGGTCATTGCAGACTAAATGCACACATGTATAAAATGAAAGCGGCACAGACTTCACATGTCAGAGAGGGCCCCAGACTCCAGAACACATCCTGCTAACATGTCCACTGCACCAAGACTCCCGTGAGAAGATCTAGCCCGAGGAAAGAAACATACAAGACAGACTGTTGGGAACCATTGAGGACCTACGACTGACGTGTCATTTCATGGAGGCGGCCCATCTGGTGGCATAAAACGAGCATAAGAAACCGAACGGAAAGAAGAAGAAGAAATTGTATTGTCCAATTTGGACACTCGGTTATACAATCCCAACAGGGACCATGAGGCTAACGTCTGGTCAGGCAAAACACACTGATTAGAGAATGTTAACCAGGGTCAGGAGAAATATACTGACCACGACTCTCACCTGACCTCCTCGTTGGTCGTCCTGGAAACGGGCTGTTGTCGAGGACAACAGTCTGGCTAACAAGGTCAGGTTCGACGTGATCTCCGTAGTAGTGAACGACACGTAGATGAAGCCAAGCATAGTGCAATCGGCTGGAGGACCCCGATCCACCTCCATCAGCACGCTCGAGATGTAAGGAAAGCTACTGCAACCCGTCACTTAACGCGCTCTTCAGGGCACACATTGTGGGCATTCGAAACAACAACAACAATCCCAACACACTGAGTTTGAATCCCGTCGTGTCCAGTATGGCAGACACATGATTTTTTTCTCAGTGCTATCGCTCTCCCACGTACGAAAAATAAAGGCAACATACCGTACAGCACGCCTGCCAAAAAACTTAAACCTGCACAAATAGGCTGCAAAAAAAAAAGACATGCTACTTATTGTTCGATTAAGGTTATTTTCTTCATCTCGTATACACCAGAGAATATCGGCAAAATAGGTCACGAAGGAGTATTGAAAAAAGACTAAATGAAATGCAAGGTGGAAAATCATAAAGTTATAATTGCCTTACATTGTCCCTTACTTCTCAACATAATTCCTATCAACCTGCAGCATAGAAGTCTTTGGTCTGCTGGCTCAGTCGGGGCACTAAAACCTGCAGCATAGGAGTCTTTGGTCTGCTGGCTCAGTCAGGCCACTAAAACCTGCAGCATAGAAGTCTTTGGTCTGCTGGCTCAGTCAGGGCACTAAAACCTGCAGCATAGAAGTCTTTGGGCTGCTGGCTCAGTCAGGGCACTAAAACCTGCAGCATAGAAGTCTTTGGGCTGCTGGCTCAGTCGTGGCACTAAAACCTGCAACATAGAAGTCTTTCGGCTGCTGGCTCAGTCATGGCACTAAAACCTGCAGCATAGAAGTCTTTGGGCTGCTGGCTCAGTCAGGGCACTAAAACCTGGAGCATAGAAGTCTTTGGGCTGCTGGCTCAGTCATGGCACTAAAACCTGCAGCATAGAAGTCTTTGGGCTGCTGGTTCAGTCATGGCACTAAAACATGCAGCATAGAAGTCTTTGGTCTGCTGGCTCAGTCAGGGAACTAAAACCTGCAGCATAGAATTCTACGGTCTGCTGGCTCAGTCAGGGCACTAAAACCTGCAGCATAGATATCTTTGGTCTGCTGGCTCAGTCAGGGCACTAGAACCTGCAGCCTAGAGGTCTTTGGTCTGCTGGCTCAGTCAGGGTACTAAAACCTGCATCATAGAAGTCTTTGGTCTGCTGTCTCAGTCAGGGCACTAAAACCTGCAGGATAGAAGTCTTTGGTCTGCTGGCTCAGTCAGAGCACTAAAACCTGCAGGAAATATGTTTTTGGGCTGCTGGCTCAGTCAGGGCACAAAACCTGCATCATAGGAGACTTTGGTCTGCTGGCTCAGTCAGGGCACTAAAACCTGCAGCCTAGAGGTCTTTGGTCTGCTGGCTCAGTCAGGGTACTAAAACCTGCATCATAGAAGTCTTTGGTCTGCTGTCTCAGTCAGGGCACTAAAACCTGCAGGATAGAAGTCTTTGGTCTGCTGGCTCAGTCAGAGCACGAAAACCTGCAGGAAATATGTTTTTGGGCTGCTGGCTCAGTCAGGGCACAAAACCTGCATCATAGGAGACTTTGGTCAGCTGGCTCAGTCAGGGCACTAAAACCTGCAGCATAGAAGTCTTTGGTCTGCTGGCTCAGTCAGGGCACTAAAACCTGCAGCATAGAAGTCTTTGGTATTCTGGCTCAGTCAGGGCACTAAAACCTGCAGCATAGAAGTCTTTGGTCTGCTAGCTCAGTCAGGGCACTAAAACCTGCAGCATAGAAGTCTTTGGTCTGCTGGCTCAGTCAGAGCACTAAAACCTGCAGCATAGAAGTCTTTGGTCTGCTGGATCAGTCATGGCACTAAATTCTGCAGCAAAAAAGTCTTTGGTCTGCTGGCTCAGTCAGGGCACTAAAACCTGCAGCATAGAGGTCTTTGGGTTGCTGGCTCATTCAGGGCATTAAGACCTGCAGGAAATACGTCGTTGGGCTGCTGGCACAGTCAGGGCACTAAAACCTGCATCATAGAAGTCTTTGGTCTGCTGGCTCAGTCAGGGCACTAAAACCTGCAGCATAGGAGACTTTGGTCTGCTGGCTCAGTTAGGGCACGAAAACCTGCTGCATAGAAGTCTTTGGTCTGCTGGCTCAGTCAGGGCACTAAAACCTGCAGCAAATAAGTCTTTGGTATGCTGGCTCAATCAGGACACTAAAACCTCCAGCATAGAAGTCTTTGGTCTGCTGGCTCAGTCAGGGGACTAAAATCTGCAGCATAGAAGTCTTTGGTCTGCTGGCTCAGTCAGGGCACTAAAACCTGCAGCATAGAAGTATTTGGTCTGCTGGCTCAGTCAGGGCATTAAAACCTGCAGGATAGGAGACTTTCGTCTGCTGGCTCAGTCAGGGCACTAAAACCTGCGGTATATAAGTCTTTGGTCTGCAGCTCAGTCAGGGCACTAAAACCTGCAGCATAGAAGTCTTTGGTCTGCTGGCTCAGTTAGGGCATTAAAACCTGCAAGATAGAAGTCTTTGGTCTACTGGCTCAATCAAGGCAGGAAAACCTGCTGCATAGAAGTCTTTGATCTGCTGGCTCAGTCAGGGCACTAAAACCTGCAGCATGGAAGTCTTTGGTCTGCTCGCTCAGTCAGGGCACTAAAACCTGCATCATAGAAGTCTTTGGTCTGCTGGCTCAGTCAGGGCACTAAAACCTACAGCATAGAAGTCTTTGGTCTGCTGACTCAGTCAGGGCACTAAAACCTGCAGGATAGAAGTCTTTGGTCTGCTGGTTCAGTCAGGGCACTAAAACCTGCAGCATAGAAGTCTTTGGTCTGCTGGCTCAGTCAGGGCACTAAAACCTGCATCATAGAAGTCTTTGGTCTGCTGGCTCAGTCGGGACACTAAAACCTGCAGCATAGAAGTCTTTGGTCTGCTGGCTCAGTCAGGGCACTAAAACCTGCATCATAGAAGTCTTTGGTCTGCTGGCTCAGTCAGGGGACTAAAACCTGCAGCATAGAAGTCTTTGGGCTGCTGGCTCAGTCAGGGCATTAAAACCTGCATCATAGAAGTCTTTGGTCTGCTGGCTCAGTCAGGGCATTAAAACCTGCATCATATAAGTCTTTGGTCTGCTGGCTCAGTCAGGGCACTAACACCTGCAGTATAGAAGTCTTTGACCAGTTGAACCGAAGAGAGCAGGTCGTTGTCTTCAGACTTCGCACTGGCCACAATAGACTGAGGTACCACCTATTCAACAAATTGAAGATAGGTGGTACAGACGAATGCCCGTGCGGTACCGGTAAAATGACCGCTGAACATGTGCTGCAGAACTGCCCGACATACGAGGATCAGAGAGAGCAGATGTGGCCATCACCAGTGGAACTGCAAGACAAGCTCTATGGCAGTGGCGACAGCCTCAGGATGACCGCCGCTTTTTCGAAAAAATAATGGTTACTGTCTGACTGCGTACGAAGAAGAAGAAGAAGTCTTTGGTCTGCAGCTCAGTCAGGGCACTAAAACCTGCAGCATAGAAGTCTTTGGTCTGCTGGCTCAGTTAGGGCATTAAAACCTGCAAGATAGAAGTCTTTGGACTGCTGGCTCAGTTAGGGTACTAAAACCTGCAGCATAGAAGTCTTTGGTCTACTGGCTCAATCAGGGCAGTAAAACCTGCAGCATAGAAGTCTTTTGTTTGCTGGCCACGTCACATTTGCACCAAGGGGGAAGTGTGACATTTCCTGCTTTGTGCTGTAGGCTAAACCATGCAAACACACTGCCTCAATTGCCATACTGTCTATCGTTACTACTATCACATTGGACGACATGCGCCCGTGACAGAAACGACTGGACCCTGAGTTGAGACCCACTCAAGGGTGACCACTCCTTGAAGAAGAAAGAGTAGAACTAAAAACTATAGTTACTCACCTGCGAGCTAGAATAATCTGTCTCACCCGTTGCACATATGCTATTGTTACATTCTGAACAGGACGACTAAGTCGGGCTTCAGCAGCAATTTTTTAGCATCCTTGAGAAAATTTATCTATTCAATTATGTACCACTTTACACGACAAATACTTCTCAATGTAAACAGGAAGCATTTCCTGATGAATATCCTTTGCAGAAAGTAGTTTAGCCCACAGAATAAAAAAACTCAAAATTGCACTCTGTTCTTCGTTTGTGAGCACAGACGCCATATTGTATCTGAGCTGCGCATGTGCATGTCCCACATAGTGTCTGTACCTACAGTAATTACAAAACGGGATGTTTCTGTCACCCAGTGACACCTTTAGAAACTAGCAACTACATTTTTCAGCTATCCGATATTCAGTTTGTAACCTACTTACTGACTTGTACATCTACATATATCATATGTCACTTTGTTACTTCATTGTTCCATTACATTGAACCATTAGCATTCGTTTTTTTGATGAATTTAATTGAACCCTTCTATATCGACTCCATAGGCCTCTTATATCCGGAGATGACAAGGCCAAAGCTAAAAACCCACTTCCGAAGAGCCTAGAAGAAGCTTTGCAGGCACTGGAAAGCGATACTGTGTTAACAGAGGCTCTTGGGAAGAATTTTGTGTCGGAGTATGTCGCTTTGTGTAAAGAATTTCAACTGGAAAAGCTAAAAGACTCTATGGGCAAAGAGTCTAATGAAAAGTTTGAAGCACAGAGAGACTTATATTTGCACACACTGTAGATGTATGGGAAGATATAGTTATGTGTCTAGGTAGCTAGGTAGGTTGACTGGATCGTTATGTTACACGTGTTTTATTCTCATTTATTGTTATTGATGTTGTTGTTATTGTTAGCATGAGTCAAACGATAGAGGACTGAGTGGTCTCGAGGCAAGACGTTGACCTCGGGTGCTGGAGGTCGCTGGTTCAAATCACGTTGGAGACCGACATTTTTTCACGTGGCCTTTCTGGTATATCCCCGGATCTCTGGGTAGCAGATCGGACACCCGTGTGCAGTGTTGGGCACGTTAAAAATTCCTCGGCAGTTATAAATCGAAAAGAGTAGGCTTGCTGGCCGCTGTCCAGGCAAAATTCAAAATTATGAAAAAGACCTACCCAATCTATTTCAGGATCCTCGCCGGTGCTACGGAGTTCGTGCATTGTGCTGAGATTCTCCGCAACAAATATGGAGAAGAACAGAGAACGTATGGGTTAAACCATGTGCAATATCGTTGATTCTTCGACTAAACTAAACCTAAACGTAAAACTAAACCTAAACCCTAACCAAACCAAACCAAAATAAACTAAACTTAACTAAACTAAACTAAACTTGACGATAGTTCGGCACAATACAATTAAGTTGAATTGCCATCTCCACAGCTAAGAATGAATGTAATGGTTCTCCAACGTCCTGTCTTTTCCCTTGATAGTTCTTCTTCTTCTTCTTCTTCTTCTCCTTCTTCTCCTTCTTCTTCGTTCTTACTTCCATTACCTAGCTGTGAAATGTGCTTTGCTTTCTTCGGCTTTTGCCCTGAAAAAGATACCGTGGCATTGTGATGCAGTTTTCATAGATAGCTACACCCTTCTCGACCCAACACATCCGATTCAGCTGTAGATTTTGGGTACAATGTTTGCTTTCCCACTGCGAACCATATTCTCTTAGCCAGACTACACTAGTGCAGGGTGTTTCCAGAGCCCTTGCTTGGGGGTGAAATAGAATCTTGGCCTTCAGCGAACGAAGAAGAAGAAGAATAATCTTGGCCAGCTCTTTGACCCTAATACGAGCATCCAGCTTGACGTCTCCTGTCAGCTCATTCACTGTGCTGCATCTTCGACCCCCACCCATTTCCTGCGTAGTGTGCTAGGCTTGAGCACCTCATTATTACTCCACTTTAAGCGGGGGCTCGACTTCATTGCCTCGGGTTTTTTCCCCATTTTAGCTCTGTCTCTCTCGGTAGGTGGGTACCCCATCTGCCGAGAGCATCGCACAAAACACGAACTCCGTAGCTCTAGCGATGAACCCAGGGATCTTTGGAAAAAAATTGACATCACGGACCGACCGTCGCAGCTCGAAATCGAACCCCGACCGTCTGAACACGAGGCAAACGGCTTGACCACTTCGCCACAGAGACCCCCACATCCATCTTAATATACCCAAACACTGGAGCAAAGTAGATCCGCAGAATATTATGTATGCTGTTCTAAACAAACCATCTAACCATGGCTGGCGTTATGCCATGTCACACAGTTATTCGCTTCCTACAACATGCCTCTCTGTGGGTCATTGGTGCTATTCTTGTCCTTGTGATACACAAAGACCCCAGCGTAGCACTCGGGATGTAATCCTCCCATTTAGCATTGATCACTTCTAACACGGTGTGCCCTCCACCTTGCCTTCCAGAACTGTTTTCACTGACTTGACTTGGCTTCGTTCGTTCTCAATCTCCCACTACCAAACCCTGAAAGGGCTTAAAAAGCAGAATGTAGTCCAGAGAACGGAATGCGTTGTGTCGTAGTTTACAGCTTGACTGCGATATTTCCCCCCTGTCGGTCCAAAACATTCGACTCCAGCAAACATTTTTTGAGTACCGGATTAGCATTCTCTCTTCGATCCCTTCTCCTTAGCCAGTCTGCCCTGCTGCAGCCTGTTATCCAGGATCACCGCGTGGAGGTGTAGAAGGGTCTTGGCAGCTCTGGTTCGCTGGCCCTGACGCTAGCAGTCAGCTATGGGTCGCTGACCACTACAGCTCATGCGCTGCTCAGCATCTTGATCCCATTGTTTTCACTAAATATTATGTTTATTGATGTGACCAAATTATTTGAACTGTCTGACTCTTATTTGTTGTCCTTACTGAAGCTGCGGAGCCTAGGGCTAAAACTGGCTCGGTTTTCACAATCCTAACGTTCCGGGTTCGATTCCCAGTTTGGCAGACACTAGGTTTTTGTCTCGGGCGAATGCTCCTCTACGTACGGAAAGTAATGGCAATCTACCGTGCTGCACACTTGCCAAGAAACTTATAACAGCCAAATAGGTGGCGGTTGTAAGAAGCTACGTTCTGTAAAGAACTTCTGAGCAGTGTATTAGCTGCAGCGGTCAGCGACCCATAGCTGACTGCTATCGTCAGTGAACCAGAGCTGCCAAGACCCTTCTACACCTCCACGTCGTGATCCTGGAAAACAGGCTGCAACAGAGTAGACTGACTAAGGAGAGGGGATCGAAAAGGGAATGCTAACCAGGTACTCAAAAATGCCTGCTGAAGTCGGATATTTCAGATCGAAAGGTGCAAATATCTGTCAAACTGTAAACTACAACACAACGCACTTCATTCTGACAACATCCTGCTACTTTAAAATCCCTATTTAGAGCGGGTAGAGGGAGATTGAAAATGCTAAAAGAAGAAGAAGAAATTGTCCTTACTTTAAAGTGTCCCAAGCTAGCCCTCAGATAGAATTGGGGAATGCGCTGAGAGTCGGCAAATGTAATTTAACGTAGATAAATGTAGAGTCATCCACATGGGTAGATCCAATATGGAACATAATTACATAATGAGAACAACATTTGAAAAATAGAAAAGGAAAGGAACCTCGGTGTTATAAGCAAGCCTTAGGTGGTCGAGCATTTCTCTATCAGTATGTCTTTATCTTCCCAGTTTGATAAAACTTCCTCGTACAACGTGTCTGGCAAGGCAAAATGTTAATGTTCATTGCTCCCATTCCAAGTCCCGATAACACAACCGCAAAAAGGGACTGAAGAGAATGTGCATGGAGCTAGTAACTTCGGTATGTAACCCAAACATGAACCACCACAGCAAAAGCAAACAAAATGTTCTGGCGTACACTTCCTTAAGTAGACCAATTGTACGAGTGGCTCTTTGGTTCGGATTGTGTGAAAATGGTTCTTGTATCATGTCTTCTGTCCCTTTAACGTTAGAACATGTATACCGTATGCACTATTTGCTTTGTTGTGTTCAATCTATTTTGCATTTTATTAGTAATTTATTATAAAGTAGTTTCCAGCCTGTTCTGTTACATGTATTTCTAGCATCTTGTGTTGTTAGTTAGTTTTCTTTTGTGAAGTAGATGGATTAGAGTTTCTTTCTTTGCTACGGCATATCTCATTTTCACTTATATAGTCAAACTATTTAGGTAAACTATTTACAATAAAAGTATGTGTACTATTGGAATATTAATCGTTTGTATGTTAATAATCTTCTTCTTCTTCTTTTTCTTCTTCTTCTTGTTTCTATTATTGTTGTTTTTGTTGTTGTTGTTGTTGTTCTTCTTCTTCTTCTTCTTCTTATTGGCCATTTTGTTTTTCAATGTCAACACATCAAGCCCAGTTCTCCGCATATAGCTTAGCCGTGATGTAGAATTCTTGAAAGCTACCAAGTAACTCTGTGGAGGTTCGTCTCAGTCGTCCAATGCTCTGGACTCACCTAAGCATTTACTAGTCTGGCAGAATATACTTGTTGCTCTCCGTTCTGTGCGTTTGTGTGTTTTTGTATGTTTTGTATGTGTTTGTGTGTGTTTGTGTGTGTGTTTGTATGTGTGTGCGTTTGTGTGTTTTTGTGTGTTTTTGTATGTTTTGTATGTGTTTGTGTGTGTGTTTGTATGTGTGTGCGTTTGTGTGCGTTTGTGTGTGTTTACGTGCGTGCATATATGCGTGTGGGTGTTTGTGTCAATACACAACAGGTATAGTTGATAACCGTTACATACATCTCTGTTGCCCATTGCAAGCGAAAATAACACCCATTGCAAGCAAAGGCAAGCGAAGATAACACCCATTGCAAGCAAAGGCAAGCGAAGATAACACTCATTGCAAGCGAAGATAACACTCATTGCAAGCAAAGATAACACTCATTGCAAGCGAAGATAACACCCATTGCAAGCAAAGATAACACTCATTGCAAGCGAAGATAACACCCATTGCAAGTGAAGATAACATCCATTGCAAGCAAAGATAACACTCATTGCAAGTGAAGATAACACTCATTGCAAGCGAAGATAACACCCATTGCAAGTGAAGATAACACTCATTGCAAGCAAAGATAACACTCATTGCAAGCAAAGATAACACTCATTGCAAGTGAAGATAACACCCATTGCAAGCAAAGATAACACTCATTGCAAGCGAAGATAACACCCATTGCAAGTGAAGATAACATCCATTGCAAGCAAAGATAACACTCATTGCAAGTGAAGATAACACTCATTGCAAGCGAAGATAACACCCATTGCAAGTGAAGATAACACTCATTGCAAGCAAAGATAACACTCATTGCAAGCGAAGATAACACCCATTGCAAGCAAAGATAACACTCATTGCAAGTGAAGATAACACCCATTGCAAGCAAAGATAACACTCATTGCAAGCGAAGATAACACCCATTGCAAGCAAAGATAACACTCATTGCAAGCAAAGATAACACTCATTGCAAGTGAAGATAACACCCATTGCAATCAAAGATAACACTCATTGCAAGCAAAGATAACACTCATTGCAAGCAAAGATAACACTCATTGCAAGTGAAGATAACACTCATTGCAAGTGAAGATAACACTCATTGCAAGCGAAGATAACACCCATTGCAAGTGAAGATAACACTCATTGCAAGTGAAGATAACACCCATTGGAAGCGAAGATAACACTCATTGCAAGTGAAGATAACACTCATTGTAAGCGAAGATAACACTCATTGTAAGCGAAGGCAAGCGAAGATAACAACAGCATCAGACTTGAACTGCGAGATGTGCTCTGATATGACTAGTGGGTCGCTGTGGTTGAGAGGTAAGGCACTCACCTCTCAAAGCGATGGACGTAAACGGCGTTGGTTCGAGCCCCGTTACTTAATGTTCTTCAAACAGTTTTTTCGATCAGTTCAATTTAATACATGTTCAACTTAATACAGGTTTAACTTAATAAGGTTTAACTTAATACAGGTTTAACTTAATTCAAGTTTAACTTAATACAGGTTTAACTTAATACAGGTTTAACTTAATTAGAGGTTTAACTTAACACAGGTTTAACTAAATACAGGTTTAACTTAATACAGGTTCAACATAATAAAAGTTTAACTTAATACAGGTTTAACTTAATTACAGGTTTAACTTAATTACAGGTTTAACTTAATACAGGTTAAACTTAATACAGGTTTGGCTTGGCTGGCTTGGCTTCGTTCATTCTCAGTCTCCTGCTACCAAACCATGAAAGGGCTTAAGTAGCAGAATGAAGTCCAGAGAACAGAATGCGTTGTGTCGTAGTTTACAGCTTGACTGCGATATTTGCACCTTTCGGTCCAACACATCCGACTTCAGCAAGCATTTTTTGAGTACCGGGTTAGCATTCACTCTTCGATCCCTTCTCCTTAGCCAGTCTGCCCTGCTGCAGCCTGTTATCCAGGATCACCGTGTGGATGTGTAGAAGGGTCTTGGCAGCTTTGGTTCGCTGGCCCTGACGCTAGCAGTAAGCTATGGGTCGCTGACCACTGCAGCTCATGCGCTGCTCAACATCTTGATCCCTAATACAGGTTTGACTTAATACAGGTTTAATTTAATACAGGTTTAACTTAAACCAGGTTTATCAGATAATCAAAGGATTGGATTCCGCCAAAGACGGATGTGTCGGACCGAAAAGTGCAAATATCACAGTCAAGCTGTAAACTAGCGACAGAACGCATACCGTTCGCCAAACTACATCCTGCTACATGCGAAGCCCTGTTAAGCGCTTGGTAGGGGAGATTGAGAACGAACGCAAAAGAAGAAAAAAGGGGTGGATAAATTAGACTTTAACAAGTTTTCAAAATACAACCACCTACAAGAATAAGAGGGTATAGCTACAAATTAACCAAAGAAATGTCCAGATTGGATATAAGGAAATATTTTTTTAGCCATAGAGGGGTGAATGCATGGAATGCATTGCTACATGAATTAGTCGATGCAGGATAAATTAATGCATTTAAGAACAGATTGGATGCGCATAGCTTTTAGAGCAAGGTAATGTAAATGAAACTGGTTGTACACAGACTCTCTAGAGTCTTCTAAACCAGTAAAAAGACGTTAAGTTAAGTTAATACCTGTTTTAGGAACTACATGTCTTGCATGATCGCTTGCATTTCGCGTTGAACACTCTGAAAAACTTTGTTATAATTTATAAAGCACGTGTGTAAGCCGACATTATACTCTCTGCACGAAATATTTGAAAACTAAAAAGATGATCCTTGGTACCTTCTGTCACGTATACCTCCTGCCTGTGGTTCGTGTACTTTCTCGTTGAGTTTGCTTTCTAACCTCTTCACCATGATCCATAGTAATATTTTTCTGGATAACTTATTAAAGCGATGTCTCGGTAGATAGTCCATCTTTCCGATCACCGTTCGGGGATCAAGATGCTGAACAGCGCATGAGCTGCGGCGGTCAGCGACCCAAAGCTGACTGCTAGCGTCAGGGCCAGCGAACCAAAGCTGCAAATACCTTTCTACACCTCCACGGGGTGATCCTGGATAACAGGCTGCAGCAGGGCAGACTGGCTAAGGAGAAGGGATCTTCTTCTTCCTCTTCTTCTTCTTCATCTTCCTCTTCTTCTTCGTTCTCAATCTTCCGCTTCTAAACCCTGAAAGGGCTTAAGTAGCAGAATGTAGTCCAGAGAACGGAATGCGTTGTGTCGTATTTTACAGCTTGACTGCGATATTTGCACCTTACGGTCCAACACATCCGACTTCAGTAAGCATTTTTGAGTACCGGGTTAGAATTCCCTCTTCGATCCCTTTTCCTTAGCCAGTCTGCCCTGCTGCAACCTGTTATCTGGGATCACCGCGTGGAGGTGTAGAAGGGTCTTGGCAGCTCTGGTTCGCTGGCCCTGGCTCTAGCAGTCAGCTATGGGTCGCTGACCACTGCAGCTCATCCGCTGCTCAGCGACTTGATCCCGGAGAAGGGGTCGAAGAGGGAATGCTAACGCGGTACTGAAAAAATGTTGCTGAAGTCGGATGTTTTGGATCGATAGGTGCAAATATCGCAGTCAAGCTGTAAACTACGACACAACGCATTCCGTTCTCTGGACTACATTCTGCTACTTAGGCCCGTGTCATCAAACATGAAAAATGAGAAGAAATCGAGATTAGAGAGAGGAGACAGAGAACTAGATTAGATAGATAAATAGTTAGATAGACAGAGAGAAAGAGAGAGAGAGAGAGAGAGAGAGAGATAAATGAAAACAAGCAGCAGTAAAAGATCTCGAAATTAGATAGAGAATAAGACATACATTAGAAATTAGTTAGATAAATTGATTTAGATCTAGAATAGACAGATATATATATATATAGATAGATAGATAGAAAGATAGATAGATAGATAGATAGATTTAGAAAGAAATATAGATAGATAGATAGATAGATAGATAGATAGATAGATAGATAGATAGATAGATAGATAGATCTGCCGAAGACGGATGTATCGGACCGAAAGGTGCAAATATCGCAGCCAAGCTGTAAACTAGCGATATAACGCATTGCGTTCTCTGGACTACATTCTGCTACTTACAAAGCCCCATTCAGGGCTTTGTAGTGGGAGATTGAGAACAAACGCAGACGAAAAAGATAGATAGATAGATAGATAGATAGAGAGAGATAGAGAGAGAGAGAGAGAGAGAGAATTAAAACACGAAGAAGTAGAATATCTCGAAATAACGATATAGAGAAGGAGACAATAAATTAGAGATTCGATAGAGAGAGATATATATATATATATATAGATAGATAGATAGCGAGAGAGAGAGAGAGAGAGAGAGAGAGAGAGAGAAGAGAGAGAGAGAGAGAGAGAGAGACAGAGACACACAGAAGTAGAAGTTCTCGAGATTAGATAGAGAGGGATACAAGGAAAAGCAGAACCAGAGATTAAATGGGGAGAGAAAGAGACACGAAAGAAGAAGTGACACAATCAGCTTTCCCAATATTTACACCACTTCATTTGTACTTCCGTTTACAGATTTCCCTAGCAAAAGTTCAACAGACGAGTCAACTTTCAGAGTGAGTTGGCCATCTTAGACATCTAATCACAACTTCGATGACTCACAGTAGCTTCTGTGTGTGGGTTAAAGTCGGCGTGGAGGAAGTCCAAAGTACATAGGAATTGAATCTACACAGACTGGGTCGACTGTTGATACATGTTACTATACTGCAAGATGACGTCCATTTTTGGGATGGAGAACCGGCCTGGTTTTGTGGCCGGACCAGACTGACGATGTGCAGTGGCGTGGTTACCGACAAAGGTACTTAATTTCTTTCAGTGTCCTAGACACTACGTCGTGGCGAAGTGGTTAAGCCGTCGGCCTCGTGATCAGGTGATGTGAGTTCGACTCCGGACTCCGTCGTCTTTTTCACGGGTGCTTGATGCGGAGTCCCCTGCATCTGGTAGTTTCCTCCTAGTCTCGTCCCTGACTTGCCACTGGAGTCGGGTGGCTCGAGATGAGAGAGTGAGGATAAAAACTAGCGCAGTTAATCCTTACTAAAAATAGCGGTAGCAAAATTAATTATGCCGTCATCGTCTACGATGGACGGCGGCCTTCGCCGTTGCCTAGGCACTACATCACACTTCATTCTTCCAGTACCGACAAGGTGTACATGGCTTATGCAGTAGGGTTCCAGAATACTTAGTTATGTTCGTGTTTTATTAGCACCAAGTCAGATACCATGTTGCAGGCTATTATCCAGGATCAACGCAAGGAGGGTCTTGGCAGCTCTGGCTTGCTGGCCCTGACGCTAGCAGCCAGCTATGGGTCGCTGACCGCTGCAGCTCATGCGCTGCCCAACAACATATGCCATCAATATTGCATGTTTCACGAAGGTAGGGACAGATCATCAGGTGGTCTGGGTCTCATGAAGAGAGTTCTTCGATATTGATTGAAGTCAGCAAGACGGTTGTTTTATTATCGATAACGCTTCGGTAGTCCTCCCGTAGTGAAAAAATGTGGCCAACTGAAACGTTGTTTCCAAGGGACGCCAGATTGATGTGTTAATTACACATTTAAAAGGTGCTTAGACTAAGAAACATTACTCTTTTTGTACGCATTTATTAAGGCGTTAAGTGGCGGGTTGCAGTAGCTTTCCTTACACCTAGAGCGTGCTGATTAAGGCGGACTGCTTCATCTGCATGTTGCTCACTACTGCGGGGATCACGTCGATCCTTTCACCTCGTTAACCAGACTACCACGAAAACAGCTTGGTTCCATTGAATACTATAAGAAAGCAAAATATACTGGCCAAGACTGCCGTGGCACTCGTTCTATTAACTTGACTTCGTGTAGCCCTTGTTCCATTACCTTGACTTTATGTAGCCATTGTTCTATTAACTTGCTTTCATGTAGATCTTGTTTGATTAACTTGTCCTCTGTATTCTTTGTTTTATTAGCTGGATATAATGTAGCCCTAATTATATATTAACTTGACAGTGTAGCCCCTTTTCTATTAACTAGACTTAGTGCATCCCTTGTTCTATAAACTTAACTTCATATAACCCTTATTCTATAAACTTGACTTCATGTAGCCCTTTTCTATAAACTTGACTTCGTGTTATATTAACTTGTCCACTGTATCCTTTGTTTTATTAACTTGATTTAATGTAGCCATATTTCTTTTAACCTAAATTATTTAAGCCCTTGCTTCATTAATTTGAAAATTGTAGACTTTTTTATGTTAACGTAACTTTGTGTAGCCCTTGATATATTAACTTGACTTCCTGTAGTCCTCGGCCTTCATACAGTAGCTACTGTTTTTATTTTTACTTGACTGCATGAGAACGTCTGAGTGGGTTGGTTTTTTTATACCCTTGTCATTATTTGAACACGTTATATAAAAAGCTCCCCACTGGGACCTCCCTACACTAGAGTGACGCCCCTGGAACTTTAATATTAGGAATAAAGGTCTGAGTGAGTCACCGATGTATCGATATCGGCTAATGAATTGAGCGAGTACTGTTGGTTTGAACGTGCTTCAAATCAGCGAGACCAGTCTACGGTTCAAAGTTCATAATATAAGGTAGCATTTCGTGATTTCTTACTGCCTTGTTTGGGATCGAAGTTTTTGCAATTCTTTGTATGTCTCAGTCGTCGTTAGAAGATTATGTCAGTGGAAGGGTTGTTGTTGATGTAGAAATTATTCAGATGGTCCAAGTATAAGATTTGGAAGCTACGGTAACGGTTATTAGTGCGAATAGTATCGGTAATAGTAGTAGTAGTTGTAGTTGTAGTTGTAGTAGTAGTTGCTGTCATAGTAACAGCAGCAGTAGTAATAGTGGTAGTAGCAGTAGTAGTAGTAATAGTGGTAGTAGCAGTAGTAGTAGTGGCAGCAGCAGTAGTAGTAGTGGCAGCAGCAGTAGTAGTAGTGGCAGCAGCAGTAGTAGTGGTTGTAATAGTAGTTGTAGAAGTATTAGTAAACTTAGTAGTAGTATTTGTGGTGGTGGTGGTAGTTGTAGTAGTAGTTGATGTCATAGTAACAGCAGCAGTAGTAATAGATTTAATAGTAGTTGTAGTATACATATCAAACTAAAACACCCAGTTAAAAATAGGCTAAAAAGAACCAGCTTCATTCATATATCCAACCACCTACACCAAAAATATGGAGAACTAATTCCCAACCAACCTACAGAAATGCTTATTAACTTTGAAGAGCCAAGCTGCAACATAAACAACATTGAAATAAGTATAGAGATCCCAGGAATAAGAAGAAAAGACCAACACAGTGTCCACGAGCTGAAAATTCTAGCACAAACAATGATTGAGGAGAAATATAATACCAAGGAATGGACACAGGTGTACACATATGGTTCAGCAGAGGGTGCAGGCCGAAACGGGGGAGGAGGCATGTTCATAAGACACAAAAGTGGAAATATAACAGAATAGGCCCTCCCATTAGTAAAGTTGTCCACAAACCTCAGAGCAGAATCGATGGTCTTCCTGCGAGCACTGAGAATACTTCAAACAGAAAGGAAACCTCCAACAAAAATAGATGTATTCACGGACTGTAGAGTACTATTAGAGACAATACAAAAAACAAACAACGAACCACTGTTATCTTAGATCAGAGCAGAACTGGGAAAACTCCAGAGATCCTCAACAATAGTGCTCCAGTGGCTACCCTCACATTGCGAAATCACGGGGAACGAGAGAGCTGATGCTCTGGCAAAAGATAGCAGCAAAAAGGCACAATTTAATCACCGAGTACCATACAGGAAAATCAAAAACATAATTAGAAATCAGTATATACACCAATGGAGAGAAGACAGAAACATAAGCAGCACGCCAGACCCAATTCACCAACTCAAAAGAAATCAACAAACTACCTTATTTCGCCTGAGAACTGGACACTTCAGACTACTAGAACATCTTTACCGACTGAAGATCTCATACACTGATGAGTGCCCATGTGGAACAGGATGTCAGAACCCTGAGCATATTCTACAGGAATGCCCAATCTATAGGGAAATGAGATGCCAGACCTGACCAGAGGGTGCAGAGCTGAAACAAAAGCTGTGGGGCAGCCGCTCCGACCTGGTGAAGACTACAGACTTCATCATGGCGACTGGCCTGCAGATATAGCATGACCAGAAGATCCTGAACGCAAAGAAGAAGAAGAGTAATTGTAGTAATATCAGTGACAGCAGTAGTAATAGTACTAGTAGTTGCATTAATAGTAGTGTGTTGTCACCTATACAAAAGAAAAGGCAATCGTCAGGAATGCGACAATCATCATGGAATATCGCTGCTCTCCGTAGGAGGCAAGATCCTAGTGCGCTTACTGCTAAACAGGCTCAACAAACACCTTGAACAAAGCCACCACCTCGCAGAAAGCCAATGTGGATTCAGAGCCGGAAGAGGAACAGTGGACATGATTTTTGCTGCTCGCCAAGTACAAGAGAAGTGTCGAGAGCAAAATCAGGCCTTGTACACCGCATTTATTGATTTAACAAAGGCATTTGATACAGTAAACAGAGGAGGGCTGTGGATGATAATGTCTAAGTTTGGCTGCCCTAACAAGTTCATAACAATGGTGAAACAGCTACACGAAGGCATGTGTGCTCGTGTACTGGACAGCGGTGCAATCTCTAAAACGTTTCTAGTATCAAACGAAGTAAAACAAGGATGTGTACTCGCCCCGACTTTGTTCAGCATGATGTTCGCGGCCACGATGACAGACGCCTTCAGATCATTGGAGCTTGGAATACCCATAAAGTACCGCACAGATGGCAAGTTACTCAATTCCAGAAGAATGAAGGCCATAACCAAAGTGGCTGGCGACATAATCAGGGAACTTGTATTTGCTGACGACTGCGCTCTAATGAGCAACTCAGAACTGAACATGCAGGTTGGAATGGACCAGTTCTCTGCCGCATGCGAAAATTTTGGCATGACCATAAATGCAAAAAAAACAGAGGTCATGTATCAACCAGCACCAGGCATGCCGTACACAAAACCAGAGACTACAGTCAGCGGGCAGACGTTGAATGCCGTAGACAAATTCACATATCTGGGCAGCAGCTGTCGAGATCTGTCAGCCTAGACGATGAGGTGGCAAGCAGAATAGCAAAGGCCAGCACAGCCTTTAGTAGAATGCGCTCGATGGTCTGGGCACGTCGTGGCATCAGCGTCAAGACCAAACTCAAAGTCTGCCGTGCAACCATCATTCCAACCCTACTATACGCTTGCGAAAGCTGGACTGTATACTCTGGACATGCAAGGAGGTTAAACCACTTCCACACAGGTTGTCTGAGGCGAATATTCCACATCCGATGGCAAGATCGTGTCACTGACATCGAGGTTCTCTTGAGGGCTAACATGCCCAGCATCCATGCAATGCTAGAAAAAGCACGACTAGGATGGGCCGGACACCTCGTCCGTATGTCAGACGAGCGGCTCCCAAAGAAGCTTCTCTACGGCGAGCTGAGAGAGGGATGACGCGAGAGAGGGCGCCCAAAGAAACGTTTTAAAGATGGTCTGAAGGACTCACTAAAAAGTTGCCAGATAGACATCGACACCTGGGAATGTCTTGCGAAAAACAGATCTGACTGGAGAAGCGCAGTCAAATCGGGTGTAGCTGCCGGTGAAGATGACCGTGTTGTGAAAGCCCAGAACAGACGCGAGACGCGGAAATCCCGAGCAGCGGGAACACCATCCCCTTCTACAAACCTCGTGTGCCCGATATGTAGCAGATGTTTTCGTGCTCGCATTGGCCTGTTCAGCCACATGCGCACCCACACCAAACAGGGAAATCTGTGACAAGGATGATGTCGGCGGTCCTCATCGACAACGATGGACAGCTATTATTAGTGTGTTGTCGTCCATCATGTGCAATGAGGACCTTTCCCTTTTCATTCTAGCCAGTCCTTCTAGTCGTGTTATTCTAGTTTCAATTACACATAGTCAGTCTCACAGAAAACCACTCAACCAAAACATATTTAATACAACCAACGTTTAATAATAATACGGTATCTCATCGTTAGTGCATATTAGTAATGTGAAATTGGTGACGTAGAATACTGTAAATGTTTGTTGTTATTTTTTTAAATTTTGTTTTCGGGGGTGGGGGGAATCTCGATGTATTGTGACTTGTAGCAACCGTGTCAAAAGAGTAGTGACGCCATAACACAGCTCGGCTCTAGTTGACGTTTCACGCGATTTTGTATATTGTATAGCGCATCCCTTGTAGAGAGTGGGAAGGGAGCCTTTGATATACAAACATATTCAGTCCCACACGTTCACTTCATTATTAAAACACTCCATTTCCCTACAGCAAAAATGAGCTGGTTACGTTTCTATCACATTATAATTGTGGTAGTGTATCTGGAACGTTATTTATAAAGTTTGTAGGAACTTCAGTTATGTTGCATTACCAAGTGTTGGATATCCCTTCTTTCCTAGAGAGCTTTACACATTCACACACACGAATATAAGTGTGTACATATATATGTTTAAACCAGTTAGGTGTGAATATATATCGTGTTTCACATCTGGTGCACGTTAATTATGTAATTGATTCAAAAAACCATATGTGTATAACTTGGACAGTGAAATGTAATTAAGATGTTTGTTTATTTTCATGAATCGGACAACATGAGACGTGCAATGAAACAGAAAAATAAACAAACAGATATACCCTGGCTTAAAGTGTTTCAAATGTCAAACTATGAAAATTAAGTAAATTTTTATTCAGCCAACACCAAGCAAGCAAGATTCCACATTATTGGTATTGTTATAAATGACACAGTATCTGCTTGAAATGGATCAGAGTAATGTTTAGACTTGCGTAGTGAGATTATTGCGTTTAAAGATGATTTGTTCAAGAAAAGTATAACAAGGTAGTTGACATACCTATTTTTACTTTCTATTATTGGCCAACACTGGAGCAATCCGAATTTAAGATTTTATTAAACCTAGACTTTCAATATGTCTCATGTAAACAATGCAGCCATTGTAGGAAATTGAATACATTTGTACAAAGTGCTAAATTTAAAAAAAATTATTGTTATAAAATAATTTCACCCACACTCATACACACACATTCAAACACCCACACACACCCACATACACACACCAACACTCATACACACACCCATACTCATACACACACAAACATATATACATACACTCACATCCATACAACTATTACAGGTTCAGGCAACACAGAGGCGGGTCTGTCTCCGCATATACCTTCATCCATCCATCACCTCAGCATACTCTTGCATGCACATTCCTATCTGGACAAAGAACTTACTTTTTTCCATGAACAAAATTATGAAACTGCCTAGGTTAAAGGCGTGTCCGTAGTGGAGAGCTCTATTCCGACATGTCCGTACTAAGTATCTGAACTCTGCCAATATTGTTAAAGGTTTGTTATGTGTGTCTCTATCTAGTATCTGTCCATGGAAGTGTGTGAAGCATTAGGGCTCTAAACATGTCTATTCTTATTTTGGTAAATGTGTTAATTATTTGTCCAATTTTACATAATGTTGTGCTAACTACTTTACAAAGATAAAATAAAAGAATTCCTGTCTCTTGTATGTTTCTGTTGCAAAAATTACATTTTGGGGTTTTGAGTCCTAGCTAGGTTTAAACAACTTTATATATTGTATGGAACAATCCATGAAATAACACACACGTCTTTACAATGAGCATCTTATGTTTAAACCAAAAACACCACCGAGCACAGAATATCCCAATAGGCAGTAATAGCTACACGGCCTAGAAGTGAGCAGTGTTCACATGTTGATTATTTACCTCGTCACAAGGGCGATGTATTCATTACACGGAAGGGCGTTAACTAATGCTACTGTAACTAAAAATATATATCTCATCAAAGTAAATGTGTACTTATAATTTTTTATAATGGTATCATTCAATTTATGGGAAGACACCTTATTTTGAGATCAATTATTAAAATTAGTTGCATTTTATGTATATTGTTAAATCTATTTTGAAAACAATATGCCAACAGAGATGAGCCACAAGAGAGAATGATCAGCTTATAAGTTAATTGTTTGTGTTTTGCAGCCACTCGGGCGTCAAGGGTCTCACCCTGGGGGCCACTCTTCCCCTTCTCTCTTCTCTTACCTCACTCTGTTTCATTTGACTCTGTCCTACAGTCACACTCTTGCACAACTTTCACACGCGCCCTCATGGTGAGGCCCTTCCATTGTACTTTGGTTGGGCTAACTTCTGAGGGCGCACAAACCTAGCATAGGTACATACAGACGCACACATTCATCCAAGCACTGGTTTATGCGTCCTGATATCGCCCAATGGACTACGGTCTGGGGTGGAAAATGGCGCGCCTCCGCCAGTAGAAACTAGTGAGGCAAACATCTAAGCAAAAAAAAAAAAAATGCAGCCACTCGTCTAGCCCGTTCCGTGACTTCGACGCCTCCGTGTAGTCTCAAGGTTCAGCTCAGTGTAAGGATGCTACCTTACACAGGTAGATTGGGGTCAGTGCGGCTTCCTCCCCATACGTCATGTAAATAAAGCGACCACGAGCAAGAGAAATTTAGTCTGGTGGAAAATTAAAACCTATCATCCTACGTGCATACTCGCAACATGTACAGCCATGTGGATCTGCTACAGGGCTATAGATCACTCTTTCTATGAGCTATTAAACTACCCCTAGACGGAGAGGAGACACCTAAGGCAGGTTCTCTCTTGAGACTTTTTTTTACAACATTCAGGAGAAGATAGCTCTTGTAATCTTTCCATTTTTTTAATTTATTGGGTTGCAACCCTTGATGAGTTTAAAAATAGATATCTTGGCATACTTTGTTTTTAAACATGTTAACCTAAATAATAGCTCGATTTTCAATATCCACATTTGATATCCATTTGTCCAACTTTTACACAATTGATGTATATTATGTAAGGATATGACAAACACATCATATCTACCGCAGACCTCTCTTTGATCTTCTTTTATCTACAACTAGCATTAAGAATTAACTAGAAAATAATTAATAAGCTCTTTGAACTCAATGTCAAAATGGAATAATTGTTCAATAAGATAAATATGAGATTCAAATGTGGTTGGTTCTCATAGAGGCATAACAAGGAAACAAAATTACATCATTATAAGACTCCAGACCATGTATTGTTCACGAGAAGACATAGGGTTCGCTCTCCAGTCGCGACATGTTCGAGTCAGTCAGTTCAGTTGTAAATTTGAACCTGATTTACTGCTAGGAATGGCCTGGCAGAGGGGAAAGGAAGTAGTTCTCAGACACGCTGATGTTTCTATCAATGAAGTATGTAGTACCTGATCCCAGACTGCAGTGTTTCTTTATTTTGATTATTTAATGGACACACAAAGCGAGTCGACCAAGCTTTTACTCCTATACTCGTCTCTTAGACATACATTCCAAATATAACCAATTGGTGTTTGCTGAGTCGCTAGGCGTTACGGTTGGTGGTTTGTCAGGCCGTGCTGTTGATCGTGAGCTTTTCTCGTCTGTGCCTTGATGTTGTCTCTTAACTAGCAGTTGACGGAAAACAATGGAATGTCCTAAATGACCAGAAGCAGAACTCCAGGAATGGGTCAGAAGACTTGGTGGAACAGCTTTTGACTATGGTATGGAGATAAACGCTGGAAAGACAAAATTAATGACCAACAACGCCGAGAGCTTCAATAGCAGGATAAAAGCTAATGGTCAGGAAGTGGTTGACCGTTTTAAATATCTAGGCTCGATTGTCAGTGATAAAGGATCAAAATGTGTGGTGTTGGCCAGAATAGCACAGCCAATAGCGTTGCTTGCACAGCTTAACCAAAGCTGGCAAGATAAACGGTTAGCACAATGCTCGAAAATCAGATTAACGCGTAGACTGGTCCTATCAATATTCCTATATGCTTGTGAGACATGGACAGTTACAGCTGACCTTGAGATGAGATGTTTCCGAAGACTTTTAAACGTCACGTACAAAGATGGAGTTATAAATGAGGAAATACGAGATAGAATTACAACAGCAATAGGGCGTTTTGAAGACCTCTTGACAACTGTCAAAAGAGGGGAACTAGCTTGGTATGGTCACATATCGAGATCAAATGGTCTTTCAAATACAATCCCTCACGGAAAGGTGCATGGCAGACGACGAAGAGGTCGTCCCAAAAAGAGATGGGAGGACATCATAAAAGAATAGACCAATCACCGACCAGAAGAGTCACAGGCAAAGAAAAGTGGCGTGGTGTTGTGAGGATGTCTTCATGTGTGCCCCAACGACCTCAACGGTTATAGGATGACCTGATCTGACCTGAAATGACCACATCAATTCTTGTTTTTCACGAATTATCTGTACAAGCAGATAGTTTTGAATACTTATAGGATCTAAGTGACAGACGTAGCCATTACGGTAAACATCGGTAGTAGCATTAGTACATTTTAAGCTAATATACAGTATCAAGAAGAGCAATCTCTGCGGCGAAGTGGTCAAGCCGTTTGCCTCGTGTTCAGACGGTCAGGGTTCGAATTCAAACTGCGACGCTCGGTCCATGATGTCAATTTTTTCCGGAGATCCCTAGGTTCATCGCTGGAGATCCCTGGGTTCATCGCTGGAGATCCCTGGGTTCATCGCTGGAGAACCCTGGGTTCATCGCTGGAGATCCCTGGGTTCATTGCTGGAGATCCCTGGGTTCATCGCTGGAGAACCCTGGGTTCATCGCTGGAGATCCCTGGGTTCATCGCTGCAGATCCCTGGGTTCATTGCTGGAGATCCCGGGGTTCATCGCTGGAGCGACGGAGTTCGGGCTTAATGCGATGCTCTCGACATCTGTCTAGAGAGACCGAGTCAAGCTAACACCCGCAACATTGTTTTTTTCTCATCTTCCTTAAAGAAGAGCAAGGCGGACCTTAGAGAAATCTAATCTTCCGTAAAGAAGAACAAGGCGGACCTTAGAGAAATCTCATCTTCCTTAAAGAGGAACAAGGCGGACCTTAGAGAAATCTCATCTTCCTTAAAGAGGAACAAGGCGGACCTTAGAGAAATCTCATCTTCCTTAAAGAAGAGCAAGGCGGACCTTAGAGAAATCTCATCTTCCTTAAAGAAAAACAAGGCGGACCTTAGAGAAATCTCATCTTCCTTAAAGAAGAGCAAGGCGGACCTTAGAGAAATCTCATCTTCCTTAAAGAAAAACAAGGCGGACCTTAGAGAAATCTCATCTTCCTTAAAGAAAAACAAGGCGGACCTTAGAGAAATCTCATCTTCCTTAAAGAAAAACAAGGCGGACCTTAGAGAAATCTCATCTTCCTTAAAGAGGAACACGGCGGACCTTAGAGAAACACACACGTTTAATTTCTTGGACAGCCACATTAGTTCTGATGAGAGATGCAGCTATGAAAAAAGAACAGAATAGAAATGGCTAAAAACAGTCTTCCTGAGTGTGAGGGAAATCATGTGCAAAACCCTTCGCTGGAATTAAGGAAGAAATTTAGGATAATACGTGTAACCAGTACTGACATATGGTAGCGAGTCAAGGACAATCAACAAGCATGCATAGAGCTCATTGAAGACAACGGAAATCTTGTTTGACAAAATAAAGTAGTAAAGACATGGTCTGCAAAGAAAGCTAATAATATTGTTCTTGAAGAGGCACAGACAAAAAGAGAGTTTGTTGCACAAATCCGGATAAGGCAGTCATACCTTTTCGGGCATGCCATGACACTGGGACAACGGGCAGAAACTCTGGTAAGAGGAACAGAGGGAGGCAGAAATATAAAATATTGGACAACTTGAAGACATGACATGGGAGGCGATCAATGGGGGGACTGACAACCGTCACACGTTATAGGACGAAGTGATCATCAGCGCCAACCGGCATGGCACTTAATGATGAAAACATAAAAGTTTGCTAGCTTAGTTTCAGCGTTGGAGACAGAAACTATACGAAACCCATGTTACGGACACATGATCTTTGTAAGGGGCAAAAAGCAAAAGAAAGCAAACTAACAAATAAAAACAAAACAAAAAACAAAGACAATTTACACGATATTGATACTTCTTCTTCTTCTTCTTCTTCTTCTTCTTCTTCTTCTTCTTCTTCATCGTTCTTTCTTAATCTCCCTCTACCAAGCCCCGAAAAAAGCTTTGCAAGTAGCGGAATGTAGTCCAGAGAACGGAATGCGTTGTGTCGTGGTTTATAGTTTGACTGCTATATTTGCACCTTTCGGTCCAACACATCCGACTTCAGAAAGCATTTTTGAGTACCGGGTTGCCTTCCCTCTTCGATCCCTTCTACTTAGCCAGTCTGCTCTGTTGCAGCTTGTTATCCAGGATTACCGCATGGAGGTGTAGAAGGGTCTTGGCAGCTCTGTTTCTCTGACGCTAGCAGTCAGCTAATGGTAGCTGACCGCTGCAGTTTATGCGCTGCTCAGGGTCTTGATCCCCGATAGTGATACAATACGCTTTCTTCTTCTTCTTCTTCTTGTTTCTTCTTCTTCTTCTTCTTCTTCTTCTTCTTCTTCTTCTTTCGTTCGCTTTAAAATATTGTCTATATCTGCAATTATGTCTCTTGTATAAACTTCACTGTCTTTTGTAGTTCACATAAAAGTCCATAAAGTTTCTCTTCCAGTGTTGTTTCTATGGACCAGTTGGATTGTCTCTGAATAATCATATTCGGGGCAGTTCTGTAGTATGTGCTCTGCTGTGTGAGGTGCCTGTCCGCATGTACACATGACTGAGTTGCCAATCTTTATTAGTGTGTACATGTGGCTGCGGAGTCGGTTGTGTCCTGTTCTAAAGCGGCAATACGCCTTGAGTTGGCAGTCCTTATCCAGCTCATGGTAGAGCCGTTTAAAACACTGTATGCCAGGTAGGAAAGAGTATACAAAATAAGAAATGGTCATTATGAATCCACTTATATTATGAAATGATTGCAAATGAAATGTGTTCATTTATATACATAAACGAAACAAGAACAGCCAGACTGAAAAAGAAAGAAGAGACATAACCCAAGCATGGACTGGACCCACGCATACACCGACGGTTCTGTAACAAACACAACACAGAACGGAGTGGCAGGGGTATTCCTGAGCCTACCAAATGGTAGAAAAATAACTGTCAGTGGCAACTGGAAAATTCTCAAGCAATTTCAGAGCGGAGGCAGAGCCACTGAGGGCTGCAGTAGAAGAAATGATGACAGGCGAAAGCAATGAAAGCTAGATAGTCCTATTTACAGATGCCCTGGTCGTAGTCACAGCACTAAAACGCCAGAAAAATACTGAACTTAATGATTTAAGAGCAGTACTCTGTCAACTATGCCAGCAGTCCGCACCAAACCGAGTAGTGGTACTGTGGGTTCCATCCCACTGGAACATCCAAGGCAACGAGGCGGTAGACAGACTGGCAAAAGAAGGTGCAAGACTACCACAACCAGATTCTAGTGTGACCTACGAAGAGTCCAAAAGGCTTATTAGGGCCAGATACATGGCCAAATGGGAAACAGAACATACTGGCTACACAAAAAAATGATGCCTATTACCAGTTGAACAGAAGAGAGCAGGTCGTGGTCTTCAGACTCCTCACAGGCCACAGCAGACTGAGGTACCACCTTTTCAATAAACTGAAGATAGGTGGCACTGACGAATGCACTTGTGGTACCAGGAAAATGACCGTTGAACATTTGCTGCAAAACTGCCCGACATACGAGAACCAGAGAAAGCACATGTGGTCATCACCAGTGGCAACACTAGACAAGCTCTATGGCAGTGTCGACAGCCTCAGGATGACAGCTGCTTTTTTCGAAATAATACAGGTTGACGTTTGACAGCGTACGAAGAAGAAGAAGAAGATATACATAAACACAAAAATACATGAACAAAAAAGTACATAAACAGAAAGTTGGATGAACGCAAAAATATATAAACACTAAAATAGATAACGCATAAATAAACACAAAAATAGATAAACACAAAAAATAGATAAGAAAATAAACACAAAAAAAGATAAACAAAAAATAGATGAGGCAAAAATAAACACAAACATAGATAAACATAATTAATAAAACAAAAAAAATTCACGAACAAAAATGCTTGAAGCAAAAATACATAAACATAAAAATAGGAAACACAAAAATAAGAAACATAAAACAGATAAACACAAAAATAGATAAATAAAAACATTGTTAAATACAAAAAAAGATAAATTTAAAAATTGATAAACACAAAGAAGGTAAACTTAAAAATAGATGTTCACATAAATACTTAAACACATAGCACTTTAAAATACGTAAACACAAAAATAAATAATACTATCCTTTCGAAGACAGATGTGTCGGACCGAAAGGTGCAAACATCGCAGTCAAACTGTAAACTAGCGACACCGTGCATCCCGTTCTCCGGACTACATCCAGCTACTTACAAAGGCCTCTTCAAGGCTTGGTAGGGGGAGGTTGAGAACGAAAGAAGAAGTAGAAGCAGATAATACAAAAATACATCAACAGGACCAATTGTGGCGATGTGTCTGTGTTCATGTGTATGTGTGTTTTTGTGATTTAATATATGTGGTTTATTTGCTGATCTGTTCCCTGCTATGCCAGTGATCTGAGCTCTCTCATAGTTCGATTGTTTGGTGGTATTAGCATTCCTGCACTATCACGTGACATCCCGCTTCTAAATTGCACAGTGGGTTGGCTCGCTAAAATGCACAAGAAAAATGTATTCTTTGAGAATAGTTCAATTTAAATTGTCGCATTTGTTTTAGACGTGGGGCGGGAACATCTATAAATACGGAGTCAGACAAACTCACTTAATCCAGCAGGAAAAACCAACTGATATTAATAAACAAAACAAAAAATGTATTAAAAAAAGTATTCCTTGATTTCTTCTTCGTTTGTTCTCAATCTTCCGCTGTCAAGCCCTGACAAGCGTTTTGCAAGTAGCATATGTTGCCCGGAAAACGGAATGCGTTGTGTTGTAGTTTGCAGAATGGCTGCGATATTTGCATCTTTTGGTCCGACCCACCGACTTCATCAAGCATTTGTTATACCGGGTTTTGCCTTCCCTCTTCGATCCCTTCTCCTTAGCCAGTCTGTGTAATTGGCTGACGGCTAGGGAAGAAAAGGGACAGCGAGAAAGGGAAATAGGCATCCCATCTCACAAAGCTGGAGATTAGTACAATAAAGGCTAACACTTCATCCCTGGTGGCAGTGCCTGTTATGAGACCACCTTTACACGCGAGGGTGGTAAAACGTTGTCAAAAACATAGTATTTGAATCAGGTTTGTGAGATGGGAAGGGGATATTCTCTGTTTGTGTACCCACCTGGTGTTATCTTTCCACTTCTCAAAGGAAGCTACTATCAACTCTGAGGTCAGCAACATAATTCTAAGGCCACTGCTGCTTTTGGAAGGTTGCGCAACTGAATTTCGGATCAGAGAGGTTTTTAGCCTTGATACTTCGTCTTCTTTTTCGTACGCTGTCAGACGTCAACTTGAATTTGTTCGAAGAAAGCAGCAGTCATCCTGAAGCTGTCGACACTGCCATAGAGCTTGTTTAGTGTTGGCACTGGTGATGGCCACATGTGCTTTATCTGGTCCTCGTATGTCGGACAATTTTGCAGCAGATGTTCAGCGGTCATTTTCCCTGTACCACAGGTGCATTCGTCAGTAGCACCTATATTCAGTTTATTGAAGAGATGGTACCTCAGTCTGTCGGGGCCTGTGAGGAGTCTTCTTTCTTCTTCTTCTTCTTCAGTAACCATTATTTTTTCGAAAAAAGCGGCGGTCATCCTGAGGCTGTCGCCACTGCCATAGAGCTTGTCTTGCAGTTCCACTGGTGGTGGCTACATCTGCTCTCTCTGATCCTCGTATGTCGGGCAATTCTGCAGCAGATGTTCAGCGGTCAATTTACCGGTACCGCACGGGCATTCGTCGGTACCACCTATCTTTAATTTGTTGAATAGGTGGTACCTCAGTCTATTGGGGCCAGTGCGAAGTCTGAAGACAACGACCTGCTCTCTTCTGTTCAACTGGTAATAGGCATCGTTTTTGGTGTAACCAGTATGTTGTCATGTATCTGGCTTTGATAAGCCGGTTTGACTCTTCTGTGCGGAGTCTGAAGACCACGACCTGCTCTCCTCTGTTCAACTGGTAATAGGCATCATTTTTTGTGTAGCCAGTATATTCTGTTTCCCTTTTGGCAATGTATCTGGCCGTAATAAACCTTTTGGACTCTTTGTAGGTCACACTATAATCTGGCTGTGGTAACCTTGCACCTTCTTTTGCCAGTCTATCTGCCTCCTCGTTGCCTTGAATGTAACAGTGGGACGGAACCCACTGTACCACTACTCTTTTGGGTGTGGACCGCTGGCATAATTGACAGAGTACTGCTCTTAAGTCATTAAGTTCAGTATTTTCTTGGCTTTTTAGTGCTGTGACCACGGACAGGGCATCTGTAAACGGGACTATCTGGCGTTCATTGCTTTCGCATGTCTGCATAGCCTTGATAGAACCCCCAAAGTCTACCTAGCGTAGTGATCCGCACTCTTCTGTATGTCGGTGAGACGTGGACTGTGTACAGAAGCCGTGCTAGGAAAGTAAAACACTTTCATACAAGTTGTTGCAGATTTTTTGAGAATACAGTGGCACGATAGGGTACCAGGCACCGAGATCTTCACGAAGGTCAAAATGCCGAGCATTCACAAACTGTCGTAGAAGACCCAGATTATGAGGTCCGACCACGTCGTGTGCATGCCAGACAACTGCACCCCTAAACAACTAATGTATGGTGAGCTGAAAAAGGACCCCCGTCAGGTCAGTGTGCAAAAGAAACGCTTCAAAGACTCCCTCAAAATATCTCTGACACGCTTCAACATCGATGCAAACTTATGGGAATGCACGTCACAGATCCGTCAGGTAAAGCATAGAGCCGCTATCATAGGGGCCTCCATTGAGGAGGAACGCTGGTTATCCGAGGCGCAGAGACAACGTACTTTGCGAAAAGACAAAACAGCTGACACTATATATCTATCTCTATCTATCTTCAGTCCACTTGTGTCGTTAGAGCGGACACTATATATCTATTTCTATCTTCAGTCCACTTGTGTCGTTACAGCTGACACTTTATATCTATCTCTATCTATCTTCAGTCCACTTAAGTCGTTAGAGCTGACACTATATATCTATCTCTATCTTCAGTCCACTTGTGTCGTTACAGCTGACACTATATATCTATCTCTATCTATCTTCAGTCCACTTGTGTCGTTACAGCTGACACTTTATATCTATCTCTATCTATCTTCAGTCCACTTTAGTCGTTAGAGCTGACACTATATATCTATCTCTATCTTCAGTCCACTTGTGTCGTTACAGCTGACACTATATATCTATCTCTATCTATCTTCAGTCCACTTGTGTCGTTAGAGCTGACACTATATATCTATCTCTATCTATCTTCAGTCCACTTGTCGTTAGATATCGTGAAGAAGGTGTGGCCTTATCCGTTGAATTTAATTTTGGCAGACGAATATCCGCTGGCGACTAGCCAGGTCAATCCCAGTATCTATTTCCAAACGTAACGTTGGATGCCTTTGGAATATACAATCGCCATTCTGGGACTCATGAAAGCGCAAATACGAGCAAGGTAAACCTGCAACCTGTCATGCGCCTTATATGCCGCTCAGCTAACCACATAACTAAGACCTGATGTTATAACCACACAGTCCCCTTTTTTTGCGACATAGTCTTTGTTGGACATTAATCCCTGGAATAATTTGAGTAGATTTTGAACTTGAATATTTCCCGAGCTGTTAAGCCTGCCTTTTTCGATTTCCAACTGCCAAATGATTTTTACCGCACACTAAACACGGGTGTCCGATCTCACTACTTAGAGATCAGGGGATATTTTTACCACTTGATCCAGGTAAAAAAAATCCAGGTCTCCACCGTGATTTGAACCCGCGATCTCCAGCACCCGCATTTGTGGAAGGGGTTTTCGTGCCAGAATTGGACTATACAGCCACCGTCGGACTCACGTGACGTGCAACACAAGTCTGACTGATGTTCTCATTATCACGTGCGATGGACGGCTATTATTTTTATTATTTGTACTGTCCTCTTCTGCGAAGAGTAATCGTCATCACCATGTCCCGTCTCCGCAACGGAGGTTGATTGTGATGAATCTCCATCTGTTTCTGTCTCGCACCAGGCTAGTACATGCAGTCAAACTGTGTTCCGAGCGCGTGAGTTGCAGTGGTCAGCGAGCCATAGCTGGCTGCTAGCGTAAGGTCCAGCTAACCAGAGCTCCAAGACCCTTCTACACCTCCACGGGGTGATCCTGGATAACAGGCTGCAGCAGGGCAGACTGACTAAGGAGAAGGGATCGAAGAGGGAATGCTAACCCGGTACTCAACAAATGCTTGCTGAAGTCGGATGTAATGGACCGAAAGGTGCAAATATCGCAGTCAAGCTGTAGACTACGACACATCGCATTCCATTCTCTGGACTACATTCTGCTACTTAAGCCCTTTCAGGGTTTGGTAGCGGGAGATGGAGAACGAACGAAGCCAATCCATACTTTGTTCCGACCACATCCTGATGTTGTCTGTCCATCTGTACCTCTGTTGCCCTACTCTGCCATCCAAAATAACGTGTAGCAGACTGTCACGGTGCTTGATGTGACCAACATATTTTATTTATCTGCTTTTTATTTCCTTCACAAGTATCTGTTTCACCTAGAGTTGTTCCAGAACATCATTATTGGTTTCCCTATTTTTCCAAGAAACTTGTTCAAATCTTCTGAATACCCAGATGTCAAAGGTCTCAATACGCTTCTCCATTTTCTTTGTCATTGTCCAGGAACTACTCCATACAATAAAACTGAATGCACATTGCATTTTATAGTACCTCATTTTTAAGATCTGAGATATCTCGTTTGACAGAAGTATATCTCTCATGCTGTTAAATGTATTTTTGGCCATTGTAATTCTTTGAATGATCTCCTTTTCACATTTGCCATCAGTCGAAATGAGTTGGCCAAGGTATACATAGCTTGTAACGTGTTCCAGAATTTCTCCATTTATGTGGATGAAACCTTTTGTTGGACTTCCTTTCTGTTTGGCGAACACTATTACTTAAGTATTTCTTATGTTGATTTCCAACCTATAATGTTGAATTTTGCTAGTTATCGTATCCATTAAGTTCTGCAGATATACTGGAACCTCTGCTGTTAACTTTGTATCATCAGCAGGTCTGATATCGGTTTTGGGTCCAATTTTGTTCTTGATATATATTAATGATTTAGACATTGATATGGGATCCATGATTGCAAAATTTGCTGATGGCACAAAGCTATGCATTAGTGTCTCATCTAAAGCGGAAGTGGATATATTGAGGTCGGATTTATATAAAATTCGAGAATGGTCTATAGTCTGGCAAATGGAGTTTAATGTAGATAAATGTACAGTCATCCACATGGGTAGATCCAATTTGGAACATAATTACAGAATGGGAGAGAACAATATTAGAAAGATAGATAAGGAAAGGGACCTAGCGGTTTATAATAGATCATACAGGTAAGTTGAGTGAGCAAGTCCAGGTAACAATGACAAAGGAAAATGCAATGTTATGGTATGATGAAAAGAAATATTTAACATAGGAACAAGGAAGTGATAATCAAACTGTATAAAGCATTAGTTAGATCTGGATTGGAGTACTGTGTACAGGTGTGGAGTCCTTATCATAGATGGGATATAAACATGCTGGAAAGAATACAAAAAAGAGCGAGAAAGCTGATAGTGGGATTCCAGAATTACAGTTCTGAGGAAAGACTCAGAAAAACCGGCCTACATTGTCTAGAAGAGATAAGAATTCGTGGTGATTTAAAACAGGTTTATCAGATGATCAGAGGAATGGATGAATTAGACTATAACATGTTTTTTAAAATACAGCCACCCACAAGAACAAGAGGGCATAGCTACAAGTTGACTAAAGAGAGGTCCAGATTAGATATTAGGAAATCGTTTTTTAGTCAGAGAGTCGTGAATGCTTGGAATGCATTGCCACGGGAGGTAGTGGAGGCATAGACAGTTAATGCATTTAAGAATAGATTGAATGCGCGTTTCTTTTAGCGCGTGCGTGGTGATGTAAATGAAACTGGTTGTATACAGACTCTGCAGTCTTCTAAACCAGTATAAAGACGTTAAGTTAAGTTAAGTTAAGTTATTATTGATATTCGAACATCGGAGATATAAAAAGAGTGCTGTGCTTGTCTTTAAGAGTACATTTCCTGAACTCTTGTACATCGCTAACAGGCATTGCGTTGTGAAGGGACTGCATCCCAAGAAAACCACCGGTTTAAGCTGGCACAAAGCGCCACTCATTGCTCACGTTCACTAACTTTATGAACACCCAGTCCAGTTGATGCTAAGACAGACAGTCCATACCTCCCACATATTGTACCCCATTCTATAGTCTGTGCCCAGCCCATGATAAACTGACATATCCAATAGCGGGAAAGATAATAGTAGTGCTATCGGATTCCGTCACTTCAAGTGTCCTGCAAACAGCCTCCCGATCGAGAAACCCGCCATTCTACGCTACCTTCCATCTACGTTCACCTGTGGTTCTCAAAGTGTGTATCACGCCACGGCTGAAGCTGTGATGGACCTCACACTGTAGCTGTGCATGACGCCAGACTTGAACTGTGCTTCAGGCCACACTGACGCGACACATATGCATGGCAAGTGTAGTGGAATTATTTAAAGACAATCAGGAATATATATATATATATGTATATATGCGAGGTAGCTTCAAAATGTTACCGGAAAAGTCGACTCGTGTTTTTTGTTCTTTTGTTCGCCTTATTTCTCTAATCCCTAAGGCGGTGTGCGTTGCACTATGGTTTTTATTTTGCGCCTGTCGACTCAGTGCATCCGACTTCAGCATGCATTTTATGTAAAGGTCTGCTTCCTCTTGCATTTTCTAAGGGTTTGCTTCCCCGGGGTAACGACCGGTGCTGTGATGGGGATCGAACCTAGCACCTTCTGGTTGTGACTCGTGTTTGAAGGAAAGATGATATTATTTTTGGTAATATATATTTAGAAGTTGGTAGTGACCTTGACGAAAGGACTTGGCAGACGTGACCTTCATATACTCTCGAACAGAAGCTACCTAATTGTATTTGTGTATTGTGCTAGTTGCATCGTCGGAGTTGAAAATGTCCTAGATTGAACAACATACAAATGTCAAATTCTGTGTTTTACTTGAGAAGTCACCCTCAGAGACACGCTTAATAAAGTATATGGTGATACCTCAATGAAGAAATTGCAAGTATTTGAGTGGCACAATCCTCAGACAAAATCAGTCCTCAATGGAAATCTCCCACATCTTATCGGACGCATACATTTCGGTTGGACAAGAGCAAAGGAAAAGTTATGTTGATATTGTTTTTTTGGTTCCCAGGGTATTGTCCATCAAGATTTCATTCCTGAAGGCCGAACGGTTACTAAGGAAATGTATGCTGATATACTCCGTCGTCAAAGACATGAAATCAGAAGAAAACGTCCAGAAAAATGGAGAACAAACAGTTGGATTATGCTGCAGGACAATGCGCCAGCACATCGATCCCTACTGGGGAAGCAGTACCTTGCAAAGCACAATGTCGTTACCTTGGAACATCCTCCATATTCTTCCGACCTGGCACCGGCAGGTTTTTTCTTGTTCTCTCGACTACAATGGGCACCGAAAGGACTGCGGTTAAAGAATGCTGAGGACGTTATCACCAATGTGACAAGACAGCTGAGAGAGGTGTCAAAGAATGGGTTCGGCGAATGTTTCCAGCAGCTGAGAGAGGTGTAAAAGAATGGGTTCGGTGAATGTTTCCAGCAGCTGTATGCACGTTGCAAAAAGTGTATAGTTGCCGAAGAGAACTACTTTGAAGGAAAGGTAGTGTATATAATTATATTGTAGCTTTTTTATATATAATCCACTAATTCCGGGAACTTTTTGAAGCTACCTCGTATATATATATAGATATGTCTGTGTGTGTATAAATTACATATACGATTTACCAGCGTGTGACTAAGTGGGCATATTTGCTGTCTCCAGACAAAGAAGACGCTGGTTCAAAACTACATATAAGAACTTGACTTTTCCCTTTCGAAAGTGAAAGAAAAATGAATAACCGCTGAAAGTATGTTTTTTTTCCATTTTTTTAAATCAAATCATCTTTTTAAAATAAAATGATGGCTGATTTGACCACATGTATAAGTGTTGAAAACGCCAGTTAAATAATTTTTGTTGTTGTCGGATGCACAATAAAGAAAAACCCACTTCGCCTGCATAGTGCGCGGCGAAAGCAGAGGACGCTAGCCTTTATTCATCTGCTTTATAAATACTTCTATTAGACGTCTGCTAAATTAATTTAGGCAGCGTATTGATAGGAACTGTGCGAAATCAAATGGGGACTTATGAATGACCACTTCATTTATCACAGGTAACGCTGTAGATATGGTCATAAAAAGATTGTTTCACTTTAATCTTCATATTTATTTTGGACAGATGTATTTTTTTGGACATATTTTGCTAATTTTTGTTGTCCGACGAATTTGTTGGACATTTTTTGCAAATTTGTTTGTCCAATAAATTTTTTTGACATTTGTAGCTTTTTTTTTTTAAAAATTTGTTGAACACTTTTTGTTATTTACTTTTTTTGATGTTTTTTTGTCTGATGAATTTGTTGGACATGTTTGCGAATTTTGTTATCAAATTAATTTGTAAAGACGTATTGGAATTTGTTTGTCCAATGAATTTGTTGGGAATTTTTGCAATTTTTTTGCTCTTATGATATTGTTGAAAATATTTCGCTTATTTTCGTTACCGATGAATTGGTTGGAAATAGTTTTCAATTTTTCTGTCCGATAAATTTGCGGATCATTTTATGCAATTGTGTTTTGTCCAATGAATTTGTTGAATATACATTGCTTCTTTTTTGTCCTATGAAATTGTTGAACATTTATTTTTCTATGTTTTTGTCCTATGAATCGGATTAAATATTCTTTGCAATTTTTTTATCAGATGAATTTGTTGAACATTATGTTTGGTCCAATTTTTTTTAATCAGATGCATAATCTAAAATAGGCATTGACATTTTTTCATTTGAATTTGTGAAATATCGTTTTACCTTTTGTTAAATGATTTTGTTAGACATTTTCTGTAATTTGTGTCACATGAATTTGTTGGGACATTTTTCCCTTATCGTTGATGCTGATTGATTGATTCGTCTTTCGCTTCAATTGATGCAAAGTTCCACAACTACAATTTATACCTACACAGTATTAGCTTTACTTGCTGAAGCTACTATCGACATGCACAACCCTCCTATATCATCTTCTTCGACATGCTCTGAAGGTGTTACAGTTGTCGTATTATTCTCAACCTAGGTACGACTCGGGTGGTACTGACTGACTTCTTTACAAATCTCTCTCTCTCTCTCTCTCTCTCTCTCTCTCTCTCTCTCTCTCTCTCTCTCTCTCACTCACTCCCTCCCTCTCTCCCTCGTACAACCTCAGCGTATCCTGGTAAGTACAATACTACCCCTCCAGTATTGTTGTCATTTAAAAAATAAAATAAAAATATTTTTACGTGTTTTCCTCACTAGTTTCTACTGGCGGAGGCGCGCCTATTCCACCCTAGACGATATTTTGGGGGATATTAAGACGCATAAACCAGTGCTTGGATTTATGTGTGCATCTGTATGTACCTATGCTAGGTTTGTGTGCTCTCAAAAGCCAGCCCAACCAAAGTGCAATGGAAGGGCCTCACCCTGAAGGCGCGTGTGAAAGTTGCACAAGAGTGTGATTGTAGGACAGAGTCAAATGAAACAGAGTGAGATCAGAAGAGAGAGAAGGGGAGGACACCTGCCCCCCCCCCCCCTTCCCCTCTCCCCAAATAGAAAATCATATTCCTATTTTTATAGTGAACTTTTTATAGTGAACTTTTTATAGTGAACTTTTTATAGTGAACTTTTTATAGTGAACTTTTTATAGTGAACTTTTTATAGTGATATAAAACTAAAAAGCAAAGTATACTCAGCAGCATTTGCCACTGGAAGACGTTGCAGCAACTTCAGTGTCGAAGCCAGTGCCCTGAGACAAGCAGCTGAAACCCTTATAGACCATATGGAGCAGGCAGAAAAGCAAGTGGTCACATTCACAGACGCCCTCGCAGTGTTTATGGCGCTCAATACCCAGCACAAAAATGAACTCTGTGCTCTGGCAGACTCGCTCGAATGCATGTCCCAGGGCTCCAAATAAAGCACAGTCCAGTGGATACCAGCCCACTGCAACATTCCAGGCAACGAGGAGGGGGACAGACTCGCCAGAGAGGGAGGAATGTTGCAGCAGAGAGATCAAAAAATTCATACAATGAGACAAAAGCATTCATCAGGGCAACGTACAGTGCAAAATGGAAACAAGATCACCCTGGCCACATAGAAAACGATGCCTACCATCAACTCTCCAGTCGAGATCGGGTGATCATTCTCCGGCTATGTACAGGTCACAATAGACTTAGATGCCATCTGTACAACAAGTTTAAGATTAGCACTGCAGACCTTTGTGCCTGCGGCACAGCCCCACGAAGGCAGAACATATTTTGCAGTCCTGTTCACTGTATACCGACAAAAGAAGTAGCATTTGGCAACAGCCAGTGTCCTTCCACGAGAAGCTGTACGGAAGCGTACAGAGCCTTGAGTCGACCGCTGCCTTCGTTAGAGTCATTGAAGTTGAGGTCTTCTTCTTCTTCTTCTTCTTCTTCTTCTTCGTTCGTTTTTAATCTCCCACTGCCAAACACTGAAAGGGCTTAAGTAGCAGAATGTAGTCTAGAGAACGGAATGCGTTGTGTCGTAGTTTACAGCTTGGCTGCGATATTTGCACCTTTCGGTCCAACACATCCGACTTAAGCAAACATTTTTTGAGTACCGGGTTAGCATTCCGTCTTCGATCCATTCTCCTTAGCCAGTCTGCCCTGATGCAGCCTGTTATCCAGGATCACCGCGTGGAGGTGTAGAAGGGTCTTGGCAGCTATGGCTAGCTGGCCCTGACGCTAGCAGTCAGCTATGGGTCGTTGACCACTGCAGCTCTTGCGCTGCTCAGCATCTTGGTCCCAAGTTGAGGTCTGAAGATGAACGAGGAAGAAGAAGAAGAAGAAGATCTTCGTATTCTTGTCAATAAAGTACAGGGTCGTGTTATGTGACCCAAATATTTGACTTGCCTAATTGTAATGTCTGTCAAAAGTTCTCTACTCACGCCTACTCTCGTCAGCACGCCGCTTTGTGTCTGTTTCCACAATATGCGACACGTTCGTCTGTATAGCTACATTCTGTTTTTAAACTGTTTGTTCATAGTTCATTTTTCTGTTTTTCAACTGTTTGTTCATAGTTCATGTTTCTGTTTTTCAACAGTTTGTTCATAGTTCATGTATCTGTTTTTCCAGCTGTTTGTTCATAGTCCATGTTTCTGTTTTTCAACTGTTTTTTCATACTCGATGTTTCTGTTTTTCAGCTGTTTGTTCATAGTTCATGTTTCTGTTTTTCAACTGTTTATTTATAGCTCATGTTTCTGTATTTTAACTGTTTGTTCTGTTCATAGTTCATGTTTCTGTTTTTCAACTGTTTCTTCATAGTCCATGTTTCTGTACCGTATAATAATGTTGAATACGTTGTTGCTCGCCCATCGTAATTGATAAGGACAATTTTGTAGGCATTCACTGTTCACATGAGTTGGAAGATGGCTAAATAAACCAATCTCAGATCTAAATTGTGTGTTGCACTTAGTACAGGGAAATAGGACACCGCCTTGTACCGTGGTTGAGGTAATGTCCATATGAGCAGACTTGGGACATGTTTTACCTCATTTATTATTGTTACCTCACCTGTCTGAATACCCTCCTCGACTGGTGGTGGGGTGACTTTCAAAAGTCATCGTGGTTAATACCGCACTGGATCAGTGATCTGTTCAGCATGTTCTATACCTTCTCCACTGTCATTTTGGAGTTCGCCATAGAGCAGCTCTTTTGGTAGACGTTGATCTGACATGCGTACCACATGTCCAGCCCATCTCATCTGTGCTGCACATACCATGATGTGTATTCTTGTCATGCCCTATCGGACTAACGCCTCTGTATTTCGCATCATGTCCTGCCATCAACATCTGATGAAACCCATTTTTAATATATTGGTTATTTGCCTGGATTCCAATATCAACATGTGAAACAAAGTGATTAAGGATGGTCATCGGTGTTACCTGGTAAGACATAATGCCGATCGAGATCAAGATGCTGAGCAGCGCATGAGCAGCAGTGGTCAGCGACCCATAGCTAGTTGCTAGCGTCAGGGCCAGCGAACCATAGCTGCCAAGACCCTTCTACACCTCCACGCGGTGATCCTGGATAACAGGCTGCAACAGGGCAGACCCGCCCGTTTCCGTCTGAGACCTCATGTTTTATGTTGCTCTCTCTGTTGAGGGGCCTTCCCAGATAGACATATTCGTCAGAGTCCTCTATGGGCGTTTCACTCAAGAGTATTTCGATTTCCGTCCATAATTCTCTTTTCTCCGGAAAGAGAACTGACAAACTAATCCATATATTCCTATCATATTAAATACACTAGTCGGCAGTCCTATTCTTTTCTTCACCTCCCCCTCACATCTACCATCACACACAAAAAAAGCCCCCCAAAACGTTTGGGAATCACTGGCCCATACTATCACACGAGTGGACTAAGAACATCAAAGAACCACTATGTGCGAGAGAACTTCCCAGCACCAAAATCCGAACAGAGGGTTACAAACAATGGCCGGTTTCGACGAGTTTCGAAAATATATTCAGAGATTAATTTTGACCGTTCCTTTCACGGTATCCGGAGAGCAATTTAGCTGGAGTTTGTGTTAGATTATGTTCCCGCTTTTTCCAGACGAGTGGTAAGTTTAGACTGCATTGTCCCCAGCCACTTTGGCCCGCCGGGGCAGGTTGGCCGCGTCACGCCTGTAAAAGCAGCTCCGCGCCTGAAGAGATCCCTACGTCAACACGGGGATTTATTCCATCGTGTTCTTGTCACGATCTGGGTTGACGTCCTGATATAACTTAAAAGACTATGTCTGAGGTCGAAAGGGCCGTATCCACGCCAAAAAGCAAGTCACGACCTAGGTAGTGGGTACTCGACTGATGTTAAAATAAGGCGAGGCTGTGGTGTTACGGTGGATTAAAACGGTGATAAGAACATGTATGAGTACGGTGCAGAAACCGAACAAGAACGAAAACACAGAACCTATGTTACGCCATAAATGTCTTCATAAAGTACAACAGAAACGAGTATTCACGTTTTAATTCACCCCAAACAGAGTTTCCTGGATTCCCATCATACCTATTTACCAGCTGACGACTTTAGCGGGATATTCCATTTCGAGTAAAGGTCAATATAATTTTTTTTAAACTTGTAAAGTAACCCATAGCATTACTGCCGTAGGGATGTGAGGTGTTAGCGATCTCACATTTCAAAGGCTCGGCTAAATGAGGGCGGTAGCCATCTCCTCTCCTTCTCGGCTTTTACTTCCCGGACTGAACCGGTACCCATTTAAGGCTGGGTCGACTCGGGAGCCATTGCGGTTTGAAAAAAACATTACCGCCTCAACTGGGGAATGAACCCAGGACCACTCAGATGCGAAGCCAGAGCGCTAACCACTGCGGCTCCCTTTAAACTAAGTAAGTAAAAACTTAGATACATATGGATGTCTAGAAAAGATGGTATATTCAGATAACATATATATTATATATATATATCTAATATATTGGTTATATATTTATATTCAGACCAATCTTTTGGACGGAATGTACGGCCAAAACAGGACCAGAAATAATTGGACGGCCAAACACCACAATTTGAATTATTGAGGTGGCCAGAATTAAACAAGACCCGAGTGGTCCTTAGGGGTCTTTGTGTATGACAAGGACATGAATAGCACCACTGCCCCACAGAAATTATGAGGCGACTAACGGTATCACGTAGCATAACACCGGCATGGTTAGGTGGTTTGTTTAGAGCAGCATAGATGGCGCCTAAGAGGCTGCTGGTCTACTTTGCTCTGGTGTTTGAGTCTGTTAAGATGGATTCGCACATCAGTTAAACGCCCTCCGTGGCACTTGTTCTAGGGCACCAGAGTAATAAGCTGCTCGAGCCTAGCCCACTAAGCAGGAAATCCTCCTCCCGGCTACATCCAGATGATACCAGATCTGGGACCTGTACATGAGCATTTGCCGCTGTGGAAGTACAGGTCGACTGAGAACTAAGAATTAAAAAATGTCGCGTTGAAAACGTCCGAACCATTTACTTTGTTGCGAAGACACATGAACTCGCACATGTACGAATCAAGCATGTCCCTGTATGTGACATATTGCCGCTTGTTTCTCTCCATTGCCGTTTTCCAAGAAAGTTCGATGCCTTGAGTATGTGCATCTGTGGTAGGGTCAATAAATTTGACTGATTCATTGACTGTTTGATGATTAAATTTAGGTTTATTGTCAATCTCTTTATAGTCACTATGTTTGACACCCCTTACAATTAAAAAGTGGACTATTCTGTGACATCCTTACCCCGAAATCCTGTGCTAAAAATAATTTTAACCGGCACTAAAAATATATATTCTTATTGTTTGGGGTGATTTAAGACGCTAGTACCCATGCGCGACAATATTGATGTTGAAGGAAAAGTTGTCCTTGGGTGACCACTTCACAAGAGGAAACAATGGGAAATGGTTAATGGCACCGACCGCATGCGCATCTCCATATTTGGATGTCCCTTTCATTGCTGGCAGTGCCGGCGACAGAGCACAAACTTTGCAGCACCCACGAAATTTGTCTACTACTTCGTCAGGTACCCATTTACAGCTGGGTCGACTGGGAGAAACGGTAATACCAAGAACCAAAAAAAACACAGCATGTAAAATTTCAACCAAGAGCGACGAGATTTGAACCTACTACGTTGGAATTTTAACCAAGCTCACATCCCTTAGGCCACAGGCTTCCTGAATGGGAGGAGACAATATAGACTATGTACTGTGGTTTATGCGTGTGGTTTATATTCGATGCCAGTCATGCCGATTTTATAGTACTCTTGGTGATTGCTTTTTTTTTTAGTAGCAGGTTATGACTGCTCTACTTATATTCAGAAGCATACTGAAGAGGGTGGATGTATGTTTCGCCCAGCTGTAGTACAATGTCAAGATTGTCAGTACTTTCGCGAACATAGGGATTACAGACTAATCCCCGCATCGGAGGCTAGATTTATGTACTCGTGATACTGTTTGTTTCCAGGAAAACGGTGAAGACACATGAAGCAATCAATTAATCAATCAGTCAATCGATCAATCAATCTGTCAATTAATAAATAAATAAATCTATCTGTCAATGAAAGTCTTTTCAGTTGTATGCGAAGCACAGATTTTCAACAAATACAATCCGATTATGCTAGTGTTGACATGCCTGCATCTTTTGAAAACTTCCATTGAAAACAAAATCTAACTATAATTTTAAAAAGTGTGAGGACCTGTTTCCTTCCTTGCTGACTGGTCTTCCATAACTTTTAAAACTAGTCACCGATTTACAGCTTGGTAAACATATTGGTTTATATTATATTTTAAAAATATTTTTTCTTTTCTACAGGAGGGAAAAAGTAGGCACAGTGTAACTTTCCAGGTGTATCAGAAAAAGTGATTAAAAAATGAAAGAACATAGGGATAACAATATACTTGGACTCGTGATATGCAAATAGCCGTGTTTAATGTCTGTTGCCAGGTAGCCAAACGCTTCGGCTATGCGTAGTAGGTATTTTAAAACTTTCTGCGTCCTATTAGGCCAGGCGGAAGGTACAAATAATTTGGGAAGATGTTTAACTTATATATTTTTGTGTGGTTCCCGGGCCGTTAATCCTACTCTTTCCGATTTCTAAATGTCAAGAGATTTTTACCGTGCTTGACACTAGCCACAGGAGTTAGATCTCACTACCAAGAGAGCGGGGGAATTTTTACCAGAAGATCAACGTGAAGAAATTCGGGTCCCCTCCGAGATTCGAACCCGCGACCTCTGGCATCCGATGTGGACACCGTATCCCGAGTCCACTGAGCTCCCAGACCACTGAGTCCCCAGACCACTGAGCCCCCTCACAATATGATACAAATACTACCATATGATAGTAATATAACTATAGGATAAACATATCATCATAATATATACATAAATATATATATATGTATATATATATATATATATATATATATATATATATATATATATATATATATATATATATATATATATATGTATATATAGCTTCATAGATAAATAGATAGAAACATATGTAGATAGATATATTGATAAATAGATATAGAGACTGACAGACAGACAGACAGGTATGCAGGCAACCAGGTAGACAAGCAGGCAGGCAGACAAACAGGTAGGCAGACTTATAGACAGACAGACAGATGTAAAATCCAGATATCCGACCGAAACTTACACTAAATATCACATACTCTTTTTAGATTTCTGGAATCTAAGAAAAGTCAGAATAACTTTATGCAGCCTAAATATTCGCCGTGCTGATGCCAATGGGTAAAGAACAGAGCCATTACACCGTTCAAGCATGTCGTAAAAGGCGTATAAAGACGAATGTGCAAAGAGTCAGCAATCGCATTGATTAAAACAAATTGCTTCATAAACGGATATTTCAAGAACACACAGAGAGTGCTTATTCTTCCTCTTCTTCTTCTTCTTCTTCTTCTTCTTCTTCTTCTTCTTCTTCTTCTTATTATTATTATTATTATTCTAACGTCTTTATACTAGTTTAGAAGACTACAGAGTCTGTATACAACCAATTTCTTGGATAGTGGTTTAATCGACGTGCGAGTCCATCTTAAATAGACTCAAACACTATAGCTAAGTAGACCCGCAGCCAGTTAGGCGCCATCTATAGCTGCTCTTAACAAACCACCTGGGGAAAGGTACACATAACTTGGGTAGATTTTTAACTCGACGTAGTGAGAGATACGCATATGAAGTCAAGCTAGCACAACCGCCAGGAAGATTCCGGTTCACCTTGATCAGAAAGCTCTGGATGTGAGGAAAGCTACTGTAACCTGCCACGAAGAGCACTTTTCAAGACGCACACAAGAGTAAACTTATTTATTGTGGGCATTCAACAGCATCAACAACATTAACGACAATATACCTGTATATGTTCTTCCAGCATTAAATACATTGTTAAAAAGTCGAACTCAATGCTCTCCAGGTAAATCGATCGGATGCCAATCGTCCTAATTCTTGTATGTTCTTGAGATACCTCGGGCAGCGGCCGTTAAGCCTACTCTTTTCGATTTTTAACTCTCAAGAATTGTTAAAGTGCTCGACACTGAACACGGGAGTCCGACTCACTACCCAGATAAATTTGAACCGGAAGATCCAGATAAAAAAAATCCAGGTCTTCACCGTGATTTGAACCCGCCCCCTCCCGCACCCGAAGAGGACACCTTAATGTCGCGAAATATTCTCTGTATGACCACTTCTCCACGCACAAAAAGGATTGACAAAATGATAATAATGATGCTGTGATGGTGATAATGATGATGATGGTGATAATGATGATGATGTGGTGGTGATAATGATGATGATGATGGTGGTGATAATGATGATGATGATGGTGGTGAAAATGATGATGATGATGGTGGTGATAATGATGATGATGATGGCGGTGAAAATGATGATGATGATGGTGGTGATAATGATGATGATGATGGTGGTGATAATGATGATGATGATGGTGGTGATAATGATGATGATGTGGTGGTGATAATGATGATGATGATGATAAGGATGATGATGATGATGATGGTGATGATGATGATGATGTGGTGGTGATAATGATGATGATGATGGTGGTGATAATGATGATGATGATGGTGGTGAAAATGATGATGATGATGGTGGTGATAATGATGATGATGATGGTGGTGATAATGATGATGATGATGGTGGTGATAATGATGATGATGTGGTGGTGATAATGATGATGATGATGATAAGGATGATGATGATGATGATGGTGATGATGATAATGATGATGATGATGGTGATGATGATGGT